>JAUMJL010000579.1:0-743341 GCA_033558185.1 Dromococcyx pavoninus
GGTAACGGAAGGAGATCTCGCGAGGTCAGCGCGGCCCCCGCGGGAGCGCGGCCGGCGCGGGATGGCGGCGCGCGCTGGGTAATGGTACCGGGGCCGCGGGGGGCGGGGACCCCGCGCGCAGCCCCCGCCCCGGGGGGGGAGCGGGCGGGGTTAGGCGCCGCGGGGGAGCCTCGCGCGCTCCGCTCGGTCCCTCCTCCCCCCTCCCCCGCGTCACCTCAGCTCACCCCGCTCCCTTCCCCCCTCTTTGCCTGCACTGCCCTCCCGCCTCTGCCCTGGTCTCTATTGCTCTGTGTGCCCCCTGGTTGTCCCCCGTAGACTGGTTTGTGTTGGAAGGGACCTCAAATCCCATCCAGTTCCAGCCCCACCTCCCACTGGATCAGGTTGCTCCAAGCCCCATCCAACCTGGCCTTGAACACCTCCAGGGATGGGGCAGCCACTTCTCTGGGCAACCTGTGCCAGTGCCTCACTACTCTCACATGAAAACGTTTCTTCCTAAGATCTCCTTTAAATCTCTGCTCTTTCACCTTAAAACCATTATTATTTGTTATAAACATCCTGGCTTCTGCTCAGGGATGCAGACACTTAGTCCTCAGAAAATTGTGAACTCAGTAGTTCATAGAGTCATGGAATGGTTTAGGTTGCAAGGGATCTTTCCAGGTCATCTAGTCTATCCCCACCCCCCTGCCATGGACAGGGACACCTCCCACTGGGTCAGGTTGCTCAAAGCCCCATCCAGCCTGGCCTTGAACATCTCCAGGGATGGGGCCTCTACGACTTCCCTGGGAAACCCATGCCAGTGCCTCACTACCCTCACAGGAAAAAATATTTTCCTAATGTCTGATCTAAATCTTCCCCCTTGCAAGTTATGGCTCTTCCCCCTCGTCCTATTACTACGGGCCCTTGTAAAAAGTACCTCCCCAGCTTTCTTGGAGCCCCTTTCAGTACTGGGAGGCTGCTCTGTGTTCTCCCCGGAGCCTTCTCTTCTCCAGGCTGAACAAGCCCAACTCTCTCAGCCTGTCCTCATAGCAGAGGTGCTCCAGCCTGTCCCATAATGTCACCAGCTGTACAGACAGCCCAGTTTTACTTGCCTAGTGTGGCAGTGGCCCTGCCTGCTCCAGGGCTGCTTCTTTCTGTCTGCGCATTCATAGCATCATAGAATCGCTTGGTTGGAAAAGGCCTTTGAGTCCAACTCTTCCGTTCACTACTAAACAAGATCCCTGAGCACCTCGACCACCCCTCTTTTTAAATACCTTCAGGGATGGTGACTCAGCCACGTCTGATAACCCTTTCAGTGAAGGAATTTTACCTGCTGTCCAATCTAAACCTCCTGTGGTGCAACTTGAGGCCATTTCTTCTCGTCGCACGGCTTGTTACTTGGGAGAAGAGAGCAGCACCCACCTCTCTACAACCTCCTTTCAGGTAGCTGTAGACAGTGATCCAGAGATCTCTTGGCCCTTCCTCAACCAACTGCAGCCGTGGACCACACCCTTGTCCCCTGCAAGTGCTTCCTGGTGCTTTGGCTTGCTTTTCACACCTGTCTCACGCTGTTGCTGCTGTGCTCCTTCAGGTTTCTGCTGCTGAACTCAAACTGTGCCTGCCCTGCAGGAACGTTGCTGGTGTTTGAAGATGGGGAGGGTTCAAAGAGAGAGATGCTTAACATCACAAATCTGATCTCTCTTTAAGGTGTGATTTATGTCCCATTGTATCCCAAACTTACAGAATACATTTCTGTTCTCCCTTGTGTTTCTCTTGTGTAGGAGGAGTTGGAGCTGGATGATCTTTAAGGTCCTTTCCAACTCAAAGCATTCTACAATTTGGAAAAATAATTCCAGTGGTATCCAAGTGTCCCAGCTCAGCAATATGCCCTCTGTCTCCTAGTCCTGATCTCTTTTAAGGGAGAGCATATGGTTCTGCTTCTTCCTTATGGTGTCTTTTATTCCGTCCCTCATTATCCAGGAATGCTGGCATTTTAAATAGTCTTGGAGTATAAACTCTTCATTTTACTAATCTGGTTATAGACTGCCACATACTGAATTTTTGTAAAAGAATATGTTCTTTAGGCTTTGAAGTTCCAAGCTTTATTTTGGAAATGTGCTTGCAGTTGTTTGTTATTAAAGAAATTCTAGTAGTTCTTCAGTGGTTGTATGTGTATTTGCGTATTTTCCATTGATATTGTAATTATTTCTGTAGTAACAATGTAGTGATCATTTACTGAGGCTTGTAAGGTGAAGCTCTAAGTGTACTCTGTATTTCATATTAAATACTAATTTGTGCAGCCTTTTGAGAATATTCTTACATATGCCTAGACATTGTGCTTTCCCTTGCCTCCCAGCTGCTATGGGGACTGGTGGTCCAGTAAGCACTGGTAGGTTTGGGGTTGGCAAAATTTGATTCTTTTCATAAGCAAGTATAACTTCTCAGAAAATAAGTTGACAAATTACTGTTGCAATTTGTTTGCAAGTGTCTTAATCTTACTGCACTGTCTTTCAGATTAATAATGCTAGTATTTGCTTAGCAGTGGAAAAAAGTTTATGAAAAAAATGTTTGTTAAACAAGAGGGAAAAATGTATTCCTTTTAAAGAAATGAGTATGTGGTAAAATGTTAAAAAACCCCCTATTGGGTGAAATTCTCATCCAATTTAAGTCACTCAATAACCTCTCATTGCCTTAAAGGGGTTAGCAGTTAGTAATTAACTTTAACATGTGACTTCTAGCAGGTCATTCAGAACATGGACAACTTTGGTTGCAGGCTTTCTCAGCACTGCCTTGCTTATTTCATACAAACATCCTATCTCTTGAATGTACAGTAAGGTGTTTTGCAAAGGAGTGTTATGCAGCAAAACCATGTGTGTCAGTAAGGAGCAGCAGCCATGACCCTAAATTGAAATTCTGTGTGTAATGTATGTACGTGGTTTTGTAGTCCAGTACTAGGTAGTTGTTGCCATTCTCAGTTGTGCCGCTATTAACTGAAGTGATTTTTCCTTTGCATTTCATACTCCCAAGTGTAGAATTGCTAAGAGCTAGGCTGTATTAAATAGGGTAGTTACTGACCTATTTATTCATAAAGTTCAATCATTTGTTTTGTCTCATAATTTTTAACATTTCTAAAAAAAGTGAAATAGCCAATAGGATTTTTGAGCTCAATGTTTTTACACATTTAATATGCAACAATAGGATCTCTATTCCACACAATTTGGGAATGTATCCTAGTATGGGCCTCTGTTTTAGAGCTGAACAGCACATGACTGCTGGGATAATTGTTGGTGTTTCTATCATACTTGTCTAGCCTGCTGTCTGTAGTCTCATGAAGAATGAGGGCTTTACTCTCCCAGTATTTCCAAGACACTTAAGGATGGCTTTTGTTTCTGTTTCTTCCAGATCATTCTGGGCACTTTGAGTTAGGTCAGATTTTGGTCAGTAAGAGTTGTCTGGTGGATACAAGGTGGAAAGACTTACTCTGCTCTTTTAGCACCTTGTAGGATAAGGGAAATAAGAAATGTATTCTTAATGTTTGTAAAGCTTGGGAAGTTGGAACAGAAGTATTTGCAGTCTGTCCTACTTCTAGTTGTGGGTGGGGTTTTTTGTTGTTTTTAAATTATTCTTTCATATTTGAAAAGCTCTCTTGAAAGTCTTCATGGCTAATCTATTGGGATTTGTTTTGTTCTATTTTTTTCCCAAAATGGAAGTATCTGCATTGCATGGGAATTGATGATCCAAGTCTCTCTGGTCATAAAGAATCAGGTTTGCAAGAGAGAACTTTTTTTGAAGTATTCAACCCTTGCTTTTATCCCTAGGTTTACATTGCATTTACAGTTCTGGGAACTGTAAGTTCTTACAGTACTGTAAGACCTATTGTTCCCTTTCTATAGGGGTGGTTTAAATGCACATAGATTATTCCAGACAGATTATTTGTAGAACTTGTCCTTAAAAACCTTAAACAAGACAAATTCTGCCACCTTTGTAGGCGGGAGTGGAGTTGCAGAAAGGAGAAACTTTCTCACTTCTGTACTGAGGAAGTTCTTTTTTAGTTTCCAAATTAAGTGTTCTTTGCTGGAAATAAAGCCGCTGATAATAAGAACTTGCTTCTGGTAAACTTTACACTCTGACACTTAAGGGTTTATTGTTCTAGTTGTAAGGAACATTGTAAATATGCTTTTTCCTTCAAGAACTGCTTTGGTTGTAGAAGAACCTTCATGAGAGTTTACTTCAGTTTTGTGAAGACCTTCTTTCTGTTTGAGTAACTCATAAAACACTTAAGAAATGCAGAGCTGAACATTAAATAGTGTGTTCTTTTGTTTGAAGACCAGTGTCCAATAAGAAAAAAGACTCGAAAGATTCTCTGAGGAGGTGCAGGTTTTGGTTTTGTAGCATAATAGGTTGATCATTTGTGTATTAGTTACAAGTTTGCGTTTAGCTACTTTCCCTTAGACAGACACTTTGCCATACAAGAACTTTTTATATCTTCAGACAAAAAGCTTAGTATCTTATAATTCTTTGAAGTTACATTGATGTTTTGGTGCTTGTAATGAGTTCAGTTAAATGTAGACGTGCAGAAGGGTCATCTAGTCTGCACTTTGTGAGTGTATCCAGACAGTTCCCTCTGATAATGAAGTTCCTTTTTGTGTTACTTGTTTGAGCAGCTCATTGTCCCATGCTTAAAGTTTTACCTGATACTCAATTTATATATTTTTGCTTTGCATTAAGTTGATTGCTTTGCATCTTGTTGGTTTAGGAAGCAGTTGATTCTCCTTGTAGTGATGTCTTATCTGTCAGATAAGCTGCTCTCCTTATTGTCTGGTCTACTGAACTTCATCAAAAGGACATAGGAATGAGTGTTGGTAAGGCAGACAGTTTGATTGTCTGGGATTTTAAAGGTGGTTTACTAGTTCAGATTTAAATACAGTATTTAAATGCAAATATTTGTTTTGATTAGTGGATACACATGTGCCATGCAAACTAGTGGCAAGAAGGGTAAAAGCTCTTAGAGAATACATCGATATTAGAGCAGTGGGATTTTGTCAGTCTTTTACATCTTTGTGACAAGGATTCATGTTCCTTAAATGTGGTGATTTGAACTTTCTCTAAAACACTTATTTTAGTTAGAAAATTTAAAAATCGTAAAGGAAGTGAATGTTCATGAGAATTTGCTTGCTGGTGCATTTGGGTGGTACATTTATGGTAACATTCTGCTTTTTGTTGCTGTTCTTGTTTTATTGGTGTGTTTCTGTATATGTTTGCAAGATATGAATTGTTCAGAGCTGATTTTTTTTTTTTGTAAATTGAAGTATTTCTGTACTATCTCTAGCGTAGGGAAAAAACAGGGATATAGCCCAAATTCAGAATTGGAGGAGCTATGCAATTGGGTTACTGTGCCACATGCAAATACGTTAAAGGGGGAGGAGAGTGGTGGAGTGTCCCCTTTATATTTGTGTTTGACACGTACTGTGTCTGTACAGCAGTGATGAAATTAGGGATTTTGTCTCCAGAGCTGAAGAATCTAGAAACCCAAAATAGATACTGTCAGAGAAGATTTGCCATGCTGGTTAGTTACTTATTAATTAAATGCTCTAAGGACTTTTCAAATCAAAGGCATGCATCAAGTGGAATTGTGCAGGTGTATTTTCTGAATTTAATCCTGTTCAGTCTTTCATTTTGTGACCTGGATGATGGAACAAAGCAGATTTACTGACTGTCTGGACAGTACAAATCTGTCAGGGAATACAGGCATCAGAGTCTGAAACGGTCTTGACAAATTGGATGAATGATCTGAACTATATGGGGTGCCGTTCAGTAAAGAGAAACATGAAATAATGTGTTTGAGTAGCAACAATTAACTTAAATATGAGAAACAACTGGCTGGATGACAGTCCTGCAAATAAGCAGAACGTGAACACCAAAGAGTCATGGCAGTTCTGTTAAAAAAGCAGGAGTCCTACTGGGAGATGTGAACAGGATTGCTGTTGCATGCAAGATGTGAAGTTCCTCTGCACAGTGCTCAGCGTAAGGCCTCAGATTATGTGCTGTCTGCATTTTTTGTTACTGGAAGAGTACTTGGAGAGTATTTAGAGAAGTGTTACAATAATGACCTTTGAGGAAGGACTGAGAGAGTTGCACTCATTCAGTCTGTGGCAGAAATGTGGAGGCATAACAATAGGCTTCAAATATGGTAAAGATTGCTACAGCGAGGAATGAAATAAACTGTCCTCTCTAAGTAAGATAAGAAATAACAATCCTAAAGAACACAGAAGGAGATTTCAATGTTAGGAAAAACTTTCCAGCTCTGTGGTTAGATAATCACAGGGTTAAATGTCCGAGGGAGGTAATGGGATATCTGTTGCTGTAACTGCTCCAGAGAGGTGAGTTAGGTAAAGTGTTCAGCTCTGCTCAGTGTTCAGTTCAGCTCTGCTGTCCTTGGCACAGGCAGTAGGATGACTTGTCAGCATCAGTTCTTTCCATATTTTTATTATTTCTGTAATTTTGCTGGCCATGATTTAAAAACAAAACTAAACGACTTTGTGATGGAGCAAAAGAAAGCTAGGGTTGTGAGAGTTTATAAGGTTTAGTTTTTTTAAAAACTCATCAAATACATTTGTTGAAGGTTTTTTTATAAATAATTTATTAAAACCTTCTGTAATGTAATTTTGAAAATTACTTTAATAGTGTCTTACTTGTAGATGTATCTTTGACTTGCCTTTGTGTGTTTTTTATGATCCAGTGGAAATAAACTGAGCTAGAGTCAAAGTCTTTCAGAAGACTTTGTTGAAGAGAAGCAAAGTTCAAAAGATTAAGCCTAGGGAGCCAGGGAATCGGGTGCATCCCACACCCTGAAACAGAGCATATCATGCAACTTCACCATCTTTCTGTGAAATAGAGATAACAGTTATTACCTGAGATATAAATTTTGATGGATAATCATCACTTATAAAGTATCTTCAGGTTCCTGAATTTGTTATATAGGTATGATGTTATTTAAGATTGTTTTGTGTTCCATGAATTAGGAATAGATTTCAGTGATCTCAAAGCTGTTAATGAGAATCCTATTTCTAAAAATCAATAAAGGAAGAAATCAAACACTGTTCACTGTATTAGAATGATGTCAGAAAAGGAATTTGTTCTTTCTTCAAGTATTTTAAGTCTTTTAGGGATTTTCCTTATATGTATCACTGCAGTACAGAGGCTTTTCTGTAGAGTATTATAGAGGGGGTCACAGTATTTCACGCAGTCAGGGCACAAAGGCTTAAGTCTTAGGCAGAAACAGATGCGCCTATTCCCTAAGCTCCACCTGAAGAACTGTCACTGAGAAATTGCCAGACAGAACTGTCTGAAGAAGGCTTGTTTTAACTCAGAGTTTGGAAAGTTTTTCTTGCAGAATGGACTGGAGGAGTAGATAGAGAGTGACAGACTGAAAGACTTGGAGTGGGAATCTATTAACATTACAACAGATGCTGTGATTTGTTTGCTTGGGGGTTTTTTTCTGTTTCCAAGTGTCCAGAATTTCTTTGACAAGTTAAAAAATTGTATTTTATTAATCATTCTAAAGTTAGAATATATTGGTACATGCTTTCTCTTCCACCCACTACCTTCTTTTCATTTACTTGTGCTTTCTCTATACGTGTCTCCAAGACTGTAACTAGCTGCCAGTTTTGCTGGTTAGGTATGTATGATTGTATTGCTTTTGTTAGTAACTACTCTCTGAATTATCACTTGAAAAGATTTGACAGTGTTTCGGTGCTTTGCTGTGGTGCCAGTACTGTTCCTTGGGTATTTCCTCAGAAGCTGGGCTTCAGGAAAAAGGAAGCTAACCACAAATTCTGACACAAAGTCCTCAGTCTGCACCTTTTCTGTATTTTTTTTTAAATGATTCTGCCCTGGAAAAATAGGCCAAATAGAAAACCACTTCAGCTCATGGATATTTTTTTTTTTTTAAACTGGTTTTGTGCATTTAGAAGAATCATGGTGTTTACTGTGTCATTCTGCTATATCCAGCGCATTGCAAAAAAATGCAGAATTCATTATTTCGAGTGTCATTGTGGAGGCTGCAGTAATACAATTACTTTTCTTATTGCATGGTTTTAAATCCATCTGTGAGGAAGTGGTTTCTAACAGCACAAAGTATAGTTATCTCATTTCTGTTCAGTGAGGTGAGCTGAGAATTTCTCTGGATCATGTAATTGTGAATCCACTGTTCCTTTGTTAAGAGAATTCCTAAGATACTTCAGATGGAAAAAGGTTCTTCACATAGCTGCCATCTCACAGCCAGCCCTGAAAAGGACCATAAAAAAACATTTACTCTTTGTATGACGCCCTAGTGCAAATAAAGCTTCCCTCCTTACACCCCTGCCCACCTCAAAGTGAAGTCTGGCTTTTTCAGATTTCTTTTCCTACTTTTCAGTTCATTTAAAGACATTTAAATGCAAAGGCCTTATCTCAGTGTGGTTCCTGACAAGTAGTCTGAAGATCTTTGTTGCTGTTAAACCAAAGAGAATTTTACAGATCCTCAAGTCTTCTATATTTTATTCTCAGAAATTGATTGCTTTGTGGCATACAGTTTGCTGTCAGGACCATTCACTTTATCCCAACTCTGTAAGTGTAAGGGAACAGGTTTCTTGATGTTAAGATCTAGACAGTCTGGTTTTGTTGTTTTTGTTTTATGACAATCCCTCAAACCCCCCCCCCCCCCAACGTTATAGGCAATTAATTTCTTGTTAATATTTGGGAATCTTTTGCAGGGATACAGAGGTGAAGGCAGGCCAGTTAATGTCAATTTATCCATTGTGGCTCAATTCTCATTGATTTTCCACTTGAGAGGTAACTCTGGTGGTTACAACTTTGTGTCCTGCTTTTAGGATATAGCTCATAGTTGAATTTAGTTCTGATTAGATCAACTGCCTTTTTTTAAAAAAAAATCTTGTTAGATTGTTGTGTGTATTTGCTTGGCTCAAGAAATTCTCCCACAGAAACCGTCCCAAAAGGTCAGAATGTTCTCCACAGGAGAGCTCTGGAGATCCTTACTGTGTCTTGGTACCGTTTTCAGTTTTGATTCATGTGTCGCTATAGTTTTGTTACGTGACTTGTACCAGTAATTGTGTGGACATCTCATCCTATCCATTCTGTCAGCAGAATGATGTGCAGGAGTGGCATGAGATAGAATTTAAGTTCTATTTGCTTATCCTCCCTTAAATGTATCTTTTACGTATGGCCCATAGTTATAGCTTCCCTAGGTGATTTTTTCTTGCTATGGCTTTGAAACAAAAGTTTGCTTTTCTTATACTTGAAATTTAACTTCTGTTGAAGTCTGAACAACTGTTTCTTTTTGACCTTCACTGACTGTATTTTCCATAATGAGAAGATGTCAAAAAGAGCCCAGGGGTTTGAATCAGTAGCAAATAAGAATATAGAAGCCTATTTTTTTTCCTCTGATGCCTTTTTGTGCCTCAGGTTCTGTCAGTGAAGGCTTACATCAGCTGGATTTCACTTAAATTTTCAACAGAATTTTAACAGTTTTGTATTTGCCTGAACAGTAAAACAGAATGAAAATACAGTAAAATAGATGATGCTATGACCCCTGCTTTGTAGCAGCAGACATGAAGAATGTTTCCCCAAAGGAGTTCACAGTTCCAGCATAATACAGGTTATAGCTGGGCAATACAGATAGAAGGAAACAGTAACGTGGTTGAATTATTTTCTGTGCATCAATTATAAAATATATCCTGGGCTGCATCAAAAGCAGTGTGGCCAGCAAGTTGATGGAGGTGATTCTCTCCCTCTGCTCCTCTCTCATGAGACCTCACTTGGAGTCCTGTGTCCAGTTCTGGAATCCCCAACATAAGAAGGATGTGTAATTGTTGGAAGAGGTCCAAAGGAGGCCATGAAGATGATGAGACGGCTGGAGGACCTCCCGTATGAGGCCAGGCTGAGAGAGTTGGGGTTGTTCAGCACGGAGAAGGCTCCAGGGTGACCTTAGAGCAGCCTCCCAGTACTGAAAGGGGCTCCAGGAAAGCTGGGGAGGGACTTTTTACAGGATGAGGAGGAATGGCTTTAAATTGGAAGGGAGAAGATTTAGATCAGACATTAGGAAGAAATTGTTCGTGATGGGGGTGTTGAGGCACTGGCACAGGTTGCCCAGAGCAGTTGTAGATGTCCCATCTCTGGAGGTGTTCAAGGCCAGGTTGGATGGGGCTTTGAGCAAACTGATCCAGTGTGAGGTGTCCCTGGCCATGGCAGGGTGTTGGAACTGGATGATCTATAAGGACCCTTCCAACCCAACTCATTCCATGATTCTATGATTTTATCCTCATTGTGGAAGATTAGAGTTCCAAATTAAAAGCAATAACTGTGCTTCTTATGCTTACAAAGCATAAGGGAGAGCCAGAGAGTAAGGCTTTGCATTAGAGCTGACCTGATGCAATGGCTGTCTATCACCAAAATTCATAGTTGTGACCCTTGCATTCCACTGGCACCTGTGCTCATTTGACCATTATAGTAAGCCTGTTTAGGGAGCTAAACCAGCAGAAAAATAATGGCTCTTTTGTAGGGGGTTGTATTCTCTAAATCAGCTCATTGTGAGGTCAGATTGAATGCTAGAGCAAATGCATGGGAAAAATCAGGACGGTGAGCCTCAGAGTTCCAGGGCAGTGCGACTGCTCCTTCTTTTAGGTTAAGTCACTTAACAGTAAAAGGAAACCTCACCTGGGAAGTCTTGTTGCAAAATTAGAGAGAGGATGATTGAAGGCGTACCAGAGTGTGGCTCAACTCTGCTGATAAGGAGTGAGATGGTAGATGGGTGTGGCTTTGTTTGCTGTGTTACAGGGTTACAGGGAAAGTGGTGCCTTGGACAAAGTAATAGGCTAAGGAAGTGCCTAAATGGATGTAAGTGGAGCAGGGGTAGAGAAAAGAACATTGCAGTAATTAGGATGCAAAATGAGAGATACTCCTGAGAGTTTCCCGCTTGGAGGACCAGTGGGAACCTCTCTAAATCAAGGCAACTGCTGCAGGAGGGTTCAGTCACTATAAGAGGTATTTGCTGTTGGATCTTTGTAACCTTCGTTGTCAACGAGTGTGTAACCTTCAACATAGGCTCCTGGCACTTCTAATTATGATTCCATTAACTCAGACATGGATTTACAGTTTTATTTCCTTAGTGGCTGTTTAAATACACAGCCATTGTAGAGTTGCTCTTCCTCACTACTCAGACTAAATTAAAAAATGTTTCTAATGTTTTCTGCAATTGAGCAAGGATAATCCAAACTGTGTGCCTGCAGAACTCCAGAAGGGAGGGCGTGCCACCTTAGCTGGCACAGGGTTTTCAGTCCAAATAAGCAGGTGTTATAAATGTTAGAAGATGGTCATAGTTGTTAATTTCAATCAAATATTTACAGAGTAGTGGTAATTTAATATAATTATATCAGTGATTGCAGAAACAAACCACCTTGACTTAATACAAATCTGATGACTCTTAATTTCACCACTGTTTTGAGTCAGTTATAGAAGGATATCAGAAAACTGAGCAAATAGTTGATAAAATAGAAGCAGAAACTAATTTTCAGAAATATGAAATAATGCATGAAAATAAACAACTTTATGCAAAAAAAAACCCAAAACAACCCTGACTTTAAATCAGCTATTTCTGCTCAGGAGAGTGTTCTGACAGACATTTCTGTAAAAACGGCAACTCATTTTTCACTAGCTGTCAGAAAAGTAAGTACCATTACATTTTATTAGAAAGGGGTCGTAACATAAAACATTACTATTCTGTGGTAAAAATCCATGGCACACATAGGCCATGCTTTGAATATGATTATCCTGCACTGATCTCCCTGCCAGACTCAGTACAGAGAAAGATAACAAGAATAATCAAAGGTTTGGGATGCCTTATCTATGTGGAACACCAAGGAGATCAGCCAAATAAAACATCCATTAACTCTGGGAATGGATGGCAAAGATATGTCCTTGGGTCTGCTGTGCCAGGCATGGTCACTGTGCTTCAGTACTTTTCTTTGTTTCTAGATAGAGGGAAAGTAATTTTTAAAGGTATGGGAGTTTTAAGGTTTTTTTTTTCTCCCTATTATCAAGAAAGGAATGTATTTAATTGCTTGTTGCCCTAGGAGAGATAATGTATCATTGAGTTCTGAGGGCATTGTATATTCAAGATACAGCAAAGGCTGCTTAGGGGCTGTGTTCTTATTGTATATATTTTTCTTTGTTTATGGCTACAGCATTATGCTCTGGGTAATACAGTTCATAGCAGAATAATTTCTTACTTTGGTACAGAAATTGTAGATGTTCTTCAGGAGAACTGATAATCAGTTATTTTTTGATGATATGTAAAAAAGGTTAAGCAGTTTTGTGGATGGCAGGTAAATTACTTTGGTCAAGTTAATCCTTAATACTCAATGTCAGCTTTTCTGAGGCACTGAGTGAGGAATAAGCACAGCACTAGGTTTGATGTAGTGCTGTTAAATTCGTTGGAGTAGTTTGAAAAAAATGTGCCTTGGGAAGGGTCAGTAAGGTTTTTTTAGGACATCACTGGCAAACTGCAAGTGATTTATTATTTTAAAAAAGGCTATATAGAGCCTTCTGCTTAATTTCTTTGCTTTATGGATGCAAATGTGCATGTGACTGCCAAAGTGGAGAAATGTAATTTCTAACTTTGTCACTGCTTTTGTTGATTATTTTCAATTTCATACTGTAAGGATGCCGAACAGTATCCGGCAAACTCAGAAAGCTACCAGTTAAATTGTGTTTGGTCTTGTAAGAAATAATCATTTGGAGTAATTAGATCTCTATAACTGAATGTTTCAGGGGATAAAAATCAGAAGAAATCCATTTTACGTTATCTGTGTGTCAGTCAATATGTAAGTCTGTAGTAAATAACTTACCCGTTTAGTCTAAGCTTTATGTAATTTCTTCAAATTAGAACTTCTTAAGCACGTTGTCACTTGATACCATGCACAGGCAATCTGGTGTCGTGTTTCAGAGGCAAAGCCCATCCATGCCTGTGGGGAGCAAGAACTGAACTGCACAGTTTGCACTGCTGTGATGAGTTAGCTATTTAGGAAACTGAACTCTAGCAACCTGCTCATGTTTGCTTAGACAAGGCATGGAGGCTATATAACTCACACTCTGACCCACCTTCTGACAGCTCCTTCCTGTTGCCTGAGTCTGTGATAAAATATGCTGAAGGTAGACAGTAGCTCTCTCTCCCTTTGTTCTTGTGCTTTGAGAAATTCTCTAGTGGCTGAACCTGGAACTTGAATAGCCTTTTTATGTCTCTTCAATCTTTTACCTGCTGTTACAGGGTAATTGCAAGGAACAGTAGGATGAACATCTCTATTTTTAGAAGAAGATTTTTGTAAAAAATTTTAGATACCATATCCAGGCATGTATTTTTAATATAAAAAGGTAAATTCTGTAATTGTTATTTTATTAACATGTGGTCATAGTTTGCACTGTGTTATTGAATTAATAATTAACGAAGTATAAAATCAGTGAAATACAACGTCTGACACGAAAAAACCCGGAGACTGTGCCTGTAACTCTTTTTGTTTAACAAATTAAGAAAATCGACTTCAGTCACGTTCCAAATAGTTCCTTTCGGAGTTAACACACAGCTGCACATGGTGCTGCCAATGTTCAAACCAATTCCATGGAGCATTTTCTGAACGGCTTTTGGGGATCTTTGTCATTTTTGCTGTCACATCTTCTACCGACAAGAAAAAGGGCTCCGTGGAACACTGACTGGATTTTTGGGATCTCTTCACCATAAGCCTCAGTCAATAATTGAAAAGTTTCTGTTGTTAATTTCTTTAGTTTCATGAGAAACTTGTTAACTCTCTGTGACGTTTCCTGACTGAGGGTAAGAAAATCTCTCAATTTGAACCTGCGTCCACTTGTACCGAGAGAAGCGATCAAGCTGAGATTGTCTCACTGTGACAGATTAGAACATATTCTATACCCATCTCTTTGTCTTTCTCCTCCCAGTCTTGGTTCCTGAGCAGTAGGGTTGGTCTCAGATTTTTTTGTGTTGGACCTTATATTTCTGTAATCATGAGTGTTATTGTCTTGAGACAAAGAAAAACCTTGAGGTCTCATATGTTCTATTGGAGTAGATAGGACTGCAGACATATTCCTGGATTACTAGTACAGAGTGTATGATTTATGGCATTGTATTTGAAAAGGCGTGCTTTGCTTTATCAGTATATTTCCAGCATTGGTAATACCATGGATCTTTTTTTAATCTTTATTCCTGAAAAACGTATACAGGTAAAGTCATAAAAAAGTGAAGCAGAATGGGGTAGGTCTTTTACAAACACGTCAGTGGGATAGATGCTAAAAATTTATGGGAGCTCAAGGGAAGACAGGGAAAATTCATGGAAGAGAAATTCATTGAAGTTTAGTAAATAGATGTCACTTAAGAGGACCCTGCACTAAAAGTAGTCGGAAGACAAAAATGTTTTGTGTCCAGCAGTTCTTCCCTAGTCTTGCTCATGGTTGCTGTTGGAGACAAAGCACTAACTAGATAGAACTTTGATCTGACTGAGTGTGAGGAAGGAGGTTTGAAATTAATAAGGTTTTAAATAGTTCATTTGCTTGTGAAGTTAATAAGGAAGAAGTTTTGAAAATGAGTAGTCAGTCAGCATACAAAGGGAACTGAGTGCATGTGTGCATAGGTGGCATCTGTTCACGTGCTTAGGCTGGAGGGGGTAAGTCCAATTTGCTCTGTGAATGTGGCGCAAGATCTCAATATCTAAAGCATGGAGTATATTTAGAAAGTGCTTGATAAAGTATTCGGCAAGTGGGAAGGGATAATAGAATCGGAATGAATTTTTCACTTTGCAGACAGTCTTTCATTTTGTGCTTGAACACAGAGCATAGTTTTGGAAGTAAATTGTCTCATGTAGGTGCCAGAAAATCATAAACTGAGTATTGCAAAACAAAACAACTCTGAAGAACAACAATAATCAAAGAAGGATACCTGGGTATTCCTTGTATCACAAAGTTGAGTAAAGGAAACAAAAAGAAAAGCAGGCACAGGGTAAACTGTGATTGTGTTTCAGTGATGTGTTAGCAGGTTAATGGCGGGTTTAGAATAACAGTGTGAAATCCCAGAAATACTTCAAAATACGTTTTAAATCTATAAAATATATTCAACTACTCAGTAAGATACCCAGAGAAGAAGCAGCTGATGTGTAGTTGTACTGTGTGAAAAGATTTACTCTTTTGGCTGAATCTTTCAGCATAATTAATTTGTGACTTTGAAAGATTAAGAAAGTGTGAATCAGTGGTCTGAGTTTTTATTGTGCCAAGGGCTGTAGAACTTGCAGAACTGATGAGCAAGCCTGCATCTAGATGGAAAATATAAGTGGAGCAAGCCTGAAGAGTATTTATCAACGGTCACAGAAAAGCAGAAGCCTGTAGTTACGGTAGGAAAAATATTCTCTTTTGGGTTTTTTATAGGGTGATAATGGTATTTTATGCCAAAGTGTTCAAATGAAAAAAATGTTCATATTGAGAAAGTAAGCAGTAACTAAAAGGCAGATATTTTAAATGTAAATGCTGGCTAAACAGAATTTCTTTATATTTTTAGTTAGTCCTGTATGCATAGGCGAGGCAGTACACAGGAAGTCCAGGGAATTAAGTGCAGTGAATTGTTTATCAGTGAGTGTCATGGCCTGCAAAGATGTTTTGAGTAGTGCAAGAAAAGAAAGCCAAATAGCAATCAAGCAAAACAAAATTACATATTATGCAGTCATAGTCCTATTTTAATTATATATACTAGAATAAAACCGGAAAATAGACAACCGTTGTAGTCTTAAATCATGGAAATTCTGGCCAGCTGTTCTGCCAGGAAGTAGCTGGATGTAGACGGAAGCAGCTAGAAAAAGTGAGGTGCCAGTTGAACTGGGACCACTCTTACAATAAAGAGTAAGTTTGTTTGTTTGTTTGAAATCAAGGCCTCTATTACCAGTAAATATCCTGTAATTAAAAGGAGAAGGTATGTGTTAATGTTAATTGAAAGTCTTGCTTTCTGTGTCTGGAAACAGGACAGCAATCAAACAGAAAGTGGCTGCTCACTGTTCATTTTAAGAGCTTTTAAAAAATGCAGTTGCTAATGCACTTCTAGTACCTTCAGTACTTGCCAGGTGAAACTTCAGGAATCCAAGTAGACTGAAATACACCTAATGGCCTTCTGGCTGAGAACGCTTAAATACGATTGAAGAGTAAGAACATCGAACTATAGAGGGGTATGAAACCTCTCTGCTTAACAAGCTCAGCATCAGTTGCAAAGCAGGATTTGGAAAGAATCTAAGAATAAATTGTCAAACATTGCTTGTAAGTGCTGGTATCTGCGGTTCTGTCAGGGTGTCCAAGCACTGGGAGAAAATTTCTGTCTGCCTTAATACTCCTGGGCAGACAGGCTCGTTCTCAGTGTAAATGCTGCTGACATCCAGCTGACAGAGCAGGAACGTGCTCTAAACTGCTTTGAAAGACGATCTGCAATGGCAAAGCTATCGTGTATGGCTAAGTGCAGCCAGCAGTTCTGCTGTTTGTTAGACCAGACAGCAAAAAGAGACGATCAGAATAAACAGAATCCTGTATGGAAGGCTGGAAAAAATAAAACAGAGATGAGTTTTTTTGCCACAAATGACTATTTTGAGAGCTGCAGCAATGCTGAGGCTCTAGTACAGAGGTGCATTGGTGAAACATTTCAACAGCTGTAGCATCTCAGACCGTTTCTGCAGAAAATAGGTGATGCTTTGCTGGCTGTGTGCCAGAGACCTGACTCCCTATAACAAGTGGGCTGCACTACACAAGTTTATTATATTAAAGTCAGTCATAACACAGCCACATGAGCATTTAAAGGAGCTGGGGCTCTTAAAAATAACTGTCATTCAAAAAGCAGCATAAGACAACTCATTTACAGTTGGATTTGAAGATCTTAAGGGTTTCCTCCAACCTAAATGATTCTGTGATTCTGTAGGAGCAGGCTAGTACAGTATTCGTGTTGAAGGTTAAAGCATAGTTGTTCTAATAAGCTGGTTGATGACTTTCCAGAGCCCCTAGCATGTGAGAACCTATCTGGTTGGTTGCATGGTGAGTGGTGCTACAGTTACAGCTGTGGTATCAGCTCACGTGTCAAGGGATGCCTATAATTCTGGGAGCATGAAAATGCATCTGGTTGGAAGACACAGCAGGGCCACAGCATCTTTTATTCATAGACGCCAGGATAGTCCTGGATTCCCCCTCACCCTGAGCCTGGCCAGAATGTGATTTAAGCATTTAGAGCCATAAATGAGATAAACCCTTTAGCTTAGGCAAGAAGGTGTCTCACTATATCACTGAGTAACATTTGAACCAGCCAACTTAGCAACCCCCTAAATGTAGCTGGGAGCAAAGATTTTGCAAGTGTAAAGAGTTTGCAGCTTTCTTGAAAGTTGGAGTTCCCTTTTTAAGGAGGATTGCAGTTTGAGCCCCGCAGCTGTCTGCTGTACATGGTTTGCCAGCAGTCTAGTCCATGCATGCGTAGATTGGAATCAGCCACACCATTCTTGAGTTTTGGAGATGGCCAGAGGGAGGAGCATGAAGTTTTTGAAAATGTTGGGATGTCTGTCAGGACTGGATTGCATTTAGGACGGACTACAAAGAGCCATCTCACAGGATAGCAGTTTTGCCAGTCTGCTTATAGAATAACACGTCTCCTGGATTGAGTCAAAAGTATCACCAGATGGAAGATAAGTGGTTAAAACATTTTTCATGAATGGAAATAGCTGGAAAAACATCTTGTCTTCTCACTTTTTATTTTCCTTTGGGTACAGAGGGGATGTTTTAAATATTGATGAAAAATTTAGAAGAAAAAAACATTTTAATTCTGATACAGCACTCAAAATATTTTGCAGGAAACACTGCATGCCTTACGCTCCCATTTTCCAAACTCTCTGGTTTCGTACTTGCCTTAGCAGTCATGCAACAGCACTTCTAAGCACAACTCATGCAGAACACCTGGTTTTGTGTCTGTAGTGCTGTTCTACCTTGCATGTCAGTGTCATTCTGATAGCCTGCTGATGCTCCAGTTTTGCATATTAAAAAGTATATTAATTGCTGTGTTTCAGATGTATGACCTTGACTGAAAATCATTTGGGATTAAAATACATTCTATACAGTATTTCATACAATACACACATTGCAGTGTATTTCACAGGCAAGTGTGTTTCAATCCTTGTTCCAAAAGTATATCTGACAGAGTAGATGTTTCCAGTGTAGTGTTCTACACAAATGAACAGGCTGGTTTATTTCGGGGCTTTTAAGAAAGTAAAGGAGCACTGGTTTTATTCATCAACTCCCTTTTCATCTCTAAACTGTTAGCAGGATTATTAAGTACTCGATGACCCCTTACAGTTGCAGCCTACCTGTAGGAAAAAAGAAATGTATTTTTGTGCTTGATATTTTCTACATATTGCAATAATAATGTCATTAGGAAATAAATCATAATTTCCCTGTTTATTGGTATGAAACTATATTCTAGCTATGGTTAAAATATTAAATACTACCGAAACCTATCCTGCTAGAATAACGTTTTGAGAAATGGCTACTGTAATCAAGTTGGTGTTATTAATTTTATAATGAGCTTTTCAAGAACCTGTGTGATTTAATGTATCTCAGAGATGTTAGTTGCATGTTTTGGTAATCCTGCACAGGAGGCTTTCTCTGGATGACAGCAGAGCTATTTAGCAGCTGAATGGTTTCACATGAAAAAAGCATGTTCCGATTTGGAGTGGGGCTTTCACCTGTCAGCTTTCATAAGTGAGGTTAAATGTGATTTTTTTAAAGTGGGACATGGCAGTTATTAGCGTAGTCTCTTTTTAGTTTTCTTGTTAATTGTATCAGACAACAGTTATTTTACTGATGCATTACTAAGTTCATTGAGGATGTTTAGTTAAGAATGTGTTGCTAAATGCAAGCTGTATTAAATGATGTCACAGCAATTGATGCTTTTGTGCATTTTTCTAAGAACTTAACGTGGAGCAGTTCTAGGTGTTGTGTGTTGGAGTGTGTAATGTAGTTTGCTGTTCCTAGGGCTGTAGTACCGCTTTACCAAGTTCATATCTTCACCTTTGGTTCTGGCCACACGATCCCACTCCTGTGCTGCAGCACATTGTGCTTTGATCTGATCCTCAGGAAAAGCTGATCCATCTGGACCCATCTGAAAAGAAAAAAAAGAAAGGGTGATATTTCCATTTCAGACCTAGTGGTTATGAGTATTTGTGACAGGTAATTGGGATGGGTGCTGCAGTGATGTGTATAGGTTAGCTGTGACTAGGTCAGATCTCAGACTCTGTCTGTCTTCTTCTTCCAGTTTCACTCTTTCACAGTTGCAGTCTTTCTGTCCTCTAGCAGTTCTTAAGGATTTCCTGTCAGTCTGTTTCTCCAGTCAGCATCCCCTGATTTTGCTAATGTGCCTACTCTCCTTACCTGCCCATTCATGCTTAGAATTCCCCTTAGCCTGTCTTCATCACAGCTCCACTGGGTTTTTTTGTTGTCAGGTAGATGCTTCTCTATGGCAAATTCCAATTTCTTACGCTAAAACCTCTTGAAGAAAGTTTAAAAGGCAGGAAAGAGAAAGGCAGAAAAACGTCTTGAAGAAAAAGTCAAATATGTCTTAAACAGTAAGAGGGTTTAAAAAAAGTTCCATATTTGTGCATAGAAATGACTAATTGTTTTGCCTGAGAACTGAGGGGAGAGGCAGCAGGGCGCGAATATCAGTCTGAGGCAGATGCTTCAGTGTGTGATTTCAGCACAAACTCTAATTTGGCCAAGATATAAGAAACTGAAAGCATTCTAGGGTTTGTCTGTAATGATAGAGTTGTTACTTTTCTAGAGCTCTGCTGCACAGTTACACTGGTGTAATTCGTATTTAGTTCTGTATGAAGTAATTTTGCAACCTGCTCTTGGAATATTTGGCTGGAAAAGAGGTGTTGCCTCTATCCTCTCAATAAATTTCCTAATGTAAGTAGCCCAGAAGAGAGAGCAATATCAGTGCAGTCAGCTGTTTTGATAACCAGCTGGTGAAAGAACAGATGTGTGTTGCTGGTCATTGTCACATAACCTGCTGGTTTGACCTTTTTCTTTGTTTTGTGGTTTTAGAGAAAGAAGAGTCAATGTAAGGCAATGATGGAGAGGCAGAGCTGTAGCTTTTCTTTGTTTCCACACATACTATTATTTAAGTACCAGATTCAGTTTACTTGTCCATTACTTCTTTTTCCCCCCAGAAAGAACCAGAAACATTTTTTCCATAAGATTCTTTCTTAAGACTTTTTTTCCTCTTACGTAAGAATAAATTTGTCCCTCTATTTTGAGGGAGAAAACGAATATATTGAACTAGCCATTCCAGTTCTTTGCCAGTTTTAGTTTTTGGTAAAGTGTCTCCCTTGCTTATTTGCCCTTTGCTTATTTAAAACCTGTTGATATTTTTTTTCCTAGTATTCTATTCTTTTTCTCTTTTCTTTATTTCATTGTGCTATCTGTATATATGAGATAAAGTAAGTATAAGCAGTCTTATTCTGACTAACTGCATTTTGACCATATTTAAGATAATCTTACTGTGGTAGAGAGAGCTGAAATCTCAGAATAATTCCAGACTATGGAGTCTCGTAACTTTTATTTATCTCTACTTTTATTGTGTTTAAACTTTCATTATAACTTTAGGCTGCTTATTGCTATGTATTATTTTAGGTAAGATCTTTGTAATATCTTTTGCTGGAAATTATTTCTATCATTTGAAGGTATTGCTTATTTTGATGTAGTGTAAAATCAGGAAAATACCGTGCCTTCTCCAGGAAACTAATTTCTTGCTAAGGTACTTACGCTAAGCTCAGTATGTGTGGGAGGAGATGCTGGCGTACTCTAGATGTGATAGACTGGTGAATATGATTAGTTAAATGGAATTCATCCCTATTTTAGTAATACCACTTTGCTAGGAAGTTATATGCTTTATATGTGGAGATAAACCAAAGTCGTGATAATCTGCTGTCTGTACAGATTCTATTCAAAGATGCTGATTTTTTTTGTCTTGGGCAAATGCTTTTGTAAGCGATTAGATTCTGTTTATTTAAATTGCTTCTGCAGTCTTCGTTTTATACAATAAACTTTCCATTTTAAAAAATATGCAGTTTGAAATAATATACTACTGCTCTGCAGAGAATTTAAGAATTGCTGTTTTAAACCACAGGGAAAGACCAGGTTTATTTATTAGTTTAAGTCATCTAAGAATATACTTTTCTTTTGAGATACACCCTTCAGCAGTGCTGTGTGTGCTTAAAATGTATAAAAAAGCACAAACACAAAAGCTTGTTCAAGATACCTTTAGTATAATTCTCTATGGAAAATGCAAACCCTGAAGATGTAATTTCACCCCTCCCCTTTAAGGGCCATAGAGTGAAGCATACACGGGGTCCTGGGAATGGATTGTGTGCATGCCTGCTTAGCATATGGGTGTGGTAATTGGTTACAAATTCGTAACATGCTCATAATACAGGATAATGACAAGCAGGAGATGCATGATGTTATGTTTTTTTCTTTGTTAAACCGCATTAATGTAGAAGACTGAGTTACAGATAAAGGGTCAGGTCAGATACAGGTTTTGTAAACTCTGATTGAGTCTTGGAGAAGTGGAATTTAGGAAGAGCCTTGAGAAAAGCCAATTTTGGCCATCACTTTTGCATCTGCACTAAGTAGCAAGTTCCTAGTGTACTGCTGTTTCCTAAATGTACTGCTGTTTCCTAAAATGTAAATAATAGCCAGTGGCTCAGAGTGGTTTCTGATAGACTGAAAGAAAGAGACAAGGGTTGCAGGTTCAGAAATACGTGAAGTTACAGCTATTTGAATAGAGTTATATTAAAGTGCATTGTAATACAGTCTAGAAAATCATTAGGTCAATGGAGGCAGGTTTTCAAAATTAAAGAACTGGTTTGGGATGAAGTACAGAATAATCAAGTGTACATTTATCTCAATTGTGCACAGTCTTGTGCTCTCAAATCCCACCATATTATTGTCATTGATACAGATTTGTTTGTTTGTTTTCTTTCCCAGAAAATGTTTAGCTTTTTGGTACTAAAGACATGTGAAAGTGACATTTCCTCTAAAGTGTTACGAATTGGTTGAAAAAGAGAATGTAAAATCTGACACAGATTTTTAACAGACTTATTTTAAAAAAGGCATATATGTTAAGGACTTCCAGATTCTGGTGACAAAGGTAAGTATGATCAAAGAGTCTCATAACTGAAATAAAACAATTGTGCAATATTCCTTTTAGCCAGAGGCAGACGAGGTCCCACAGATCTAGAGCAGAATGAAAATGAAATGGGAGAGAGTTACAGATGTGTCACATTTGCTCTTGTAAATGGTAGCTATACCAGTGACAGGTGCTGTTGGTGAAGTGATTTTGGGATTCACTGCAGCATGAAACTACAGAGTGCTCTTGCTGTTGGGTATCCATAGTTGCAATATTTGAACACTGGAATGTATAAATCCTTATCACCATGCAGTACTCACTGGGCATGAATGGAAACTGAGACTCAGAAGAACAGGAAGAGAACAGATTATTTCTCTTCAATAGATTATGATTCATTATACTATGTACAAGATGAACAAAACATTCTGTTTTCTAGGGTTGAATTGTTGTGGAAGGCTGTAGCTATTGTTCATTTTCATAAAATAGTGACATCAAATAACTGTTGGGAGAATTTATCCTGTTGCAAGAGTCTGTTCTCCCCTCTGCCTCCCCACACCCCCCCCCAGTACATAATTTTGGAGCATATTTTTGATGTTGTAGGTACTGTTAATATATCCATCATCAGTACCATGTATATAAAAGCAACACCACGTGGTTATAGCAGACGTTTCTGTTGCTTTGCTGCTTTCAGGTCCTGTATGCAGATACACCCAGGATGTTCAGATATTGACCTCTTCTCTTTACTGTTTTTCCCTAGTTTAGAGCCACATTGAACGTACTTCTAATATGTACATTTTTCTTAATTCTTGGGGTTCCTTTAAACAGTCGACTCGTACTTGGTTCCCGGATGTCCAGTAACTGGTGTAACCCAGTGAAGAAACTGATCATCCTGCATATTTAGGAAGGAGTTTTCTCATTCTGCTGTCTGTAACTGTTGGTTTCCATATAAATTTGTTTGCTATGTAACTTTGTTTCCTCTGTTGCTAGAAGTTTTCACGCACGCATATAATGTTCACTAGCTTTGCGCAATAGGCTCTGATTAAGTTAAATAAAAAATCTAGTGTGATTATGTGACTATGGTGTGTATCAAGTATTAAGGTTTCTGCTTGCTGACTCCTTACGCAGGTCCTTCCCCACAAGAGGCAAATTCACAGTCCCTTTCTTGATTCAAAGCTTTGTCTGAGTTATGTTCTAGTTCTCTCTGTAACTTCTTCATTCTCAGTGTCCTTTGCAAACCAGACTGTTGTTTCTTAGTGGATTCTTCTCTTTAGACTTTGAGTCTATATTGCAATGTTCTCTTTATTAAGTGGTGATGTGGTTCCCTGAAGGATGGCTTAGACCTGAAATCATATTTAGTTTCCCTTGCACTTAAACATCTTCTCATCTTAAACATCCCAGCTCATAAACATTTTTTAAAAGTGGTGGTGTTCAAAACATTAAATTACTTTTCTGTTTAATTTCTGCGCCATGAAAGATGATGTTGTTCCAGGTGAAAAAATACTCCGATTGATTATGAAATGTAAAGAAATAATAGTTTCTTTTCAAGACAAATTTTCCAAGGAAACTTCTGGGAGAAGTTATTTAATTGATTGCTTAGTAAGCTCTCGTGAATGTTGTTTTCTAGTTTTTAAGCAGTAATTATGGTGTAGTCATTTTACTGTATCTGATTAAAGTTTCCACACCTTCACCCTGGAATTGCCGCTACACAAAAAATCCTGACTAGGTAAAAGTTATGTTTTCCCGCCTTGGTTTCTCCTCTTGTCGTATTTACGTGTTTTTTTTGCTGTTTTAAAATCCTCCTGCTCTCCCCAAAGGTGTCCAGGCACAGCAGGGGCTGTGTCTTTCCTGCTGTGAGTAAAATAAGGTTGGTTTTGGGGAAAGAAAATTAGAGGAGATAAAAGTGTACAAATCTTAGGAAAGTCTGGCATTACAATTTCAGCCACTTCTGAAGCAACAAATGAGAATGTTCTTTATTTATGGCCTGGTAAAGTAATTAAATTTTGGGATTAGGCCTCCTTCTGATTAACTCGCTGTTACATTTTGTTTCAGGCTCTTTGTGTATTTTGTATTTTACCAAAGTTACTGAGCTATTGGATTTTTATTGGGGTATGTTTGTTTTTTGCAAAATTCTGTCCAAATCTCTCTTTACTTTTGGCATCTACGTTTCCTGTCAGTTAAAGGGTTCTGTAGGAAAGGCAACAGTACAGGTTTAAGTAACTGAGAGCATACCAGATTTTAAAAACAGAAGAAATTATTGGGGGGGGTGGAACCACAGGCTGAAATCTCTTGATATTGGAGCTCTTTCTGTTTATCTCTCACTGTTTCTGGTTCTGTTCCTGGTACAACTTCAGTAACAACTGTTCCTTTTTGCTCATTCCTCTCAGTGATAGATCTCTTACGTTTTCAAGTGTTTTTCTTGTTTTTCATTCTTCATTTGACTTTTATTATGATGGTTCTTTGCTATTTGTTAAATTAAGAAATTCCACTGAATAATTGAAATCTAATTCGATTTAGTTATTCATGTAATAGAATTTATGATACTTCATGTAACATCATTGTAGAAATAGGTTTCATTATTGAATTTTACTGCAACTAGACATAATTAATCCCTTCTGCTCTTATTTGGCTCAATTTATATTTTGAATTGTCATCTTAATGGAAAATTCATCTTCTGCCTTTACCAGTATAAAATCTTAAATAGGGTAAAAGTAAAGGCAATTTCGAAAGGTTTTGGACATATATAATCTCAATATAATAACTGTGTGGACACAAAAAATGCGGGGAAATCTGTTGGCTTGTGATTTTTATCAGGAACTTTCTGGATAGTCAATATGAAAATAAATTGATCTTTGTGAAGTCAACAGAGTATGAAGAAAGATCCAATATTCACTATTCTGTAGTGATTTACGGTGCCTTCATAGTACTAGAAATTAAATGTAATTCCTGGTACATTGTTTTCAAGTAATAGCTGTGCATTGGCACCGAGGCCCAAACTTTGGAGACAACTGAAAGCATTGTGTGGCTTTTGGATCCATCTCTGTCTTTCAGTCTCAGAATTGGTTCACTTCCACTATGAACAAGCTAGTTATCTTGTTCCTTCGGCTGAGAAACAGGTGTAACGTGAACTCTGGAAAGCATTTCATTCCTGTTGTGAATAGGAAGGTTGTTCAGGGATTTGGACCGTGTGAGTTTTGAGTTGTTCTCAGTTGGTTAAAAGTAAATAGCAGAAGCAATTGTTTCTCATTGTGTATCTCATAATAAAATATATTTGACAATGCACTTCGTAATTCATCAATTGTAGTAACATCTGTCACTACTTGTTTTCTTGTGTCTCTTCAAATATCTCCTGAGGTGTAAACACCCTAACCCTTGACTTTGTATTGTGAGTTCATTTGCTTGCACATGTTTTAGTGTGATACAGTGAAACACTTAAAAATAATCAAGAAATATATTTTACATTTGAAACCTAAATTAGCATTTCACATTCTTAATTACTTTATAGCATGCTGTTCTTTATGTAAAATGATGATTTTTTTAAACTGATAATTGCTTCTTTAAGAAGCTGTTGTTGTTTGTATGTCCTGTTGTGTTCTTCATATTTTTTAATGAAGTAATTTAAGTGTTTTATTGATACCTTTATCTTTTTCTCAACAGTCTTCAAAATCTTGTTAATGTTACGGCATAAACTAGGAAAAAGGCATTTGGATTACATCATGGATATCAGCAATGGTGACTGATGTTATTCGAGTGGCACAATAAGAGTCTGCTGTATGAAATGTCAGAAGTTTATATTTCTTCTAGTTTTGCAATGGTAAGTTTTTTGCATTTTGTATGAAGCAAATAATAACTTTTGAACTTATATTTTAGCTTGTAAGGTTTATTTCTTTAGAAAGTAACATACCAGCAAATGAGCAGCTGTTTCTGTCTTATATATTATTTCTTATGTCTGTTGAGTTCAGCAGTAATTACTCACCTAAGTGTACATTGGAATTTGGTTTTGTTGGTACCCATTTGAAATGTCATTTACTCATCCTTAATGTGTGCTAGCCTTAACTAGGTGAAGTGAAATATCTAAATGGACCCTATTTTTCATGTTTGGGATCACCCCTCTGAAGGCATTAAGCTCGTGTGCAAATGGAGAGGATACACAGACAGGTTTATTTACATGAAAAATAGATATGAATAACCATTATAGACAATACACAGCTACATGATTTTTTTCTTCTTCAACTCAACTAGTCATATTTTGCCTGTTTGCTGTTTGTCACATTACTTGTACTTTCTCTTAAGACAGAGCTCATTTGCCATCTCGCGCTTTGTCCTGCTTTGTGAAATGGACGCAATGGAAGTTAGTCCAGCAGCAGTTCTTTACTTGGATCTTCAGGAATGCAAACTGCACTTTTCCAGGCATTCCTGTAAGGCAGTGGAAATAGCTACAGGCAGGAGGGTTGTAGCAGCACAAATGCAACTCAGTTTTAAGAACACTTGAAGGTTCTACTTTGTAATTATCTCTTCTTCCTTACACAAAATGATGTGCTATCTGGTATATTTGTATCTGGAACTATACCAAGCAATACTTTTAGGAGCCATTACTTTCGTTAAGCAATACTATTTGCATTATGAATATCTAAACAGACAATATAGTAATTGTTTAATTGTCAAAAGAATTGTATTGCTCAAGAGGTGTACTGGTCTTGTCCTGTTCTCCGTTTTTTGCTCTAGGACCATCTGACACCCACACAGTAGATTTGTGGGAATATATGCTTTTTTTCTCCTTTCCTTTGCTGAAGGTGAAAAACACTTATTGCAATAATTTTCCTCCATTTTCAGCCTTTCCAAATAACATGTACAGGGTCTGAATCCACATTTAAAATTTTAAGTCTTCACATCATATGTCAGTTGAACAGGTTTGTGTGATCTGGAATTTGGGTAGATGGAAAAGGGAAGGTGTGCTGTTGCGTGCAAATGTGAATCTATTCATTATCGTGGGTATTATGACAGGTTTGTGGTGATAAGCAGTTTGACATATTGAATTTTTAAAGGTGAAATGAATAGAAGGATAAGACTGAACTGGTTTCTGTCAAAAATGTTATTTTGAGATTGGGTAACTTGAGTACTCCTACTTTTCACCCTGAAATCTGAAATAGGCTTTCAAATTGGATCTTTTAAACTTAGCTTTGAGTTTGAATTTACTTAAATCCAATGTGGGTGATGATTCATCTCACCAACTGTATGAAAAGTTTGAAAATGGAGATGGCTGAGGAAACAGGTTTCCAGTACCTCAGAGGAGACGACTGAGAAGATGGAGCCAGGCTTTTTGTTGATGTAGATGATGCAAAAGCAGAGGAGTATAAGAAAAAATATTTTCACTATGTGGGCAATTAAACACTGGAACAGGTTGCCCAGAGAAGTTATAGAGTATCTGGACTTAGAGGTTATCAAGAATCAGCTGGGCAGTGTCCTGTGTAACTAAAACTGGATTTAGTTTAATTGTTGCTGTTAATGACTGTAACTATATTTTACTGCTATGATTTATTTGGGTTTTTTAATCCCCTGTTAAATTAGAATTGCAATTCTGTTATTTAGGAGTATTTGTTTTTGTTCTAGGCAACAAGTGAGCAAGCAAATATGATTTTGATGGTTTCATTGTTAGTATGTGAAACCATGTAATTGGAAACTGGTATATTAAGAATGTGATTTGATGCCTCTTTTGACAAGACAAACTTAAATAATAATACCAACACATTATATCACATGTATAACACATAAAAATAGTGTATTTTAGTAACTGGAACCTAACTGGAACGTTCCAGTCTTACACAAGGCATAAATATGAACAGCTCTCACACAGAAGTACTAAAGCCAGATCAACCGCAAGTACAAAGTCAGCTACTTTGTAGCTCAGATGGAAAACTTTTTTAATGTCCTAACAAAAGACCACAGGAAGAAGTATTAATACATTGGGTAGGCAGGTTGGGTTTTACATGAGACACATTTGTGACAGTGTGTTCTTTAGATTTACTATGTCTGTAGGTGTTTTTAAAATATTTTTTCTGACTTTTGTTTGCTTTTTTTGAAGGTTTCCCCATGAGTGGATCACGATGAACATACTTTAGGGACTTGCCATAGTATGGCTGCTTCTCGATCTACTCGTGTTACAAGATCTACAGTAGGTTTAAATGGTTTGGACGAGAACTTCTGTGGTAGAACATTAAGAAACCGTAGTATTGCCCATCCAGAGGAAGTTTCACCCCATCCTCAAATACGATCGAGGTCACCAAAGAAGAGGCCAGAGTCTGTACAAACACAGAAGGGAAGTAACGGTGGAAGAACTACTGATTTGAAACAACAGAGTGCCCGGGAATCATGGGTGAGCCCTAGAAAGAGAGGGCTGTCTACTTCAGAAAAAGATAATGTTGATAAACAAACTGTGGAAAACTGTGAAAAAAAACAAGCAGAACCTGTTTCACCAGTTTTGAAAAGAATTAAGCGGTGTCTGCGTTCAGAGGCACCCAACAGTTCAGAAGAAGACTTGCCTACTAAAACAGAGAAGGAATCATTGGAGCATAAAAGCTTAGTGTCGGACAATGATGCAGTCTCCACGGGGACTAAGCGAGCTTGTCGATGTCTTATATTGGATGATTGTGACAAAAGGGAAGTTAAAAAGGTGAATGTCTGTGCAGAAGGTTTTAATAATTCGGCAATAGTTGATGAGATTGCAAGCTATCAGACTGTCAATGGAGTTGGTGAGAGAGACTCTAATTCTCTTAACTGTGATGACTGTCAGCTTGATGGGAACACTAAGCAAAACAGTGCTGGTTCCTGTACGCCCAAGGACAAAACAGTAGCAGAAAACGGAAACTCATTTGCCCATTCTTCGTTGTTGCTAAATAGCAGCAAGGAGGACAGTGTTGTAGACCATTATGTGCCTTGCACAAACTCTCAAGAACAGGTAAAGTTAGAGGACCACAAAATAATAAATGACTGCTTGCCTGAGGAGCATGCTATCCAGGCAGATGAGCCAGCTACGGGGTCCTTTTCTGAAATCCAGTCATCTTTGTTAAGGGATTCAGAGGAGGAGGTAGATGTTGTAGGAGATAGTAGTGCCTCTAAGGAACAGTCTGCTGAAAACACCAATAGCAACCCGAATACTCATCATGACAGTGCATCAATCTCAGGTGAACCTGAACCACATTCTTCAGTGCTGGACTGTGTTTCAGCTCAAATGGCGTCTTTGTCGGAACTTCAAGAACACAGATACACATTGAGAACTTCACCACGAAGGGCTGCCCCTGCCAGAAGTAGCCCTACTAAAAATAACTCTCCTTGTAGAGAAAACGGACAGGCTGAGGAAAATAATCTTAGCCCCCCTGAAAAGAATGTCCCTGTAGGTAGTAATAATATCAATGGATCTCCCAAAAAGTCTGAAGAAGTTAAACAGAATGAAAAAGAGAAAAATAGTAATATGGGAGATCCTGGGAACGATGGACTAAGAAAGCCACTTTCTGAGGCTAGGCTTGTTGCTGGATATGTACCATCTGCCAAAGACAGTGCCAACAGCCACACTGCAGAGGACGATGAGGAAGAGCCTGATGTGTATTACTTTGAATCAGATCATGTGGCATTGAAACACAACAAAGAGTATGTGTAACTATGGTAACCATGAATTCTGCTTTTGTTTCTTACCAAAAATTATAAATTAATACATATTTAAAGTATTTTCACAAAAATTTTATAATTTTCACAGTCTTAAGCCTTCATTTTTCTTCTTTGTTTCTCCCTCAAACAAAATTAAACTCTATTTAATATGCAGTATGGTACAGCAATGTGGTTTATACTTTTCTAGCAATGTGAATTCTTTAGCCAGAACTTGTTTTTTTGTAAAAAAACCCACATCTGTTATCTCTTTTCTCTAAAAAAACTCTAGCTGGAAACAAACCCAGAGGAATTACAATGCTTAATTAGAGTTCAGTTATATATCAGCATTTCCAGTAGGCACAGCTCATACAGCTTATGAAATTATCTTTCTGTTGGACATAGAATTTCAGGTTAGATACCTATTTTCAGAGTGTCATGGAAAAGATATTATTATTGTGTTAAGGAAGGTAAATTGATCAAATGCAGTACTTTGACAATTTTCTCCAGGGTAAATTATGTCTACATTGTTGTTTATATTCATTAAATGTAAATATATACATGTTCTAATTGTTATTAGGAAAGAGCGCTAACTTGTATTCATATTTATCATCTGAATGCAAGTAGAGCTGTAGTAATTGTACACACAGGGTAACTGTGAAAGAGATTCTGGAAGCAAAAGGGCAGTTTTCTTAGTGAAGAAAGTCTGCATGGAGAAAATTTGTCTTGAAATGATAGGTCGGGCCTCAGATTTTATTTTACAGTCTTTATAATGCTGCTTTGACTTCTGTGTTTCACTGTTCAGTAGATTTTTCTACACTTTGTTGTGTGTACTGAAAGGTCAAATGCAGGTGATGTTCAGTTTGCTTCACCTGAAGAGTTCACCACTGCTGGTAGTTTCTCTAAATGGTCACAGCACAATTATTGTTAATATGGGGCACGAGGCACCGGTGATGGTTTCATCCAGCAGAAGTTTGACTGTTTTTCTTGGTACAACAATTAGGTTATGTTTATAATCACATTTTGTTCAATATTGGTTAAGAATAAGTTATTCTAATCAAATTTAATCAAACTCCTGTGAATTAGGGCATAGTTCAAACTACAATTTCAAAATAATGATCAAATATCTACAGCTTCAGGCACCAGCCCAAAGTGTAGTGATGTTTGTCCTAGCAGATACAGAGAAGATTGCTGTTTCCTAAATTATAAATGGATATAATGTTGTATTCTGACTTTTTTTGGATGCTTTTGTATCTGTATGTAGGATGGCTGTGCTAGTTATGTTAGTACAAAAACACATTAGTAATGTGTCTTTTCACATTTACTAGGAAAAGAGTGATGAAGGTCATATCATTTTTCGACATAGCCTCTGTTTTTGCTTATTTCAAATTAAACATGACCACACTGCACAGGTTTTAAAAGTCAAAATCTGCTATTGAATGTAAATGCTGTGAAAATAATATTTGTTCCTGTTCTTAACAATTATGCATATCTAAGTTTCAGGATCGTAGTGTTATGTCTTGAATATACACAATTGCTCTGAAGGTACAGCAAGTGGTTGTTCAGATGGGCAGCCTGTTTGTGAGAGCTTGTTGGGGAGCTTTGGAAGTTGCAGCTAGGATGTGGTAGCTTCCTACTAACTTGCTGCCTGCATGAAGAATTCCAAAAGAAATTGCTGCTAGTTTTATGCTGTCTTGTACTGATTTTTGGTGGCAAAAGAAGTCAAAGCTAGAAGTCTCTTCTAAATCAAGAATAATTTCCAGAAGAGAAACATGCTGCTGATAGTAATGTTACCTGAACCTTTTTCTGATTTTGAAAAATGTTGATAGAATTGGAAAATCATGGGCTGTCTTTATTTGGTGTTTTTGTTTATATTTAGAAGGAAATAAATCTATCATTCTGATAGTTCCTCATGGTAAAAGAATCCCTCTAAAGAACTTCAGTCTATATTTTGATATTTGAGTGCAGTTGTCCTTTATGTGAAACTTTGTAGTGAATCAAATACAGTGCACTACATCATTTTTCAAACTGTAAACGTCAGAGTTCATTAGGGGATACCCCTAATTCATGTATTACAGTTCTTGAATAGTATCTTAATTACACCCTTGTTTAATCTCATTTGGTGCTCATTTTTTAAAATGCTGATCTATAAAAAAACCCCAAAGGTTTTAACAGAAATATTTTCCCTGATTAGTCAAATGCAGAGACTTCCAGGGTTCCCATGGTGTCAGGTAAAGGCTGTTCTCTTTGGCAGTGGTTCTCTTTTGGCTAAGCAAAGCGCACAAATCTTCTGCTTAGCAGGTCTTCAAGTGGTACACAGCTTTGTTTTTCTGTCCTTCATCAGTTTGTGATTCAGCTTGTATTTATGGATTATTTTTTCTGTTTAATATTTCTATTCTCTTTTAAAAGCAAATTCAGAAAGACAGTAGCATCTTGGCTAGGCTGAGGAGGCAGATTTCTCCAGGAAGGCATTAATAGCATTTTTCGGATGTTCCGTAGCAGCAAAAAAAAATGGCAATATTCCTCTGTGTTGTAGAATCAATTTGTCTGTAAACTTACATTATTTGTTGTTATGTTACATAGCCTGATGACATACACATTTATTTTCACTCTACGAGAAATTACTGTAACACTGATAAAATATGAATATACTGAAACCTTCAACAGCCATTGATCAGAATTCGTATAAGAAAAACAACTAAATGTGTGTTGTGGTATTTTTGTATGAATTTTTGAATGTTGTCATGTTTAAACAACATTCATATGTTGATATAACTGGGAAAACTGGATAATGCAATAGGAAAAATAATCATCACAGAAAGAAAATTATGGAATATTATTATTCAGAGAGAAGGGGGAAATGATGGATGTTCCACAGCCTATTTAATAAAATAGATCTCTCCTACAAAGACAGGTCCAAGACCTCTGAACAGGACATACATGTAGATAAAAAGCCTGCTGTATAATTATGACGTATTGTTGATTTTTCTGTTATTACACACAAAATTTGATTTTTTTGTGTATTATGATTCCTCTCAAAAATACGGTTTTGTGCATATTTGAGAAATCTGCTTGTATATTCTAGCTCAGAGACCCTTGCGTTTTCTCTTGAGGTATTTTCGTCAAAACTGAATTTTTTGATTTAAATCTTTTTACATTGCTTAATTTTATATGCTGTGCTTAGTGTTTTGCATATGTCTTTCCTGAGGAGTTTCTCGTATCTCTTTGCTGTATCTTTTCATAGTTTAATTCTTTCTTACAGTGCATTTGCTTACTTTAATTTTCCACTTTATACAATATTCTATTCTCAGTATAATTTCCCTTGTGCCCAGTGTTTCATTTAGTGCTCTTTTTTTCTTTTTTCTTCCTCTCTACTCACTCTCTTTGGAGATTTGTGCTGTTTGGCAGGTTGCATGAGGGAAGTTCTTTGTTTAACTTAGCGCTAAGTTCTAGATGAAAATGTGATTGAGGAATTGAGTTTTCATGTATGTATAATGCATTATACAGTGTATTTCTATGATCCTGTAAATGGTGGTTAGCTTTGTAGGAACCACCTAGGCCTTTAGGCTTACTGAAATATAAGAATTGCATGTGAGCCCTTGCCTGCAGGCATTCAGTTGCAAGAGCAAGGACCTTGTGTTTGTTCAGTAAATAGATATTTTAATATATTTGATTTCATTTATTCCTTTACAGTATTTAAAAACCATAATATCTGTACTGATGTTTAAACTGAAGATAGATTAAAGTGAAATGTTTTAATACACCTCTTAAAACCCAGTCTTGTGAATTCTTACCTACTATGGGTTGTGTTGTTGCAGAGGCCTTGGAAAGACAGAGCACCATGTAGTGTCGTAAAATCAGATTTAATGTGTAATGGACAGCTCATAATAACAGTGTGAGTGAATTTGGGTGCACTTTCTCATGTAACGTGAATGTGAGAAGGAAAAGACGCATCTATGGCACTTCTTGTGTTACAGATTTTACATTTTATATTTTATTCAGTCACAAATGTTTCTGCTTAGTGAATCAAATTAAAATAGTCCCGTACAAAAGTTCATCTTATTGCACTTGACCTGTTAGCACAGGGGCTGTTGCACCTTGCCAGGCCAGTTGTTTGAGAACTGCCTTAAACAGTCTTCTTGAAGTGTAACTCTAATCCTGTAACAGACTATCTCACTTGTCTTTCCAGCTTCTTTGATTAAATGAATCAAAAATTAGGGGGGAAAAATGCACAAATGTAAAAAAATAGTAAAGACAGTGTTACTATTTTAATACAGAAAAAGATAGAAACTTATTTTCCCACCTGTTCATTTGGAAATGCATACAATGTCTCAGGATCCTCATTAGCAAATTCATCTAAATGGGAAAATTTAAGTAGTTATAAAAATGGTTTTGAGGTGTCAGAAGTATCAGTTGGGAGAAAATATTAAATGCCATAGGAAATTTGTGTTCCTGAATTTAAAAAAGAGGGAGAAAGCAAAGAAAAGATGAGGCAGTAATATTCACCCAGCACAGCTGTGTGGAGAGTAAGGCTCTGGCTGTGGTTTTGCCTATGCACACGTGGGAGACTTAACAAAAGCAAAAGTGGTCAAGTGTGGTTGTACCACTTACACCAATGTGAAGTGTGTCTGGTGGGAGAAGGAATGACCTGTATTACTATAATTGCTTGGTAGGGATGTGACGGTATTTCACTATAGTATCAGTGAGCATAGTGATGCCACCAAGAAAACAGCATAGTGACTGGCATATGCTGTGTTAACTAACCTGGCTAGAAGTAACTGTTATCTGTCCTAATTATTTGTTCTGGTCTGACATGAACTTTTGTCAGCGTCTTCATCATGAACTACAAAACTGACTGGCAATATCCTTTAGAAAGGAGTTGTACAAGCAGCACATATTAATGCTTCTTTCATTCTCGGTTCTAATCAAGACAGGTGTTTCTTTGGTACTAGAAAGTACTTATGTGCTGCCTTGAGAGGAGGAAAGAGCCTACTTTTTGGTTTCCTTTAAATTTTGTTCTTGATAGGAGTAGCCAGCTGATTTTTAGTTTTTCTTTATTGCACATCTTTATTTTGCTCTGTGTAGTTCGAGGTGAAGTGCTGTTGTTTTGTCTAACAGCCTTTGAAGTTTTATGCTTCTTATGTCAAGGACCAACTGTGTCTATGGTTTATTATCATAGTACTAATAAAAATATATATTTTACTAGTTTTCTTTCCTATTTCTAACTTTTATTTCCTTTATTTAGCTAAAATAAGAGTAAATAATTCTTTGTATCGCTGTTAGTACATTCAGCTTCTCATGATGTCGTATCGTGTTCTAATCCAATTATAGCCTTCAGATATTTCTGTAATGGAATACTCAAGGGAATGCAATAATTTGTTCTAATGGCAAGAATGCCTGAATAATCAGAGAGTTCTTCCCTTGGGTTTTAGTGAAAACCTGCATAAACTAACATAAAGAGAGTTGAAGGAGTTCAGTCATCAGTGGTGTCAGCTTCCTCCGATTTGCTAGTTTGGAGAATTTCCATACAGTTGGTTCAGTTTTGTGGTACCATGGGTTGCTTCTGTTTCTTCTGTTTTTGTCTCTGGTAGAAAGCCTCTCCTGGATGGTTGGTTTCCCCAGGATCTTTTCAGAGAAGAATATCTGAGTGGAGGTACTGGAAGAATCTGTGGTATATACAGTAAAGGAATTGAGACCATTCTCATTAGAGATGAGGGAAAGGGAGAAGGAGGAGTTGGGGATGTGCTGTCAGTCTTTCTTTCTGTGCCACTTGTGAGGAAAATAATTTTACTGCCATTTCCTCATGTCACTCTGGGTCTTGAGAACAGAGGAATGACAGGGACCAATATCTTCTTCCCTACTAAATGTCACTGTCCTGCAGGCAAGTAATTTAGAAAGTGATGTTAAAGGAAGATCAAAAGTCTGTATTGGTAGCATGTTAACTGGGGGAGGGCTGATGGATGGTGTTTTAACCTTTTGTGTTGACAAGGCTGAAACAATTTTTGTTTTAGAGGCACAGAGACCTCATTGCTACTAAAAATTGTGAAACATCGTCGGCAACGTGGATATTTGATGAAGGTGCTTTTGTACATCTAACAGTAAATCCTGTTGATGGTGGTAGACAGCTCTATACAAGAATGAAGGCTGTAGAATACATGAATGAGTGTTCTGTTTCTGGGGCAGAGTTAAGGAGTTAAGGAAGGGACACCACAAGTTCTTAACCAATAAAATTCTTTGTATTTCAAGCATCTGAACAATCTGGAGATGTGGAAGTTAGTTGGAAGGTGAAATTAGAGTGGAAAATGGCTCTTCTGCATCCAGGTAAAAGACTGCAGTACGGTTTTTGATCTGGTTTAGGGTTTGGTTGGTTGGTTTTGAATGTCCTTTAAAAAACTGTGCGTTTTGGCTTAGTTCTGCTTTGTTGTAAATAGGTTTGTGTGTTACAGCCTGAGGCTGGCATTGAGAAATAGCATTTTCTGTTCTGTTACTGGCACAGTAGACTTGGAGAAGCCGCTTCATGTACACTTCAGTTGTTTCACGTATAAAATGGAGATGCGATTTAATTATTTACTTATCGCAGAAGTCTTTTACAAGATCTGAAGTGAAGATATTAAATATGGATAGAGAAAATACAGTAAATGACTGTATAAAGAGGTTAAGCTAGAGTGGAAAACGATTTGATAATGAGTTGAAGGAGTGGCTATAAGTAGACTACCTCGGTCATAGTATATAAACATTAGGTAAGTAAAAACCTACCATATGCTGCTTTGTTCAGGCATGGTGCTTTTGTAAGTCCCGACAGGAGTTCACACGTGCCCTTATTGATTATGCCCTTAGGCTCTTTTCTGTGTCTGAAGGGAGATCAAAGAAAGACCATTCTTCATCTGTCTCTCCTGCTTCCTCCTTGCTGTCTTGTGTGTTCTACAAGTCTCGCATTGAGTCCCAGCACTCTTCCCTAGGGCAGGAACAGATTTTTTTAAATCTCAGATGCAAATCAGAATAATCTGTGTCAAAATTATTGTATCATGTCACTGGCAAAGATTTCCAGCCAAGTTTAAAAGTTGGGAGCGTTATCTGATATTTCTGAACTGAAACAAACTTAAAAAAAAAAAAAAGGCCCCAAAGAAAACAAAACACTTGCTTCTTTGAAATGAGAAGGCTGTCTTTAATCTCACTTAAAGATTTCTCCAGGAAGCTAGTCTTTTATTACAGCTCCCTTCGGTTAACTTGGCAATTCCAAGTGCAATTAATATTTCCCTTTTCCTACAGCAATTTGCAGTCTTATAGCATGTTTAATATCCAGTTCTTTCTTAGCACCTAATAAGGGATTTTTTCCTGAATTGCTGTTAGCAGACTGAAATCCAGAGCGATAAATTACTTGAGTAGAGCAGGTTTTAGTCTGTACTTTGCTGAAGTGCCAGTAGATGGCAATCAAACAAAGAATTGCTCGACACTGGTAGGCACCGATTCTGTCACAGCTCTTGGAAATACAAACTCACATTTGTTTTGAAGTAGATATTTTTTCTACATATATTTTAGCCATGTTTTGGTATGAAAAGTAAATACTCCTTCACTTAAAACAAATCCTACCTGCACAAGAAATAATATTTCTAATATTAAATTTAAATTATGGTATGATACCCTTTTTACCTTCTGATCCCTCCAAATTGATGTTACTATACTTTTTGTCATATTGTGAACTATTGAACTGTAGAAATGCAATTAGTTTGGGGAGTGGGAAGTAGTGACCACCAGCTGCACAAGAGGATAAATTTATCACTCAAGAGGATAAATCCCTTTTGATTAGGTGTCAAAGTATGCTTCTTTGCAAGGCTGATCATTGTAAGGCAAGTACAGTTGACAAAGTAACCTTTTTTATATCAAGTAATTTCTGTGAGCGTCCAGATAATAAATTACAGGGAACTCTATATGCTGACTTTATTTATAAATTACAAATAGTTTCTTGCTACAGTTTTCCATAGTTATTGTCACCTTTGTCACCTGCTGGCTTTATAAAACTCCTTTCTATGTAGTCAACTTTTTAAACAATACTGAATAGAGTTGCATTAGTGATCTAACAGCAATAAGTATTTCAATAAGGGAAAAAATATCATTGCAGTAACAGTGCAAGTGTTCTAAATTCATAGATGTTCATGCTAAAAGCAAGTAATAAACATTTAGTTATGTGTCTGTAAGATTGTCTGAATACTATGGGAAAATCTGAGGCAAAGTTGTATGAGTTTATGTGTATAAATAGATGTGAGATTTTTTATTGTTGCTTCAGAGGTGATTATGTAACGTTGAAAAAGACGAAATAAGGGTGAGAATTTGGCAAAGAACTTCCATTTATTTTCATTTGAGGAGACAGTAACAGTAATACTGTTGTTTTCAAGTCTCTAGCTTAAAAGGTGAGCATCACAATTAGGTTGGAATATTAGGGAAAGTCCAACAAATTGTGCGAAGCTGTGTTTTGAGACACCTCTTGCTATTTTCATGTTTGTGTTTAAGTTTACTTTTGATAAAGATAGTTAAGAGGAAGATTCTTCTTTTTTATGGATAAGACCAGTGGCAAAAAAATTTCTCACATGTTCTGAAATTTTTGAGCGTTAGGACTTCATAGGAGGCTTGTTTTTAGAGGAGGCTTGGCCTTGTAGTGTTTGGTGAATGTTACCAACTGTTGCTTTTATATCTGCCCCTTGTATTGTTCAACAGGACAAAACTGATGCTGCACATTGATTTACTGTAATTTAACTGAAAAACTTCACTTATTCATTTTACTCCATGCACTAATTTGCATTAGCTGCCTAAAGGTTAAAATCTTCATTTTGTAGCATCAGTTTCTCCCATCACTCAATCACTCAAGGTTTAAAGTACAGTGCTCTTCTCTCAAAGGGTGAAGAAACGTTTAGTCAGTGTAGGGGATCTGACTGACTGAGAGCTTACTCAAATTATGCACTTCTAGTTGTGTGAGTTTGTTTTGCTTTGGCAGGGGATGTAAGATAATTTTCCTTGGTAATTCCTCACTGATCTTTTGGAGAAAGTTACATGACTGTGGATGGTCATTTAGAGATGGTTGCTCCTGGATTGCTCCATTGAAGGATGGAGCCAGTTTTGCAGCCGTCCAGTAAGCAATGTTCTGGTTAATTTCTCTTTACCATCATGAGGCTTTGAAGCCTTCGAGAATGTTAGTCCAGCTGCAGGAGGTAGTTTGAAACGTAATTGTTGTGCTTACTTAGAGAGAACCTTGGAAGAATGGCATTAAAATTATTAGACACTTTCTTTTTATTTTAAATAGCTCTGGAAATTTTGCACACAGTGTCTTTTTGCTTAACATGGCAGAAATATTACATTACTGTTTGAGACCAAAGAAGCCAGAACCAACAGAGACTTGAAAAAGCTCTCAATGGGTGCGTTGTTATGTGGCTTTTTCAGAGAAATACTTGGATTTGTTACAGTCATGTAGAGCCAGGGAACTGAAAGCCTGTGAAAACAGTAGTGGTTCAAAACATAGAAGAATGTAGACAGGCATAATACAGTCAGTTAATAAGTCATGTTGGAATTTAAAAGGTCATGCAATGTGTGGAGAGGATGCAGGGCTGCAGCCAATCTGAACAACCCGCATGTGGACTGTGCAAACCGTGTATTTCAGGATTAGCAGTTTCAATTTTCTCAAGGCAGTGTAGGGACCCCAAAATGCATGTTTTTATGCATTTCAATACTACTGCTGTTCACTTGATAAAATTGCAGTCTTGTTCCTTCACTTATAAAAACTGAATATGGGAGTTAAAGCAAATAGCTCCCAGTTAATGCATTTCTTTAGTAGAGGTACAAAAAAGCGCTGGGAAACCTTTTTGTCCGAACAGTTTGCTCAAGCCCCCCTCCTTTTCTCTCTTGAATTATTTCATTGTAATATTGCTACATAGCCACAGGTCGACATCACAGGATGTGTTTTTAGATGATCCTGACATTCTTGTAATACTTTTATGTATTTCAATGAAGCGGTATCATTTCTGAACCATTTATCTTCAAGTCTTCAGTGAGATCACATGAAAGTTAATGAGGGAAGTAATTGCAGTTCAATATTCTTGTTTGGTTTGTTATTTCTCTCCAAATATAGTTTCTTCTCTTCCTATTCAGACTTAATTAATTAAGGGCACCTTATTAAGATGATTTCTTCTCTCATTTTACACATGTGAATCATTGTTAAGTTAGGACTTCATCTCACTCATTTGGTTACTTTTTACTCTTCTATGCATGTAAATGTTTTAAATAAATTTATTATGTTCTTCCAATGTAATTTTCAAAAGCAATTGCTTACGTACAGTTTGAGTGAATGATGTAAAGTGGCTCAAGAAAAGAAAGACAGGTGTTTATTTAACATATCTTAGATGCAAAATTTTGTGCACACTACTGAATCACTGTTATCGTGACTGGAGTTACCTTCAGAGTCTTGTGTAGAAGTTTTGGCACCTGCTGATAGAGAAAGACTTTCTGTTTCCAGGTAAAATCATCCCTCCAGGTATCATTAAGTTCTGTGCTATTACGGCTGCGTCTGCATTAAACACATTAGCAGCCTGCCTAGGTTTCATTTCTCTGGAGGAGTGAGCAAGGCTACTGCATAAGAAGTGCTGTCAGTCAACCTGAGCATGGGCAGAGGTTGCCCAGTGCAAAGCCAGGCAATAATCAGATGCTCTTAGCAAAACCTGAGTAAAGATCTTAATTCCACATATGCTGATTCCTGTTAACCTGTAACAATTTGATATTGTCTCTGGCCGATTTTGATTTGCCATCAGTGCTTTTGTAAGTCATTTCTGAAGGCTGTGTTTTTCACCTGTTCAAGAAGAGCCTCCTTCACATTCTTGCTTTATGCAAAGTTATTTTGTTTAGAAAAAACTGGAGCATTTTTCCAGTTGTGAAAATATTCTTGTACTGTTCCAATGTTAATGGCCTATTTAACAAACATTTTCAGTCTTAGTTGCGTATAAACCTAAATACGTGCAGACAAATTTAAATAATAAGAATTTCATAACAGATTTGCATCCTACTGTTTCTAAACAAGCTCAGTATTTTAGTTTCAAACTTCAGAACGTTGGGCTCTATTTTGTTTTCAAATATTGCATATGAGTGGAGAGCCAGCATTTTAATGTCTAGGTAGGAACTTAAATATTTGATGGAATGAAGCCTGTATTTTGCCTTGAGGCTGTTTACTTCCCTCCACTTAAAACCTTACTGAATTACCACTGCAGCCAGTTGAAAAACTTGGATGAGTTCAGTAAACTCTGAGTCTTTTCTGTAATACATGCAGAATTCATTGTGTTAGGCTTGTCTTTGCTTCAGCAGTAAAGGAATGGAAAGAAAACTTACCGTAGCAGTGCATAGATCTTACTTGATTTTAGCATTTGTTGGGTTGCATTTTGTGCTGAACCTAAAATGCAGTTGTAATTTAAAAGTCAGAAAACATTTTCATGAAAACAGTTGAGTTGATGCATAATAATTTGCAACAGCGGGGGCCATGGGTAACTACATGGTTCAGAGACTGAAGTGGGCAGCTGTAACTTTAAAGCTATTAAAAGGTGTTAAGTGTAGTTACCCATTTTTTTAGAGACTGCGTTACGATATTGTATGTTTTCTTGACTCTGAGCTAGCTTTATAGAAAACACTTTGGAAAGCACACATGAATCAAAATCGTGTGTGAATCTGGGTCCACAGGTTTGAGGGAATGCTAACAGTTTAGTTTAACTTCTGTATTCTTAGAGTAATCTGGTTTGTATGTGTTTATTTTGCAAATTACTTATTCCTTGGTTTATTGTTAATTTCATAAATGACTCTCGTGTTCCGCTCTAGGGTGAGGCTTCTATGAAATGTTCAGATGTGGTTTTTAAGCCATTCCTGTCCACCCTGGGGGTGGTTTAGCCAAATGTTAAAATTCTGTGGCAGAGTCACTTGAACTGGGATAGAAGGAAGCTGACTTTGGAGTGGAAGAGAAATTAGGTCATTTTGTTTGTAGGTTTTTTTAACTTTGTAAGCAAAGCCTGTTGGTCATGGCTATTGAGAACATCAGTAGGCTGTCCCTAATACCTTTTTGTTTTAGCTAGGATAGAATTTACATTTAAAGGAAATTACTGAGGGGATTTTTTTAAATGGGTTTATATGAGTTCATCTACTACTTAAAATAGATTTGATATATTTTTTTTATATAATTCAGTAAAATTGTCTATGAACTGTTTTAGATAAACTATGAAATCTGGTAGGTACTGATAGATAATCATGGCTAGTATTTAGATGGAGGGGTAACTTTTAAAGACAAATTTAGTGAGCTGTTTTCCTTTGTCTCTGTAGTTATCAGAGACTGTTACAGACGATTGCTGTACTCGAGGCTCAACGTACTCAAGCAGTTCAAGACCTTGAAAGTTTAGGCAAACACCAGAGAGAAGCACTGAAAGATCCTATTGGATTTGTGGAAAGACTCCAGAAGAAGGTATTTCAATGGGCTTTTCTTAAGTCTTGTTTGGATTTTTTTTAATAACTAGTAATTCATCATCTGTAGAAATTGGAGAATTCTACATATGCTTGAGTAAACATTATGAGTTTAAAACCCTTTATCTGCTGAGCAAAAATGGCCCTTTGTTTTCTTACTAAATCTGTAAGACATAGGTCTTTGATGATTTTATTAGATATGCTTTCCTTTTTTGATACGTAGATATATAATCTTTAGATTTCTAATTGTAATGTAGGTGTTTTAAGAGAACTTGAAATCTACAGCTGACTGAAAGTAATTCATATTAAGGAATCAGATGGAGAATTCATAGCTTCTCATTAGAGAAATTAAATTGTGCTATGAGTGAATTTGGTAGGGTGCTTTTTAAATACCAGGACATGTAGTTCATGGCCTAAAATCAAAATGAGAAAACATACCTGAGTTTGGGATAACATAATAGAATATTGTCTGATGGAGGGGAATTAATTTTGATAAGGAAACATTTTCTGTTCAAGCTTTTAAAAAAAGTATAGTAAGTGATGTTGTAAAAATGTTGGAAGCTTGAATACTTTTTTGCTGCCAGTGACTAATGCGGTTGACTTTCTAGTCTGGTAGCAACATGTTGTATTTCAGTGAAGAATGCAGTAGGTATTTCATGGTGCTTTTTTCCTAGGTTAGTAGAAACCTAGGTTTCAAGAGAGGTCTGATGTAAGCCCGTTGGTTTCATTAGCTGTCTTTCCATTTAATAGCATGCATGATGTGATAGCATTGCATTAGATAATCATTGTACGGGGAAATGCTAATGACAGTTGAAAGTATGTGGTATATTTTTGACTCAAAAGAGATACTCTTAAGGTTGACCTTTAAATAAATTGGTGCGCTTTGCAGCAGTTGTGTTCTAGGCAGAAGAATGGAAACCGAGTGTAAACTATCCATTGATTTCTTTGATGGGACAAGTTTAGGTTTATCAGGTGATAAAACTCCAAATTTTAGTTTCCTGTGTTAAGAATGTTACAGATCCCGGGCAAACAGTATGTTTAAACAAAATAAAATGTAGGTAGTAATAGGATATTGAAGTCAGAAACACCTGATTTCAACTGTGAAATACCCACTTTAAAGCTTTATGCTCCAATAAGCCATCATTGACCGTGCCACTGCATATTTCATATGCACTGTTGTGTATTATTCTTGAAAGATACTTCCTCCTTAAAAAGTTTATGTGCTGCATGGCACTTCAAAAATTCTGATTTTGAATTCTGTGAGCTAAAAAGCAGTATCAGATTTTCATAACTTTTCAAAATTCGTAGGTTTTTGTTTGAATGTAGAGCAATTGCATTAAATATTGCTTTTCACTTTTCATTTTTCTTTTTTCAGGTTGATATGGGTCTTCCATATCCTCAAAGAGTTGTTCAGCTCCCTGAGATTGCCTGGGACCAATACACCTCCAGCCTTGGAAACTTTGAGAGAGAATTCAAAAACCGAAAACGTAACAGTAGGAGAGTGAAGCTGATTTTTGACAAAGGTAAAAGGAAAGTGAGTGTACGTTACAGGAAAGAAAGGACCAGTGAGGAGGTTTAATAATTCCTTTTTTGTGTTGCTCACAGTAGGTATACCTGCAAGACCAAAAAGTCCTTTGGATCCTAAGAAGGATGGAGAGTCTATTTCATACTCTGTCTTGCCTTTAAGCGATGGTCCAGAAGGTTCTGCAAACAGTCGTCCTCAGGTAGTTGTTACAAAAGGAAAGATAAAATTTTACAAAATAGTGACTTTTTTCTTTTTTTTCATATGGGTATGTGGGTAATGTTAACAGTTACTTCAAATGTTAAGTTAGTGATGACATTTCATTCACGTACTCCAATCGGAGAACCTGGTTTTGGTTTAGGCAAATTTTATTTCAATTTTTAATGCATTTATTTGGTTTGGTTTTGCTTTTTCTTAGGGAGGAAAAGGGTTAAAATCAGCTTATCCTAACTGTACTATTTCTAAATACATATTCCATTTTATATACTGTATTTGAGCAGATGATAAGAGGGCGACTTTGTGATGAGACCAAACCTGAAACTTTTAACCAGCTGTGGACTGTAGAGGAACAGGTAATGTGCGGCTCTTCCATTTTTTAGCTGTGATAACATGCATGAGAATAAAAGCAAATTGTGTAATAATGTTTAAAGCCCTTGAAATTCAGAGTCACATGGATGTAGATACTCATGTTTTGATAACTCATAGCTGTACTAGGAAGGATGTATTTATTTTTCATCCCCTGTTGATTTAGAAAAAACTTGAGCAGTTGCTTTTGAAGTATCCACCCGAGGAAGTAGAGTCCCGCCGCTGGCAGAAGATAGCTGACGAGCTGGGAAACAGGACAGCAAAGCAGGTAACAAGTAGAACCCATTGAGTGATTCCTCCCCTTGACTTTTTAAAGCATTTCAGGAAGCACTGATATGTGATTGTATCCAGGTTTCTTGTCAACACTTAAGTAATTTATTTCTAATTTGAGGGTATTTTTCTGTCAAACCCCCTCACAATTCATAAACTGAGGGATTAAGCAAGAGGATTTGTTTTTATGATGTCCATAATTAAAGCAATAAAATTTATTTTGCTAGAAAAAAAATTTAACTTCTTGGGCATTGTTTAAGTCCTTGTGCTGTGGTGGTAGAATCCTAGCAGTTGATACAGGTTCACAGAAGATTTATTTGTAGATGTCTGTTTCTTTTTGAAATAGTAATAAATAAAATTTATTAATCGCTTTTTCTTAAAAATCTAACAGCAGGGCCTGCATTTCACTAATAACGATGCAACTCTTACTCTCTATCTCAAGTACAGAATTTTAAAAGTGCCCCAAAGCCCAAAGACAAAGCTGCCAGACCTGGTTGTTCATTAGATTTTGACTGCATGCCTTTATTTAATTCTATATAGCAAGTATAGCGACACCAGCTGTTCTCAGATTGAGTTACATTAGAGTGCTGGATTTCCTGCACTGCAGTACTGGGGAATGGGAAAACCTGTGAATGCTCACAGACAGAAGAGTTAGTTCTGTCCTGGCTCTGGGATCCACAACACAATACAGATGTGGAGACCTCGAGTATTTCTGCATGACTTGTTGGGATTTTTTTCCCCTAATATGACATCATTTCTCCTTTTTAATCAGATGTAAAAAGTGCTGATGTTCTGTGCTCACAGTATTTTAATTTCTCCTGTTTCAGTTGTGTGCTTTCGGGTAAAAGTATTTCAATAGACAGGATTACCTCATCTCTAATCAATATGTACTTGTGGGTGTATTTCTCTATCTGAAAAAATGAAAATATATGCTTACTTATTTAATAAATAAGATGTAGAAGTACTTTCTGTGTGCTAATTATGCATAATTTATCTGCCAGTGTCAAGAAAGTGTAAGTTTAGCTTCAGCAGGTGACAAACTACTAGAATTCTTTCCTTTCTATCACAAATATAACATTTAATTGTCTAATGTTGTTTTTTTCCTAGGTTGCTAGTAGAGTGCAAAAATATTTTATTAAACTGACTAAAGCTGGTATTCCAGTTCCAGGAAGAACTCCAAACTTATATTTATATTCCAAAAAGGTGAGGCAATAATACAGCAGTAATTTCATATTTCTGTATGCATTTGTGTGCAAATCGTGTCTAAATTGTGTGTCTAAATCATTAATATTTTCAATAGATGAGTCTTGATTAGTGTTGTCTTACTAACTAGTTCCATCTTGCATATATTTCTTACTTAATAACATAATGGTTTTCTTTTGCCATTAGCACTCTAGAGTAAGTTGGGTGTTATTCTAGGTTCACATCAACATCTGTTACTTACGTCTCTATCAAGTAATTTTGGGGACATGAGTGGGCAGAAAAGAGAACATAGCAGTCAGAGTACAGGCTGAGCTGACAGGGCTGGATGACTGGTCTTGGGGTACTTTTTCGTCATTTGTGAGTTTACTTTGATTGCTCCAGAAGAGGATGATGAGAACCCTGTTGGAAGAGGATAAGGAGCGCTATAATTCATATTGTACAGTCATCCTCTAATTAATAAAAACCTAGAAAATTATGCATAACTGAGCATGCTGAACTAGCACAAGCCATTTTTTGTTTTAATTTGCAACATATATGATGATCAAAATAGAATGGTCGTTGTGGATTTAGTCCCTTGAAATGTTGGGAACAAAAGTTGCTGCCAGAGGGGCCTGGTAGAAAGATCTGCCACAGCTCATCTCTAATGATTTACACACCCCAGTTGTCTCTGAGTATTCTCTGAAGTTATTGCAAACAATAAGTGCCATATCAGAGGCTTTTCCATTTCCCATCCATCATGGTAATGCTATTTTACTTTTACCAGGATTTTAATCTACTATTCTGCCCTATAAACAGAGGCAGGGAAGGTGCAGACATGACTGTCTGCCACCTTGTCTATTGGAAAAGCACTTTCTGGCAGAAGAATCAAAAAACCAGCTGGAAACATTGATGCCTTAAATACTGTGGTGAGATTAATCTGTCAGAACTCTAAATTACTTATACAGTTTACCATACTGTGGGTCCAATTTCAGAAGGGCTGGAAAACTTAGTTCTGAAAATTATAATCTTTTGAGGGTTTTTTGTCACTAGCATTTTAAATTACCTTAGTCACATGTCTTCTTTCCTCTTCTTTGGAAAGACACATTACAGAATGTGAGCAATGGTGCCAGGCAGCAGGTCACTGCATTTGATAAATAGTGGGAATACTTAAGCAGTACCGTATTTTAACCATATATTTCACTAATTGGAACAGTGATGCATGAAGTTCTTTAACCCCAGTGCTCTAGGTACAAACACGGTGTAACGAAGACTGAAACGTGGTTTTTATAAGATTCTTAATGTTTTGATGCCGCCTGCCATCCTGCAGCTTCTTCTTTAATTTATATGTGGAGCAAATCTAAAACTTATGTCTGTTTTCACAGTATGATTCATATCCCTATTACCAGGTCAGAAGAGAAAGGTCATTGTGCCCTGATTGTGTTGAGGTAGCAATTCTGTTTTATATTTATATCCCACATAAGAAATAGAGCAGATGAAAAAAATCAAGCAAATAGCACGTGGGGGAATTGAGCACTCGGTCTGCTAATATAGCTGTCTATTTAGAGCACAGATTGACAGCACTGTGCAAGGCTGTAGTTATTCCTGAGTATCCAATGGAGGTACTTAATGTAGCAGAAAGGAAATGCAAGGAGTGTTGGAAGCCTGGGTCATGCTTATGCTGTGCCTGTCCTTATTTTGATAGTGGGTTCACAAATATGCTGTAAACTGCAGTATCTGCCATACTGCCAGTACTAAAGGCATGAAAATTGGATGCTGATACTTAGAACATATATCTGCGAGAGAATAAAAAAGTTTAATGTAAATAATTGTGTCAAAGGGGATTCTCCACATGAAGGTACTTGTATTTCTCCACGGGGATTGCCCTGGATGCTTTTTTTAAATGGTTACTGGGGAGGTGAGAAGCCCTTTCAGTTCTTGAACATCTTGTTGAAGTCACTGTTTTATCTCCTCGGATGACTCAGTGTACCTTCTAGTAAATGGCACAGGAAATTAAACAGGATACATCAGTTTATTTTCCTGTATAACCATTATCTACTACTGGTGAAAATAAAACTGAATCGGAGATTTAGGACTCTGGTATTCAGTTCGTCAATTATGGCTTATCATTTTTAATTTAATGCTTACATAATGTCATCAGTGCACCTGCTTTTAAACTTAATCCAGAAGATACATCTCCCACAGGAAAAATGCTTTTTAACTGTCTGCTTTTCTGTAGTATTTTAGTTCTTTCTGCACCAGAAATAGAATCATGTTAAAAAGAGAATTTAAACCCTCAGTTAAATTCCTAGGTCATAACTGTACATGTAACAGTGCTACTACTTGAGTGTGAACAGTTTTCCTTTCTTGATCTCAAAATCTAGTATTGAGTTCAAATCTGTTTGCTATTAACAGAAAATGTGAATCACTGTGTCAGCACAAGCTGAAATATTGTCTAAGTCGAAGTGCATCTGGGGGTTTGAAACCTTAAAGGGAACCAGAAAAGCAGCAAAGCTCAGGAATTCAGTGATTGTAGGGCAGAAGGTGGAAAAATTCAACACAGTGGGTAGGTAGAACGTTAGTTTTAGACAAAATGTTCATTTATATTTTGTGCACTGTAGTCCTGCAGTTCTGAGGTGGCACTCCCAGTCGTAACGACAGATTCATCCCTTTCCTTAGGAGTGAATGGAGCCCATGTAAATTCCTTGTATTCTTCTGTCTGCGTAGCTACCTTCCATCTAAGATAACTCATGTGATCTTTGCTTTTACTTTTGAAACTGTGCAGCACTGTAAAATAATGCCAGGTCCCTCTGTAGAGATAAATGGTTGTATTATAGCATTACAGGCCCGTAAAGGTTATAGGAAGCTTTGGGATCAAAATCTTGCATGGAAAGACAAAGTATTAACTATTGTAAATATTCCTAATGCTTTATCTTTGTGACAGAGGTAGACACAGTGTAAGACAGTCTTCTCTCTTGGGATTATTAAAAAAACGACTTTTCATTATACTACTTTTTGATTCATGCTGTTTTCCTTAAATTGAGGCATGTAAAATTTGACATTTAAGATGTCAAAATGCTGGGATACTTAATATTCTTCCATGGGGAATAAGTAATAGGGGCTGAGTGCCTTTAAGTAATCTATTTTGAAACTGCCTTGCGTTCTACACCTTCAGGCAGCATTAAAGTTGAAAGGTTTTAGATATACACTAATGGAGTCATTTATCTCATCTATGTTTTTTTTAGGTTGCTTTTCCAGTCAGTGACAATGAAAAAACACCTTCAGAGAGCAAATCTTTTGAATTCTTAGGGCAAATTAATACAAGAAGTTGGTTATAGGTGTCAGGTGTGGACTGGTCTCTTGGACCTTGAACCTGTGCTAAAATATTTTTAGTCTCACACTTGCACCATTCATAACTCTTGGAAATCTTCTGATATCTGATATCTTTGCGCTTTGGTTCTCAGTCTTCAAAATTGTAATGGTTTTATTTTCTGTTTTTCTGTTGTTTCCAGTCTTATCCAATTAGATGGTAGAGTTTTTATGGTAAGGGCTCTTTCTTACTGCATTCTTAATAAAGAAGTGCTGCATTGTTTATCTGACTTCAGTTGTTATGGGGGAGAAAAACTCCAGCTATGTGAGGCTCTGATATAGAGGTGCAAGTAAAAATAATTGGAAAGATGATAGACGAGTGCAAAAGAGCAGGTTTTGGGGGAAGTTTTTATTGATGAGGATTACTTAAATAATAGCCAAGGAATGTTTTTAAAAATATATCGTTTTTTCACTATAGTCATCAAGTAGACGGCAGCATCCTTTAAATAAACATCTTTTCAAACCTTCAACTTTCATGACATCTCATGAACCTCCTGTTTATATGGATGAAGATGATGACAGATCCAGTTTTCACAGCCATATGGATACTGCAGCAGAAGAGGAAGTATCGGTATGTCATTTAAAGCAGTCAGAGAATGTCTTGCTTGCTGTCATTTTAACCCTGGTTAGTGAATAATATGAGGATGAGGCATCTCTGTCATAAAATAAGTATCAACAAGTAAATATCAAATTGTGGTGAGATTCGTGAGCCGTTTTGAATTATAAACGAGTCATTAATATAAGGGCCTCCAATTGCAGAAAACTGAGGTGAAATTAGAAAGGAAGTGAAAGAAGTAATGAACAGCTTTGTCAGGGAACAGTTCTGAAAAGTTTTACGTGCATGTTGTCACAAAATGATCTGGCATGAGATGAGTTTGAAAATCATATAAACTATATAGTTATGATTCCGGTTAAAGATATATTATAAAAAAGTTACATAGAGCTCTGGTAAAGTGTGATTGTTATTGAGCATCATTGGTTTGGTCTTCCTTTGCTGGCTGAATTAATTATGTTTTTTAAAAATCTGCCTCAAAGTGTGCACAAACAGACTGAGTTGTCAATCAGCAAACAAATTTATGTGCTTTAATAGGCAAATTCTAGTAAACAGACTAACCCAGTGTAGTGTTGTGCTTTCCTAATTTGTCACAGGCAATAATGCTACAAGAATTTAGACATATGTCTTTCCCACTTCCATACGGGGGGCTGTATCCGACCACTGGGCTGCTGGGCAGGTTTCTCAGCTCACATGAATCGCTGTGGCTCTGCTGTGCTTGGGCTGAAGAACATGACTTGTTAATTTTTTTTTTTTATTTTGAGAGCCTAGTGACATCTTGTATGTGAAGAGCTTCTTGCACAACAAGTATTAAGGCCATCCAGTATAGGCCCATTCATGTACTTTGTTGACTTTTTTACATGCACTGCATAATCTTCCTTAAATTATTAAATTTTCTCATCTATTACTCGGTCTTCAGTCTCTTCTTCACTTGTGTTCTGTATTTTCTCTTTCTGATGGCCTTTTTGCTTCATCTACAAACAATCCCAATAACTTTGCATGTTCCAATAGAACCTTAAAAGCCTGGAAATAAAAACACATATTAGAAGAGGTACAGATTTCTCTTATTTATCTCCACGGAACTCTTTTTGAGCAAACATTCTTGCATTCTGTATTGATTTTAAATATGTATTTTCTAACTGTTCTGAATATTTTCCCCAAACATTTTGGGTTTGCCATAGTGTCCTAACTTTAATAAATATGGGCACCAAATGCAATAGTTGCTGGTTTATGTTTTTTGCAGTGATAATGATGGACTTGTGCCCCCTCCTTTTTTAAAATTTTATTTATTTTGGCTTAATCTTTTCTTTCTTCAATAGTGCAGCATTTCCAGATGGATATATTTCTGGCTTGCAGTAATGTAGAAAGATACAGGTGAGCTCAGTTACCAAAAAGATCCCCATTATCAGTGCAAAATAGAAGCAATTTGGAAGGAAAAAAGAGATCATGAACAAAATGGATGTACAGGATTCTGTTCTAATATTAAAAGTCAGGTCACTTAGTGACAGTCACTGTCTTGGAGAAAAATACTTTGCATCAGCATGGTGGAAAAGAGATTCAGTGCAGCAGAAAATTATAGGAAAGGTTTCCTTTGACTTATACAATGGAAGTACCAGATTCTCTTGTAAGGACAAAAGATTTTGCCAGGATACTGCCAGTCAGCTTGGCTGGCGTAACTTATCCTGGAAAATTGTTTTAGTGTAAATAAGTTGTTCCCAATTGAAGACCATCTCTTCCCAACAAAGTGAATTTACTCTTCAGTTGTGATTACCTTTTTTTGAGTAGTCTAATTACTGTAGAATACAACTACTTACTATTGCGGAATGAAGTGTCCACAGAGGGAGATACTACAGCACAGTTTATTCAGTATACAGTTATCGTCTGCCACCCAGTTTTTCTCAGAAAAACACTTGAGATTTGCCTGGAAAGTGATCCCCTGTTTCGTGTTAAGAGGATGTAGCTTATCACCACACAATTTAATGATGTCATTGCACCTTGATTTTCTGAGCATTAGCAATCTAGTCCTTTATATAGGATTATGATTATAATTAAATAATTGATAAGGCTTTTGGAAATTTGACACTGAAGAGCAAGGTTCTTTCCTTGACTTACTTTCATAAACTTACAAAATAATACAGATTCTTTAATCTTCGTTGATTCATAAAAAGAAATTGAAATTACACGTGTAGGCTATATTAGAAGACGTTTGATTACTGTCTTGTAGTTTTCTGAATGTTCCTGTCAGCGTAGGATCTAAAACTGCTCTACATCAATAGAGACTTGTCATCTTTGCAAACAGCTGGCATCTACCAAGTACAGCTGCTACCACCAAATGGCCATCTTGAAACGGGCTTCAGAATTAAAACGAGAGCTTCTGTCTTATAACTTAGAGGTCCTCAATCTTTGTTGAAGGAAATTGAATAAGAAAATCCAGAAATAGTGTGTTTCTTTAAAAAGAGAGAACGCTGGCAAAGCTGTCTGCACCAGCCTGCAGGGAGACAAACTTTTTGTCATTTAGGAAAAATAGCAGTCTGTTCTCTTAAGCTATTAGGAGACAGCATAAAGTAAACAGATGAAGAGTTGGATAACTCTGAAACTTCTACTCTTCCAGTCATGGAATGATGCTTCCTCTTACTTTTTATTCTTACGGGTAAAGGTGAAAGGTTAATACTGTTTAGATTGACTGTCTTCAAATAAAAAAGCTTGGTACTGACATGATTTATGGGTCTCTTAAAAATTGGAGGTTGTGCAAAAATTCTTAAAACTTTAAAAAGCTTTTGGGTATCATTTATTTTTGACGTTTTCACAGCTTTCAAAGTGCTTCAGAACAGTGACAGTAACTATCCTTAGAATAGTATTATTCCATACCATTCCACAGAATGGTAAAGAGAAAAACGAATTAACTCAACTGGCCTGAAATTTCAATTCTCAACTATAACATCTGTTGCCAAGTATTTAAAACTAAAATAAACTAACTTCATCTTCCACAAAGCCCAAGTTTTCTATTGGAGCTGCTATTTTACCCACAGTGTATGGGCAAGTGGATTATGTGCAAATTGCAGTTAGGTGTCTAAGGTGAGAGAAAAACCCTAGAAGTGTTTGGCACTGCTCTCTCCTTTCTGCTCCAGCTAAGCTTTTCAGCAGAAGAAACTTGTACGTAGGATGGTGTTTTTTTTCTTTTAATGTTAATAATAAGGAATAAATAATACAAAGTAAAATGTGAGTTAGCTGTATGTGCTGGTTTGTGCTATGTTTTTAAAGATAATTTCCCAGTATGTTTCTTAGTTAGAATATGTTGCCAGCATTTTCTCAAATATTATTAATCATGCTTAGTGATTTATGGACTATATGTCTTATGAGTTATTATATTCCTACAGTAAAGAATGTTTCTCTTTTTTTAATCTATGAACAGGATGAAGAGAGTATTCCAATAACATATCGAGAGTTACCTGAATACAAACAACTGTTAGAGTTTAAAAAACTGAAGAAACAGAAACTCCAGCAGATGCATGCAGAAAGTGGGTTCGTGCAGCATGTGGGGTTCAAGGTGAGTTTAAGAGATGTTCTTCTGTTACTCTGGATTGTAGAAGTTCTCAAAGAGAATGTGGTTTGGATTTCCCAAAAAGACTTTTTAATTCAGCAGGTTTTGTTCCTTTAGTTCTTGTTCTCGTTGTCTGTTTTCCCTCATGTTCTTTAATAAAAACAACCCAAGTAATTCACTCTTTCCGGTAGCTCAGGTTTCACTGAATACTGATAATGTGTGGAAATTAATAAACAACTAGTCTTTTCCTCATTCGTATTATGAAAATACAGCTCAGGAGCCCTGTTAAATCATTATGGAATCCTGTTTGATGCTGCAGTCTGTTTTGACAATGATTTATTGATGATAGTTCTTTGATTGTGAATTTGGAGTCATTTTGCCTCCACCTGAGGCCCCAGAAGGCACAAAGATTTTGAATGAGAATGGTAATAGATGAATGATTTTTTTTCTTTTGTAGCAGCTTCTTAATGCTCTCAACTAATAACTGACAGAAGTTGAAGCAAGGACATGGAACAATGGTTACGTGAAATTAAGGAAGTAAACCTTAAGTTAAACAAATGTGTTGTCCTGGTATCAACCTCTAGTAGGTGACATGAAATAAAAGGCTTTCTCTAGATGATATTTCTGGTTTACAAGGGGTTTTCTGTGTGACTGGTTGCTATATTAAAACAGTTTCTTCACCTTGCTTAGTGTCACACAGCTAGGTTTATTTTCTAATACCTATTTATATAAGAATACAAAGCTCTTCAGTTTAAAGTTCAGTACAAGATCACTGAAAAATGAAGACAGCCTCGTCAGTTGACATTGACAGACGTAATTGTGTTGTTACAGCACCAAAGTACTATTTGTTTTTGCTTTGCCTTTTTTTTTTTAAAGGCTGTGTAGTGTGTTTGTTTTTTTTCTTTCCCCCAAAAATCAAAACTTTCATGGGGCAGACCAGACTTGGTAACAAACTTGTTGCTTTTTCTACATAAAATTACTCTGAAAAGTAATTGTGCAGTGTCAAGAATTCAAAGTTTGAAAGTTTCTTTGCAGTCTGATTTTGATTTTACTGTGCATTATAGTAAGCACTGAAATTACATGATTATATGCTGTTTTCCCTCAGGAGTGCTGCCTCCCCAGCGCATGGGCTGGATGGAGCTCACCTAATAAGCAGTCATTCAGAACGCTTTTGAGTTCTCCGTGGCCTTCAGCCTCATTTACTACACATTATTCAATTCCACTTTGAATATTGAATTATTGAATCACTCTTGGGCTTTTTATGGCTTTCATTGCTATAATATCAGAGCACTTTGCAAATACTTTTTTTCCTATGAAATGGAAGGCATGGTATTATTTCTGATCCACAGGGAAGCTGGAGCACAGAATTTAAGGTCAAGGGTTTCCACTATCATGGTTCTCAAATTGAGATAACTGGAACCAATTTTATTTTTTATTTTTTTAAAGTATTCAGCATTATACTGAACTGGATATTCAGAGAACAGCTTACTCAGTATGCTTAGTCCCTCCTCATTATGAACTCTCAAACTCTTGACAGCCATCTGTGGAAGGAGAGGATACAGCTGTGCCAAATGCCTAAGGATTTTGTAACCCTGATCCAGTTAGTTGTGGCCTGGAAAGAGCTGCTCTGCAAGTGGGCTTCACAGGTGCTGTGAGAGAACTTCACGTTCTAAAGGATGATGAGCTATGGGGGCACAGGCTTGTTTCCCACATCTCTTTTTCCTTTCAGTCCTGTGTCTGCAGCACTCTTTTTAGATTTTTTGAAAAATTCTCCTTCCCTCCAAGTCCCGTTTTCCAGGGCTTTTATCAAATATCTTTGCATTTCTGCCCCTCTTTTCTACCATTGTGAATTTTTCATCCAGTCTTGACGTTTCATTAGTAGTTTGTGTTGGAATAATCTCCACAGGGAAGTGATGGATTCCTCTACACTGGACATTTTTAAGGCTTGGCTTGGTAGGGTGCTGGGCCTTCTCATTGGAACTATATATTTCCTGAAAGGTTGGACCAGATGATCCCTGAGGTCCCTTCCAACCTGGCATTCTGTAATTTGTTTCCTCCTATTCTTGCACTTTGCTGCTGTTGTGTTGTCCCTGATTCTTGGGAGATTCGTTCTTGTAGTCTTGCTCAGCTTTAGTTTTAGACTTGTGTTCCCTTCTCTGAACATGTAGTCCCACCTCCTTCCCAGCCACCTGGCTTTTAGTTCCAGCCCACCTATAATTTGTTCTTGTATTTCCTGAGTTGGAAAGTGCATCGGTCTCATCTGTCGTGTCCTGGTCTCCAGCCCATCGGCAGCCTCCCAGCAGGCTCTACGGGTCTCATCTTGCTGCTTTCTCCTGCCAGGGAAAGTGAATCTATACTGAGGCATCTCACATGGTTGGACTTAATCTATGGAAACACCACGTTTGTGTGTTGTGCTGGAGCAGTGAGGATGAGCCCTGGCTGCAGGCAGGACTAGGTCTGCTCGTGTGGAGCAGGAGGAGAATGTCACCAAGGGGCGTCTGGGGAGAGGGAGACAAAGCGAGAGAAAGGCTGATGGGTCCACAGGGCCTCTCCTACAGTCTTTATCCATTAATACATTTATAATAACAGCAATGCATTAATACTATTCTGTGAGGAGAGGAATTCAGCTGTGAGGGCTCAGAGGACTCAACCTCCGCACCCGCCGCTCCGCGCGGTGCATCGGCGCTCAGTGACCTCGGCGATTGCAGCTGCTGGTTTTTCAGTGCTTTTCCATCTGCTTCACAGTGTGATAACTGCGGGATTGAACCTATCCAGGGTATTCGGTGGCACTGCCAAGACTGCCCTCAAGAAATGTCCTTGGATTTCTGTGATTCTTGTTCTGACTGGTGAGTGGCACGCACTGGTACTTGTTATTGGTAATTAATTTAGATATCTCTACATGGCTTAATTGCTGTATATGTTGAAAGTCTTTGCCCCAGCATAGGACACATCATCTGTGTAGGGTGAAGTGGAGGATACTTTGACATATATTTGTGGGAGATATATTTTGGAAGCATGTTCTGGGTGTATTATTTTTTTATTTCTTATTGCAGTGAACAGATGGGTTTGGTACTGTTAAACAGCAGGGGAAGTTACTATTATTATTATTATTATTATACTTAATTAATTGTGTCAAAATTGGTATGAATTTGTCAATGTGATCACTGTTTCTGCAAGTTAAAGGAAAATATTTGACTTTTAAACCGTTATCTTTTTCTTTCCCTTGCAGTCTGCATGAAACAGAGATTCATAAGGAAGATCATCAGTTAGAACCTATTTACAGAGCAGAGACATTTTTAGACAGAGACTACTGCATGTCCCAGGGCACCACTTACAATTATCTTGACCCAAACTACTTTCCAGCAAATAGATGACATGGGAAGCAGATCTACCATCTTGGGCTTTACTATCCTCTTTGAAAAATAACAATGGCACCATTGTTAATTCTGTGCACATTTTGGAAAGACTCTGCTTTCCCTGAAATGTCGCTCACAGCATGACAGCTTCCTGGGTGTACTTGTCAAACTACAGCTTTGAGCTGTCATGGTTCTAGATCACTGAACAGCAGCCGAACATTCCTAGTGTGCGGAAGGTTTCACTGGGAGACTTTTCTTTCACCACATTAGTCATTTTTAGGTGGTGAGTCTAAACACAAAAGAAAAACATACAAAAGAGTGAGCCAGAAATGAGAGCACACATTAAAGATAGAGTAAATTCCAAAGGCTTTGAGGAGCTTGGTTATAATGAGATCCAGAGGAGATGAAGTATTTATATAAAAACAGTTTAGTAGCTTGCAGTTTTGTTGTGAAATAGTTTTCAGCACAGTAACTGACTTCTTTAGGCAAGGTTTTAACCAATGACAGTGTTTGCTTCTAGGATGTACTCTAAAAACTGCTCACTGTCTCGGCGATGGTTGGTTGGTTACAGGCCTTTATTAAATCGGAGCTGCTTAATCACATTGACTTTCAAGTTTTTTAATTTTGTTTTTTTTTTTTTAAAACCACGATGAACTCTATTTACCAACAGTGAAGCACTACAGGGGGCAACTGTGGCACTGCTTCCTTGACCAGCTCATGGTGTGTGAATGTTATAAAATTGTCACTCAGATCTATTTTTTAAATGTAATGTTATATAAGATGATCATGTGATGTGTACAAAATATGGTGAAAAGTGCCAGTGGTAGTAACTGTGTAAAGTCTCTAATACTCAACATTAACTCCTTTAAAATAAAATACACAGCCTTCTGCCTCTGTATTTGGAGTTGTTAGTGCAACTCATCAAAGAAAACTGCCTAATATAAATCATATATATGGTAATAATTTTTTCCTCTTTTGTAGTCTGCACAAGATCCATGAAAGATTGTATTTTTATTACTATTTAAACAGTGATTAAATTTAGCCTGAGCAGTGAGCAAGGGTTCACATGCATTCTTTTATACTGCTGGATTTTGTTGTGCATCATTTAAAACATTTTGTATGTTTCCTCTTATCTGTGTATACAGTATGTTCTTAAATAATGTTCAATTGTCAGGAGAACTGTGAGAAATAAACTATGTGGATACAGTCTGTTTATATATAGAATGCTTGCCGTGACTTCCTTTCTGTGTAGTTCTGAGTTTTTAATCAAGATGGAAAACGCTGGAAGGACCTTTTAATGCGTCGCACAAGCAGTGCCCGTGCAGACCCGCAGGACGCCCAGCGCCCTCCTCTGCTCTTAATGGCAATGGGAACTGGTGCTGCTTCGCCCAAGGCAGGATTACCTGCTTAGTTTTCTCATCTCTTCCCCACAAACTGTTCTTTGTCAGGTCGCAGAGAATTCAGGTTTTCGTAGCCCTGGCACGCTGTGTACCCTTGTCTGAACAGCTTTGTAATTATTGTGACATATTTTACTTAATATATTTTCTATGGAAACGCGTAGCTTGTGATTCAGAAACACTCGATTATTTTATAACTGTAATAGACTTCCAGTCGCTTTGAAACTTGAATAGTCAGAGTCATTAGCTAGAAAAGAAACTAATTTGACTTAAAAAGATGGCAGTAAGAAGGATAATAGGCTGGCTGCACCTGTTAACGTTAATTATAAACTGATCAGTATTAGGTTTTGCAATAAATTTAGGTGCAGTTATTTTTTTGCCTCAGAAAAAATAATTTCAAGCCTTTAATCTATTTGGGAGGAAACAGTAGAGTTACTGAAACGCTGAGCAAGCCTCATATGTAAACGTATGTCACGGTTCTCGTCTGTTAGGTAATTTAATGAACCCTGAAAAATACAACACAAAAATTCACCATGTATTTTCATTTTTAATTGGAAAAGAGACTGCACTGAGAGGCTCTTCAGTACAATAAAAAATGCGCTTTCCACGTAATTCATGCTGTTCATAGGAAACGAGAGTTGGTGAAGGGGTTTCACCAGGGAGAGAATCTGTGGGAAACTTTGTTTTCTGTTGATATCCTGAAAAATTTACTGGAAGAAAATAATGGAAGTCCATTAGTGAAAATACAATGAAGTGTAAGTACTCGGTCATCGATTTAGGGTGGCTTGGGAAGAACAGAAAGCCGTGGTATAATTTGAATACAGTTGAGAGCAGAAGGAGGATTTCAAGTCTGAATCACTCGAGGAAGAAGTGTCTGGGATAAGTCCTCTTTTTATTGACTATGTATAAATATCTCTATTTCCATATGCATGCATAGACAGCTCTTTCTCTTGCAGACATTATGAACATACGCCAATAGATACCCGATGCACACGCACCCAGTCAAGCATGGGAGCTTTTTTTGGTTGGTTCCACAGAGAAGACCAAAAGAAGCAGAAAGAAAAGTTAAACTGAAACTGTATGTTAAAGAATTTTTGTAATTTGACTTTTTTTAAAACAAATCAGCAGCTGCTCGTTGCCTTTGTTCCCCTCCCGCACTGGTACTGCACACTTTTTAACTTATATTGCAATTAGAAGTCATAGAAAAGAAAACCTATCCAGGTGAATTTGCAGCTTTTGGTAATTCCAGAATATTTTACTTTTTTTTTGCGGGGAGGACTGCTCCACCAGGGAGCTGCTGGTGCTGCGAGGCCGGGTTTAGCAAAACCTGCCTGTCCAGGCTGCCGCGCTCCGAAACTCTCGCTAAAGGCTACGGCACCGCAAGCGTTCCTGGTCGCTCGGGCGCGGGGCTGGAGCTGAGGAAGCACTTCCTAGAGCATCAGAGGTAAAATGTAGGCTATGAAAGGACCCAGGGAAGAAGGAACATCCAGGAGATGAAGGATAACAACACATCTAAACCAGTCCCTTTAAAATAATCGAATTAGCATTTGCAGGGCAGCTGCCAAGGAGTGACAAGAAAATGGAAGAACCTGCCCTGAACGGAAAAGGACGTGTTCTGTAAGCATGCTGCTCTGAGCTTTATTTTTAAATCATGTACTGTGCTTTAAAAAGAATTAAACCCACGTATACTGTAACAGAAATCACTACTCCTCATTTTTGTACGTTTTATTTGTATTATGTCTTCATTACAAGAAAGGTAACTTTAAAAATACAAATCTGCTGCATAAAGTACAACTTTGACAGTAAGAGCGATCATGCAACCCACTTCAAGTGTGAATTCATCCAGCAGTTCCAGTAAGAGGATGCAGTTACTTTACAGGAATGTCAAACAAGCTTTTACTTAGCAATCAGGATACCAAAGGAACTCCACGATATTTTGGTTAACCCAATGGAAGTAAGATATGATTTTTTTACAGGCTTTTTTTTTGCAGATATTACGGATAAATGGCTTACGGAAGATGCAAGCAACAGGAACCAAACAATCCCTGACATTCCCCCTCCCCCAAAGGTCTGGTCGTGCCAGTACAAGACAACAGATGATGGATGATTTATATTTTACATTTGAAATGTGTCCAAGTGTGATGTAAAGACATCTCCATACATTCTGGCTCGTAGCCAACTTTGTAGGTAGACTTTAATTAATGTGGTGACGCTGCTGCTGTTACTGTGGGTAATTACTGGATAGCACATTTCACTGTACAATACAATCTTTGTTTGCACCTCAGCTCACAAAACTGGGAAGTTGTAATTTATAATATCCTGCAATTCCCAGCAGAAGACAAGGCTGTCTGTGAAATGGTGTCTGCTCCACAATAATGGATTGACAGACTTGCACGATATTCAACTGTATCTTCAATTAATTTTATGCTTCTTGTTATAATGGTGCTCTGGGGATGTGCAAGAAATTTGGTTTAACCTCTACCTCGACTGATTCCAGCTGTATTACAGCTGCCATTTAACAGAGAACAGGTTTTAGTGACCAAAACCCAAGCAGCAGCTAAGTGATACTCAGAGATACAAAAAAATTAATTAAAATAATAACCTTTTGAAAATAGTAACCCATTAAGAGAAAATAATAACCCATGGGAAACTTGTACTCAGTAAAGTTAACGTGTAAGTGGTGACTGATGTGGCTGAACTGCTCGCTGCTGGCCAGGCACTACCTGCCCTCCGATAAACGTGTGAGATGATGAAATACAAACCAGAGCTGCTGCTCCCCATGCTGCTTTTAACCTGTGAAGACCAAACAACCCACAAAACAACACAGAGTTCTTAGTGCAGCGTTAGCATACAGACCACTTCCTACTGAGTGTGGTGAGAGAACAGAAGACTTCACCTAGAAGAACATGCACTAATTCCAGGCACCTCCCAAGAAAGCTGTGTTGCTTTGACCAGCGAGTGCTCGGGAGGTGAGGCTGGGCACACACCCTCACTGCATCTCTGTTGAAAAACACAATGCTGCCTCTTCCTTTGTCAGAAAAGAGTCAATTGCCTTGCAGACTTCCAGGAAAACATCCTCCTGTGTTCCTTCTGCATCAACCTGTGAACAGGCACAAAAGCATTAGTTTTGATTAAGTTATGATGAGTTATCTCAGGATCTAAACAGTGGCACAAAAAATTGGCACAATATAAAGTAAAAGTTCTTTTTCATGCTACAAGCGTAGAGGAGCAGCTTCCATAAATGAAATTATTCCTTGTTTCCACAGATTTATGAGAACATTGTCGGCTCCATCCTCTGGAACAAAGTCCATTAATCAAATGAGGGAGCTTAAGCTGTTTCTCCAAAGCACTCACATTTCAAGTAGAATTACACCTTTGATGTACACAAAGTTTCCAAAGATTTTTTAGAAACCACTTTAACATTTAATGCCCTCCAAAAGAAACCTGACAGAATAACATCGGTATCACACATTAATGAGGGGAAAAGCATGGGTTTGTCAATTTGTTTCTTGTCCTCTGAAGTGTCAGAGTAGGGAATGCTGTGACTGATCCCAAAGCTTTCAAACAGCAGTGACACTGTGTGTTTCTGTGCAATTTGTATTTGTATTTGCTGGTGAGCTGGATCTGGGTCTATGATGACCTTCGGGCAGTGAGTGTGAGTTTCACAGTGGCATTGGTTTGGTTGTACAAGAACTCACTTCCATCGAAGAAATTCTTTTTTGTAACACCCCAGAGAGTTTGTTTGGGCCAGAGGTTTTCCAGGCTGTTCAAGGTTGTTTTTCATGACTGGACTTCAACAAAAACAAGACTGATTTATTCTCCTGTGCTGAGGAAGAGAGTGCAAAGAGGACTGACGTGTAGCCAGAAACACTTCTGTCTTCCCTAGAAAATGTAACGGAGCGCTGTGCATGTCATGCAGGCCATTTCTTGAGGAAGGAGAGCTGTCTTGTGCCTTCACAGCAGTGACAGAAGCAGCTTCCATGCTGGCTGTGTACACCACACAGATTGCATCTGATGATGATTCAGTTCATCTCAAATGCCTGGTGAGAGCCTTGATTCTCCAAAGCAAGCTTCCTCTCTGTTTCTCCACGCTTAATCTTTCACGTGTGCATCAGGGAGTTTGCACATATTTAACTGCACCCACGGCCACTTTGCTAAGGCCTGTTTTCTGAACTATGCACTGCATTTCCATCTCCAAGTTGCTGACTGGGATGCCAGGCAGTTGTAATGTTTGAAGGGGACATTCCTGACTCCTTCTGCCATCTCTTTGCTCTGCAGGGGAATAAGTGGAGTCTCAAACCAAATAAAAAAATAAATTGCTTTTGAAATAAGCCATGAGATTCTTCTCAGATGCAGCACTGAGTTGCAGCCAGTGCCTGACTGCACACCCTGTACATTGAAATCTCCTCGGTGCTGAGTTTTGTGGGGGAGTCAGCAGCTGCTCCTCGCAGAGCTCCAGTGAGGGGTTGCATTCGTGCTCCACAGCTTGGATTCACTTTTGGTGATATCCACAGATGCTGCAGAGTTTGGTCCCCTGTGCATCCTGTCGGAAGTGCCAGCACACCCAGCACCAGTCTAACCCCACTACAGCAGCTCCAGCACTGGGAATGACCAGCCTGGCCTAAGGAGCTGTGCCTGACTGGATCCAGTCCCCCTGGCCTCACTGCAAGGGTATCTTCCAGTCTGAGCTAAAGTCTCCTCCTGGCAAGCTTTCTGAAGCACGGTTCTGCTTCTTCCCTTGCTCCCTGTGCTGTTCACTGACTTTGCTCTATGTGATGTGCAAGCGCGCACGCTGGAATAGTTTGTGAAGCAGCAGGTGGTGCCTCAGAACGGTCGGTTCTCAAACGAGGCCTTTGTGTCTTTCAAGAGCTTTCTATGCCACAGAAACAGGCTTTAGGAGGGGGTTACTCACTGGTAGCAAAGAGGAAAAGGGGACGGTGATCCACTCTGAACCAAATGCCCTCCTTCTCCAGTTAGACTAAAACCAGCAAATCCCAGCTCAGCTGCTATAAAGCAGCTTGTTTTGTCCATCTGCTGCCAAGACATTTATTTTCATATGGCTATTCCACACGAAATACACTTCACACAGGGTGAAAGCCACAGCCGTTTCAAAGCTTTCTTGTCTTAATATGTACTTTTATTATCTCTTTATTCCATAAACACATCTGTGCTGGATAACTGGTCTAACCTAATCAGCACAGCCGATTGCCATTGGCTTCTTGGCAACCTCCTCTAGAACTGGCACTGAAACTCACGTCTGGGTCTGGGCAGTTGTGATGAAGAATTAGGTTTGTGAGCGTGGAAATTACTGCCCTTTATGACAGGCTGGAACGCTGCCTCCCTAACTGTCAGAGTAAAATATGGATGAGTGTGACTAATGACATCCCCAGTGCTTCCCATGCTGGCCTCCTAAATAACAAAGGTCCAAGTCGTAAAACTGACTTAAAGTCATGGCACAAAACTAACTTAATGTGACAATTATTCACAGTCATTCAATGACCCTCTCTGCAGCTCCAGGAAAGCAAACTGTGTATTTCTTTTTCTCAGATTATAACAAATCTCATAAATTAGGACTGCTTTCAAGGTTATTCGAGGCTACTGTCTTCTCCTAAAAGCAAGATCCAGATACAGTTTTCCATTGTGCTTCCAGTTTTGAAATGGCACTGTGCCTTTAGGTAACTTCAAATACAGAGAAGTTTAATGACTGTGGTAACAATCTTCATAACACAGTGTTACTCCTTTTGGCATTAAAATCAGACAAGTAAGTTTCCTGTCATGAAATCTCCATTTGCTGTAGATTTTGGGATTTAGAACCCTAAACATATATTGCCACCAAGGAAAACCCAGCTGTCTACAGAGAGGAAGGCTGAGCACCACCGTTTTCAGACAGACAGACTGAGATTCTGGAATAAACTCACTAGTAAGAAGCTTCTTATTGAAAGTCAGCCCAGTTCAGCTGTGTTGTCACTAATGTTTGTATCTTTGTCATTATAGAGTGTTAAAAAACCTGCCTGAGGCAGTGTGGTACCTGGTTCTCAGAGCAATGGAGCTATCTGGAAATCCTGTGGAAGAAGGTTGCCCTGATACATCCATTTGGCATGAATTTACCATTGTGTTTTATCAATAATCCCCTGCTGATGTGTCTGATCTATCTTCCTGGACTGGTGTCTCTTCTTATGGGCCAGAAGCCACCAAGGTCGGGGTAACCATAGGAACACTTGTTCCCTACCTGCACACCTGCCAGGGTTAATGATTCTCTGATAACCTTTCAAAACACAGACATAAATTGCTTATGTGCTCTCATTATTGATTATCCTTTCTCTAAAGGGAAAAGTACGCATTTTCCCCTCCCCAGAGAAACTTCTAACAGGGAATCAGCAGGAGAAGGCTCAGAAGCAGATCGTGAGGGAGTGGATGGTCACTCACTGGTTAATGATAAGAATCTAACAATTACTGCTTACCCAGCGTGTGACTTCAACTGATTTTAGAAAGAAACAATTAAACACCACTGTGAAAAATGAAGGGGGAGGAAGGAGAAAAAGAAAGACAGAAGAATGCATTTTGGTTAACCTTTGTACACTGAGCTTCCACAGCGTGTGATGTGAAATAGAGAAGGGCCTTGGACATCCTTGCAAATCCTCTGCTCTGGAATGCCTGCCTTATTTGTTGTACTCATGGCCCTTTTCCTCAGATGACTGAGTAGGGAACTTGTATTAAAGACACTTAGTAGGTGTCACGTTAGATAGGTAGGATCAGTTTTGTCTTGCTTGACTCCCCGTGCATTGCTCTTCCCCACTACTTATTTGCCTCCTACATGCTGTCACTTCAAAAAAGCTTTAAAGGATGAGTCAGATGTTAAAAACAATAAGGTTTTTTTCTCCCTTTCTTCTCAATTGACAGAGGGTCATATATCCAAAGGTGCTTACATTTAGGTGCCCGCTACATTTTCAGACTCACTTTTCTGTCCAGCTGCCTTAGAACTCACTGAGAAATACATTTAAAAGCAACAGTGTCTACCTGCTTACTGCAGCTACCATAGTGCATTTCATTTCATTCATAGGAAATGTCTGATTCCCAGAGAACCAGGCAGCTCACAACCGTTATCTTCATGAGTAGTGTTTTCAGTCCCTGCATTTCCAGTATGAGGTCTTTGTTCAAAATCACCCCCTTGCTGTCCATAGCAGCAGATGGGTGTTCTGTTACTGACTATGAAAGAAATTATGGAATATTAAAATATATCCCCAAAACATGATGTTTTAAAAAATTAATTGGTAAAGTTCTGACTTATTGTTACAACAACATTACCTTCCAGAACACAATTTAGAAAATCAATGCCTTAGCAGCACAGGACACTGTCATTCCTTGCCCTTCATTCAGTTTATCTTCCCTTGTAAATAGATCCCCATGAGTTACACCACAGTTCTTCCTCTCAGCTGGGTGGCTGAAAGGATCACCATTACTTATTTCTGTCAGGTTCGCAGATGTTTCAGCTGCATCCAAATTCTCCACCCTTTGTGCATGCCTTGTGCTTCCACTGCTGAGCAGAAACACTGACAGGTGCTCTTGGTCAAAGGGAGAATTCAGAGTCCTGATCTTTTGGCAGCCTCATCAGGTCACTGTTCTTGTTCAGAGGTCAGCGGGATGGAAAAATGTTCAATTTCCAAATATCATATTGGTTATTTGTGAATGCATCTCTGCACAGTAACTCTAGGTTTAAAGGTCATAAAATTCTCATTGATTAAAATGGGAATGCTGTTACAACCATACACCTTCATCTCTTCTGTGACAAGCAAAGAGAGAATTCCTAATGAATGCAGGGGAAGCTTGGTCAGACTTGAGATACTCTGTCTCTACTGTGTTTAATAATCCCCTCCATCCACGCCACAACACTCGTTCCAATGCAGAGAATGAGAAAGCTAATTTGACAATGCAGTCTCAAGCAGCCTTGATGTGGCAGAACAGATCAGCTCCTCCTCTGCTGGGTGCTCATCCAGCATCTAATTCCCACGTTAGATCATCTTCAGGCCTTATGCCCAGGACTGAATTTTACATTTGCATATTTAATTTGCCTGTTTCAGGACTGGAAACTTTCAGGCCGGATAAGACAAGCTGAACAGGCAGCGTGGCTCTCACGTGCTGTTCCCAATCTCTGTAAAACTTTGCCCAGCCCTAAATACACTTAAAATGGAGAAATCAAAAAAATACCAATATGCCAACTCTGTTTTCTTCGTACTAAAGTCTATTTAACAATTCTGATTTTCTTTTCTGTGGCAAAGCAGGGATTGGGTGCTACAGTTAAGCCCTACAAGACATGATCATTTATACAATTAACCACTATTTCATCTATGATTGTTAGTGGTGCTTAGTCACATGTTGCAGTAAGCTGGCTAGAAAAGGTTAATGCTGATTCTTCATGGCAGTTAGGTGGGATTTAGAATCTAATATTCCTCTTAAAAATCTCAGCTTCCACTTCTCTGAATTCTTAAGAAAGCACATGGCTGGAATCTCCATGGACATAAAGCTCATATGGGCCTTCCACTGAAGAGCTGCTCCTGCTCAAAAAACAAGCCTGGGCAGGAATGATTTTCCAGAAGAAGACAACTAAAGATTCTTTTAGACCCTTCTTCTCTTCCTCTCTTAAATAGATTCGCTTCAGATGTTTTGGCTATCATTTACCCTGGGATCACAGAGAGATCTGGATATGCAGGTAAGACATCACCTACCCAAAGCTATTGGATCCCACGAGTTTTGCCTGAGGAAAAGAGTGCCCAAGTGGGCTGTATTTACATGAAAATCCATGGGTGATTTGAAAAAAAACCCCATGAATGTAATGAGATCATTTATTTTAAAGGGGTCTTTAAATCAACACTTGTAAATTAACTTGGGTGGTTTTGTGGAAATGGATTAGGAAACATATACAGAGTTCTGTCAGTGAGCAGAACTTGAGAGGCAGCAGCATCTTAGTGGGAGCATCAACATCTTCAGCCAGTGCTGGTCAGTAACAAAACCCACTGAGGAAGAAACAGATTCCCACAGCTGACAACATGTGGTGTTCTAATTAAAATCAGGAAGAACAATATTAAACATGTTAGGCTGCCTCTAGGTGAAGTCTCAATCTTCTGTGTATGCATATGATGTTACAAACAACAAAAACCAAGGACTGCCTTAGCCTTGCCCTGACAAAAAACCCCTGCAGTCTGAACTATTATGGAGAGGTTTTCTGTTTTCCACCCGAATTTCCTTTCTTCATTCAGAGACCATCAGAGTGGCTGCCAGTGTCAGTGCTCAGCACTCTGTAAAATATGTTGCTATAAATAAGAAACTAACCCTGTGTCCTGGTAACTGCAAGCTTCCTCTTTACTCTCTGCTTTCTTCAACACATGCAGCTTGAACATATTCACTGCTAGAATAGATTTAAAACTGTAAACTTAAAAGTCTATTTTTTCTTAATTTCCCACAGAGCTGACAGTGACACATTTTGTGTTATCGAGTTCTCTGTTTCAAAACAGCTGTTGACCAAGTCTTAACTGGTTTTGCTTTGTCTTTATTCTTCAATTTGTTGAGCCAAATCATGTATAGGTTTGAGAGATCTGCATTTGGAGGGTCATAATCCAGGCTGGAAAGAACCTCAGTGGGACATCTAGTCCAACCTCCTGCTCAAAGCAGCACTGGGCACTGGAAGGATACCACTATGCCAGGCACTATGTTTGAGCTGTGTCATTGACCAAGTCAGACTGTATAATTAAACTCTTTGAGTTCACTTATCCAAGAAAATTGCCTAGAAAAAATTCCTAAATAAGCATTCCTTCCAGAAAATAAATTACTTTGTTTCACATTATTTAGTGTATTTCTAAAATGGATTTTTTCTTTTTTTTTTTTGAATTCTAGCACTGCCCACTGCAGAGCTGACAGGGAATATTTGCATCAGAATGGCTATTGAGGTCAATTACCCTGTGCAAAAAACACAACATTCACACCATGTGTCTGCAGGCATTTTCCAGGCTTGGCGCCGTGACTGCTTCCCTGGGAAGCTGTTCCAGTGCTCCACCACCCTCTGGGTGAAGAGCCTTTTCCTAATATCCAACTGAAACCTCCCCTGTCACACCTTCCTGCCATTCCATTGGGTGCTGTCATTGATCACCAGAGAGATCAATCCTCTTCCTGCCCTTTTGAAGAAACTACTGTAGACCATGATGAGGTCTCTCCTCAGTCTCTTCCAGGCTGAGCAGACCAAGGGACTTCAGCCACTCCTCAGACAACTGCACTTGTCTACCATAAGGTTTGGGGTGGGGGCATCTCCCTACTTTATTGAAATCTGTAATGGAATCACATTTTTGATAGCACACGTGTATTTCATCAGTTTAGTCCAAAGCGGATGAGGTAGACATTTCAACACAGAGTACCTGTGTTCAAGAAAAAACAACACATTTTTCAACCTTAAAAGGACATTTTACAAGATCTTTCTAAAGCTGGTTTTACATTGTTTTCATACTAATTGTTTGTTGAGCAATTGTAGGCTGAGCATCCACATTCATCAGAAGCAAGCACAGACACAGTACAGACATTGTAAGAAAAACAATGTAAGCACTGTTCAAGCGATGGAGGAGTATTTTCTAACATGAAAATTCTATAACATTTCTTCCAAGACCAGGCTGGATGGGGCTTTGAGCACCCTGATCCAGTGGGAGGTGTCCCTGTCCATGGCAAGGGGATTTGAACTGATGGGCTTTAAGGTCCCTTCCAACCCAAACCATTCTATGATTCTATGACACACACAATGCCTTTTCCCCCAAAATGCTAAAAGAGTGCAAAGCACATATCCAGTCCAGGCAAGTTCCTCAAGGAGCTAATGAGCTATAAGCTTCCAAGAAAAGACTGCATGTTTTGACATTGTGTAGACTGAACAGGAGATGGAGCAGAAACTGACAGCAGAAGTATTAAGGAAGGGCAAGGAGAGTCCACACCAACTGAAACAAGGCAGACTATGAAAGTGAAAACTGTGTGAAAATATTTAGTGTAGTTTCACTCTCTTTGGGGCTGTCACTTCCCTGATGCTTCAAAAAGGGAAACGTTGTGGTAGGCACAGCTCCCTGGAATAAGATCTTAGAGACACAGAGAGCTCTGTTTTCCTTTGCATCACACTGTGTTGGTGTATTATGCATTGTACTGAATACTTAATTAGACTCATCCTTGCAATGTTGGCAAGGGAGCTCGTCAGAGAAAATACAAACAAAACCAGATAATTGTTCATAAGCTTAAAAAAGAAAGGTAATTGGAGATCTTTTTTTCCTGCCACTCTGAAGTTTGTCCTCTGTACACTCATTGTGGGGTTAGCAAAGGGTATAAAACCCTTGAGTATTGTTTTTTCCTCAGGACGATGTCATTTACTCTGTTCTCAGGTCAGGGTAATGGGTGCATAAATTGGCTGCATGTTTCTCTTTTGGGAACTTTGCAGAGCAGAGAAGTTTGGGATATCTGATTTGCACTTTGCTACAGCCTCTAGAAAAAAAACTCCCATATGTTACCAGAAACTATTATTGGATTCTCTTCCTTTTAGGACAAGAAGGCTCAGTAAGACATCTTTATGTAGCTGAACATAAGGGACAGTTTGCTGTGACAAAGCAGAGAGATATATAAAAAGAAACATAAATACCCCCTGTAAATGAGTTTACAGATGTGCCAGTTTATATATCAGTTAATGGCATGGAATTTTTCTTGCTTCTCTGTAAAGTATTGATTATAAATTAAAAAGAAATAAGAAATATCACATCCTCAGCAGGTGTTAACTGAGGGAATTCACCAAAATTAATATAACTATGTCATTTACTCCAGCAGAGAGACCTTTCTTGTCTGCACATCTGTTTTATTTCAAGATACACACTGTCAGTTTTGTAAATTTAACTAAATGCCTTTGGATTAACAAAATCTTTCAACCTAATTCTGAAAGCCCTTGTAGAGAAATAAATCCTAACGCTTAAAGGAAATCCAGCATTAATGTTTAGTAAGAGATTCTATACAGATGAGGTAGTGACTCAGGATATGTTCTCAGACTCATGATAAATTTGTATTTTCATTCTTTCAAATCTAATGTGGAACTCAGAAGTTTTTAGAAGTTACAAACTAGGGAAATGTAAGATGAGAAGAAACTGGAAAGTGCAGAAACTAACACAGTTCAGAAACGGTCTCGTGTCAGTATTTGCCAAATACTGTTCCTATAATGGAAGTAAAAAGCAATAATGCACTTCAAAAGGCCAAGCAATTTACCTTGCATAACTGTGTCTTCTTTCCATAGTATGCAGTCACAGGTTTTGTTGCTTGGAAAGAGCTTTCGATTCCCTCCTGGATGCGTTCGGCGTTATCGGGGCGCTGACTGCTCTCATGTCTCGGCAGAAGGCGACTGCTCATGGTTTCTGCTGAGCAGTCCAGGCACAACACAAGTTTTGGTTCCCCAATCTAGAGACAAAGAAAAACAATAAAAGTACTCAAACCACTGGCCTTGTAAAACTTGATTTTGTTTGGATAACTTTAAAAAGAAATCCTACTAAAGGAGTCACCACGGAGTTAATTGGCAAATTACTTTTGTATTTATCTATGCAGAAATTATGCTTATTAACAAGCACCTCATTGTAGCAGCACTTAGAGATACCAGTATTTAGGGTCAAGGCTCTGCTTGCCTGGGCTCTACACATACAGAGAAAAAGAGGTATGAAAAATCCCATCTCCTTGGACCAAAGATCATCAGTTTGTTCATTATTAGCAATTGTTTGGTTAAAGTTTGATGTAAAGAGCACTGGACTCATGGAATGACACTGACACAGTTATTTTTCTAGCCTTTGCTTTGTCCAGTCTGTGAAACTTATATTTTCATTCCAGGAGTGGTAAATTATAGAATTTCAAGAGGCACTAGAAGGAAATGTTCACATTTATGTATCCCTACTTGAAATGGAAATGAGTAGCAACAGACAGGCCCAGGGACACCATCAAATGCGTGTTACTGGATGTATTCACAGAAATACAACCTGTGAATGACTTTATGTCACACTGTTTTAGGTCAGTATTTGCAGTGTATCTCTACATCATTACTATCCATGACATAGAGGAAGAATGTGATATATTTATCTACATGTTCAAATTGGTGAGTTATTTCCAAATTGTATGGGAAGCCCACTTAGTGCTTTTTGGCCAGTGCCAAACTAGTCATAAGGGAGATTCTGCCCTTTCCTAATAAGAAAATAAATAGGAATTTATTTATTTTTATTCCTAGGCCTTGGTGAAGATAGTAAATAATTGTCTCTATCTACATTTAATAGAGGATCTTCCAGTACTTTATGGGTGAAAAAGAACTGGCAAGAAAGAACAAAATGTTCCTTATAATATTTTAGAAGGGAGCCAAACGTTCTAAACACAAATCCTCATCATTCTTTCCTTGAGACACTGAAAAATATGCACATCATTTAGCATTAATCTTGCAATACCCTCTGTCATGCACAGCTCTCTCTGACACAAGGTTTTGCCTGAACAACAACAGTTGGCTGAGTCTAAAGGGACAAACTCCACTCTGTTGAGTAAAATAAAGGTGTCACAGGATCAGAGAAAATAAATGTGATAATTTTTTTCCATGCAGTTATGTGTTAAATCCTTCAATAATGCTCTCAGGCTTTTTCTCATTCTTTCCCATTCCAGTAGAGATTTGAAGGTCACCTTTTAGGAAAGAGTTAGAAGTCATGAGAAAAAGATGAGTGTTCCTCACAGTAGTGACACTCAGAAATTCATGCTTTTACCATGGCTACAACAAAGAAAGTCTAAATGACTGATAAATGGAAATTGCCATTGCTAACCTTTGTTGACAGCCTTTAAAGGAAGAACTATTCTAAAGGTGAAATATTTCATGCTAGGCCTTGTGCATTGGACTCTGGATGTCTGGAGTAAATTGACCTTTCTACTACTCTAATCACTTTCTAATAGACAGCTGAAGTAAAGGGATTATGTTGGACAGTTCAATGACAGGATTGTATCCATCCATTTTTTCCCCATGACTCAGAAAATTTTAATGTTATTAGCAGTGGCAGTATTGGATTTTGGGATTAAAAAGCCAAAAAGGCAATTTTAACAGTGCAAGAGACTCACAGAAAGAAGTTAAAAAAAGATGTGGGAATATTCAATGATTTAAACAAATACTCTTTTTATATAATTGGACCAAGATGATAAGAAGTTATTTCCTCCCATCTTCATATGAGGAATTTCATGGTCTGTTCTAAATTATAATAAATGAGGAATGGTTCCTTTCATCAGTTATAGTCATAACATCACCTCACAATGAGGCTATGGAGGAATTTACTGACTGGTGGAGTCAGATAAGAGTGTCTTGTTTGACAGACCAGATCCGATTTGCTTTTGAATAATCTCTGTGGTTCTCTTCAAAGTGTCAATGTTGCTGTTCTCGGGAATTCAAAATATTACAGAAATGTCATTCTTCCAAGTTAAAAATTGCAGTGAGTAAAAGTAATGACCAATCAGATATTTCAGATAGTACAGCAATTTTTACCTTTTTTAAAAAAAAAATATTACTGTTTTCTTGACACAATATAGCTTAAATAATGCATGATGTGGGGACATCTGCAGGAAGCCAAACAAGTGTAATATATTGGGTCTTTACTCTGCCTTATTCGGTACCTGGAGATGTGGAACTTATAATTTAATATTGTTTTTCACTTTTCACCTAGTAGAAAGACCAAGGAGGGAATAGAGCCATGTGCTTTTCTAGAATTATGGCTAGGTAAAAGTAAAACTGGGCAAAACTGGCTTGAGAATAAGCTGTTTCTACATTGCTAATTCTATTTACAGCTGTCAAGCTTTTAAATATAAGCACTATTCCCAATGTCTTCTAAATAGAACAGCTCTCTATTAATGATTCTAATGCTTTTAAATTAACACATCATGTAGATATGTAGCATTATTCATTTGTACTTTGCTGCCATTAATTAACAAAGCCTGATGTCCTCCTCTTTTCATTCAATTATAACGTAGGAAGAACTGATCACCCTTCAGAGAGAACTGCAAAGCATTACCTCAATAATGACTCATTGAAAAAAACTTCTCAGACTTACTCAGCAGCTTACACCCTCCGAAAACTGAAGTGGATATCTGGATACAACAGGGATGACTTAGGACATTCAAAAGTAGCACTTGAGGTCCTTGTATTTTACTCCAAATGTCAAAGGGAGCTCAGGACTACAGGATCTTTTGTTGGAACAGTGTCTATGGGAACTGACAGGGGCTCTGCTTTTGCACTGGGTGCAGCAAGGCTCGTTTGCCTGGCAACGCCTCTCCAATCTTTAAGTCCTACTTCACAGCACGCACCAGTACTCACATGATGTGACACATATGCCTGCCAGAAAAACAGCACTGCTAAAATAGTGCCTCCTTCTACACAAAATAAATCTCTAATGTCTTTTTAATAGTCTGTAGCATTTTAGCAAACAAACTGACAAATCAACATTTCTGCAAATGCCTTCTATAGCAAATCCTACAGTCCATTATTTTGTCCAGCTTCTCATGTCTAAATCTTGCTAGGCTCTTGTGGTAATCAATTAAATAAAGCAGCTAAAGGTTCAGGGAGAAAACAGATGATTCATTGAAGTTTTACTACCTTTTAAACTTGTACAGAACCTTTGTGGAGTGTCACGTGATAGAATATACTCTTAACTGTTTCCCCTAGTTCACCACTTCTCCTGGCAGATTCATTCACAGGGCTTATAGAGAGTGTTTTCTGCAGACTGAGAAATGTAGTGCTGAGGTTTCTCAGTAGGTCTTAGCACATCCTGAAGAAATCAATAACACTCTGAACTGCCACGCAGTCACTTGCAAAACGCTCTTTTTTCTGCCTATACCACCTGTTACTCATCACAAAAATTTAATCTGTCTTTCACTGTTTCAAACTGGCAGCTCAGTGGTAAGAGACATTAACTGTGAAGATACATGCTTTGGTGAACCTACATCAAATAGTGGTGGATGAGATCTTCATGAGAGGTGTAGCAGTCATCCACCAGAATTAGAAAACTGATTCTAAAAATGGTGCTTTCCGCTAAATGTAGATTTTTCCTGGTTTCTATGAAATGTGGGTAAAATCAGCCTTTACTTCTCCTGGTATCACACAATCTGTGTAGGTGAGGGCAAAAGCTGAGGTTGCTGTATTGATGGAGTGCCAAATCTTCAGTGATCAGCAGCACAACACTGTTGGATTTGCTCTTTACAAGTCCCCGTTGCAACCAGCTAAAGATGGGGACCTAAGCAGCACCAGAAGTACAGTCATATCTTAACAGGACTTATAAGAGCATTATGATTGTGGTCACCTTGCTCTCAAACTCTTCTGCTTCTTTCAGATCCCGGGGATACCCATCGATCAGGAATCCTTTTGTGTCCCCTAACTTGGAAACCATGGCTTCCTTCAGTAGCTCTAGGACAACACCCTGCATTGCAAAGAGAGAGTTATTGGTTAATTGATAAGAAATATTGATACCTTTGTTTCTTACACTGTTTTTAATCCTATGCCCTTAAGAACTGCCTTGTTTTGCTAAAAGTAGGTCCTGTGAATGAAGGTGTTAACCTTGTCCTGTAGGCAGCAGGACACCTTACTTTTTCTTCTCTCAGGACCAGCTATACTACACAAATCTACTGTTGCAACCCATCCAAGAGTTCCCAATGTATCTTCTACATAGCTAGGGATACTTATAATTTCAAAATTTACAGTAATACCTTTGAAAATTTGGAGTACTGCTGCAGCATTTTTCAGCCCATGTTTTGCTATGTCACTGATATAATCATATTAAATGGAAAGTGATGAGACACATCTAACCAAACATATCAAAGTCCAAAAATCAAGCCTCAGCACAGGTTTAAGTTTCCCCTGAGCAGCACTTCCCATATCTTTCCTTAACAAATGAATCCTACAAAGTGGCTGCCCTTGCTAAAGACCCACCAAGGGTTGAGGCTATGGACCTGCCATGTAAAAGTCAATTCTAGCTGAGGAAAACACACTCTGTCTCCATAGTGTCCATTAAACTACAGTTCAGCTCCTCTGGGATATCAGCCAGCTCTGCAGGGAACTGCTGCAGGTATTGTAAATTAGAATAGTTGCCAGGAGGACCAGCTCTGAATCTGAAATGTGAACCTATAAAATGGACATAAAGTTTGTTTCCTGCCCTTATGCTTACATTTTGCAGTGCGTAGCACAGCATCTGTCTCACTGTATTTCATGACTAATTCATTGCCTATGCGAGCCTGAAATGTAAAGAAATACTGGCACAGAAAGGGGAAGAAGTGTCACAGATCTGGCAACGAGGAAACTTCTCCATCAAGTTGCAGATTAATTTTACTTAATCAGGAATCATCAGCTCTAGTCTCTTAATCCCACCATTTCAGACAATCTACCTGGCACTGCCATTGCTTAACCATTAGTGTCCCAAATAAAGCTGTTGCTTACACCAGGTACAGGTTCACCACATTCCATGATGTCTTTGATCAGTTTACTTCTTTCTGATAACGATGATAACTCATTCTGGAGAAGGTCACCAGTGGACAGGTGAGTAAATCCATATTTCTTGGCTAACTGTTCACATTGGCTACTTTTGCCAGAGCCAGCGCCACCTGTGTGAGGAAAAAACCCTGGAATTATAAAACAATAAATATCTGCCTTTCTCAAACTGTAACAACCAAGAAAAGGGGAGAAAATTGATAAAAATGCCTATTTTGCTATTTTTTTCTGCAAAGACACTCTACACAGCAGAGCAAGCCATGTATTTCCCTTTCAATACACAACACTGCTGACTCAAAACCATACCAGAGTTGAAAGAGTCACAACAGCGTGAAATGTCCTGCAGAAGAGAACTTGTTCCCAAAACACTGTTACCATGTAAAAGAAAAAATATGAAGGGGAAGGGTACTTGATTCAGTATATGTTCAGCTTAACAGCTGCAACAAATATTAGCAAACTGATGGTCACTGCATCCCAGAGGGAAATATTTTGCCCCCATTTATGGAAGTATAAGAGTAAAGCGCTCAGCAAGGAGGGGCAGAGGGAGACCTTGCTAACCCCGACTCATCTACATCCACACCTGTGTTCAGCCAGGAGCTGGAAAACCATATATGAACCAGGCCCAGAGCCAAACAGTCTCAGGGAGGAAGGGCAGTTTCAGCTGTCAGAATGCTCAGGTGAAGCTGCTCAAGTGATTTTTCCACAGGCTAAAGGGAAGGTCAGCCCCCACCTCACTACAACTGTCCCACTCCTCGATGGAGACGGCTGCTTTTTCCCTCCTGACCCTGTGCAATGCCAAACACCTCCTCAGCTACTTTATGTGTGACACACCCCAGCCTGGCTGGAGAGGTGGGCAGGCCATGGAAATTGCTGGAAGCTACTTCTCATCCCGTGGCTGTGACCCCTGTGGCCACCCCCCACCTCGCCACAGCTGCAGGTTGGATGCTTCTGTCCACCAGGGCCTATGGGGTGACAGAAAGGGTGGGAGGGGAAGGGCAGTGGCCAGGGGAATGCTGCAGGTGTTCTCCTGTCAGAAATGCCACCTCAAGCCTCCCTGCTTCCTTCAGCAGGGGAGTGGCCACCGCCTCAGGGGTCCCAAAGCTCTGCCTCTCTCGGACGCCTTTCTGGGGCTGTCTCAGAGGCTCTGGACACCTCTTTGCTCCATAGGTGCTGGCATTGCCTTGTCCCACTCCTCAGTGGAAATGGCTGCTTTTCCCCTCCTCATCCTGACCCTGTGCAATGCCAAATGCCTCCTCAGCCCCTCGATGAGCAACAAGAAGCCACCCCAACCTGGCTGGAGAGGCAAGCAGTCCATGGAAATTGCTGGAAGCTACTTCTCATCCTGCAGGTATGACTTGTGGAGCTGAGGGGAGCCCCCCACGAGGGCTGAGGGGCTGTGGCAGTGCCAGGGGAGGGAGAGGCTGGGAAAGCAAATTTCTGTTGTGACAATATCAGGATTTAGTGAGACATTTCAAGGTGTGTAGCAGCGCTTTTACATTCTCTGATGGGTCTATTCAGCAGATCTACTGCAGTAGGAGGTAATTATACCCTTGGAGGGAGACAGTGCTCAAAATCAAAAGAAGAGGCAAAGCCAAAATAATAAAAAATACCAACCTCTTCTCAATGAAGTTTTTAAAGCATGCGACTTTGTGTTTATCAGCTGTTGGGATTCGTGAATGTGACTACACAGCTCTATTAGGTGGATTTAAGATGCTAGAAGAAAAATGTGATTTTCCTTTTTGTTTATATTTCCATGGATCAATATAGGAATAACTTGTTCTTAAAAGAGTGAATTTGGCACCATCTCCTCCTGACTTGAACTTACTTTGACTTTTGCATTCGATTTAAGAATTAATTGCTCCAAGCATATAATTTTCAGAGGAGTTAGAATACTGTAGCTGAGAGTAAAAATTGGGTCATAAGGCAGTGAAATCAAAGAAATGGTTTTGTCTGCTGTAACCTGGAGTCTTTTACTGCAGCTTCACAAAGACAATTATCAGCCCATGGTGTGAGAATCACACTTTTGTGCTACAATTTTAACTTGAAATATCTTTGTCACAGTCTCATTTTCTCTTCACTATGGTTTGCATGTTGTTTCTCTAATGCTTTGATAAGAAGAAAAATATTGTTTTGTAAAAGTACCAATTGAAAGAAAACAATAATAGGAGTGGCTACAGAGAAATAGATATGAGAAAGTGCAGGCAAATTTTCTGTAATGAGACTATTACATATCTGTAGTGGCAATTAATTCTATTTCTGATCTGTTTGGTTTTTTTAGACCAGAAAGTTTGTGTGTGCATGTGCTTTTTTACACATTCTGTCTCCTGGCCTTGAATATACTTGCAGTGCAGTAATTTAATCCTATTTATTTGGTGTATGTACACAGTATTGAAAAAGAAACAGCTATGAAGATTACTTTTCTGTTCCTTATATAACTATTTCTCTAATGAATCTAGAACTGAAACAGAAATTGCATGATGTCCCATCGTATACTAAGTAATCTAGAACTCTTAAGAAATAACAACAGAAAGACAATTTTTTAGTTGTTTATCTAGCAGGTGAATAATCAGAAAATCTGATGGGTTTCTATAATACCTTTCTCTCTTATTATTTTAAAGAGAATGCTGTCAGAATGACACGTTATACAGGTCATACACCATAATAAGAATTACCATGCGACCAAAACATTAATTAAAATTGACCGAGTTTATTTTTTACAGAATAATTCCAGCAAAGCTGAGATGAAAATACTGAGATCTGTAAAGAAGGAAAGACATAATTAAATAAGTTATGTGCCAAAAAAGATAATTTGTATGGCCACTGCTTTTAATTTAGTGTCATTTGATGAGTAGTAAAGCATCCTGCTCCTTGACCAATGTATATGACCTGCTTTACCAAGACTTGTGCTGTCATATTCACAAATGAGACTGCAGTTCTTGCTCAGCCTTATGTGACAAGAGGCTGAATGCCCACAGGAAATTCAGCATTGAGAGCCAAACACACACTCAGCATTTACACCAGTATTAATTTACACGCCTAAAATTCAAGTATTAACTAATGTCTCATCTCTCTCTGAAAGCAAGGACTTAATTTGACTGAAAAAAGAGCTATTTAAGTGGGAAAGAATGTGAAAGTACATTTCCTTACTGTTAGGTACTTCCTTCCATCTCGGAGTATATAGTCATAGCACTGCTACATAAGCAGCTTTAACAACAAATTAACTCTGCAGTCATGAAGCTAATTATTCATTTGTAGTGTTGCAAAATCTATATTTCATTTTTAGAGGGTCTCTTTATTAATATATAATATTTAAAAAATTATATAAACTTAATTGAATAAAGTTTATAAGGAACAACCACTGCATGTTAAATATAAGAAAAGCTAGCATGAGGATGTTTTCAGTTAAGAAGCCTTCCCTGCAAGTTGTTATGCTCTTTTTCAAACAGAAAAAAACTGAGACACTGAAAAAAGACAGTGAAGTTTCCCAATAGCTGAGTTGTTAGGAGGAAAATATGTCTCCACATTTGTTGTAAAGGCGTAAGATTCTTTGTGAACACTGTATTTTTTTTTCTGTATGTTATCTTTTACTCTGCCTACATATTCTTTGGAAAGAAAAATATGGTAAGCATTGACAGACTGATTCGTGGTAACTTGCTATTCAGATTAATCCTGTTGTCTCTTGATTTTCCTATGTGACATGAAGATAGAGTTAAAGCCCAGAAAATGGCCAGGGGAATTAGGATAATGCCATGACCTGTAGGAGGATGTTGAAGAACTGCTGGTAGTTCTGTGTTAGTATGCTTTTGTATTATGCAAGTATTGCTAAGTGCATTACATCTTGCTTTAAACATCATTCATTAATTTAATAAAAAGGTACAGATTGAGAAATGAAGCAGGTTGTATCAGTCAGTGAGATCGTTCTTGGAAACGGAATCCTTCTTGTCTCTTTGTTCATTCTGACATGAACAGTAAGCAAGTATCTGGAACCAGGGTACCAGAAGAGCATCCAAATTAAACACAGTTCTGCATATTGCTTTTCTGTGGACAAGGCTGGATTGAAAGGTCTATGCACTCCCTTAGCATAGTTTTCTCTTCCATTATGTTGATTCAGCTGCCTCTGAAAACTCTGTAAGGGGATCTTCTGGCAAATAACTTCCAGGCAGCTCTGCTGACTTAGGTAGCCACCTTCCCTCATTTCATTATTGAATGCAGAAATGCTTCACAGAGGAGGAGAAAGAGAGAAATGACAACTGCCCAAGCAGCACTTTCAATGTTTAACCGTGGTCTGCCCTAGATAGTGAAAGATCTCAGCCTAAGAAATGTCTTTTACCCCTGATCTCCCTCATGCTCTAATCCTCACCCCTCCTTTCCTGGCTATGAAGCACCGCGAGCCTAGGCATGTGATTTAAATATATCCCATCTGGCCTAGAGCACAACATCACAAGCAGATGAATTAATGATGCTAGAGGGAGCTGGAACTGCCCCTGGGAGTGAGCAGGGACAGGGAGAAGCAATATGAGCAGTTCATGAACTGGCTTTGCTGCCAGAAATATTAATAAAGCACCTGTGTCATACAGACAGACTGGGATGTTTCTATTTGGGACTTGCCAGATCTTGGGAGTTTGTTGTATACCAAAATACTATGCACATTTACATAAAATGCCAGCAGCATGATTTCCAGAAGAGTCCCACCATTCATTTTTAAAATGTTTCCAGACTTTATTTTCATAATGAGTGCCACCCCTCTATCATGTAAAAGTGCTTGCAGGGGAAACCTAGCTGCACCACAGAGCCTGAGAAGTCAGGATTGAAATCAAAACAACCCCAGTCAACCTGTCCTTATAGTCAAGTGATGATTTTGGAGAACTCGATCGGTTTGGCAATTCTATCAATACTACTTGAATTATTTGTACAAATAAAAATAAGCCTCAGCTTCAGAATATGGCATTTGAAGGCTTTCCAGTAGCACTTCTGTTGTTGATGTGTGATTTTTAGTCTGAGCAAAAACATGATGCTATAATTTAACAACAACAACAATTCCTTAATTTTTTTTCTGAAAGATGATTTTAATCATCAAAAATAACCTGGAGCACATATTGGCAGGGTGATGTCATGTCCTGGGACATCACTGAATTTTCATTCCTCTTGAAGAAAATGTGTAGTTGATTTCATGGAAAATCAGAGAAAAATAGCTTTCATAGGCTTTTATAGTTTGCTCTTGGACTGATTGGGGTTACAGCCAGCCCTTGGATTGATTGGGGTTTTAGTTACTGTCATTGCTCATCCTATGCCTGCAGAAGGAAGTCTAATACAGTTACTGTAGAATAATTTAGATTGGAAGGAACCTCATCTGGTAGAACCCTCTACTTAAAAGCAGGACTAAATTCAAAGTTAGATCAAGTTGTTCAAGGTCTGACTACCTTGGACAAATGAAGAATTTCGGGGTTTGGGGGAGGAGAATTTTGTATGCCCAAGAAGCTCATGTCTGTGGCTGTTTATCTGTAATGTAGGTGCAGATATCATCAGAGGTCTTATTTATATTGAGCTTAAACCATTCCCTGCTTTGGTTCATAAGCAAGAATAAGACAAAGATTCTGTAGAGGACATTGGTCACATTGATAAAGTTTTAAACACTACATTTAAGTGTAAGCATGGAATAGTATGGCTCTGTTTTATGAAATGCCTGTGGAGGGAGGCTAGAGAGGGGTAATGCTCCCAGTAACTTTGTTATGTATCACAATTTTGTGGATGTGATAGAGATATGGCATTAGTAAAGAATGATAAAATCACATCACGTTCATTGTGGTTAAGATTTTACTTCTTGTGTTGCTCTGATGAAAATTTTTTTGGAGGATGGGTTTTTTTTTGAGGTTTTGTTTTCTTACATAAGTTTGGAATATTGGAGGATCCTCCAAATTTATCTGTTTAATTTTTTTTTATTTTTCTCTTTAATTTCACTTTACAGGCTAAAGTTAACTTGTTTTTCCTCTTATTGCCCTGTTTTTATATGCTGTGTTTTTTGACTTGCTGGTTCTGTCTGCTTTGCTGTCTGGATAAAACATTTATATTGTTGCTTAATTAATTTGACTTGTCTGTTATTCCTGTTAATTCCTACATTAGAGCTAATGCAAATCTTTGCTAATCAGATTATTTTCTTTCCTTTTTGGACAATTTTCAAAGGAAATCAGTGGGAGAAGGAATTGCCTACTTCTTTCCCTTTGTCTGATAAACAGTATCTCAACTTGTCAGCTATGGCAGATGGTGTATTTGTTTCAGTTAGTTTGTAAGGTACTTCAAATGCACATCTTTAGAACTTTAGTTTTAAAACAACTTGATAAGCATCTTATTTCCTCATGAATACATCCATGTAATGAGTAAACACTCCTAATGACACCTGAGACCAACACAGTTCTTTGCATCCAAATACCTACAGCAGCATGCTCCAACCCAGCTTGTCTTTCTTTGTAGTCAAGATATCATGGATTGAACACTTCCAGCATTGTCTGCTGCAACTTTGCCACTGAGAATCATAGAATCATGGAATGGTTTGGGTTGGAAGGGACCTCAAAGCCCATCCAGTTCCATCCCCCCCTCCCCCACCATGGGCAGGGTCACCTCCCACTGGATCAGCTTGCTCAAAGCCTCATCCACATCGCTTTTATATAAAATTACCATGTTTGAGTGTCTGTCCTTAGGTTCTTGGAATTGTGTTGTTCCTGCTCTGTATTGTAAAGCAGTTCTGAAAAATTTCACTTGATAGGAAAGCAATTACTCTTTCCGAGTAATTAGTACCAAGCCTTAAGTTGAAACTTTTAGAACTCCTTGTTATAATTTGTTTTGAAAGGCTATTCAAAGTTTGTTATTTACATTAGTCATATTTATATAATAAAGGGCATTGACATGATGCTTTTCCTCTGTGGACTTCCAGAAAGCAAATATAAAGTAAACCTTGAGCCTGCAAAGGCTCAGTGTGTGCTCAGCATCATGCACGGTGCCAAGCCCATTGACTTTTTGATAGCACGTGCAAACTGAAACCTGAATTTACAAAAGTTGCTTCACAGATGGAGAGGTGAAGAGATCTGAACCTGAAAATTCTGAGTTCTAAACCCAAACGAGGAACATTTTAACTAATGTTTTGCTGTGGGAGATCACACAGTACTACTGTAACCGCACAAGAACAAAGGTAATTTTGAATATATTCCCACTTAAACGTACTTCCTGCTCTAAGCTTTACACAACTGTTGTTACTGTGGTCAGACCCAGTAATACATGATACCATATACTTATCAAAAGGAAATAACGTGGGGATTTTCAAATGTAGCAGTTAAATTAGGAATCCTACTTACCGATTACAAAAATTACATTTGATTTCCTCAGATCTTCTGAAAAGTCTAAAATGAAAATAAAAATGCTTTAGTTGGTAAGAGCCACTACTTTCAATCTTAGCTACTTTCCATGCTGAATTGTGTAACAGCTGAGACAAGGTGATCTGATTTTATGACATTTACTTTCTGCTGAAATCCTCTTCAAAAATTATTTTCCACAAGCTCATTTATCTCCCAGTTTTATAGTTCTCACTGCAGATATGATAAAAATATTTTACCTAAAAATTAGACCTTGCATGTATGCATCAGCTCTTTAAAAAAGAGAAAGAGGGGAGGTAAGAGAAGCAGACACACCTTGATGTAATAATGTGCCTCCTGAGCTAATGCGTTTTTCTCTGAATATGTTATTACATTATGATTGCTACTGAATTTTGCCTACATCCCACTTGGATTTTATAGTCAGTGCTCTGCGTCTTAGATGAAGTCTTAAATTCCCCTAAGCCACAAATAAAAATAACCTAAATGAAATCCAGGTATTACTCTCATTCCCCAAACTACTGTATGTACAACAGCTTTGCCTTTTACTGAAAGTGTGTTTTTTCAAAAAGCAATTCCTTCTAGTCTGAGTCCCAGTCATTGGCCTGATTGTACCAGCACAGAAGGCAATCTTGCAATCTGGGCCTGCTGGAATTTTGTTATATCTTAACTAAATCACTTACAAGACATTCATTTGCCACATACAATTGTGTGCTGTGTACATTTCTTATTACATAATATAATTAGCTAGAAAAGGTTTTGATTAATCTTTTCATTCTTAGCAGCTCATGCTTTCCAACAAGCTTTTAATAAGCAACAATTTATGTAAACACCTATGAGATCTGATGCTGATTAACAATAATACTTTCTAATAGTTTTGCATCCACTGGCTTAAAGAGTGTAGAAATGTCTTTTACGAGCTTTAATTTGCATTCAAAGAGAACTCATGACGAAATCAATTGAGACATGACTTTCACGATGTAAATAACCTGAATTCACTTCACTTTCTAAGAAGTTATTTAAATATAAGGGGAAATAAAAGACTTTAAATGGCAAAACTGAAAGAGAAACTCACCTCCTGTGCTCTCATAGCCAGAAAAACAGGATTGATCTTCCTCCTGTTAATTGAGAAATTGAAATGAATATTCTGCATAGTTTGCATTTCTTCTTATATCTGCTTATATCTATGTATTTATCTTCTCCACATTCTGACCTCCTAGTTTTAACCTATCTTGAGATATGGTTAACAATGTCACAGAAATACTGTCTGCTATTTCAGATAGTAGAATGTGAGCATGGAGAACCTGAGACAACCTGAGATGAGTAACTGCTCCGTACTGGTTTTGTGAGGAACAGCATTTTCAGTGTCCAGCTGCGCATTTCCAGTGGGATAAATAAACAATTGGCCTGTGTGCTGAATTGCTTCTGAAGTAGCTATGGTACAATAAGCTGTTAGTGGTGGAAAAGTGATATTGGCGTAAATTCTAGAAGTGAGCTACAACATAAAGATGGAATTAGTCTAAACCAACTTGAACGTGTTCACTTTTAGAATGCATCACAAGCTACAAGTTGTTACAGAGGCTGCAGAACTATAAAGAGGGATTCAACCCTCTTTGGTCTCTTCTCTCAGGTGACTGGTGACAAAACAAGAGGACATGGTCTCAAGCTTCATCAGGGGAGGTTTAGGCTTGATATTAGGAAAAAATTCTTCGCTGAAAGAGTGATTGGCCATTGGAATGAGCTGCCCAGGCAGGTGGTGGAGTCATCATCCCTAGAGGGGTTTAAAACAGATTGGATGAGGTGCTTAGTGCCATGGTTTAGGCAATGAGTAGGTGTTGATGTTGGGTCATAGGTTAGATTAGATGACCTCAGAGGTCTTTTCCAACCTTGTAATACTGTGATAACCAGGGAAACAGGGAACTTGGCATGTTTTTTCTCCTGATACTTGGCCACTGAGAATTATTTTGTCAAGTAAGACCAGCGAGGAATTCCAGACACTGGCAAGCAAGAGTGTCAGAGTGGAAATTCTTATAAATCAGAATTACATATATGCCAGACATAGTCTAGGTTAAGTAGTGTCATATACTCACACCATCAGTGCTTTAATCTAGTCTATAAAATATCAATAATTGCATTGACAGTAACAAGCTCGTATGACATCAACAGTATGTAATATCATCATGGAATACATCATGTTAGTCCTCTTAAAATCACATGGGGTTGGCAAGCTGTAGTTTCTTAAAGTTCTGCTTCAGTCTGCTGTTAGGAATAGCCACTGTTAGGAATTTGCATAGCTGCATGCATGAATGAAACGAAACGAACAGCATGGTGAACAGAACGGCTAAAGCCCTGCCTGCTGTGTTTGCACTGCCCCTGCAGGGTTCTCCTTGTGTTCCCGTTATCACTGAAACAGAAGTACTCTTCATTAGGCTGAAGCACCACTAAATTGGCTGCACAGAACATTTCCTGGTTTTGATTCACAGTAATTCTCAGCCTATTACATCGCAGCAGAACTGTAATCTTAAAAAAAAAAATAAGGGGGGGTTGGATAGGGTAAAAAATACTAAAAAGTAAGTGGATCCACTAAGTTTTCAGAGAATATTTCAGGAAAAAAAGGAACTTTCAAATAAGAGATTAATCTCTTTCCTACAATTCAAGTGACTATTAACCTTAGGTGCTTTTTCTTTAATGTAATAATACAGTATTTGACCCTGCAAAAATATAAAAGGCTTGGGTTTAGTTTCAGCTTCTTATCATGCCTTTGAAGGTTTATGGATCAAAATAATCTCAGGCATAAAGTTTAGAATAAAATTTCTTTAAAATGGAGCTCACAGTCTCAAGTGTAGGATCAAATAAAAGAGGCATTACTTCTTTCAGATGTTGCCTTGTTCTCCCCTACAATCGCAGAATGAAACTTCCTCCATGGTGGGCTGCACAGAGCAGCAGGTGATGATAAAGGTCATTTGAAGGCAGAAGAGTGAAATATGTAAAAACTAGACAGAGCTGATGCTAAATAAGCTGCTTCTATTTGACCACCCATATCTGCTTTAGTAGAACAACATGTTAAGTAACCAACAAGCCATGTTCACATAAGGAACCAGCGCTATGAAAAAGAATTAGAGTGAATTCTAATCATACCTCAAAAGCAGGTAAACAGGAAGTGTGACATTGATCAGAGCCCATCAAAATAAAATATCTGTAACTGCTTATTCTTCAGGTGCAGAAACATTATTTTAAAAATGATTTTTTCTTCACTTTTTTTTTCAAAGTTCCATTATTCTATAAGACAACTCAGCACACAGCTTGATCGGGGTGGGACCACCAGCCCTGCTGAACTTCCATGACAAAATAACCTTCCCCATATTTCAGAGAATAAATTATTCCATAAAAACATTTTTTTTCCTAGACAGAATTGACCAGCACCCAGCTTGGTTGGGAAGAGTTCCTTAAAGGCTGATCTCTAGGGGAGCTGTAGGAAAAGCCAGGAGGAACAAATTAGAACAGTTGGACTGCAATTAATTTGGTTTTGATGACAAGGTATTCCTACCCAGTTTCACTGTTCTGCACTTAAACTTGACTTAGAACCACTTCCCTTCACCACTTTCCTCAAAATTACAACCAATTTTTCTGCTGACCTGGGTGAGGAGGAGCTAGATTTGCTGTTTGGCTTGCAGTCCCTCCTAGAGAGTGACAGACTGGTACCTTGGTTAACACCAGTCTCCTCTTATTTACACTGGACAATACCTATTTCTAGTTGTGTCTTTCTAAATTGTGAATTTTCCCTACACTGACCTGAAAGCATTGTTATATCTGGTTACCAAAGTGCTTTGGGAAATAACTGCTGGATTATAAAATAAAAATGAAATATATAAAATAAAATAACTGGATTTAGCAAGTGATCATATGTGGAAAAGTCTAGATAACAGTATTTTACACCCCATTGCCATCAGTGATTTAGCAGCAGAATAGTCTCTGTAGTCTTGGTGGGGAATATTGCAGTCTTCTATGTAATGAGCTCTGAAGACAGGTGAGTATAATTTTGGTTGCCTTTACAGCCAGGTTATATCTACAGATATTATCTGGAAGCATCAATTAGTGGGACACAGATGACCGTGAAACTTCTAAAACAGTATCAGCACTACATTAAAATGATTGCTAAATAGAGAATTTTTCTGCCTGCAGAGAATCTGTTATCTGACATTTGCCTCTAGAGTTGGAAAATTCAGGCTTCTGACTGTGTTCTGGTTTTTGTCATTTAGCTCATTATTAGTGAATATCTGACTATTAGTAGCTACTTTATAGGTTAATGAGTTTAAGTTACTGCCTGTCATTGCTATTTGTGAAGTAATTTCCATAATAAAACAGACTGACAGTAAGTCACAGCATATAAGGAAATGGTACAGAATTCTCCAGATCTATGAGTTTTGCAGCTAATGTATTAGGACTCTTAAGCCATATTACTTTAAAGGAAACAATACATTTTTTTAATCTAATGATGGGACATTTTCTTCATTAGGATTTAACAAAAACTATTGTAAATGTTTGTTACCTAATGAAATGAGGAAATTTTCCTGTTACCCACTAATAATCTCTGCTCCACTCATTGGTGTGGGTTGAATTTTTTTGTTACAGGAAAGGGAAAAAAATCCTCTCATCACCTTATTGCTCGAATGCTTCATGAAAATAGTGGTGAAAAGTGTCTGATTATTATTCAGAATTCTATTAGATATAACAAGAGATCCTCCTAGAAATTTACTGAAGCAGATGATTATGGATTAAGAAAAGAGGCAGTAGAGGGAGACTGACCTTAAAATACAGCATGATTGTTGCCTAAAATTATGCTCAGTTTTCAAGATTGAATTTGAGAATCTGAATATTCAAAGGAACATGTCTGGCACAAATTATTTAAACAAATAAAAATTAGATGTTTCTATGCCAAAAAAATATTTGTTGAAAATTGAACATAATTTATAAGCAAAAAAAACCCCAAACAGGCATAGATAAACCTAACTTTAATATAGAAGGATGCAATGTATACAGTAGAAAGTCCAGGCAAGAACTGACTATGTACATCAGCATTCCTTTGATGGGAATCTAGGTATAGAACTATGATTTTCTCACACTCTAGCTGTATAATTCATATGCAAAACACACTCCTGTAGCATTTTATTTCTTCAAAGCACACTACAGTTCCACATAAATCTTCTCTGTACTTCTCTTGGGAACAAAGTCAAGGGCATTATTTCTATTCTAGCAGGTATATTAAGTGACTTGTCGATGTAAATACAATTATACGTGGAAGTAGAACTAGGTTTAGGAGTTTGAGTTCCACTGTCACCTCTTCAGCCTGTAGTATATTTACTTTGACTTCTTAGTCCTTAATAAAGTAATATTAAATGAAATATCAAATGTTTGCAGACAATGCTTCTATAGTACCCTTAAAATCAACTTCATCTCTTACTTAAGCTGTCTCACTGATTAAAAATAGTTTAGGGAATCAGAAAGAGATTCCTGTTGAGTGCCATCTGCATATACAATTTGTCTGCTTCAGTACAGTCCAGTCTGTCACACTGTGTGGTTTTAGAGACTGACATGCATTTTTAACTGGATTTTGCAGGTATGCACCTAATCACAGAAGGTGGTTTTTCAGATTAGATGTAGGCAGCCTCTGTTTATATAAATGTAGTTATCACATGACACAACGTGAAGACTCTCAGCAAGCTTTAGCTAGGCAGTAAGTGAGCAAGCTCAGCTGTGGAATTTGTCTTTTAAATTTCTGTTTTCTTCCTGTAAGGGAGAACGTTTGTTTTTTATGAGATATGCTGGCTTAGCCACAGGCTTTATGTATGGGCAGTGGTCACTGGGAATGGATTTTGAGCTATACAGTTGCTTGCTATTAAATTTGATTTATGTTCAAATCAGGTTTTGAGGCTGAGCTGCCTTTTGCAAGCTGAGTGTTTAAAGCTTGCCTCTGTAAAGCGTGACTCTGACCTGCTCTGGTCCAGAACTAAAGAATCTGTGTAAATAAGATAAGAACAGACTTCAAGGCTTTTCTTCTCTGAAAGGCATATCTTATTATGCAGTTCATACTGCTCAGCAGAGTGGAGTTATTTATGTCAAAAGTGACTAATAGTAATTAAAATGAGAAAAGAGTTCAAACGTTGTTTGAGGCGATTTTTATTTGTTTAGAGCGCATAAAACTAGAAAGTGAAATACAATCAGTGTTTTAGTAGCACCTACAAAATGATGACAGATTATTAGATTGCTGTAATTCCCTTTTACTTTTGGGTTTCTAGAAAAAATGGGAATCTCTATGCCATTATTCTTTTTAAATAAAACTTTATTACCAGCTCTGAAAATAAAACATATTTATACCTATGCAGTGGTAGTGTTTTAACACTTGTGAACCAAGATCGAGATATGTGGCTTTTAAAGACAAATCAGATTTTTGTTTTAGATTTTTCATTCTTGTTCTTTGATAACATAAAGAAGAGTACCTGTCAGTAGCTTAGGGGGAGAAAATAAAAATCTGTTTGCTATAGTGTATGGGGGATGGGTTTTTATTAACTTCTGTAGGTTTTCATAAAGACTTAAAAAAATAAATGTGATTATTAAGCATGGAAACAAAAGCAAAATTTATTTAGTTTCATATTCATTTCAAGACCCTAGAAAATGAGAAAAATCTTCAAGGAAATTGCCTTTTAAGGGCAAACTGACTAACCAAGATATGCAATAAGAACTGCCCTCCCAGTACAGCAGCAGCATTTTGCACGATCAGAGCAGCATCAGTGTGTTCTGGTAAAACAAACACTTCCTTTGCAATTTTTATATTAAGTTTAAAAGGCTGAACTAGGGGGGACAGCATTCTATCTAATTTGAAGGAGTACTGGGTCTTGATTTTTAAATATCTTTGTGTTTGAAAGACTTGAAGCAGTTGACACCCAGGTTACCTGTGCATAGCTGTTATCTGTCACTTGTTTTGAAATACTTTTGTCACGTACAGCATTGTTACTCTTCAGTAGATCTATATTTATAGGAAGTTCCTTGTGTCTACAAAATTATTCCCAGAAATTATCACTCCTTTTCCTTTAGCTTTCTTCTTTTCTGTAAATAGCCCTCACCCCTTAACTGATCTCCTCTATGTGAAGTATTTATGCTGCTTGGTATAAATTCTCCCAGGGGCTTTTTGTTACATGAAGCCAGTGCAGCAGGGAGATGCAGCAGGGACCTTTCCAGTGCATTTCACCTGCAAAGCTGGGGCTGCTTATTCCTTTTCTTATATGACTAATGGCAATGCTAATGAATGGTTCCCTCAAATCATACACCACTGGCACCATATGCAGACTCTCTCTGCCCTGAACTGTTAACATTGTCTTCTGAGGGCTGCAGTTCGGTGAACTGGGGACTGGAGGCTTTTTTGGTTGGTTGTTTTTTAACTTCAGATGAAAAAGACTTCTCTGCAGGCCAGTCTCAATTAAACTTCAAAAAAAAAAATAAAAGAGAAAAAAAAGATACAAATGCTTTGATAAGACTCAGTTGTGGTGGAACTCAGTAATTGCTTCTCTTGGAAGAACTGACAGTTCAAGGTGTTACGTTCCACAGATAACCTACAAAATGTTATGCTCCTGCTTCCGTGCATCCACGGCACTGCCCAATGTTTTTGTTAACCCAAGCTCTATCGTTTTATGAAAATCAAACTCAATGACAGGTGCGGCAACCTGTAAGCAGTAACTTGTCATTAATTTTAAAGATTTATCACAAGAACTCAAACTGTCTTTAGCAATATAGACAGCAACGGAGCAAAGGGCAGAATGTAATCACTTGTAATCTGAATTTTCTAAGGACATTGAATTTTCTTTAAGATACTTGTGTTCTTTTATTTCATTCCATTACAAATGTCTGTTCTTCATCTACCCAGGCATAATTTAGCACTGCCCATGGAAAAAAAAAAATAGAGAATGGCACCTGGAGAATGAATAGACACTTTTCCCTTGTGTGGCACAGGTCTTGAGCCAGCGAGTAAGGGCTGCTGGCATTGCTGTGCCAGCAATCACATCAGCCACTTACAGGCGTGCCCTGATACATAATTCACAGACACATAACACAATTGCAGCAGAGAGAAAGAGGGAAGAAATGCAGATGCAGGCAAATAGCTAATGAGAACAGACCTTTTAGAGCATAGTTGGAAAGATCTTGGCACAGAGAAGGACAAGAACATGGTGTTGTAAAAATAAGACCAGCATGTGGCCTCAGAGCCTATGATTGGCTGCTATTAAAATAAAAGTTGACAGCTGTGCTCAAATTTTACCTCTCAAAGACCTTCTCTGCTTAAAGTTTGACCAAGCATATTCTAGGTTTACACCTATTTATGTTTTATTAGGTAGTTTTATATCTTTAAATATGGAACTTTTACAGAATTTATGAACTTCTGTGTTAAGAAGGAATTTATCGATGGGAAGATACAGCCCCCTCCATATGTGATGCACTACTGTGAAAGAATTCTAAAATCAGGCCACATCTCACTCCTTATGACTGGTATTTAAACCCAAATTGACTAAAGTTGACTGCACAATTACAGGAATGATTGAGTAAGGAGTAAAAAGACACCAAATGGGAAACATATGGCTTCCAGAAAATACATAGAGGACTTATTTCTTTTTAAAGTGATTCCAATGTATCCCAAGAAGCCACTCGTCTGCTCCAATATGATACAAATAAGTTAGTTAAAGAGCAGTTTTCTGTCCCATATAGTAAAATAACATCCTGGCAATCACTAAAGTTTAATATGTAAATGTAAAATCTATAGTATGTACTTTGACAGTGTTTAAGAAATATTAATGTTTTATAAAAAGCTGTTTCTTCTCCAATGCTTGAAAATATAGGAATTGTTGCTACAAATATTTTTAAAGGTGGTCTCTGGTAGCTTCTTTAGGGATGCTGGGCTATGTGAACAGAATCCATCCACACCCCTGAGTAAGGTGTCTAAATCCAGGAGAAGGGGAGCGGGGCATTTAAAATACAACTTTTAATTTCATTATATCAGCTTTATGAAATGTTCTGACGTGGATCCTATTTGCAGCAACTTTTGGGATATTTGATATTCCCCAAAAATTATGCAGGTTCTCTGGAATGTAAAGGTAGACATGTAAAATACAGAACTCTCAAATTTAGCTGTAGAATTATATTGTGTGCTTGAAAGGATAAGGCCTCAGTTTGCCAGCAGAAGGGCATGTTGGTGTGAGGGAAAGGAGATGCACTGTCCCAGTGCATCCTGGAAAAATAAAGGTGAAATACTGTAAACTGTAATGCTTTTTTTTTCCTATAGAAACCTTCCACAAGACACAGAAAATACCTTTCTTCCTAGCTTATTGCAGAAGTATTCAGTGGAGCATAAATGCAGCACATCTTGAAGAATGGTGCTGTCACTGTTGTTTAAATCCCCAGTAACTAACGTGAGCTCACCAACCTCATAACTGAGTCCTCGTGCCCTGTACCGCCCACCAGAGCTGCAGGCAGCAACCTCTGGTTCTAAATCAGGATGTGAAGACTTCAACTAAACTTTGCAGTTCAGTCTCCCCCAATGTATATATTATTGAATCCAAATAATGTCTGTGAAAGGACCAAACAACTGTTTCTGGCATTCCAAAGAAAAAATACAGTTTGAGTCTACAGCAATTTTTCTTGCCTGTTTCACCATGGTTTGCACAGGGGAGAGGAGAGCAGTGAGCTTCCTTCCACATGCCTTTACTACAGTGTACAATGGTGCTTTGGAACAGAAAAATAATTCTTTAGGTTTACAGAATGTTATAGAAGCACCAAAATACACTCTTAAGCTTATTAAGGGAGCACTCTAACAGACAAACTGTAGTACTTTGTTTCTAGAACTGTTTTTTTATAAGCATGTAATAGGATAGTTTCCATGGCAACTTGAACTGAACAGATTGTTCATTGACTTCAGTACATTTTTATTAAACATCTTTTCTCTGTAGTTAGGCCTGCCTCTCCAGCTCTTTCATCTCTTTGGATGCTTATGCATTATCTCTTTATGCAGATATCCTTAAACTAGATTGGACTCCCCCTTTCTGTGCTCTTTACAAATACAAATGTTGAGGGAACAGAGTTTCACAGCCATTCTCTGAGTTTTGTAGAGTCCATTTTCTTTTCTATTGCGTACTCCCGTTTTAATCGGTTTCCCCGTAGAACCAGATCCTGTAATTCAAGTTGATAGTGCTGCCTATCAGCCAAAGAGAAATGAACACCACAGAAATGTTCAGCATTTAAAGACCTTATGGCTCCTGGATACTCTTGGTCGTTTTGCTAAGATCTGTAATGATCAATTGCTGCACAGCATATATGAATAAAATTGGTGTTATGCCAGAAATTCTTATTGTTCTCAAGTAAAGACAAAGCACGTGATTAATATAGTACATTCTAGACCTAATCCCTTAAATAATTTAATGTTTATCTAATTTTGAAAGGTAGCTTTAGATAACCTAGTGAAAATTCCTCCTGCTAATGGAGATGTGCAGTTTGCTCTCTGTCATATTGTAATGTCAACCCCTGGAGGACTGTGTCTGAAGGCTTAAATTAATTAATTGGATTGAGTCTTTGATGTACAGAAAACAGAGTCAAAACACAGTGACAACTGATAAGAAACATGGTAAATGGAGGAAAATGGTCTCTGTTTTAATCCATGGAGGTTTAGTTATAAATGAGGCTTTGAGTTTGCTGTTGTCTATCAGTTATAGGAGTATTTGTGTACTGCCTCTGTATTGAAAAGATTTTCAGAGCCTTTTCATTATCTCTCTTGAATATTTAAGTTTCAAGCTATAATCAGCCAGGCCAGAAATGTTGTTATAGTCTTGGTAGCAATGGGGTCAAAGCTTTGCTCTCGCTCCCCTGAGCGGGAAACGACAGCGAGTTGTAAGAATTGTCACTACATGGCAACAACTTTTAATCAAGAGCTTGTTTCCTCTCCTTACAATGAGAGTAACTCTTTTCAAGGCTTTTTTCCTCCACTTCATTTTGGTTTTGCTTGTTGCTTTTCAAGTGAGCTGTCACATTTTCTAATTATAAAACATTCTGCACTTGCAGCAAAGATTGGGTTATGCGGTTTTCTTAATTCAATAGATTGCTTGTCACTGCTGAACAGAAAACCTTTTCTCATCTTTCAGTCTTTTTTTTAATCTGCTTTTCCTAGTTCTTTGACACATCTAGGGGGAAAAAGAAAAGGCAATCTCTCCTTTGGATGTGCCATTGCATTTTCCTAATTGCATAAGTAAATGCAGTCTGACACTGGAAGGACATGGAAATGCATCAGTTACTAACTGGTAACTTCCTTTGAGGCATAAAAATGCTTTTCCATGCTTTGTAGACATGAAACACACACCTCACTCCCTAAATATTAGAAGAGGCTAGGTATATTTTTAAGATTTTCATTTGAGGTTTATTCTCAAATTTTAAAGTTTTTGATTCTATGAGCACTTTTTCAGTTGTTTATTCTGAAGTTGCCTGATTGCATGTTTTAGCTCTTCCTCTAATTAATTTAAATATTCCTCAGACTAGCTAAGTTTGTCTTGAAAGACTTGTTTATACAAGAAAATAATTTGATGCTCCTTTCTTCAGGAACTCTTTGATAGGATTCACTGATGCCAATTTTTCAATATTCCTTTTTGGCCTCAGTGCACTTGAAATAAGCCAAATGGTAGGTTTTTAATTAAAAACCCAATTCTTAAAGATGAAACTTGTCTGATCTCCGGAAACAAGAGGTATTATATTGACAGCCTCTCTGGCAAAGTTGAGAAATTGAATGGCAAGTATAAATGAACACAGTGAGCAGTGAAAACCTGTATCACGCTTGAGAGCATTCCAGCAGCAAAAGACAATCCTTATTAAACCAGATTCTCATCACAACAGCAAGTTCTACAAATTGAGAATACTCTATAAAGCACAGGTCTTCGAAGCTACACTTTTGCATGCAAAAATGAGTAGTGCAAAACATATTCCTGATGTCTTAATATGAGTGAAAATTTCTGAAATGTATCAGTTTACTGTGCTTTTTTGTTTTTCAATGGAGTCGTGAGTAGTGTAATCTTTACTGCAGAAAAGGCTATAAAGGTTGCTATCGTGTATGACTTCGGCTGGTTCTTCCCCAAGGCACTCTCACTGAGAGGTGCTGTCTGCTTTTATTTTTTTTTTTTGAGGGGGAAGAATATATTTTGGGCAGTCATTCTAAAAGCTTAGATTATTCCTTCTATAAAATAGGATCTGACAGTTATAGATCTAAGAAAGAACAGAAAAATAGTTATTAATGATTTGGGAAAAAAAGTTAATTTATTTGTTTGGGTTTTTTTAAAAGTGGTATTTCTCTCTTGCCTTACAATGCTGTAGGTACTTAGTGATTACAGTTGTTCTAGTTCTTGAAGCATTCGTGCATAGCCAGTAGAAAACAATCAGCTTGTTGCTTTTAATTTAGTTACACAAATTTAATTGAATGTTCATTTATAAAATGTACAATGCAGAGCTCAGGCTTTTTCTGAGTTATTTTTTATTTAGTTTTCCCTGCATACTCCTCCAGAAAAGCCAGATCTTAGCCTGCATTAGTGCTGCTTTGTACTGTTTCAACAACGGGTACTGAGCGTTTCTTGAAGCACTTCAGCGTGTTTTGGAGAATTCCTAGATGAGCTGTGGTTGGAACCACACCACTCGTTCTCCTTGTCCCTGCCTGTCAGTAGGAGGTTATTCTGGAAGAAGCAGCAGACATCTGAAGAACTCTGAGACTTCTTTGTTGGCTTAGTTTACACTGAGGATCCTCTTGGCTCGTTCCAAGAATGAGAAAATGCAAAGGTATCTTTGTATGCCTATTTCAGCTGTGCCAAGTGCTACTCATCCCCAGCTGTGGCTTTGTCTTCAGGACGCGTTGCGCATTGCTCTCACCCCCAGCTCCTCTTGTTCAGTGACTACCAAGATGTTCTGCTAAAATCCAGCCATTTTTAGCAGCTCAGCTGTGTAAGGTTGCTTAGAAACCAGCATTCTTATCCCCCACATTCTCATGACAGATTTCCTATGCAATAACATCACTGCATGACACATTTGTATCCAGACACGCGTTCCTTTTCCGCTTGAGATTCTCTGAGTAAAGGTTGTCGGTGCTTTGTGTAATTCGTAAACAGCATGTGGTAAATCACTGGAGTATTAAATCACTGCCACAGTCAAAATGAGCTCAAGTTTTGAATGCGAGCAGTTCCTCACTTCTGAATTCAGTTTATTGATCTTTTCTTCCTGAGAGTAATTTCTGATTTTGTTTTTCAGACTGACTAGTACCTGGTGTCATGACTTTATGGTAATATCCACTTCCTTCTTTGTTTCTGTATGTAATGCTTGCTTGCACCATTTCAAAATTTAGATGATGAGGGCATTTGGTGGCAATTGTTTTCTCCTTTATATTTTTTGATATGTTTACAGTACATCACATATGAACTGAGTATAAAAATATTTATTGGTAATAGAAATATTTATATATTGTAAAATGTCACTAATGAGTATCAGAGATATCAACTTGAAGAGAGTCATTGTCAGCCAATTTATGTTTATGTTTCTTTCTTTGACTGACAGGTTTTTAGCACTCTTTTTACTTCATTTCATCTCTGTTTGATAATGGTATTGCACTTTTGCCAGAATGGCAAGGTGTTGGTCTGGCAAAATAACAACTGCCACATCTGGTAGATGCTTACCCACAGCACAGTAAGAATAATAATGCTTATCCTAAGCACTGTATCCAAGCCACAGGAACCTCCCATGTTTCAGTTTGTGCCCATTGCCTCTAGTCCTGTCACTGGGTGCTGCTGAAAAGTCTGGCTCAATCTGGTGCAATCTTTGTCCCCTCCCCTCAGATTTCTGAGCACATTGATGAGGTCACCCCTGAGCTGTCTGTTTTCCAGGTTGAACACTCAGCCTTTCCTCGGAGAGATGGCCCAATGCCTTAATCATCTTAGTGGCCCTTGGCTGGACTCTCTTGAGTATCTCTGTATGTTCTACTGATGAGCCCAGAACTGGACACAGGACTCCAGATGTGGCCTCACCAGTGCTGAGGTGAAGATTAGAGAGAAAAAGATATATACAAACTTTTTTCCCCCTCTCTAGCCCTCTTTCTTCCTATGTACAAGGAGAATGCTATCAAAATTTAATTTCTAGATATAGATAGAGTGGGATCAGTAGAAAGGCTGATTTCAACGCACTGTAAGCATTTGTTGACTTAAAACTTTTCTTTTCCAAGACGAGAATGTTTGATTTGGTGTTAGTTACATTTCACACTTTCTGTACTTTCATGTCTCTCTTGAAATGTTTTACTCCCTGTTCTGAGATGTACAGTAGACTTACAGTGCATTCCAAAAATCCTATTTGCCATGGTTTGCCAACATTTTAAAACTTGTGGAGGAAACTCAGCAATGCAGAGCAATGGAAGATACGGGCTCTTGAAATCACAATAATTTTCAGTCTTTTCTCATAACCAGAAAGCAACCTCTGTGTATCACAATTTACTTATATTGCTCTTACAAAGCCTTTTGGCGTAAAGTTCCACCACCTTGTTCAGACAAATTCCATAACACAGCATTTACATTAACTAGAAAACTGTCTAAAGAAAGGCCATATATATATATAAAATTACCTGGTCTTCAAAGTCAAATTCTGTATAAACAGTATCTCCAGAATCCATAATCAGACTGCAATCAAGTTCATTTTGCCCTAAAACAGGGAAGAAAATTAGACTTCAGAAACGGTTTAGAAATTCTCACTGTATGTGATGGAACACTATAATAGTTCCAGGTGCCTGTATGTATGCAAAAACAGTGATCCAAGGAACTATTCAGGTGTGCTAGAGTAACCAGGTGAATGATATTCCATTAACAGAGCTTTCCATAAAAAAGCACCCATAAAAGCAACCACAAATCTTAATGAGGAATTGTAATAATAAATAGTGAATTGTTTCTGCTAGATTGCAAATTTATTGTTCTGCAGGCTGTGACTTGCAATTGTAAAATTGCCACAGGGTTCTCAGCTCAGGGAAGAATACAAACCATGTTTAGGAAAGAGAAAGGAAATACTGACTAATTGGTGATTAACAGATAAGGATCCTGGAGCGGCATTAATGGGGGCAACAAAGCAGCACGTTTCCAGCAGCAACAGTCCCCGTTCCCATCCTACTCCTTTCCAAGGCCACATTGTGGCTCTGCCCCTTCTCCCCATCATCTTCCTGTGACAGGATCATCGAGTCATGCAGACTCTTGCACTTGGGATTCAGTTGCTGAGAAGCCTTGACCTGGCTGAGCTTTACAGTTTAGTTCCAGCTTAGCTGCTGAAGGTGCAGGATAACAGGAATTGGGCTTGATATTTCAATATAGGGGGTTAGTCATCACTAACAGAACAGGAGGATAAGACCCTAATCATTTTTCTATATAAATACAGGAAGGGTATAGCATAGACATCATGTTCATATCCCAGCATTATCACCCCATTCAGATTCTCTCACTCCTGGGCACTGGGGAAGGAAAGAGTCTCCTGTGCCCTCCAGTTGCCAAACCCAAATCTTGCACATATTCAACACACATTAAAATGTCAATGGGCATGAGTATTTGTCACAGCGTTATTAAAATGAGAATAACAAAAATACTGTAACGACACACAGATCTAAAAGCTGTAACCAGCCAGTAGCAACCAGTGAGTCCAGTCACTGTCTTAATGTGGGGAGCAATAGGTTACAACAGGGCAAGTATAAAATGTGCTTTGTTTCATGCCCTCATGTTCCCAGTTAGACAAGATCGCTGACAAGGAAAACAGCTCCCTCCCTCTTGGGTTACCGGTGTCTCTATCTGGTACAACGTTCCTACAAGCACTGGCATTGAAGATGCATTGTTTTAAGACTATTGCTGACCTGGAGTTGTTTTCTCACCGTTAGTGATTGTTCTGGTGACTCTCTGTAACAAGAACTATCAATAACAGATTTTGCACATCAGTTCGTGCCAGGTGCATTTATGTCTTATCTGCTTTTGTTTGCTTTCAAAGTTTACATAGTAATCACCTACGTCAGTGGTGAACGAACCATCACTAAGAGAGAGAGCAGAGGAGAGGAACTGGATGTTGTGATGACTAAAACCATAACTGCTTTGCAGAGATGATTCCAGGGTGTCTTATTTGCATTCCATATTACAATTGCTGCCAAATTAATTTTGATACAACTTTTTGGACTACGTAAGAGGTACCAGGGAAATACTCGGTGATCTGCTGATGTTTTTGTTTGGTGTCTGTGTCTCTGCCCCTCCCTAATGTTCATGTATACTTTATCAGGCTGCTATAAAAAAATCCCAGAAAGGGATTATACTCCTGCTACCATAGAATGTCACATGTATATGTGCAGCATGTTCTTTTGCACATGTACTTTATGGTCTTTTGTAAATACCTGTCTGTAAAAGATAAACGCAACTAAATAGACTCACAGCCGCTGAGAGAATCTTAATTTCTTTTATTTATTTTACCCAGCTGACATCTCACTCTTAATGTTGTGTCACTGTAGATAGCATAATTTAACTAAGCCTCAGTTGGCACCAGCACTGGCCTACCCTGACACATCAATCACTTCTAAAGGCACTTGTGTGCAAGTATTTGATTAACTGTCACTTAACTACCAAGAGCAGCATGTATCCTTAGCAAGAAATGTTAATATGAAATATAGTGCTGCAAACTTCAATGTAAAGGTCAGGAGGAAAATGAATACTCATGCATAATGTATCTTAAGTGATAAAAGCCATAATGGTTATACAATTTTAATATGGTAAAGCATCTTAAGGCCTTTTTTCTTGAATTAGGACACCGATTTCCTTGGAGAAGCATAGCTCCTTGCTAGGGTATATTCAAGGAAGGTCAGGAAAATTGAAAATATGTCTCTTGTCTTACTTGGCTTAATGAGAACTAACAAAACCCATACCCATCTGTCACTGAACAGTGTACAGACCTCTACCATTCTCAAATTGCCTAAAGACAAGTCTACCAGCAATGAATTGAAGCAAATGGCAACTCGCAGGATAAGAGTGTTGGTCTCTTCTCACAAGTGACAAGTGATAGGACAAGAGGTAATGGCCACAATTTGCACCAGAGCAGGTTTAGACTGCGTATTAGGAGAATTTCTTCACTGAAAGGGTGGTCAGACACTGGAACAGATGCCCAGGGAGGGGGTTGAGTGACCATCCCTGGAGGCGTTTGAAAGACGGGTTGATGAGTTTCTTAGGGACATGGTTTAGTAGTGGACGGGTACAGTTGGACTTGATGATCTCAAAGATCTTTTCCATGGGTGATTCTATGGTTTTATAAAGTAATGAGGGGACATACAAGAGTATTTGTGATAGGCTTGGTGCAGCATGAATAAGCATGAGTAATTAGTTATCTTCCAGCTCAGTTTGTTGTTGGAGGGAGTATATTTTGCTGAGTTTGGACTAAATCTTGCTAAAACATGTCTTCTAGGGAAGAACTTGTTAACTAATGGCAGCAGAAATGTACCAGATGCCCACTTTGCAAGGTACTGGGAGTCAGTGATCCTGCTGGTAGGCAAAGCTACCAACAAGGCTAAACCCAAGGTGAAAGTGTTAGAAAGAGTGGGTAATTTAAAACTCAGCTCAGGTTTTGTACGCCTGTAACATTTTATGTAAAACTTCCGGCAATGCTCAGCTGTCAAAGGAGAAACACCAAATGTTGGCTTAAGGAGAAATGTAAGATTGGTTAAAGCGTTTGGAAGCAAACATGCTTTGCTGCTTTCAATGAGTTGGCAGGCTGGACATCTGCTCTGACAACAAAACAGCTGATTATAAGAAAGTTTCATTGCCTTTTGTGTTGTGTTGTTTTTGTTGGTACATTGAGAACTAAGCTATAAAAAAAATTAATACTAGGAGGAAAGTTTTACAGTCTGAATTGTCCTAATTCCTTACAAAGGGATGCTCCATTCCACCAGATAATCTCAGCTCTTGGTTAACTTAGAGCCTTCACTTGCTTGTATGAAACTATTGCAAATGTTCTGATTAACTATAGCAATTTCAAAAGGGGAAACTCAACAGTTAGAAAAAAAGTAATTAAGAAAATGCCTGAAAACTCTACTGCCATGGAGAAATAGCTTGCAAGAACCTGATCTGAAAAGGTACTCTGATGACTTAAAATATGCTTCCTCAATGTGTTTGCATGCATAAAGTTGAGGTAGGGAAAACCTGGTCATTTTCATGTGCCCTGTGTTTTCTTTAGGGAAAAAACAGAGAGGATTTTATTAGGTACAGTACAGCACAATTAAAAAATAAATCAGTTGGAAGTTTTTATTAAATCCCCGTTAACTGAATAATCAGCTCTCCAGAGAGCAGCAGGCTGCTGAAAAAAGAAACTGCAGATCAGTCAGAACGTATTCCCTTTTTCGTTTGCTGGGCTTTGTACCTTGACACTGAGGCATCGTTCAGACAGATTTGTCTTGCCAGGAATCCAAGGGGATCCATTGACACAGACCTGAGGGATGAGCTGAGTTAATGGGTGGCTGCAGTTGTACAAGGGGGTGCTGACAGGAGCTCCCCTGCCAGGTCTGACGGTCAGGGAGAATGACTCCCCTGCCCTCCCTGCGGTGTGGGTTGCTTCTTTCACCATGTGGCTGTATTTTTAAATACTGTTTATGCTATATTTTACATATTTGAGCTGGCTTCCCACCAAAATCTCCAATGCTCAGTGAAAGCCCCTCCCCCGCTTCCCCCTTTAGGCAAAGGAAAAAATCTATAGGAACTTAGAGAAACCGAAATCAACCGAACCACACCAAAATATATGTGTATTTCTACATATACACAGTTATATACAGTAAGGATATTATGTATATATGGATATTATGAGCAGTCAGGTGGAAAGGGACCTGGAGGTACTGATTGACAGGAGGCTAAACATGAGCCAGCAATGTGCCCAGGTGGCCAAGAAGGCCAATGGCATCCTGGCCTGTATCAGGAATAGTGTGGCCAGCAGGACGAGGGAAGTGATCCTTCCCCTGTACTCGGCGTTGGTGAGGCCACACCTGGAGTATTGTGTTCAGTTCTGGGCCCCTCAGTTTAAGAAAGATATTGAGGTTCTGGAGAGGGTCCAGAGAAGAGCAACAAAACTGGTGAAGGGACTTGAGCACAATCCTATGAAGAGAGGCTGAGGGAGCTGGGGTTGTTTAGCCTGGAGAAGAGGAGGCTCAGGGGTGACCTCACTGCTCTCTACAACTGTCTGAAAGGAGGTTGTAGTCAGGTGGGGGTCGGACTCTTCTCCCAGGCAACCAGCAACAGAACAAGAGGGCACGAGTTTAGACTCTGCCAGGGAAGGTTTAGGCTGGATATCAGAAAAAAGTTCTTCACAAAGCAATTGAAAAACCTGGTAACTAACAAAATAAAGAACTAGCAAAATCTCACCACTTCCCCTGAGAAGAGCAGGACAGCCAAACCCAACCCAGCACTCTCCTCTCACACATAGGCAGCCACCAGCAGCCACCACAGCTCAGCTCCAGAGAGACCAATGCAAGGGACCCACTGTGCTCAAACCTCGCCGGAAGAGAAGAGAGCGAGCTCTCTTATCTACACCTTATTCATATGTTTTGTTATGTTAAAGGAAGGTATGGAATACCTCCTTATATTTCTGACCCCCATTGCTAAGGAAGGCCTAAAAAATTCAAAAGCAAACCCACTACAATATTGTTTGTTGTTCCTAAGCTGAATTGCACAGGTTGGTCATGGAAAGCTGAGAGAGTATGGTTGTCACGGGCAGGTGTGTGGTTCCTACCACAGAAATGCACCCCAGAACCCAGAGCCATCATGGCCATAAATGTCTCTGATCCTACAAAACATTTCAGTGTTACAAGCCTGGGTGTGTGCCACTTTCTCTGAAAGTGTGTTCATCCTTAAGTTTTTCATGAATGCAAATGTCAAGCATTGCTTTTCCACGGTTCACTAAATTCATTTATGCAATGAAACTAAATAGTACTGATCTGTCTAAATTTATCTGCAGTGGATTTAATTTCCCATTATAAGACAGCTCTACACCATCATGTGAGTTAATTAAGTCTGCTCCTTAGACCATTTCTGTTTTGGCAAATTAGCTAATGGGTTTCCAATCCTTGCTTAAATCCTTTACTTATTTCAAATCCTTGTAGTAATTCTATTCAATATTGTTCATTGGCTCAAATATGCCCATAGTCATATTTAACAACTGTAGTATTTGCACTGTTCAACACTGTCTGCCATAAAAGTTATCAAAGATGATCCTGGAAAACGTGTTGCTTCTCTTAACAGTAGCTCAATAAACTAAAGCTCAATAAACTAAAATGTCTTTTTATGCTATGGAACGTGCTCTGAAGCAATGTCTAACAACTCAATACATGTGGCATATAAGCACTTGGGCAAGACAAATGCTTAGAAGATAAATGTGGAATGTAATAGAAGTAATTTACTGATGGACTGATTAGCATTAGAATGATTACATTTTAATTTTGCTCTTGATAAGTTGCTTCTAATACAAATTTTATTGCAACTTTACACTGTTGAATTTCATGACAGGTTGTTGCTCTTAGCAACAGTCTTCATATGTCAGAGAAGGCAAGATGCAAAACTTATATTTTAATCTATAAGAATATTCAGTTGTTTTCTTTCAACCTATTGTTACAGAGTTGATTACAACTGGATTTTACAGGTATAAGATGAATTAGATTGATGTGGCAGCATGAAAATATTAGAAATGCTAAAAAAATATATTGCAATATCACTAAAAAGATTTAAAGACAAATGAGATCAAAACAATGCTGGAATTGCAACCTCTAGAAATTAAATATGTGGTCTCATAGGATCTCCAGGAATCCTTCTTTGAATCTCTTTACTGTCACTGGTGCACAGGTTAGGCACCAATTAAATGATTGTGGCATGGCTTCTGATTTGGGTGAATAATTTATTAAGTAGATCAGACTTCTAAGAAACTGACTGGAACTCATCCACAATCACAACCAGTTTCTGCAGAATGTTTAGCTTCTGTCAATCCTTGTCAGTGCTGGCACCTTTACACCATTTTCTTCATCTTGCAGTTAATTAGGGAATCCACAGGTAATTCTCAACACAATGCTATACAGTGCGAATGCCATTTTAGATTTCAAATCAATCTCTTGCCTCTAGGAATAAGGGTAAGCACAAAAGAGGGGTTCATATTGCTTAATGCAGAAAGCAAGTCATCTTTATTCTTACGTGCATCTTATCTCAAAGCTGATCTCTAAACCCTTGTTTTAGCTAATGTGCTTTTTATCATTCTCAACCCTTCACTCACACCACCCCCCTTGAGAATTCATCTTTATTTCATTCTGAACATTATCAAAGTAGCCTTATGGGTGGGTTTTGTAGGCTAGCTAGCTTGGCCCCCCCTTTCATATCTTCAAAATATGACCTAATCTTTCTGTCTGAATCACTGCTCTTGCAAAAGCCTTGCTAGCAGAGAAAAGTAATCTGAAAAAGTGTTCTGAAAAAGAGATAATAAATGTATTGCTGCTACTAGACTTCACTGTGCTTCATCAATTCCTCCTTCCTTGGCAGCCCCCAGACGACTGTTCACAATTACAAATAACTGAAGCTACCCTGTCTGCCAATTTATAGCAGGTGAATTTTCCCTTAAAAGGATGAGAGATTGGACACAGTTTTCACCACTGTATATATCTAATCTTTGTTTTAATAAAGCTAGTAAATTTTACAAGATAATATTTCACCTAGAATTTCCTTTTTATTTTTGTGTTTCACAAGACATTTATCACCTCATCTACCTATATAACCCTCATGGTCTACTTGTCAGGCAGCCAGGGATGCCATCTGTAAAATCAAAAAGTTGTGAAGTTACCAAGGAACACTTTCCTGTTCCCCTTCAGGAAAATATTTCTGACAGATGTTATGGGTTTTCAGCGCTTTGATTTTTAGCTTCAATTCTTTTGCAATCCTTTGTCCCTCAAAGGCATTTTCTTTGAAGACGTTCAAGCCTCAGTAAGCACAAATGATAAATATATAAAGAAATAAAACCCTCGAGTGCCTGACATTCACACATGGCTTCAGAATTAGCACCAATTTGGGAGGAAGTACAATCATCAGTCTCGTAGGACTGGTTTTCTGGTGAACACTGAGGTATCACCTGGAACCGAAACAGGTGACAACTGGAATTCATTCACTTATGAAGTTTTTGAATTAATGACATAGGTTTTTAGTGGGCTACCCATAGTATTTTAAGGTCAGCTTGTATATAAACCAGATGTTAGGTGGGTGTTATGAAGTTTCCAAGCTTAAAGAGATTTTTTTTGCCCTTGGATGTGCAAAGGTCTGAAGTTGGTCAAGACTTTGCTACAGTACATACATCCATACTTGAGAAATACGAAAAAGGCATCCCACCAATGTCAAATGCAGTATAAAAAAATGTAGCTCTTTAAATCTTGTAATAACTCACCTGCTGCAGCCTCTTTGTTTGCAAACAGTTTACTGTCAACGGCCGAGCTTATGTCAGAGAACACTTCTTCTTCATCTCTGTCTGCATCAAACTATTTAAAAGAGAAAAGCAAAAGTTGGCAATCAGACACTACTTACTACCTGGCTGAACATCAACGTGTAACATCACTTCTCAGCACAAGCCCTTCTGTTTTTCTGTGTGCTGTCCATTGCTTTAGATGTCAATAATTTTAATTTTGATTGAGATCTGAATGAATTTTGTAAACCATTTTTCCTATTTTTCAGCTTGTCAGGAACAGAAGCTACAGCAAAACTGACTTGCTCTCCAAGAATGAGGTTTCAAAGCAGAAAATAAAACTAATAATGTGTATTACTTTTTCAGCCATTGGATGGTTTAAAAGAATGACAGTGTAGGGACCAGAAATCTGATAGGTTTATTGTAACTGCTTTTCAGAGAGTGGCATAATTCACTATTTAATTTGCAAGTGAAAAATTTTCAGCAACTTCTGAATTGTCTGAATCCAGCTTTTTTGACAAGCATGTGTGTACAATTTCTTCAAGTAGTTCAGCATAATTCTCAGGAAAAAGTAAAGTATTTTTGAAAGTCCATTATTATATAGAATAGAAAGCTTTCCTTGCTCTCACAGTAGCAGAACATGTCTTGACTCAGTGATAAATTAATCAAATCAGGCAAGCAAAGCTCCTTTAAAACAAGAAATAATTAATCTCTTATAATTTTAAACATTTTTCATTTATTCTATCTTTTGCCTGAACTCTGATATTGATTCTCCCAACTTTTTTTCTCAACTCTGCCTGACAGGTTCTTTTTATGGCCAGGTGACGTGCTGGAAAACAGGTTTGTGTTTCTTCTTGTCGTATTTATCAATTCATTCATTTAGATCAGCACTTTTGAGGCTTTCTTTGGAAAAAAAAATGGACATTTTATTACTGTTGCTCTGGATTTTTTCTTTTTTCTTGAAGTGAGACCAGATACGTTACTATGGAAAAAGGGAATACTGTAACCTCAATTTACAGAAGCAAACAAATCAGAAGCAAGTCACATCAGATGGCTGTGATTCAGTGCATCCCCCCTGTACGAGAGTCACTGTTTTCAGTCATTCTGTATCTTCAGCATTCTGTGGTTTTGGATGCAGAATGAACCCCAGGGCAAAAAGCATTGCACTAGAATTGCAAGCTCATGAACTTCAGTGGACTATTTCTCCCAAGTCCAATACTGCTGAGCACCTTTCCAGATGTCTTGCCAATACCTGCAGGTCTCACAGTAGAAATAACAGGCAGTAAAAAAACCTTGGAGAGAGAAATTCAAACCCAATTAGGAACTTTGCTGCAGAAACAAACGTTTATAGAGATGTAGTTGTTTTCCAAATATCTATCTCAGAATATAGCAGGATATAGTGTTACAGGCTTGGGGAAGAATGGCTGGAGAGCTGCCTGGCAGAGAAGGACCTGGGGGTGTTGGTTGACAGTGGCTGAACATGAGCCAGCAGTGGCCCAGGTGGCCAAGAGAGCCAGTGGTATCTTGGCCTGTGTCAGACACAGCGTGGGCAGCAGGAGCAGGGCAGGGATTGTGCCCCTGTACTCGGCACTGGTGAGGCCACAGCTCGAGTACTGGGGTCAGTTCTGGGCCCCTCACTACAAGAAAGACACTGAGGGGCTGGAGAGTGTCCAGAACGGAGCTGGGGAAGGGGCTGGAGAACAAGTCCTACGAGGAGAGACTGAGGGAGCTGGGGCTGTTTAGCTTGGAGAAGAGGAGGCTGAGGGGAGACCTCATCACTGTCTACAACTGCCTGAAAGGAGGCTGTGGTGAGGTGGGTGTTGGTCTCTTCTTGCAAGTGACAGATGATAGGACGAGAGGAAATGGTATCAAGTTTCACCAGGACAGGTTCAGATTGGATATTAGGAAAAATTTCTTCACTGAAAAGGTCCTCAGGCACTGGAACAGCTGCCCAGGGATGTGGTGGAGTCTTCATCCCTGGAGGTATTTAAAAGGCGGATGAATGAGTTTCTTAGGGACGTGGTTTAGTAAGGGGACAGGTACAGTTGGACTTGAGGATCTCAGAGGTCTTTTCAAACCAGATGATTCTATGATTCTAGGAGACTTACTGAGTTAACTGTAGAGAGAGATCGAATTCCTTGTCTAACACCCACTGTTGCTAAGTCAGAGTCACACTTTTCACTATGCCTTATGATGACTTATGTATTATCTATATTACTTAAGCTGTTCTGTCACTGGTAATGAAACTTGCTTTCTTATGGAATTCTCCATCAGCAATTCAGAGGCAAATATCTGCCGAAGAATAATTATTTAGAGTGGCAGATGTCAGAAATATTTCAAAAAATAGGGAAAGAATATCGAAGAGCCAAAGAATGATTCAACAAACTTGGTCTGAGTGAACGAAAGAAAGTGGAAACTTGGGAGGCCAAAGTGTTAACACTGCCATTCAGTGTTAATCAAAACTCAAAGCATTATTTTTCATTTAAAAAGCAGAAATTTGTATTTACCTATTAGAAGGATTACACTTTAACTTATGTCAAAACTGAGGCTTGTGGAAGAACAGGTCTTAAATGAAGCTGTGTAGGGCTACTGTTGGGCAGTTTATTATCCATGCACAAAGAGCAGCTTTGGAATTTCTTGTTGATAAGAAGAGTATTGATCTCTGTGAATTCTTCTGCACTGATCTGTCCCCATGGTGGTGTGGGGATATGCTTTTCTTCTGTTGCTTCTCAGCAAAAGACTTACACGTTTCAGTGGTTATGCTAAGGAAGACACATCATATAAAATGATGGGTTTGGTTATGCATACACATAAAAAACAGTAAACAGTGATCAGGTTGTGTCTGATCGTTGGTGTGACCTACGCAGCACACTTGGAGAGATGACAGGGTTGTTTCTCATTAGTAGTGTTCCTCTGAATAATCCAGTTTACCATGAAAGAACATATGATCAATCTCAAAACGTTCTGAAGGTTCCAAGAATTTGAAACGTCAACTTCCCCCGTTCAAAGAACACCAGCTGTGCTTCAGTACTCTGAAAAATCTGGGCTTTGTAATGAAAACCCATATTGTCATCCAAAGAAAACCAATTGTTTGAAGCTTGCACATAGACTCAGTTTTCCCCTCACAAAATGAGAACTGTAATACCCTGAGCCACAGGAAGGCAAGGTAGCTTTCACAGAGAAAATATTTTTGAAAGAAACCAAGTAACCACGTGAGTTCTGTACTTCATTGAATTGCTAAACATTTTAAAAAGAAATCCTTTGATAATTATTGAAGGCTTGAATAAAACATAAAAGGTACTCAAACAGCCCTATTCACAAAGAACAAACAGCAGTAGAACTCGTATTTTTAGCAGAGCATGTCTAAATCAATAGCTTGCTTTCTCTACTGAAAACAAATCCCTACTTGCTTCAAAACATAACTCTGCAACTAAGTTATTCACTGGTATCTTTATGGATGGCCCAGTTTAATTATAGTCAAGGTGTACGCTTTATAGAACTATAATTTTATTAAACATGCCACTGAAAGCATTTGCAGCACACAAACCACCTTAACTGTGGTATCTGAATCGATACAATCTTCAGCAGTGATGCAGGAAGCAGCAAAGTGTCTCTTCCACGTGAGGTCAGTGGGGTTTGAGGGCTGGACTCACTCGACAGTGTTTCCTACAAAGGGGCACTAATGGGGTTTTTTTACTTCACTATCTCTGCTTTCTCGGGGCAGGAAAAGATGAAGGAGGACCTCAGAGAAAAAAGAGAATAGCACTTCTTTAGGAAATCAGCCTAAATCTGTGAGCAAAGAAAGGCTTCCCAAGGCTTTCTGAAGTACATTTGGGGGGCTATGCTTGGTAAGAGTCTAGCGAAGGCCTCCCCATGCCCAACACATCCACGTGGAACCTGCAGGGAAGCAACTTCCATGTCACTTCCACGAGTGGTCCTGCTTCTAAGATTTATCTCCCTGTGACGAAGGAAACTACAAGAGGCTTTTTCTGTCTTCTCCCTCCTCAATCAGACCAATAATGGTGTTTCTGTGTGAGCAAGAGGTAGCACAGCACCATCTGGGAGAATGTGAATTTACCACACCCACACACTGTACTTACACCACACGATGTTCTGCTCCCACCTGGTTTGGGGGAACACGTCCCAGGGAATAAAGCAGGAACAAGAATATAGCTCTGAAGTTTCCAAGGCTTCCTTTTAGTTGAGTTTCAGACAGTTTTGCTTTGTTCTGACATCATGATTTAGTAGAGAAATGACTAGTGGAAGTCATGTACCTCAGAATATATTGGTGGTTTGTTTTTCTTTTGGTTGTTTTTTTTTAATTTTTTTTTTTTTTTAATAAATGATACCTGGCATAATGATTAATTTTCTGGGAAATTTTATCCCAGTCTCACATGACGATTGTTGAATTGGAGGATTTGATGCCAACACCGTGTTATATATGAAAAAGATGGAAAATATTTTCTAGATCTTCTGTGTTGTAAATAATTGTTCTAGGGAAAGCAGGTTGTACTTGCTGCTTTCAGAGGGCAAATGATTAGTGTTTCTAAATAAGGACCAAACAAATCCTAGCAAACAGAAGGAGCTGCACAGAAAAGTTGTCTGATTTTTTGAACACTGTGGATCTCACTGGTCGATGATGATAAATGGAGGCTTGGTAATACCACATATTCAGTTAAAGGAAAAAAAAAGCACAGCTCTTTCCTCCCATCTATCAGGGTCAAGCATCAAGTAAACTGCAGTTAACTAGAATTTTGGGAGAGGGTAAAATCATTCAGCCTGGCACTGCCTCCTGCAGACTGATCCACTCCCAATGACGCTGCTGGTCTTTGCACGTGGTTTATCCAAAACGACAGCTCCAAAATGGGGGGGGGGGGGCATAGCAACCTTTCAAATTGGAGTACAGGAAAACTAGGAAGAAATCTGATTGCAGCACACTCGCAGGGAATTCTTGTTTGTGCACTTTGAAATTGAGTTAGAAATGGAGAAAGCATTAAAAACCACCCAGTAAACAGGTGTAGGTAAATAGCATTTGCAACCATACATGAAAATTTCCTCTATTTCAGAACATGACAGATACCAATGAAAAGAAAATAAACTATGTCCAAATGAAAATAACAACATTGGGCTAATTGCTTTATGGCAATATTCCCATCCACCTCAAAATCAAATAGGATGACAGGAATGCTGGATGATGAACGCTTTATTTGCTCTCTTTGGAGGTGAAGACTTCAAGAACTTCAGCTCATAGATATGCGAGTGTTTTCTCAGTCATTGAAACATATTATGCCATTTGAAGAAAGGCCCCAAATATTTTACATTTAAAGGTACAGGTGATCTGACTATCAGACCTACTTGCTGCAAGCAAGATGATATTCCTATGTGCTCTCTTGTCTTCTTGGTCTTGTCTCATTAGGAAGTGATTTGTTGCTGGTCTTCAAGAGCAGTGCAATTAGCAGAGGTCAGAAATTGGTATCAGACAGAAATGCAGAAAAACTGAACTGGAGATTTTTATCACCATTATTAAAACCTTAAGGAAATATGCTGGGTTACCAAAAATAAACCACTTCACATCTTATTTTTTACCACAGGAGTTCTACAGAGGATTCATAAATCATTGCAGAGTCCCCATACTTCTGTCATTAGAGTTTCTCAGGTTCCACTTGTCATCCGAGTGTCTATTGCTATGAGTGTTCCTTGTAAACAAACACGAGGGTGAATGTTCACCAGCCCTGAGTGGAGCTGACAGCTCTGTAGTGACTGCTGCTAACTTTTGTATACCCCAAATTCATTTACTCAAAATAGGTGCAACTTGAAGCCACTAACTACATAATGTTTTAACGCATTAGGCGCATAGACGGGATCCAATAAGATAAGAAAAAATCAAAATTAAGCCATCAAATTCAAATAGCATCTTTCAGTAACACCAGTGAGAACTGAAATGACTCTCAGAAAGAGTAAATATGCAGTTAGAACAGAAACTACCAGCTATTTTAATGGCCTTATACCACAAAATGAGAAAATACAAAGATACCCACGCGCACACAGACAGGTCAAACCTGCTCTGCTCCCTGAATACATTTAGGGATTTTGGTATAGCTGATGTGAAATGCAAAAATTATGTCAGATTCTGGCCCATTCCCACATTAATACAAAACATGATATCTTGGGACCCTTGTAGTTTGATTGCTAATCTCTTTTCCTTTCTCTTTTAATTTGGCAGTACTTAAACAAGGCAATTCCTACAAAGAAAGGGTTTGGGTTTTTTTGTTCTTAAGGTGATTTTCTCTTGTTTCATGCTAAACTCAAGAAATTAAGGCCATGGCACACAAGTGTGGATGTTCTGACAGTTTAATTCTCTTTGTGGTAAAACTCTGTTGAGCAAGAATTTATACTTGTAATACATAACGGAATGACACCAAGTAAATGCTATGTCTTATCTTAAGAAACAATTAAGAGTAAGCAATAGTAATAAACATCTTTTGATGTTTATGTAGAGTAATAGCTTTTGATGGGCAGAAAGAAGAATTCCTTCCTTTATGCTGTGATCACATTGAGCAACACCCTGATATATACAAGTTTTCAGCTGTTAAAAATGAGTGCCCTGGGCAAGGTGGTGGTGAGAGTTGATGGGATGCAATTACCGGCCCTTGTAGAGTGGAAAATGGGCAAGTTGAAGGAGAGCTAGAATTCATTGGGGTGAGGAGAGAAATCAACAATTTGGTGGCATGGTAGGTAGGAAATTAATCAACTGGGAGGAAAACAATTACTTGTTTGGTAGGCAGAGAGTGGTGCCACAGAGTGGTTTTGGAACATACATGCTTTTCATAACACTAAGATGCAGAGCCTTTCTGTCTGAGCTGATACTTAAGAGCATTGGCTAGTTAAATTTTCCCAGTAAGGATATTCATCTGGATGTCTGGTGACTGCTACGTGAAAAGCAAATATATTGCTGTTTTATTTCTTCAATAATTTTTGCATCAAATCTTCCATTTCCTCAGAGGGGCTCTGAGCTTCCAATAGACATTGTTTGCCACTATATTTATGTATCTCTAACTTTTTTTAAGCTCAGTGAGCTTAACATAGTAATAAACAATGCAAAATGTTTCAGCCTTTTCTCTACACTACTATGACCCCTACAATAAATATTCTATTTCTCTCTGCAGTTGTCACCAGGAGTCAGAACAGAATTATGCAGCGTATGCATAAGGGCCGTGATTTGTAGGTGTTTATTCTGGGTTATCTGACTTGACAACTTCTGGAAGTAAATTTTAAAGCTATAAATACAGCCACTATCTCCACATATAAACTCCCTATGCATATTCACTTTGCAAATGATTGCAGACTTGCACCTTGACGTGTATTACATCTGCCCATCAACTTCTATAGCAAAGACAACTATATTATTTTTTAAGATTAAGTAAGACCAAAAAGATGCTTTAGCACATGCATATATAGACACTTTTTCCACTTTGAAAGCACAAACACTTTTCCTTATTTTAAAAAATATGCATTCCACTGTAGGATTGATTTTTGCTATGTATTTTTTAAAGGCAAGTGCCTTTGAAGAGGCAAATGGTATTACAAAGAAACAGAACAGTGGTGTCAAGCATTAAGACAGATCACTGCTGAAGAGCTTGAATGGAAAACCAAATTACAGTCTGAGTTAGGAGATGCTCCATGATTCATGTGTTACTCTGTTCCTGCAGAACCCAGGAAAACATTCAGCCTGAGGGAGAGATCATCTTATTCTCACCTGTGCTGGGTCTAGAATAAACTGTTTGATTTTTACTTTAATGCACCTAAGCCTAAAGGAAGGGGAAAGACATTATTGATCACAGAGTCAGGTATAATTGGATGCTGTCCAAATCCTCGAAGAGCTTTAACAGCCCTCTCTGTCATAGCTTGCAGTATCTTTTCTTTCCTTTTACATTACTGGAGCTCACAGCAGTGCTGCAGATTACGAAGCATTAATGTAAAATCCAGTATTTTGAAACCTAGACAAAGGGCAGAGCAGTACAAACAAGTTGCACGAAGCTCAATCAGTAATAGCTGTCGTCGTCAGTTTGCTACATACAGCTCAGTGACATTAGGGGAAGATCTCCAATCACCCGACTCTTCCCTAAAGGCCTTTGTTTTTCATTCCACAGCAATAATGCTTGTCCTCTGATAGTTTTTCTTCCACCTTTATCTAGAAAGACTTTTAATGGGGCCTGGATGTGTCTTCATTCTTCAGAAGTTCCTGGGAGCTCACCGTTTTTCATATAAACTAAGAGACTTTTTGGGAATAAACCAGTTAAGGACTGGTCATTACAGCGTAATTATCTGTTATTTCTTCCAGTACCACATGAGAAAAGTACTGGAATGTTTCCATTCCCAGAGCATGAGTTCAGTGTAAAAGCACTGATTACTAATATCTTCAAATAAATACTTTCCTTAATATTTTTTAATTTTTTATATTGAGTGCAACAGTACTTCTCAGAGGGAATGAGCCCTAAAGCTACACGGCACTAACCGAGATGTTTGTGCGTAGAGAGATTTTTCCTGAATGAAGTTTAAAAAATGTATGTTTTTCCCTGCCTGTAATGCTCATGGAGCTCCTGTGTCACCGTCCCTTTTGTCTAAAACAAAACCAACCCCATTCTAGCACTGGCTCCCGTAGCCCATACAGACTGGACAGGTACCCCAAATAAATATATGGCAAGACTGGTTTCCCAGAAAAGGTCTGTACAAGCCACAACTGCAATTCAAATAAGGCAACTAAAACAAATTTTAGAAAAAAATCAGAAATAAAAGACATTTCTTCCTATAAATACTATTCTCTTCCAGTGATAGTTTGCACTTTGCTTCGTTGGAAAGCATTGTTACTGCCTGCCAAGTACTCCAAAATATTTCAAGATCAATACTATTTCTGCTGTTGGCATTTGTGGCCAACATTCTGAATGAAAAATATAAAATATTGTAGGCTGTTTTTTAACCATTAGATGATGTCATAACAACTATTACCAAAAATATCATTTTTGCCTATGTATTATCACAGTTTTCTAAGGAAAAATGCTACCGACTTAAAGCTAAAAGGAAAAGTCTTGCATCTATTTCAACTGCAAATTTAACCAGTTAATAAAGCACAAGAACTAATGACTCAGGTGCAAGAACAAACATTAGGTGTACCATATGCTTGAACATTAGATACTGTTAGGGTTTTATATGCAGAATTTGTATTTAATTCATTAAATAATTCAACATTTGTAGGTGTCTATGATCTTAGCAATATAGATGGTTTTATCTGCAATAATTGTAACTATCCAAAGTGGAATTTCATACTGCAGTAACAAGAACATTTGAAAAATATTAGCTTTTCTATTGGCTTTGGAATACAAAACTAGACAGTTCCTGTGTATTTAAATAAATTCTAAACCAAGATGTTCCCAGTGGTGGTCTCTGTGTTAATAAATTTCATAAATGGCATTGGAATCCTTGATAATAAGCTCTCCCTTGGTCATATTGAGCTGAAGGATGCTAAATTTTGATGAAATAAATTATTTATCTCTAGAAGCCTGCCTCATACCAAACTTGGGATAATATTCAGCAAATGTCAGCTGGAGTTCAGAATGGGCTCATAAAACCAACTTCCAGTTGTGCTGCCTCAGGAAGGACGCGAATTTGTTTTCTGCACCAAGAAGTGGATGCACTGCTGTTTTAATTTCTGTACCAGAAAGTTCTGTTTAGCTGTCTAAATTATTGGAGCATGTTGTTTCAGAGCACAAAGCAGACTATTTGATTTATAAATGAAAGCTGACAAGCTAAGGAGACACTGACAGAAACTATTGCTTTAGTCATCACGGAATATGACATTCTTGCATCTAGCATGTATTTTTAGGAAACAAATGTAGGACAAAATCCCATGTGATTTTGTAGGCTGAAAGCATTTTTTAAATATCATAACAAAAAAAGTGGATGAAGTAGAACTAATTGACATAATTTATTTAACTTTCCAAAAGCTTTTGACAGTATTTCTACCCAGAGGTTATTAAATAAAACAATTTTAGGGAAGTGCTAAATAATATAATGGTTTTATTAAAAAAACCCAACTATGAGTAATATCCAATGGATGTGTTTTCAACAAGTAGTACAGAAAATGGCCACTTTATTGATCCAGGAAACAGAAAGCACAAACCAGAAAACTCAAGCAGCTCGGTCACCCTGACTCGGGAAACGAAGTCTGAGCAGGGATAGGGATATTGTGAGGAACTGCACGTAATGTGACAATAGTGTGAGTGGCATGAGAAATATCAAAAAATTCCAAACAGAAAAGACCAAAATGAACCCTCCACAATCTTTATTTTAACATAATTTCATAACTTTACCTTTGGCTGCCCACTACCTGTTTGTTTGAGCTAAGTGAATTACAGAATACCTGAAACTCTTAACACTTGAGGTCTAATACCATAGTATTAATTCATTGTTGAGATATCAATAATCTATTGCAAAAACAAGCCAAAAAAACCTATATTGAGTATTTACACATCTATAAAAGCTGCTATAACAGACCATTGCTTCAGTTTACACAGAAAATTAGAACTTCTGCTTGAACTTTGTTCAATATAAAAACAGTAACTGTAACTTTTGACTTAAAGAATAATTAATATTTACAAAGTATGTTATCAGAATGGGGTTATAACAAATTATTGTGCAGCCTTTAGCAGCTGTTAAATATATCCTATTGAAAGTTCTCAATAACAGAACAAGTTGTTAAGCCAAGGGGTTTAGTAGAGACATCTTTCCAAGAAACACTGATGTGGCTTCTGTTACCAAGTCCTAACTCAACCTATGAAAGAATATTCAGATACACTTTAACTTAACTCTGTATTACACTCACCCTACTAAATGTAGTGATTTTTCTGAGGAGTGGTCTCCTGGTTGTAGTTCAAGGATACAATGAATAGTTCTTAAGACCAAACTAATTTCAGAATTCACATGGCTCCTGACCCTCTTTCTAAAGTTCAAGAGATATGAGAAAACATGAATGGCATAAACAAAGAAAAGCCTCTGTTCACAGTGCTGGAATTGAGCACCACTTGAACAGGGTCAGAGATGAAAGCTAAAGCACCCACAAAACCTTTAATGGCCATCACAGCAGACTGAGGTGACATACACAGCCTGAAGGACAGCAGAGATAATGTTCCTGTCAAAGAAACAGAAACGAGCTGCCTTGGGTTCGTGTGAGTCTATATTATGTAGAATCTCCATGATGAAATTCTTGCAATATTGTGCAGATACAAAGAGGATTACTGGATTTTTTTTTTCTCAGTGTATTAAGGACTGATAAATTTAGTAAGCAACTTGACTAAAAACTGTATTGCCCACATCCTAGGTTCCCTTTTGGTAAGGACTCTGCATTTATATAGAATTCTGGTTTCTTTTCAGTAGAGCAGACCAAAAAAGCACTAAAGGCAGGACGTGGTAGGAAACTAGTGAAAAGTACACTTTTAAATTGCCTAATTGGCCTCTAGCAGTGCTAGGAGAGGGAAACGACCTCAGCATTACAAAAACTATACTATTACCAAAACAAAGGATGGTAGAATGCAAGGAAGCACAAGACCTGACATGCTAGACAGAGATAAGGCATTTTTTGCAAGTTGGTTTCTTAATACAAGTTTCCTCTAAATAAGAAATCTTAATCTTCTTTAAGTGTTGTTTTAAGTTGGGAAAGGAAATTAGAAGCTAGCATTCACCCAAAGGACATTGTTTAATTGCCTTAAGACAAACTGTTTAAAATGACTTGAAGAATGTGTAGGGCTTGTTATTTTAAATATTTTTACAGTTCATTTCTCTTCATGATAACTTGACTTAATTACTTATCTCAGCCTTAGCTTCAGCTCTGTAAAAAATCCCCTGTTAACTTTAAACCTGTAACAGCCTTCACAGTGCCAGAAATTGACAAATCTGGGATGGCACGGCTGTCAGAAACAGGATTCCCTCTCTCTTTCTGGAGCTCCTAAATCAGCTTGGCCCATGCAGTCAGTAAAGGCTAATTCTGTAGCCTGGCTTGTCAAAGTTTATTTCTTTTTTCAAAGTCTATTTCTTCATTCAAAATACCAGGGGCACAGGGGGCAGGGCAAAGTGCAAAAAGCTGCGTTTAAATCATCATGCTTCCAACGTTAAACAAGAACATAGTGTTGTACCAATTCTATTCACCTCAGCAAAGAATTTCCACCCTCAAGGTTTCCCTGCACGCTTGCATGTATAAACAGATGCCAAGTTTCCAGGCTTGGTCCTTCCCTAGCAGACATCAGTATTTCTGATACACTTAGCTTGTTGACATAAATCATATCATCAGAGGCTGAAAATATTTTGAAGCTTGGGAAGAGTATATGGTGCTCATGCTTCCACATATGTACAAATTACTCATCTATCCTTCCCATACAAAATGTCCATATATTTACAAACAATTTAGACACATTTCTACATAGATTTCATTTATATACCTTCTCTTGTATGTTCAAAATATCTCACAAAGCAGTAACACATAAACAGTGTTGAGACAAAGTGTAAAACCTAGCAGTGATGAGAGCACACAAATACTTTCTCTGGTTCAGCAGTTCCACAGGGAATAGTTTCATGCTCTTTCTCATAGCCCATTTTTTTCTGCAAAAGAGTTGTTAAACGTAGGAGAGACAGAGAGACCCATAATTTGCAATGACAGCTAGTTGACTTTCTTTGTCTGTAGAGATCTGGTTACCTGTTCTAGGCTTCAACTTGCCTTTTATTTCTTTGAATCTCCAAAACCCGAAACAGCAATAGTAATCATTTCCCATCCCACATCTCATTTTCCCTGTAGAGAATTTTTTTTTTGGTGATATAAGCATGGAGCAAGATAAAGATTTAGAAACCATGCAGCAAAACAGAGTAAGACTCCTGAATCTCAAACAAAACCTCTGGTCCCGCAAATAACTGCCTACATTCCTTGTTTGATTTGAAATATGTGTTCTCCCAAGTAACAAGTGATAGGACGAGAGGAAATGGCCTTAATTTGAACCAGGGGAGGTTTAGGTTGGATATCAGGAAAAATATCTTTACCGAAATAGTAGTGAAACATTGGAACAGGCTGCCCAGGAGTCTCTTTCCCTATTCAAAAAACGTGTAGATGTGGCACCTTCGTGTCATGGTTTAGTGGGCACAGTGGTGTTGGGCTGATGGTTGGACTGGATGATCTTAGAAGTCTTTTCCATCTTCAATGATTCTATGATTCTATGATAAAACATGGAAGTTTTGCTCCAGCTGACATTAAGAGCTACTTGGGTTCCTCTTCACACCCCTACTTGGTCATTCCCAAGGAATCTGAAGTACCCTGAAGAGCCAGTGCAGTAATCATGCTAAAAGCACATCTAACATGTTCCTACAAGATCCATGACTGCTGTAGTTTTAAACTGAGAGGCATTTGAAAATATATTGGTGGCCCTGGGCCAGTCGATAGGAAATCTCAGTTCAGTGCCTTCTACAAAACAAAGCAAGTTCAAACCCACATCTATGACTGGTGGGGAGAAAGGCTATGCTCAGGTGCAGAAGAGGCTAGGCTGGAGTGAAACCATTCCTGCCAAGGCTGTATCACTTTGCAGCCAAAAACGCAGGATCAGCTGGCACACGGATGAGATCCTGAGCCTGCAGTGGAGAAGTGAGAGCTCGCGGGGGAGGTGGTGGCTAACAGCCTCTATTCCCAGCACTGCTTCAGGGAAGGGGGTGTGGGATTTTTTAAATTTTCTTTTTAGGGATTGTTTAATGCAAAACTGCACGGATGACAGCAACTATCACCCCCACGAAAACAGGGGCAGCTGGTCATTCTGTGTTCTGCCAAACCAGATGCACATCCCACTGCTGAGGGGAAGATCCTTGGAGCCGGATTCTGGTTTGGGAGAGGTGCCTGGCAGTGGCCATCAGGACATGGAAGGAGGAGGGAGTTTCAGGTCATGCCTTTGTGTAACAGTTTGCTGTCGATAAGATCTAGATTGACCTTGGGGCTTGCTGAAAGGACTGCAGGACCTACATTTCTCTGTGGAAGGGTCTAGAATTGTAGAAGCAACCAAGTACTTGGAAGTTCCTTGTAATCAGTATAAAATATAAATAAAAAATAAAATAAAAAATAAATAAATAGCCCCACCCCAAGTTCGCCAGCTATACGATAGCACAGAAGCTTTAGAAATGGATTACAACTGATATTTTCGTATTGGTAAGTCACAGCCTGTAGCTAAAGTTCACATCAGTGTGCAATGCTATAGCAAAATCCATTTTTTAATCAAATCAAGAGCCTTTTTTAACAAAATCAGGAGAAAAATTTATATAACGCAGTTCCATGGGGAATTTTTCTGTGGCTCTTGACAGCCATTAGGCTTGTTTGATGCTAATGAGGGCAGACAGCTATAGAAGCTACTTCTCCCACCTGCAACTACAGAACTTCTAAATTTGTGCTCAAAATCCATTTCCAGCTTCAGCTGCTTTTTCTGGGTTCTCTTTACTTTTCTGACTAATTTGAATGTCATCTTAATGTTTTGCATAGGCATAGTACATTCCCTAAAAGGACAACTGAGACAATGAAGACATCAATGAAATCACCATTTTATGCCACAAGATTCTGTCCTGTCCCGGCTGTTTAAATAAGGTTCTGAGCCTTCTTTTAATGCTCAGCATTTTTGTCTCACTAAAGACAGTCTTTTTATTTTTAATACATACAGACATTAATATAACCAAGGCTGACATTGAAGCACTAGGCTTAACAAGGCAGACTGGGCCTAATCCTGTCTCCAGGAAGAGAAACTTTCACTGCTACAGCGATGAGCTCTGTAATTTTTTTTCTGTCTAGACTGACTGACATGTTCTACAGAGAACACTAAACTCTCTGAAAACAGCTTTAATAACTGTGACTGATAGATTCTTGTAACCCAATAATCTGCCCTCCAAAGGCTATTCCAATACCTACACCAGATTAGAGTCCAGATAAAGTGGAGATTTAGAGACCCTTTTCAAAATATCAATAACTGGATAATGAGTATCACTGGGGTGGGAATAGCAGAGATTTAAAATCCGCCAGAATGAAGTAGAAACTTGAAGTTTAATTGTCTTTTCCTTTCCACCCAACTTGTCCTCTCTCCTACCATCTTCCCACAACTAGTTTTGGTTTGATACAAATAACTAGTTTCTGAAACACAGATGTGGGGATACAAATCCTACACATTATCTTGTCATCCTGAAATCAGATATAATAATATTCTATATATTCATCTAAATAATCTGTAGATGGCAGGAAGGATATGGGAATGGATTAACAGAACTGAAGTCCTCTGCTAAAGATTAGGATAATTGCAGATCATTTAGGCATTTACACTTTCCCATTTTATAATTTAACATAACATCCTCTCCCCCAGTAATTTGTGGCTTAGCTATTGTCTAGATAAACAATATATAATATTCTAAGACTTTAGAAAAGTTACTAATACAATAAATGCCAACATATGCATCTATTGGTACACTCCTTGACAAATATTGTGATTTCTATTTACTATGGTCTCAATACCTTCTGCAATCAAATCTGGCTTAAGTCAAGTCAGGGTTTGATTTCCTAGACCTACTGACAGTTTGTTAAAAATAATTTTATACACAGAACGTGTCTTCATGAAAATATCAGATTTTTACTTCTCTTTCTTAATTCTAATGAAGTTTACAGACAATCCAATATATTGGATAGTCCAAAGCCATTATTCCAAAGACAGTGTTTTTAAGAAAGGACAGAGTTTCTTCTTCTCATTTCTTACAAGTACTGTAGGTGGGCCCTCTCTTCCTCTCTTGAAAACAGAAACCAGGCTAAGGCTCTGACAGCAAGGATATCATGCACAGACTGAAAATATAAGGTGCATAGATGAGCAAAGAAGTACAAGCTAAGTACTGCATTATTGAAGAGAAGAGAAAAAAGGGGAAATAATTACATGTAAGCAACTGAACCAAAAAGATCTGAAATGAAGAATGTGTGTTTTAATTCTATGAAGTTGCAGAATCACAGAATCACAGACTGGTCAGGATTGGAAGGAACCTCTGGAGATCATCCCGTCCAACCCCCCTGAGAAAGCAGGGTCACCTGCAGCAGGGAAACCTGACCAAAGGGTGTTAAAAAAGTATGAAATAACTGTTAGAGCTGGAAAACTAATGTTCCAGGGAATTTAGAATTTTATTTTCTTGATCATAGTGTTTAACAGTAGAATATAATTATATTAAATGTCTGCTTATTAATCATATTTAATTAGAATTACCTGAGTCTTTCTTTTATCTTTTCGTCTGTTTATTGATGAGGATCAGCATATTTAAGCAGATGTTTAAAATTTGAGTCGTCGTTCTGAAATTATGGCTCCCCATAAGACAAATGATTCTGTTTATTTCGCTGAGCAGAGTCGAGATGCTGGGTAGAAGAAATGTCTGAGATTTAGAGCTCTGAATAGCAGTGACAAGGTACAGGTAGGGATTTAAGGAAAATGTGAATCTTTTTTTTTTTCCCCTCCTGGTCAACATTGACCTTGCCAGACCTCACCTCAAGGACTCACTCCTCTAGGAATTAGACCACTGTAATTCTATTTTATGCTGTTCTGGTTCTTACACTGCTCTCATCTGCATAATATTCCAGTGCCTTCCTAGGTCAGCATTATAACCAGGAGGATGAATGTGATTTTCCTTCTTGCTTCCTCCTGCTGCAGGGAAATAGCTTGCACTGGTGCATCATTAATATTTCGTGTGTATTATACAGACACATACTAGTAAAGGCAAGCTGAAGATAAAAGATTTCCACCAGGTGAAGGTGGAGATGAAGACTGCAATGGTTCTTGGATGCTATGCCTTTCTAAGAAAATTCTGTTTTTTCCACTGGTGAAAGGCCATGTTAAATTTTCTTTTCCAAAAGAAAGCTGAAGTTCATCAGTGAAGAAGGCAATGGGATCAAATCCATTTGCAGTAAGAAAACATGTTATTTCCATTGAAGTTTGCTTAAAGGAAAAGGACAGGAAGCTGGCAGAACCGTACTTAGATATCCCACTAGACAAATGATTTCCAATAAAATGAACACATGAGAAGAAATTATACTGTCAGAAGACATCAAAACTTTATAGATAATGCTGATCTAAAAATTCTGCACTAAGAAAAGGAACAAATGGTGACAAAATAACCATTCTTTAAAAACAATATCTTAAAATCTACAACTCGTTCTAGCAGCATGTAATTTTCTGTATGGACTTAGCAAATACTTCCTCTGTTTCTGGGTCACATGGTTTTTAAAATTGACCTTTTGTAGACATTTTCAATTCCTTACATGCAACAGATTTTAATGTTTAATCTCTTTTTACTACCCTTTTCCCAGCTACTCCTTTTTCTCATTTATCCCCCACCAACTTGGTTGCTGTAGGCAATCGCAAAATGTATTCTCCACATGCAATGAAATCCTATGGAAATGAGGAATGCTGTATCTGTTCTTTAGCACCTACAGAAAGGGATCCTTTTATCCACTGACCATGAAATTACTCACTCATCCAGCTCTCGGGGCTTGGCTTTACTAATGCATCCTGGTTTTGCAGCAGGGAAATGCAATTGCACTGTAGGAGATCTCATGACAGGTGAACAGCAGCGTCTCCCTTCTAAAGTCTAATTCCCTTCACTGCTACACTGATGTAAACCTAGAGTAATTTCTATATCTCTATGAAATTATATTAACACACTTTGAGTAGATACCATCTAGTCAAAGAGTAAATTAAAATCTTGTAGATTTTTTTCATATTAAAGACCTTATACCCAGTGATCTATTTACATTGCAATTTTCTTATTAAAAATTTTATCTGAAACATTAAAGCTTGTAGAAGACCACATAATAAGGCACATTTAAACCATGATAAAATAAACTAAGGACATTCTTTTCACTGTAGTCAGTCAACAGCCAGCTATATTTATTCCTTGAAGAATCTGTATTGATTTGATCCAGCTGCTTTCTGTGAGAATGTAGTTTTTTCTCTGCTTTCCTCTCCTCTCAAAACAACCATCCAAAAAGTGCATGACTATTTGCTAGGGATGAAACTGCTGGCACTGCAACGGCAACCAGTGTTTCAAAGCAAGCTCTTCTTTCATGCAAATATCATCTGAGTAGAGGGTTTGCAACTACTTGGCGTGCCTGCAGCAAAGAATTGCCACGGTGCTTACCATGTCATCTACGTGCACACGAATTTTGCTCTCTGTTACTGCATTTTGCAGAAAATACTCTCTCAGCAAAATGAAAGTTTGCTTTCAGTAACCATGAAAAAACGTACCTAAACATAATTTGACTCGTATGGCCTATCTTAAAGCAAAAGATCTAAGAAGTCAAGTACAAACACAACAATAATTAATGTTTCAGAGATACATGCTAAAGGACTTACTGTGATGATTAGCCCTTTTTCCTGGAAATATTTAACCAAAGGGACAGCATTCTGCTTGAAATTCATTAGTCGCCTTTGAGTGGCTTTCAGGTTATCATCAGGTCTCCCTTGCTGCTCAGCACGCTTCAGTAGCCTTTCCTTCAGCCTTTGACTGGAACACGCCAGAAACACCACCAAATCTGGGGTACAGATCTGTGGAAAGAGGAATTCAAGAGGCCTGTGATTGACTGTCCAGCTCTGCAGCACTCATGGAGCTCCATGTCAACAAAAGGAGTAACTTCCTCCCCTTTCATACTATTTTAAAATACATAATTGACAGAGTTATTCTGTCCTCTCACAGGATGAATTAATTATAATAGTTAATTGTACTACCACAAAACAGCTTTAAGGCACATCATTATTCACATGAAAGACTATGACAGTTTCTGTGTTTGACTTTCATGCGATGTGGACATTATTAAAAGTAGCTGTGCTAAATTAAGGTTGCTTTTTAGCAGTAGAAGCATAATGAGGAATCAGAAGTTGGGAATTTAAAGAGCATACATTAGTACAGAAATCCAAATTATGACACAGATTCTGAAAGAAAATGCTACATATTTCAAAGCTTTTTCCATCATGGAAGGGAAAATGAAAGGGAATGGCTGATGCACACTCTGAGCACAGACACCTCAAGTCCCAGCGTGGATAATCAGCTGATTGGAGCTTCCTAAGCTGAGTTACACAGGGACTCAGAAATTATAACTGGAAATCAGGGGTCTAGTAAAGGGAAAGACAAAAGAGTTTGCACAAGGAAGTGGTTTTATTTAGTATTTTCATTTTTGTGTATCCAAGAATAGTGAAGAAAAACAGTAAGAAATATTTAGATGCTGTAAGCTCACTTTCAAAGCTCACTTCCAAACATCTTCAGGACTGGCATCTACCATGAACTCAGGCCTGTGAAGTCATATCAGACCTCCTCATGTGCAGGACCTCAGTTTCTGTATGGCATAGCTTCACATACAGCATCAAACCTTACAGATTGTACTACAATAAACAGATCTCTCACGACATTATTAGCCCTAGAAGAAAAAGAGGAACGAGACAAAGAGAAGGTTTCCTTCTGCTTCACACAAATGTGAGAGCATAGCTTTGGCTTTCCGCAGCCAATCACAGCTCTTTAAACAGTGTCCAGGTAAGAGCAGCCCCACAGCAAGAGAAGGATCTGAAAGCCACCGCGATGCCATCAGGTGTGCAGGTTCTCATCTACTATGTCCCACAAACTGCCCTGGTTTCAGAGGGCAGCTCCTTCCTAAGAAAAATGGGAAAGCACATGCTGGACTTTTTTTTTTTTCTTTTAATTGTAAAATGAGGATGATAATGAGGTACAACACAGTAATTACTGTGGCAAAATTAATTCATTAGATTTTACGTCTTTCCTACAGCTTTTTAAAATGCAAAGTTCTCTACAGGAGTTGAGTGCTGTTGTTCTTATTTTTTTATTAGTAACAACAGCAATACAAAAGACAATAACAGACTCCCAGGAACTAAAGCTATTTTTTCTGACACTCTGGCTTTTGTAATTTGAAATACATTTCACTCACAGAAATAAAAAGTCAATAAAAAAACAATGGCTTAAAATTCTCAGCTCAAGAAGTGTAGTTTCAAATGAGGTATTGTCTAAAATGATTTCTGAAGTGGAAAAAAGAAGTAATTCAAGCATATTTGAGGTAACAATGCAAACCACATTCTGATTATGTGATGCTTCTATGAATTCATCTTTTACCTGCAGAATATGCATCCCTACAATCACAAAGTAGCTGAAACCCATTTAATAAAGACAAGCTTCTGCTTGTTTTTAGATGCATAAGAGGGTAGCAGCTCTTCTCTATCCATAGCTAGCCAGACCTAATAGCATGCAATATATTCTCCTACATACCTTTCCAGCCAACAGGGTAAACCCTTGAAATGCCTATTGATATTTCACTCCTGTTTTCATGAGCCACTCTGCTTCCACTTACCTCAGCTGCAGCTGCCTGCAAGACGTGCTTACAAATACTTTAAGTCAGAATGTAACAGGCCAGTGTGAACATGTGGCCACCTGTGATTACTTCTCTGGAAACATACCTAGTTTTCCTATGTAAATATGAGCACAAATTGCTTTCTTTTCTAACAAAGGAAAAGGGGGTTTTGTAACTTATTTGAAAACAAACCTATTTTTTTAACTCAGAACTTATTGTTGTTGAGTTTTGTGACTAGGGAATAGGTTTTATGCTGAGACTTCAGCTTATAGCAAAGGTGTAGAGAACCAGCACAGACAGAAGAACTGGATTCCCTCATGCTAACTTCCCATGACACATTTATCTTGTGCTGAAGGCAGAGGGTCTTATTCACTTCTAGAAAAGCATGTGAGGAAGGACTGTGGGGCTCAGGGAATTGAATTTGACTACTTACTAACTGGAGCTCAGCATAAGGAAGAATCTTTGCCTACAGGGACAGGTTTCTGCTTATTCACAACCTTCTGCATTTTAAATGAGACAAATAGCGTAAGGAATCAACTCAGAATAAAACTGGTAGGCACATCCTCTCATTTTTGAGAACAGTATTTACTAGTAAATCAATCCTACTCTCTTTGGGTCTTAATCTCCTTCCTAAACTCAAACAAGGAGAAAATTGATAGTGATTCCAAACGAGTTGGTGGTGTTATTGACGCAAAGCAGCATAAGCAAAAAGATGCTCTCTTCCCTCTGGGAGTATTTTCTACATCTCCTCTTGTTAGTGAGAGGAGCGTGGTTGTTTGCTAGAAATTAGATGATTACACTCTCTCTCGTTATTCCTCATTAGGCAAAAATGCTGTTTCTTAGTTCCTGGCGCATTCTACTAGAAACTCTTGAGAAAACTTAACTGACGGCTCACGAACAGTTGTCATTAATTTAACACTGCATTTTATTCTAATTGGCATAGGTTACTAGCAAGCTGGTTATGTTGTAAGGGTGCTCTACCTTGTAATTACTGATTTGTTTTTTATAGTTCCATCTCTGCTGGGTTACTAGACTGTTTGCACGTTTTTTTCTTGTTTTAGAAAAGCCAAATCTTGAATCATGTCCTCAAAGAATGAATCCTGCTGATTGAATTTTTTCTGGTAACTGTTTTTGAACCATGTTCACACTGCTTTAAAGATCACCCAGTTCCAACTCCCCTGCCATGGGCAGTGACACCTCCCACCAGACCAGGCTGCTCAAGGACCCATCCAACCTGGCCTTGGACACCTCTAGGCATGGGGCAGCCACAGCTTCCCTGGGAAACCTGTGCCAGGGCATCACCACCCTCATTGTAAAGAATCTCCTCCTAACTATTTCACTATTAACAAAAATTAGAATTGATATATTTTAAGCAAACTTCACCAGTCCTCATTCTATTGAAACGAACAGGGTTAATGCTGATGAAGGAATTACTGAGTTCAGCAGGAAGGTCACACATGAGTGACTGAAAGTGGGGGAAAAAAACCCCAAACCAAAGCAGTAACTGAAAATAACCAGAAAATACTGAAGTGAGAAGTTGTTTCCTGGGAAGAAATTGTTACCTGGGAAGGGTAAAAACTTATTGCCATGTGAGAGATTACACAGAAAGTCGAACTGCGGGTTCTTCTTCACAAGTCATTTGAGTTCAATCCACCAGTCAGAGACATTTCATTACAGCAGTCATGAAGAGGAAGATATTTAGCATGCTTGAGCATGCTGGTACTGTAGGTGACTTGCAGAATTTCAGGCTGACAGGTTAATGGTAAATAAACCATTTTCAAATGTGTGCTTGAAATCTAAACACCCTTCTCTTACTTGCACTCAGCAGAGATAATGGATACCTTAGAATTTTGTGTTTTAAGACAGCTTTATGCCTAGGCTCCAACTGAAAGACAAATAAGTCAGTATTGAATCTGCTCTGCTATGCAGAGGGATGATAATCCAGAAATTAACATATATTTAGAACAAATACATAAACTGGAAGTTCTATTTCCTTTTAAGACATTAAAATTCATGTTTTCTTTTTTCTCTCCAACTATGACTGCTTAAAACATTTTTTTAAAGTGAGTGCTGTGATTCTCATAGCCACATGATTCCAGAGCTCTATTAAAAGTACCCCTATCAAAAGTGTTGTCAGGATTGACTCTGCTTTCTGGATTAAGAAATGCAAGAGTCAGGATGTGACAACAATCCGAGACTTTGAATGAAAGAAGGTATATGTCTCATATTCAGTTTTCAAAGAGAAAAATACAGGCTTTATTTCAATTCAGACAAGAAGTTCTAAGAAAACTGAGAGAAACTGAGTGAAAATGCAGTGCTCGTGGTCCTGAGTTCTCCCAGGTTGCAGTGAGTCTGCAATGAGTAGCTGACCATTAAGGAATAAGCTGGTGCAAGGAAGTGACCAGAATGGCAGAGTTGCTGCTTCTTGGCAAGCACTGCTGGAAATCTGACCACATCACTGCAGCCATCCTAAAGATTTATTTCCTACTCAAGGTATGTGGATGATAGGAACAGTGATATTAACAAAAAATCAATAAAAGAGAGGGGAAAAATCTCTTATTCAAATGTAAAATTTCTCAGGTGTGCAAGGTGCTTTTTAATCCACTTATTCCAGATTGGAAACAGTGTTTGTTTCTTCTGGTTTCTCGAGCAGAAAGAGAGATACTGTGAGTACTGCAAATGACACATTGCTTCATGTGAGACACTGTAGTCGTTGAGATGCAATGTGTTTTAATACAATTCTGCCTAGCAACATGTTGAGAACTCACTGTCCACACAAGAGTCTGGCAACATAATACGGAAGAAATTGTCATCTTGTAGCTATACCTATGTTTGGGAACGTTAACATAAGTTGGTTTGCTTTGACTCGTTGACTAAAAATAACACTTTTTTTTCCCAGAGAAAACTTCAGCTTCTGTATTAGTCAAAGGGATAAAAATGTGCTGGTAGTACCACGAGCAATTACAAATGAGGGTCAACCAGAAGTCATTATCCCTGTGTATCTCTACACCAGACCACCACGCAGGACAGATGTTGTAACCAGAGTTCAGACATCCACAGACTCTTTTCAGTGGTGTCCAGAACAGGACAAGGGGCAACTGGTACAAACAGGAGCTCAGGAAGTTCCACCTCAACATGAGGGAAAGCTTCTTTACTGTGAGGGTGATGGAGCACCGGGACAGGCTGCCCAGGGAGGCTGTGGAGTCTCCTTCTCCGGAGACAGTCAAAACCTGCCTGGACACGTTTATATGCAGCCTGCTGGAGGTGAACCTGCTTTGGCAGGGGGGCTGATCTCCAGAGGACCCTTCCAACCCTGACCATTCTGTGATTTTTTTCAGCTGTTATGAATGTGTTGTAAAACCTTTCCTGCTGTTTCCAAGCACATAAGCATGTAATGGTCTTAAAGGGACCACCTGTAAGAATAAGTAACCACCCATGACAAAGTTAATGATTAGTTGATAAGAATTAGTCCTTATTCAGAATTTTTTATCAACAAATCTTAGAGTTCTACAGGGCATGTCATTGTAAGAATAAGGCATATGTTTTACAGAATAATTTGATTTCACTATTTGCATTTTGGGGTTTTCCACAGTTTTCTTCAGAAGAATGTTCCACTGCTTAATGAATCTTCTAATTCCGAAGTGTTTTACTATTTTATCAAATCTTCCTTTGCTAAAGTTTCAATTAATGATTTCTCATCTTGTCACTTTGGGTTGATGACAACAATTCTGTTCTGTTCCTCTACACACTCCTAGCAAGAAAACTGTAACGTTTCTAAGCTGTGGAAAGCACTCATAGCATCCTTAATTGCAGACCTACACAAATTATCACAACAGTTATTTACTGAATTCTCCACAATTCAATTGCACTTCCCATTGAGGGATCTCTGAGTGCATTAAGAATGTCAACACGTTTAATGTAAACAGCCTGACATGCCATGGATTTCTGTCAGCCTCATCCTGCAAAGGAAAACGGGTGCTACATCTGCTGATTGTCCCCTTTCCTTACCACAAGACCTTCCTACTCATGTGTGTAGCATTATGGCTTACTAAACAGAGAATTTTAAATAAACAAATATTTCCATGGCCTTAGATATGCTCATATAAGAGGTCAGGTGCAAAGAAAGGGGGAGCCTAAACAGATCAGCTCTTTTTTCCTGTGCTTCTGTAAAAGTTCTACAATTCCTTCTTTCCTTTCCCATATTTGTTTTAGAACAGATAGGATTGAAAGTTGGCCGTAGATGAACTGCTCTGGGATTTTTTTAGAAACCCAGCTAGTCCACTATCTTTCAGGCAAAATCAGGCCTTGAAGAGTATGATTTAGCAAATCCCATTGGATTGAAAATGAAGGAACTCTCTGAGAATATAGTCAGATCTAAAATGACTAAATCTACCCTCTCTTTTCTTTAAAAAACAAAAAGACCAATCTACAATATCCTTCAAAGACCAACATACACTAAAAAGGAGTCAAAGTTAGGATTTCTATCATCTGTCATTCCATCAAGTTTTTTTTCCATGTAGTTTTCTATAAACGACAAGAGCTGACCAGGCTGGCAGAGGGGAATATTTCAAGTTCAGTGAGGAAATACTACAAAAGCCTGTTAGAATGGTGTGCAGAGAGAGGGTTCGAATATATAAAGCACAGCGTCTATCTTCTTCCTCTTCTACAGCTTGGTATTGCCTGAGCTTTTTCGATTACCTCCTGGACTCCACTTCTTGGCAGGATTACTAATGGACCCTCTGATGGGTGCTCAAGTGTGGTTTAACTGCTTTTCCTCAGTAGAAGGAGACTCTCACCCTACAGTAACTCGAGCCACTTATTGTAACTCCCGTCAGTTCTCCCAGTTTCACAAATCCCCCGACTCTTTCATCAAACACAACATCAGCACAACATTACAGCACCAAGAAATGCACTTAAGTCACACTATCACACAATATACTGGACAAAAAATGAGGCGAGGAAATGACCATTAGGCCTAAATTTCTGCTGTCTCGTTTATAAAATAGTCAGTCTTCTCTTTTCTTAATTATAAGGAGGCATAGCTGGTATTCATTGGCTCTTTTCAGTAATAACTATTTTGTCTGTTCCCTTTAAATTCCTCAATTCAATCTTCTAAATTTTTCCCAGAATAATACCTTATAAAAGCACACTAATGAAATGCCTCATTAACTGCTTTCTTTTGTTACTTCTGTCTTGGCAATGCCACTTAGAATTCAAAGTACAGAAATGCCAGTACACCAGCAATTGTGAAGGACTTTGAAATGCTCTGCATGAAGCGAGCTTTAAAAATTCATCTCTGAAACTGCAACCTTTACTTGTGACCATAACTGTTATGTTAACAGCGCCTGATCAGAAAATGACATAAGCTGTTTGTTTTTCCACTCAAATTAAGTATTTTTAGATTAGTTTAAAATACATGCATGAAAACAACATGTGAATAGAACTCAGGAATACAGTTTTAGCTGACTAAAACTTAGAATAACCAAAATGATCTAAATTTCTAAAAAAAGAGCATCATTACTGGTTTACGAAAACTTGCAAAACATGAGCAGTTTTAACTCTTATTTTATTCCAGTCTTTTCAATGCATTGTAATAAACATGAGATTAAAAGCCTTGTAAAGAGATGCATTGATTTAAGTATGTTTCTCATTATGTAGATTAAATTGAACAAATAGATATGGAAATAAAATATCTCTCCCCTTTCTAAATCACTAAGATAAAAAATATTACTTGTTAGATTTGATGTTATTTTCTTCTTCATCTTGAGAGGATTTTCATTAGAGACAAGAGGCTTGAATTATCAATTATATTATCACATTGTTTTTTACAAAATACTCTGTCTTCAGAGAGAAAGGAATATAACATAAACCAAAACAGTAACCCTCTGTCAACCTGTAAGTTTATACTTGCAATAATTTAAAGAATGATGCTCAGTTAAAAATAACGTTTAGTTTTGGAACCTTACTGATGATTTCAAGAAGCTTAAGAGTTGTAGAGATAGGCAAGTTATTTTAAGAATAGAAACAATCTCTTACTTGGTCCTCAAAGGAGATTGCCTGGGCCACGTCTCTGGGAAATCCATCAATCACTATTCCCTCTTCATCAGGGATCTGCATTAATCTCTGCTTTATCTCAGTTATGGTTGTTTCCTTTCACAGAGAAAAGAAGGGTTTTTTTTTTAATATTGTAAAGGAGGTTCTTTTGATGGTGTACATTAATGCAGCATGCAAAAATCATTTGAAAGTAAACACTAACACAGGATACACTGTACCTGAGGGGCCAGTTCTCCAGTAGTAATTATTTTGGCAATTAGACTCCATTTTCGATTGCTGCTTGTGCTGTGGATCTTCTTCCTTAACAATTCACCCACTGATATGTAGTTAAATCCATAACGTTCTGCAATTTTCAAACTCTGTGTTCCTTTACCACTTCCTGGGCCACCTATTGGCAATTATAAGCAACATATTAAATTAGTCTTCCATCTGAAGTGCCCAATCATATCCAAAATCTTTACTATCAGCACCAGATTTCCATCCATTATTAGGGCAGACCTAATAAGTCACCTTATTGGTGACTTCTCAGCAGCCATTAGAAATGGGTCTCACCCACTAGATCATAAAGGTAACAGTTTGTGAAATGAACTTTAAAAAAAAAAGAATATAAATCTAATTGTGATTAAAATTAAACATGTTGTTCTAGGATTGACCTCATTCTAAAGCTGTTCCTGGAAAGGAATTTTTGTGTTTTGTAGTAGAGACAAATGAACTGGTTCTTTCTTGAACTCTGTGAATCCAAAGACAAAGCCAGATATTCTGAAGCACAGTCATATCAGCAAAAATCATGCTTGGTTAAACAAGCCAATGAAATCAAAGGAGAAGTCATGAAATGGAACTAATAAAATCTGCTCCTAAAAATGCTTGTGGGAGTTTCCAAGGTTTTCTAATTTTAAAATACGGAAAAATATTAAATAATCAGCTGAGATGTTTCCATAGTGATTTGTTACAAGGACTTTTATTGAACCACCCATACTTCTGGTATTGATGCCTTAAGTATCTGATAAAGAAGTAATTTATTAGGTTCAGCTTGCTGGACAACTTAAAGAATAAAGAGACCATTCAATAAAGCATAGGCAGAATAGGTATCAAAACCACAGAAACCAGCAACATCACGTAGCAGGGAATGCTGAATTGAGGTCAGTTGGACAGCAGAAGCCAGAAGGCATGTAAAATAATATCAGGCTATGGCTGAACTAAAAGGACATACTATGACATGGAGAACAGAGAAACTGGAATCCACTATGTGAAAATAGCTATAAAAATAGATGTTTATGTCTAGAAAGTGTATGTTACTGAATAACATGACAAAGTAAACCCAATATATACTTTTTCTATTCACTTTAAAAACCACAGCAATGCAGTGAAGGTAAATAATATAATGAGCTTCTTGTTAGCAATCATATAACTCAGATTATCTGTATTATTCCTATAAATAGCTTTGAGGTATTTATATAATTAATACAGATTTGACTTCAGGGTAAGTTTTACAATATTTCTTCACACAATTGTGACACTCTCTGTGTGACCAGGTTCAAACCTGTGCCCCATTATTCCATGTGAGAGAGATTCCAGTGTCACCTGTAGTCACGAGGAACTCTTCTGTATGCTGTGAAGGTAACGCTCTACCTGAACTTTGCAACTCAGATCGGGACCCAGTGGAAGAGAACGCACAGGGAAACCTGAGTATTGTTAAGGTGTTCCCATGCCCTGCCCACAGTTAAGATAAAACCTTGGGGAAAAAAAGGTTTTATTGTTATCCAATTACTTGAAATAATGCTTAAATCAAATATAAGCAAATATAAGTATTTAACCATAACATCCAACTAGTCAAAACGGTGACAGATGTTCATAAAACACACAAAGCAAAGAAATGGAAGAAAAACTATGTCTTATCTTTGGACAGTAGGGTTGAAATTGAAAAGTATTTTTCCCTCATTCATTTCCCTTGTTTCTCTCCTAACAAAGCATGTGCTTTCTCTCTTCTTCTGGTAGATTATGTTATTTTACAACTATTAGTCCATTTCAGCTTTTCTAGGTGACCTAGATGGGCTTAAGTTTTTTTCCACCTGCAGTCCTTTCATAGACAGTTTATCTATCCTCTTCGTTAGACTAAAGAATGTTCCCTTTTGTAGATACACAAGCATTGGATATCCTGGGAATCATTTCCTCCACTAAAGTGGCTTCAGAACAATCCTGCTCCAGGTCTCTCCACTTCCTTTGATGGCACATCCAGCCTCTCCCACGACAAATGCATTTCACCAAACCTTACACTGTGTTTCACTCCTGTATCAAAAACACACCTGATACAAAAGTTCAAACCAGATTAATTCATGTAGTTTACAGTTTATTACAGGTTTTTGATAATGTGGAATGATGGTAGGTTTGGAGTAACTGATTCCTAGTGGGGCTTTTATTACATGAGAACAACAGCACAAAGAAGTGCAGCCAATTGTTCCATGATTGCTGCCAGCTTGTAGGGAGCAGTTTGCAAGGTGAATGAATAGGATTGTTGCTCGTTATTGAAATGTCAGCTCACTTTGTGTAAAGATTTCCATAAGCAATGCTCTCCCTCTCTCTCTCAAGCCAGATATTGCAATCTAATGAGCGTAACATATAAATAATGTATCTTATATGTGTGTGTTTACACATAGGTGTAACATTTATTGCTATGAATTTATGTGGCTTTATTTCCTGGCAATAATCCTAACAACTGGAAAAAAAGGGTGGTAAGTTGTGACTGTGTTTCAGAGCAAAGAGTTTATATAAACGTACTGAAGCCAATGCTGCGCGTAATTCCTGCAGGTGTAAAACTTCCAAGAAAGGAAATTCAGTTTATTTTCTTGGAGACACAAGACAAGTCTGAAACAGATTATGTTGGACCCTAGAAACAATAAAGTGTGAAATGTATATAGGTAACATGTAGAAAACTACAAATGAAAAACCTGACAAGGAAAACCGTATCCGTATTCCACCGGGGGATATATAAGATGTCAGAAAAACAGGACCATTACTTGAGAAAACATCAGTCTCTGTAAAACCATAAAACAGCTAAAAAAGCCTTTTTGAAACCAGGTAGAGAGACTTTACAACTTTACATTCCTGTAAGGGGGAGCTTTGCTTTACCATAAAGAGAAGAAAAAGTGTTGTTCGGCACTTTTGTTCTTTCAAGTTAGATTTCCAAACAGAAAAAAAACTGATAAAGTAATTGCTTAAATGTTCCTAAACTTCTCATACATTTTGTTTTTCTCAATCCAAAAAATATCCCTTTATAGCAAGCTGGGATTATCCATTTACAGTCTGAAGGGAAACATTCAGGTAATGAGAGCAAATTGATAGGACAAAATTACTTTCCAGAGCAAATAGCTGTAATTTATTGAACTATGGATCCACTTCTGACTCTTCCAAAAATCACAAAGACAATCTGATCACAAGAAAGGAAAATCTCATTATTTTTGGTTTTCATTCTTTTCACTTATTCTGAGATTAAACATTATTCAAGAAAAGTGTGATTATTTTACATATTCCTTATAAGATGCCTAGACTAGGGAACATTTGTTGCATCTAAAATTATGTTTGCTAACTGGTTTCAAGTAAAGATAAGTATGCCCAAAAAGTTTTACTAAAGCAGTTGTTTTAATCTAGTTTTGTCTATGGAAGTTCAAAATTTCAATTTTGCTTATATTGTTGTAAATTAAAAAAAAAATTCATGTAATAACAAGATTTCTGAAAATATGTATGATTTTAAAATCTAGCTGTGAGCTCAGTTTAACAAAGCAATGGACCAGCTGGCTGCTGACATCACTACCTTTGACCTGTCCTTGAATTATAAATGAAAATGTATTCTTTTACTACTAACTAATACTTTTAATTAAGTGCAGTTTAAAACATACTTAACTACAGGGCTAATGACACCAGGTAATTAATTTTTAAAGACCTTTGTATTTAGGCTGTTTCTATAGCAAAAATGTGTTTGTCAAAATATGTTAGGAAGCACATTCTTAAACACAATCTATTCTCCTAGTGTTATAGTACCTCAGAAACTTAATTTTCCAGCTATTCAGGTGAGTGCCATCCTGGCTGGTTCCATCTGATTCTTCTAAAACCCAGTCACATACTCACTTTGCAGCTTTGTAGCTTTACATTTCACCAGGAGATTTTTCCGCAAACACAGAAAAAGAGCAAACCTCCCCAGCTTGATAAGCGAGTTCGTTTTTGCCCTGGAGCTACCTGGTTTGTCATAAGGATGATAGATTTCATAAAGAAAAGCAGTTCTACAAACCTTTATGGAAGCATTAAATAGATTGTGGGCTAATGCATTATTAAAGTTCACCCAAGATGCGAAGCAGAAGACAGGTCTTAAACTTCATTTCAGTACCCAACAATGAAAGGGAGCAGCACCACCTGAGCTAGGTAGCATGGTTATTTAGCACAAGTTAGACATAAATAGCTTGCTTAACCCTAATTTTCCCTGGCATTTTATGCAAACTGAAAAATATGCAACACTTCTTATGTGTACAATATTTGTCTCTTGAAATTAATAGTACAATTTTTTTCTAATTTTCCCTCTTTCATTCAGTATATCAATTACTTTTATTATTCCCAGTGCGTCTTTTTATGTGATTTCTCAATAGAAAGTTGAATTTGGGAGAAATTTTATTGATACTGTACAAAACTGCACAATAGCTGCTAAGCTACATATAGTATTGTGTTTCTATCAGACCACACTATAACAGATGGATTCAGTTGGAAAATAAACCTGAAACAGCCTTTGTGGAATGTTTACAATGTTCCCTATCTAAATAGGGGGCAATAAAAGCTCTATAAAATCCGTGGTCTGTTCACTATATGTTGGCATTCAAGGACTGGCATTCACTTCAAATACCCCTGCACTCAGTTGCAGGGTTGAAGGTCAGTCTATATTTCACCTCGATCAAACCTTCACTCATCACTCTGCTGCAACAGAGCTACATGGATTTCAATGCATTAGGAGCCTTCTGTGGTCCCTGAAAACGAGCCAGTTTTTCTCCTTTATGAAGAGGAAGGCTAGCTAATTAATTAAGATGAAAGAAAGGCATCTGTTATTTCTCCATCTAGTGCAAGCTTTATAGTTCAACGGTGCATGGAGAGATTTGCAGGTTGAGGTTTGTAATTCCAAAACAAAATATTAAAAAAATTCAAATGCCTAAACAATTCTTTTGGGAGATGACAAACATCTAGAAAAATGCCTAGATTTCTGTGCATTCCAATATAACATTTCTGAGAACTGATGGATGCAGAGCCTAGAGAATGTGCTCTTCTTAGAGATCCCTTTCTATAATACAGACAAGACATTCTATTTTCTTTTACTACATACTATTCTCTGTTACATAAGTAATATCTCTCTTCAGGACTAACCAGTCTTTATAGACTAAAAATGGGATTCTCCACCACATGGCACCTGTGCTGTAACTATTTAAACAGTGCAGAGAATCAGACAATTAGGCTTGGCAGTAACATTTTGAAAGACAAGATTTTGATAACAAGGAAACTAATTCAAAGAGTGTAAATTCAGATACAGAATAAAACATTGGTTTAGACTTAAACTGTAGCTATTTCTTAAACAGTATCCTTGTCTGAGGCTGGAAAGGACGAGTTGCTTAGAAAGGACACTACGCAGCACACAAGAGAGAAACTGGGGAGAGAGCACAGTTAGCTAATGCTAACGGATCACTCGCTGTCCCTGAAGATGGCACGGGATTAATTCACCAAACAGATTTAGGAATTAATTTTATCAATGCAATTGACTACTCCAGCTGGACACCCCAAACAGTTTCCAAGGTTCTAAATAGAATTACGACTGTTTCCTATCATCTTTTTGAGCCAGTTTATGGCATATTTTAAAATACCCTTTCTTTGTGAGCACTTTTGAGTGTGAATATGATAGTGTTTTAGTTCAGGTCTGGAGCACGCTTTGGAAGAGCTCTTTGGTTCACATGGTGAAGCTGTTTTGAAATGCACGAGCCAGGTTCGTTTTAGATTAAATCAAACTGGCAGTTGTACTCCATAATCAAACCATGAACTCTCCAGCTGCAAACATGCATCCAGTCTACCAAACATGACCAGAGGCACTCACCGTAACCCGTAAAACATTTACAGTTGGGATGCTACATCCTCAACACCAACAATTTCCCTTTCTGATGCACTGGAACCAGGGGGCACCACTTGCTATGGCAGATGGAAAAATTGTATTTAAATGCATATAGGCATTCAGTGTATTTGCAGTGCAAATAAAAAGGCAAAGTAGCAAAGACAAAAATCTTGTCAAAATGACAATATACAATTGCTTTCATACCTATGACAAGGATAATTTTTGGTCGAGGTCTGGCAGGATCAAACACATCATACTCCTCAATTAGCTCAGCTGTTTCGGAGAGGTCGGTGTCACTTTCGATTGAAAACTGTTGGATTGGAGGGAGTCGTTCATACCGTCGGTAGGGGAAGTTAGAATTATCAGGCATCACTGTAAAACAGTAAGATAAACTGGGAATTGTGGAAATACAGAGAAAACTCAAAATCTACTATGTACACAGCTTTAAAGAGGCATAGTAAATAAAGTATAAATATCTCCTCATTTTACAACATGCTTGCTGTTACTGTATTAAATATTCTTTGCCTCTATGTAGCTGATCTATTAAACTGGAACCACTAGGAGTCTGTTTTCTTTGGTGGTTCTTTATGAGCACATTAGCTTTGCTGTGAGAATCTGCCCAGAGCACCCAGAGTTCAGCAATGCCCTCTGAGAAGAAAAGTGCTGTATTGTGCAGATAACCTGTACTATTAAGCAGAACTCTTTCGGTGATACACGTTGTACACAGAGACAGCATTCTTGATAATTATTTTAATGAAACACTGAATGGGAAGGAAGAATAACTATGGCAACTGAACGATGAGCTAATTACTCTCTGTTAATGTTACAAATAAAATAATTACAGGTATTGGTGCAACACTTGTTTAGATTTTATTAGACACACCTTTTTATAAGTGTTTATCATTTACATCATATTTAGTAAATTAGCATATAGCTCCAATATAAACCAGAAAAACAATGTAGTGTAACCACATTGAAGTTATTATGTACATCATCCATAAGGATCAAGTGAAAATATAAACTAAGTGCACTGGCTGAGTCAACATCACCCTATCTTTGTAAATGTTTTAGGTAAGATACAAGAAATTTCTCCACTAATGTGTTAAATATTTATAGAGCAAACATCCATCATTAGGCTGCAAAATGGTCACAATTTCCTCTCCTGCAGAGCATCCGTTATGAGAGGAAAAAAACAAATGCCAAAACAAAAGGAAACTGAATCCTTGAGTTCTTTCCCTAAAACAAATCAGAACGAGTCATGATCTGCTATAGAAGCAAGTACAAAACAATTCAGTAGTAGATGTAAAATCACCCACAGCACAAGGAATACAATAATTTTTATACTTAATACATTACCATTCCTGAAAAAAGACCTCCTGGATTGTCCACCATTGAGTGGGGGCAGGGTCTTCTTTTCTGGGCTGACAAAAGTGTCCCATTTCACTTTTTCTAACCCTCCAATCTCTTTCACTTTCTGCAAACAGCTTTCTAAATATTCAATTGGGTCATCGGGTTTGTAACACATTAATCCATTCAACAGACTCTGCAATGTAAGATCAGAAACACAAGACTGCAATGACAGATGCCAGGAAAAACAAGCGCTTTGAATTTGAATTTTACTTTACACGGAGTGAAACCCTGTATTCTTTGTACATTCAGACTCTCCATTTCAAGCCAATGCGTCAGAGCGAGGCCTGCAAAAAATGTATGATTTTTGGTTTGCTGGTGTCACAAAAAAAGATTCAGAATAGGAAGCTCGTGGCTGTATCTTTATATTTGTCTGCTTGCACTGTAATAAAAACTCAAAATAGTAAAAAAGTTTCCTACATTAAAACTACCACTGGTAAATAGACACAGAGCAATGAACAAGCTAGACAGCCCCAAAACTTACACATTCCATGAAGTCTATTAGATCACCAAAATCTTATCTTTCCCTTAAAAAACCATGCACCCACAAGTATCTCATCCGTGTTCTTGAGTCAACACTTAAGCAAGTAATGAAAAGAAGATTTTTAAAAATTACGAGAAATACTCATCTTGATCTGTAGTGGAAAAAAATCCCAAACCCGAATTTCATGGATGCTTCCAGATTTAATTGACCAGAAATTCCCAGCCATTAGAAAACCCCTGCCTCCAGTAATAATTTTGCACCCATCGTACCCATGGGCATCACTGGGTGTGTGAAAGAAGGAATGCCAGGCCCTCCTCTGACTCATGGTAATTGATTTTCCTTGACAAAGTGATACATAAGCCATCATCTCACCTCTCCACAACACAACTGCATCCAACCTTCTCTTAGCAATAAATGTCTTTGAAGGATTGTTTCTGTTCCTTTGCACTTCTAATTTTTGTGCAAAGGGTCAAAGTTGAGATTAGTAATAAACATAAATAGCTCAAATTCAGGATTAGCGCAGTTATTTATGTACAGTTTATGAAGTAATTGTTATTTACACACATTTCTGTTTGTAAAATAGGATATGATTTACATGCATCTCTTCCCTTATTACACTCCTGAACCCATCACAGCCACTGGCCACACATTTTTGCAGAAGATACACCCCATTTTTTACAAATTGCCAGCTCGAGCTTTAAGCCTCTACAGAAGTAAACCAGTTTTGTTTGCATCTCTTGTTAAACCATACTCATGCTAAGCGCATTAATAGAACATTAGCACAGGCTGTGTCCTGTAATTGTCAAATATACAAAAAGATGCCTTGCTTCAGAACAGACCAGGAGAAACACAAATACATGTCCATGAGCGTGTGTGGTTTATAGAGATGGCAGGATTCGGTAAAAAAAGGAAACAATCCACATTTCCCAGAGAAGTCATCACCAACCATTAGCAGTAGGTAACTTGCAGGAAGCTAAACAAACCCTCATTGAGCATTTGAGGTTTTTTCCTTCTCCCAGACCGATGGGAACCTGGAGGAAACCTGGGATCCAACCCCCACCTGGATTACCCCGGTTCCGGGATGCTCTGCCCTCTATCTCCGGGATGCTCTCCCTGCATCCCTGGGATGCTCTGCCCTGTGGCCCCGGGGTGTTCTGCCCTGTATTCTCGGGGTGCTCTTCACAGTATCTTCGGGATGCTTTGCGCTGTATCCCCGGTATGCTTTTCCCTGCATCCCCGGGATGCTCTGCCCTGCGGCTAAGGGATGCTCTTCCCTGTGGCTCAGGAATGCTCTTCCCTGTGGATCCGGGATGCTCTGCTTTGTATCCCCGGGACGCTCTGCCCTGCATCCCCGGGACGCTCTGCCCTGCGGCTCAGGGATGCTCTGCTTTGTATCCCCGGGATGCTCTGCCCTGTATCCCTGGGATGCTCTGCTTTGCATTCCCGGGATGCCCTGCCCTCTATCCCCGGGATACTCTGCCCCGTGTCCCCGGGACGCTCTGCCCTGAGGACCCACGAGTTCTCGGCAGCCGCTCCCAGCCCCGCGTAGCGCGGCTCCCCGCACAAGATCCGCGGTGCCGCAGCCTCCTCTGCCCTTCCAGCCACCTCCACCTCCACCCGCGGCGCGGAGCGTCGCGTCCCGCCGGGGCGCAAACCGCTCGCCTTTTACCTCGAAGAGCTGCGGGATGTCCCTGCGGGCTAGGTACTCCTTGGCCTCGCCGGCGCTCATCGCGGGGCGCGGAGCGGTGCAATGCGGGGAGGAGGAGGAAGAGGAGGAGGAGGAGGAGCAGGAGGGAGGAAGGCTGGCTGCCCGCCTCCCCGTCCCCGCGGCGCGGCGCGGAGGGAGCGGCAGGGAGAGCGTGCGCAGGGGAAAGTTTCGGGGTGTCTGCGGGGAGGAGGGACCCGAGGGGGGTGGCGAGGGGCTGTGCCAGGCTGGGAGCCCCAGGAGGGGTGGATGGTAGCCCAGTGGCCCGGGAAGGGTGGGAATCCGGAGCCCCGGGAGGCACCGGCTGCTCTCCAGTCCTCGGCACTGGTGGGAGCTTCCCGGTGTTCTGTGAGCTCCGCCCTTGGCACCGTTTTGGGGTATTTGGAGAGGAAAGGATTTCATACGTCTAAGGCTGGGAAAAGGTAGTGAATTGTGAGCACTCATGAGCTTTTGTGATCGCAGGACACAAAGACACAGAATCATACTATGGTTTGAGTTGGAAAGGACCTCAGAGCCCATCCAGTTCCACCCCTCTGCCATGGGCAGGGACACCTCCCACCAGACCAGGCTGCTCAAAGCCCCATCCAGCCCGGCCCTGAACACCTCCAGGGAGGGGGCAGACACAACTTCCCTGGGCAACCTGTGCCAGTGTCTCACCACCCTCATCGTGAAGAATTTCTTCCTAATGTCTGATCTAAATCTTCCCCCTTCGAGTTTAAAGCCATTCCCCCTCACCCTATCACTCCTGGCCCTTGTAAAAAGTCCCTCCCCAGCTTTCCTGAAGTCTCTTTCAGTACTGGGAGGCTGCTCTGAGCCTTCTCTTCTCCAGGCTGAATAACCCCACTTCTCTCAGCCTGTCCTCATAACAGAGGTGCTTCAGCCCTCTGACCATCTTCACAGCCCTCCTCTGGACCCGTTCCAGTAGTTCCATATTCTTCTCATGTTGGGGTTTCCAGAACTGGACACAATACTCCAGGTGGAGTTCATGAAAGTGGAGTAGAAGGGGAGAATCACCTCCCTCACCATGCTGGCCATCTTTGGTCCAACCTCCTGCTCAGTGCAGGAGCAGCTCCTGGGGACAGACCAGGCTGCTCAGGGTCTCATCTTGCGAAACCACTAAGGAAGGAGACTACACTCTCTGAACAACCTGTGCTGGCTGACCTTGCAGTGAACGAGGGTTTTCTTTATTCAGTTAGCACCTCTCTTGTCTCAATTTTACTCTTGCTCATCATTGCACTGCTGTGAAAAGCCTGGCTCCACCTTCATGATTACCTCCTCACAAGCACTGGAGAGCTGCTATTGTTTTCCGTCTAAATCTGCCACAGGCTGAGCAAGCCCTGATCCCACAACCTCTCCTCAGGGGCAAGTGCTCTCAAGTGTATTGAGTCTGATGTTCCAATTAGATTTTAATTCTGTTGATTGTATTTTCTAACACAACATCCATGTAGTTTCACTACTGCACACCCTAACAGAAATAGGTTACAGAAGTGTGAGCTTATGAACAACAGGGAGCAACTGCTTTCCGTACCTCAGTATTTTTCAGACATAGGCAAGGTCTTCTCAAGAGTCTTTTGGGAAGCTTCTCCTCATATGTGATACGTGGATCAATATGAGTTTGGCAAGCTTCTCCCCCTCGGCTGCAGCCTTGTTCCTCGTTTTGCTGCTTCTGAGTTAAACTGCCCTCTTTTTCCTCTGCCCTACCTCCAGCTTTTTATGTAGACCCTTTCCTTTCTTCTGGAGAAGGCTGCAGTCCTTGTTGTTCCCCAAACTGCTAAATGCTGCCCCAGGGGCAATCCCATGATCGTCTTCTGACGAATTGGACTGGTCATCCAGTTTCTCCCAGCAGCTTCCACTTGAAAAGCAGCCACTAACGTCCCTTTGCAGCTGTCCAGTGGTGGGTGGCCTATTCTCCACTTCAGCTGAAGTGTCTCTGCAAGTCAGTTTGGATCAGACAGCTTAAGATCCTTTCCAGCTCAATTTTCTATGAATCCAGTGGTGTCCACTTAGGGAAGCTGCAGTAATGGCACTGAATTAGCACCTCTCCTATGTTTAAGGAAGACTTTAGTCTTTGCTGAAGAGCTCAATCAGCGTTCATCTGCAGTCTTTCTCATCCTCCTATGAACTCTCGATGTGGCTTTAACCCTACTTTCTCTTGCTAAGATTTTAATACATCCAAATCTAAATTCACTGAAAAGCACAGTATCTTAATTTCAAGTAAAAACCAGAGTAGGCTCCAATGTCCTAATCACAGGATATAATTGCTTTTAAAAGACCTTAAATGAAGCTTGACAAGAGGAAGACTGAATTAAATTAAATAGATATTATCTTAAAATAAAATCATTCCTAAGTAGGACTAATGCAAGATGCCATTCTATTTAGGAAGACAGAGCTGTGGGTTTGGAATTTTGTGGGTTTAAGTTTGTTTTTTCAGTTTATACAAAAATTCAGCTGCATTATCATTGTCTCCGACAAATTCAATTTATAGGCTTTCAGCACATATATTTTTATATATTCAACATTCATGGGTAAGTTAGTATCTGATCCAATGTCCTGGATTGGTAGAGTAAAATATTTCCTTTCACAAGCTTTCTATGGCATCTTCCTCAGGAACGTGAAAAATGTTTGTGTAAAGTCTTGTCTGAGATGTTTGTGTTTTTTTACTGTTGGCTCCCTGGCACTTGCTCAGTCAGATAATTCTAACAGAAAACAAAAATTCTGTCTGTGTTGCCATAAAAACTATCATCATTATCCAGATCTAAATTATTGTTCAAAAAAAAAAGAGTGATTTAGAGCTAATCTGATTTTTGTTGTACAAAATCAAATTCTATGTTGTAGAAATTATCACCTCAGAAAAAATACAGCTATTTCATCGAATTATTGAATGGTTTGGAAGGGACCTTAAAGATCATCCAGTTCCAACCACCCTGCCATGGGCAGGGACACCTCCCACTGGAGCAGGTTGCTCAAAGCCCCATCCAACCTGGTTTAGGAAATCAGACTGAATGTGTGAAATGTATCTGGAAAGGATATTTGTGGCTGTAATAATACGGTATCTCCTTCAAAAAGTAATTTGTTATGTAAAAAGCCCTTATTCAAACAGGTTCACAGGTGGATGCTTTTCAAAGAATCTGAAAAACAACAGCAGTAGAGGATTAAGAATATATTAACTAAATGGGCACACAAAGCTGGGTTATTTGTCATTTTGTAACGTAAAGGCAGCTGTGAGAAGCTTGGCTTTTTGTCATTTAACAATATCTGATCTGAGCGTGGATGGAAAGGGAATGGTCTTACTGCCTTAGGAAATAACACAGGATGCAAAAAACGTTCCTAGAAATGGGAACATGGACTTGAACTGAAAAGAACTGCCTGTTCCTGAAGGAATGGGCAGCTCTTCATGGTACAGGGGTGAGGCTGAAGGGCCACTTTGGTTATATTTCTACCACTTCTAGTGGAAGGTGTCCCTGCCCATGGCAGGGGAGTTGGAACTCAATGATCTTTAAGGTCCTTTCCAACTCCAACCATGCCATGATTCTATGATTCACTTCCAACTTCTTCTGGAGGGGAAGAAGCAACAGCAGAAAGAACAAAATTTTGCTATCAAAATTATAAAGGTTCTGGAAATTCATCTTGAAAACATTTTATGGATCCTATACCTCTGGGCTGATTCCATTCTAATTCTCGTTGTTTTGTCCGGTAAACACATGAAGCTGAACTAATATGAAATTAGTATGGGATCAGCTGGAATATGCTGTTCTGGGCCTTCTCTTCTTCTTGTTTAACCAATTACCTAACACCCATAGCCTTCAGTCAAAGCTTAATTAGGTTCTGTTTCCAAAAATCACTTCAGAATCCTTCAGTATTTTATAAGAGTCTGAGTTTTTTGTCTTGGGCCTGTTCAAGCACTACTGGCTGTCATTTTTCACATTAGCTGCTGCTCTGTGAGATGTCTTTATTCAATCAGAACTGGTGTCCTTAGTTGATGTGCTTACACAGGCTGGTGCAAGGTATGCAGACAGTTTGGATTTGTGGATTCTGTAAGTAAAACACTTCTGTAGTCTTTTTAACAGAATATGCTGAATTACAGGTTGCTGATCCAGAAAAAATATGCATTTTAATATAAATGCAGAACTTATTTGCAGCCCAGTATTGTGACTTGCATGGTGTAAATTAATCTATGATTGCTAAAATGATCTTTTCATTTTAATGAAAAGCCCATTTCTGAACTCTTGCTACAGTGTTGTTAATATTTTTTTTTAAACCTGCTGTTCTCCCTCCCCGTTCTTTTCCACATTACTAAACCTTTTTTTCTTTTCTCCTGTTATCTAAACAGATTGCTTAATTGAATTAAATCACTAGTTGAAAGGTAGTGAAAATTCTACCTAGAAAAATCTAATCTCTGGATCTGATTCTCACTGACTCCCAGAACCACCATTTTGTGTAACTTTGAATAAAACCTGGGAGGGAAGAAAGAAGGTTGTGCCACTTAAAAGTTTGAGGATGCATATTTCAATCAGCTGAGGGGTTAAAAAAAAGAGAAGAAAGCTATGATCAAGTCACTCCTTAACCTTTGCTGTGATAAACCAAACAGCTGTAGCTTTTGTTTTCCAATTACAGTGTAATTATTCTTGTGACCCTTCCCTGAACTCTTTCCAATTTATCAACAGGCACCTTCAGTGAAGGCATCAAGGAGGACACACTGTTCCAGAGATGGTCACACCAGTGTCAGGTACTGATGGGATCTGGCCTGCCTGTAACGTTCTCACAGACCACTCTTTGTTCCTTTCACTGAATTTGTGCACTGGCCTCTGTGTTGCAATGGGTTTCCCCTTTAGCTGGTGATCTGGTAGGCTCCCAGCAGCTCTGCTTTCCACTCTATTTTCTCACATACATTCCCAAATTGATTTTTGGGAGAATTTTATTTTTCTCCATTACTATTTTCCAGTAACTGATTAATAAACATTCCAAGTAATTTGAAACTGAAATTTCAATTACTTAGAAATGCTGTGCTATTTTTTTCCAATAAAGTCTTAATTTCCTTGCCTTTTTCACCCTAAGGATCCACCATTAGATTTTAAGGTTCTAATCTATGAATTGTCCCAAACAGATATTGATGAAGCAATTTCGGTTCATCCCATTTATTCTTTATGAACTAAGGCAATTTGGGCAGCTGTAGGAAAAAACATCACAAAGAAACACAGCAATATTCAGTTAATAAAATAGGCTTGAACTGAATGATGTCTTGTGGGTGATGGTGTAGAGAATAGAAAAGAATTCAAGCACAGCTATTAGACCTTATCCTGGGAATGCTATGGAGCATAAGAGTGTGGAAAGTATAGGTCCCTGCTACTTATCATTTGGGGGTTATTTCAGTAGTATAATGGATAGTGCCTTATTACATTTTTTTCTGTGACCTGTTATTCAATCATACAGTGAAAATCTTCCCTGTTTGAAAGTCACCTTGAGACAAAGCAGAGCTCTTGAAAAAATAACCTCTTGATTTTTTTTTAATAGAAAGTTAAATGAATTGACAGTAATACAAACTTCCTCTATGAAGGGCTTAGAAGAGTCACGATTTCAGAGATTGCTCACACTGAGAAACCTTCAACATTTTCTGATACTTATATCCTTACATTGGCACCACACGTTGTGATGTCAAGTCATAGAGAAAAGGGTGCAATTTACAGCAATATAATTTTTTTTTACCTAGAGTCAAGAAGGATTCCCAACTGTGGTTTTTTCAAGTAGGAAAGGGTCCATACAAATTTACATTTACAAATATAGAGTTTCATTTCACAGTGAAATTTTGGTCAGGTTGTACCTGTATGCCAAAGAATAAAATAAAGGTTAGGAAAAAAAATCTTGTTTTCTGACATGGCACATTAGGATCCACAATGGAATAACGGCATCTGCTCTTGTTGAGAGTGATCCTGGTAATAACTGTAGTGTTCTGGTGAAAAATGAGGAGTAACCTATCTCCATGTTCAATGTGTATTCAGTGTAGTTGTCAAAATGTCAGTCAGCCACTTCTTTCAGTGTTAAATAACTCAGCTTCTTTATAGCTAGTTTCTTTATGTGTCCAGAGAAGGGCAATGAAGCTGGTGAAGGGCCTGGAGCACAAATCTTATGAGGAGCGGCTGAGGGAACTGAGGTTGTTCCGTCTGGAGAAGAGGAGGCTGTGGGGAGACCTCATCGCTCTCTATAACTGCCTCAAGGGAGGCTGTGGTGAGGTGGGTGCTGGTCTCTTCTCCCAAGTAATAAGAAGAGAGGAAATGGCCTCCAGTTGTACCAGGAGAGGTTCAGATTGGATATTAGGAAAAAAATTCTTCACAGAAAGAGTAGTGAAGAACTGGAACAGGCTGCTTGGAACAGGCTGCTCAGGGAAGTGGTGGAGTCTCCATCCCTAGAGGTGTTCAAAGCATGTAGAAGTGGCACTTGGGGCATGGTTTAGTAGGCACGGTGGTGGTGGGCTGACGGTTAGACTGGATAATCTTAGAGGTCTTTTCCAACCTTAATGAATCTGTGACTCTATGATTCTATGTTTTATAGAATAGCTCTGTTTGTTTTTCATATTTCTCAGTAAAGTGGGAAATAACTGTCCAAATCCCCTTTTCTAAACCCGGGAAGGCTGTAACTTAGGCAGGTATTGGCTCACAACTCTGAATTCTATTGTCAAGAACAATTTTTTTTGTGGGGGACTTTTGATTTTGATTGAGGTCAAGTCCTTTCTTGAAAACATTTAACTTTTTGTTCTTGCATCACAATGAACTGAATGCAATATATAGAAATTAAAATATGCACATTACATAATAACTAGATAAAAATCAGAATATAGAACAAGGACAAGATAAAGAAATTCCATCTTAAGATATAATGAGACGAACTGAGAGACAATATAAGAGAAATGGGGAAATGCTTGAACCATGGAAATATTTTCATGTTAATTCAAAATTCATCCTGACTTTCTGCTGATGTACAGGAACATTGCCTGAATTTAGTCACCAACTTCAGTGAATGCTTTCTTGACAGTACAACAAATGAGAATTGGATCAAACACCTGTTTTCAGTAGAAGATGCCACCCTGCCAGATGGCTTATTAGCAAAGATAACAGAACAGTTGATGAAACTGTCGTATGATGGTTGAACTTGAACTCAGATTCAGCAATCTTTTGGCTAAACTGAAGAAAAGAGTTGGATATTGGATACAGCCAGATACTGAATAGTTTATGACATTTGAAATTACTAATAATCATCAGCACTTCGTGAATCACCATTTTTTTCCAGTCATGCCAGCCAGTAAAACTAAGTGGTTGTTCAACTGCAGTGCTGAAGAGGACTCTTGGCCCTGTCTCACTGACATCTCTTAAGAGATGAGGCAATTGTGTCCTGGAAAGAAAAAACACCTTGGCTGGGGTTTGGAGTCATGGCACAAGGCAGGATTCAGGAGAGGCTTGTAAAGGACAGCTGTTTTCAGGAGAACTTATAAAGTTGTGCTATTGTGTGAACCCATCTCAAGAGGCAGGTTACTACAAAAATGACCCAGCTGTACAAGTGACAAACTCTGTGGCTGCAGCTTTCATATTTATCCATAAATGTTCAGAATAAAATACTATTTTGATTCTTGTATATTTGAAAAATGATCACTTGATTCACAAGTCTTCCCTTGGATATTCTGATACCTAGTGGGTTCATGAAGTAAGCCTTGTCAGTATTTTTAATTCCTTTAATTCAACTTATAAAACTTTTATTCATCTTATAAAACTGGAATCACTAATATGTTCTTTGTCTTGATTTTTTTGATATTATTTGAATTTATATTACTTGAAAGTATGGCTGTCTTGAAGTTCTCAGTCTTAGAAATGTCTTTCACAGTTCTCAGACTGCACTGGGACAGTGAGGCAGAGAGATTTTATTAACTTTACCATGTGTTTGAATACTTTATATCTGATAAATCAGAAATGAATTTATTAGCAATAACACCAGCAAGTAATTTTTTTCCCTGTAGTCAGTATATTCTGTTTAACAAACGGATCAGATTCAGGCATTTTGCTACAGACTACACTGGTTTTTTGTTGCTGGCTTACAGCTGAGTTGGTACCATTTTTGAAAAGATGTGAAATTCAAAGATCTCCTAAATTATTTCTTTCTTCACATTATACAGCGAAATCACCTCCACAGCAGTTTGGGACAGAATTTTTAAATTACTCAATGGTGTAGCTGACATTTGATTGTTCTAGATAAGTTGACTGACAATTAGTGATACTCTACTGCATTTTTCTGGCTTTCTGCTCAAACTTTTTATTTCCTCAGCCTCTGGGCTAGCAAAAAGAGAATTACTAATTGTAGAGGTAGTGTGCATAGCCTTCCTAGCTGACTGCTTTTAGGAAAGAGTGTTATGAGCAAAGGACTGATTTTACCCCTGCACATTACTAATACACACAGAGACTTACTTCCTTTACAAAACAAATTTTGCATTTTTGAACCTATGAAGATCACCTCTGAGAGAGAAAATACATTTGGTTTCTAGAATTCTGAGCAGATAAATAGCCTAATGGATGAACTTATTTCACAAAAGTATTTGAAAACCAATATGGCAATTTTAGATCATCATAACCGGATACAGAATTACCGAAGGAAATAGAAAAGATGGTTCATACTGTTCCAGTGCCTAGATGAGGATATAAGGCAGACAAAATCTGTCCTTAAACCTAAATAGTCTTTTAGAATCTTGTGATGGAAGAGAATCTGTATTAAAAAATGCTTCTCATAAGATGATTATAAATAAGAACCAAAAATATTGACATTGTTTTCCTTATTTTGCAAAAATATGCAGACAATCAGATGAAAGAGCAAAAGTGAATATATAGTAGCAACACCCCAAATTTTTTTGAATAGGTCTTCTGGTTTCAAAATGACATGAAATTAACACTGAACAGAGAGATCCTTCAGTAAGAGGTGCAGTACAAAAGCAAAGCATTTATTGATTTTTAGTGAAGTCAAATGATTATCATCTTTATTCCAAAGCTAAGTGGCAAGTGAAGTTATGTAACCTGGAGTTCAGATAATGATTTTGATGTCATTATTCTGAAAAGGATAATTTTAATTTGTTCTTTTTAAGGTACTATTTGTGAAACTTCAATCTGTAACTCTTGCAGTCCACAAATAAAGCATACATTTCTGTACCTGATAACAATATATATAATGTTCCTGACATATGTATTTAATATGAACATGCAGCTAATAGTCCTTACAAAATAATATGTATTTGACATACATAAACCATGATTTTTTATTAAAAGCTTGAGTTAAATGATCTGAGGGTTCCAAAAGGGAGAATTTTCTTCTTTTTCCCACTGATTAATCCATTGGCAGAAAGCCATATCCTCCAGCCCAGAAAGCTGATAATCTGTTAAAAAATGAAAAGTGGATGTCACACATGCAGATTTAAGTCACCTTTATAATCTCTAGAACCCAAGGCAGGCATCTATTCAATTAATTCCTTGTCTGTTTTGATCCAGATGGTGCTATTTGGGGTTTTGGGCTGCTGAACTGGCCATTTTGCTGCCCCCGAGCCTTTGCACTGGGTCAGGGTGGAGAGGCAAAAGCTTGCCAAAATTACCACTGAATGGTCTATGAAACTGGGAGAAACAGCAGACTCTGATGCTTTAAATCTTTAATACATACACAGATCTATAATATATACACACGTAATGGTTATTCTTCAATAAAGTATTGTGAATAATCTTATTTTTTTTCCAAGTGCAAGATTTTTTTTCAGCATTTACATAATGTTATAAGGAGAGAAACTTTGTTTAAGGAAATCTTTGATAACTGTCAGAGAGTTAAAGTGCAGGAAGATGATTTTCCCTGAGACAATACTTTTGCAAATGGATCCATTAAGGCACTGATTAGTTGAAACTGATGGATGTCTTTTCTCCATATAAAAATCAAACTCCTTGAAAAACATGTGAATTCGAATGCCTGTCTTAAAATGTAAAAGGTCATTAATTGCACTAAATGTAGCTTTTACCTTTTCATGTGATATATATTTAGCAGGTAGAACAATGAGTTTGGGTCATAGAACAGGACAGATACACTGAAACAACAGGCACATATCCACGTGTTGATAATTCCTGTTATCACTAGGACTTTTTCTTGATGGTCTCTTTCAGTTAGAAAAATCTCATCAGGATACTCTCCTTAACACAAAGGTAAAGACAGGTAAAAAGAAAGTGTTTGGATTTTTTTTTTATTCATGAGAGAATTGCAGAAAAATAGAGAAAAAACCTTCACAGATTTGCTAACCAAGTGCATTTTCATGTGGGCAGTTCTCTTCAGTTTGCACAATACCCTGATCAACTTAGGCCACGAAATTTGGCTTTTAAGACAGTTTTTGGGGGATTGCCTAGACATGAGTTTATTTTCTTGCTGAATGCGTTATTTGCTTTCATCCAGACTTTCTGCTTAATAATAGCCCATTTAATTTTTTAAGTAAAACTCCACCCAGCACTGAGTGCCAGCACTGTAATGGTGAAAAGGCCTTTTCCTGACCTTCTGCACAGAAAGCAATTCCAACAAGACCACCCTTTTATAAATCATAGCAAAATCTGGCTCCCAAGCATTATGATTCCAATCCATGAAGTCATTCTAGCATTTCTACTTGGGAACAGCTTCCAGTAAATATGCCCAAAGAAAAGGGTACTTTTAATTTCAAAGAGCACCGAGTTAGAATTTATGGTATGCTGAAGAATACCCTGTGCTTAATTCTGCATGAGGACTTTACACCTGATCCATAGCAGCTTTTACAGTACCCTGCTAAATTAAATTAGAGAGGACACCAAATGCCCTGCTTTACACGGTTTGAGTAGTCAGGGAACTTATTAAGGTTTGCTGATCCACTGCCATTTTGGTTCACAACCCAGCAGCTACTCTAAAAAGTACGAGAGGGCTTTTGTCTAAAAATTTTGGGGTTGTTTTGATCTCCTTTGCCCATAATTCCTGGAAAAAAAACCCAAAACGATCATGCACATTTTCATTTTAAAAATTAAATCACAGAATCATAGAACCATAATGTTAGAAAAGACCTCTGAGATCATCCAGTCCATACCTAACAACCATTATTCCTCCTGATGAGAAGATTTCTTTAAATTTCTTAATGGCTCATTTTTTAATTTGTCTTGAGTTTTGCTTCTCAAATGCAATCAGTTTGAGTAACATTTCAGTACTCATCACACAATGATGTATTAAAGTCACTTGGTCTGTTCAGCCTGGAGAAGAGGAGACTGACGGGAGACCTCATTGCAGTTTACTGCTTCCTCACAAGGGGAGGAGGAGGAGCAGGCACTGATCTCTTCTCTCTGGTGACCAATGGTAGGACCTGAGGGAATGGCAGGAAGATGTGCCAGGGAGGTTTAGGCTGGGTATCAGGAAAATGTTCTTTACCAAGAGGGCCATCCAGCCATTTACCAGATAGAGTTTTAGTCACCATTCAAATATTTAATGTTAATCAATGTTATTATGCTTGGTGTATGAGTAATCTTTTTTAAAGTTGACTCAGTGCTCACTGTATATCTTAATTCTAATACAATTTTCATGATATTAAATCTAATACTTTTTCAAGTAAGGCTGATGTGCATTCAGCCTTTCATTTTCAAAACTTTTGTGTTTGTTTTCTCATCCAGCTGATGAGTAGCCCTCACTGGAGTAAAAAAAACCCCGTGTGAATGAAGAAAATCACAGGATATATTTAGATCGCAGGCTGTAGAGTAGTCTAAGAATACAACAGCTTTAAGTAATGGATTGGGAGTGAAAATGAGCCCATCGGCATCACGGCCCTTTATTTGAGATAATTTAACCAGCAGAGCTGAGACCACTTCAGGTCACTCACTACACACAGGACTTTCCCAAGACTTTTAGGTACTTGGTGTATTTGGGACACGTGACAGATTTATCATAGAGATGTCAGAATTAGTAGTGAAATAAAAATTGTGACTTTTTAGTGACTCTAAAGTCATGATGTGTTACACCCACTGCCTGAAATCAAGAGGAAAGTGATGGTTATAAACCTAGGTTTATTTAGGGCAATTTAATGAAGACTCTTATCTTGTTCCTAATTAAGAAGCCCATGAATTTTCTATTTGAGAATGAACCTTTTTGAAATATTAATAGAAAAACACAATGGAGAGGGTAATTTTTAAAAGCTAAAGTTTTTTATTACTGCTGTATTCTTTTCACACTTCGCTATTTAAATAAATTAAAGTTTTGATGAAGGTTTTCAGCATTGTTTTCCATTGAGAAAAATACTGTTCCACTGAGACCAAACACGATGTGCATTCATATTTCATGACTGTCATTATACCAAACAAACTACAGAAACAAGTTGTCACTGTTTTTTCATATTTTTTCTCACATTTTACTTACTTTAAGAACAGGGTAAGCTGTTGGAATGGTTTGTAACCTCATATCTTCTGAAGATGAAAAACGGGATTATTATACAATTCAACATTATGGAAACTACGTGCCTGGTGATATTTGCATCATTAATGACAGAACAAAGCTGATGACAAGGTAGATGGTTAATTCACAAAGAACAAATGTCAACTGAATTTCCTTGTAGGCTTCAAGGTTTTTGCCTGTGTTCTATTCTGATCTCAAAAGGCACTGAAAAAAATGACATCTATAATCTCACTTTGTAAATAACAGTAAAAAATACTGTCTAGTCTAATTCTGATGTAGAAGTGAGTAACTTGATGCTGTGGATGTCTTTAACCAGTGTTCAAAAAGAATCTATTGATAAACACAGTTCAGTACAATTATTTCAGTTTAATCATATTAGAAGCAAGTCTTCTTTCAAGTTATTTTTCTTTGGCAGTTCTGTATCTATTAACCATATTCTTTTTGCATATTTTTTATCAGTATTACTTTGCTACTGTAAATCTCTTGAAAGTACAAACATTCTGTAGTCAAATGACTGTAAAAATCCCCAAATGAATAAGATCAATCATTAATTTGATTACTGTTGTTCATTCAGGCTCCATATTTGAAGATAGCCATTTTATCAGATCAGATACCAAATCACAGACAACTTGTTTGGTGGGTACAAAAACCTGAAACAGTATTATTGATGATCACTGAAGAATCAGCCTTGCTGACTTACTTCATTGCAAAAGTTGCATTCCATTTTTCTTTTTGAAGCATAATAAACATAGCCAAAGGCATATTTCTTTATCTCCTGCAGTAGAAAATTACAGTATGTGCAAGTCTGATAAAAAAAGGAAAAGAAATACAGAACAAGGATTGAGAGTACAGAAGAAGGAAGACAGACGCTATGATACATAAAGGTAATGTATTCATGGTTAATACCAACAAAATTAAAGATAATTGCTATTTTTGGTATAGAATAAAAAAAGTTTCTGGTCAGAATTGTCAGGTAAACTCCAGTAGGCACAAATCCCTATTTCGGGAGCTTATGGGGTTACACTTGGGCTTGCTGCCTCTCCTCAGAGGAAGGCTGAATGTGCTTGCTCTGTGCTGGACAGGAGCAAGCTGACAGATGGCTCTTAAGGGTAATTTCTAGAGAGTGCACAGTAGAAGATTAGGGCCTGAGCAACCTGCTGGAGGAGGAAAGAACCTGGAAGAGCACCAAGAAGTGCAACAATGTGAATACCAGCTGCAGTTACAGCAGCTTTTAAAACAGTGGTTTTAATTAGAAATCATTTTAGGATACACATTTGGTGTCCTGTCTAATTACTCAGCATGAAGTACAAGAAACATTGTGGCAAAGGTCAAGCTAAAGAGATTCAGAGCATGAAAAATACTGTGATTAGCATGAAAGCAAAGCAGAACGAAGAAACAGAAGCAGACAGCATTGATCTTAATTTCTAGACAAAAAAATCCCGTACAGGCATGGAAGCAAGAACCAAGTCTGTACTGAGAGCTGCCTAAGGGAATAAAGATGAAAAAAAATGAAGGCAAATCTTTAAGTACTGTCTTCCTGGGGAAAAAAAAGAAGTGATACCACCTCCAGGAATAATGCCTGAAGCACTGGCACACTCGTGCATGTCTGATGAACACTAAAACCCATAAAAGACTGAGACTGTAAAGAAATAAAAGCCAGAGTAGAAGAAGAAATAGATCCATTACAAAATACACTCAAGCGGGCTAAGGGAATCCAGAAGGCAACCCAGAGACAGATCTAAAAATGTCAACTATGCACTGTATTACACAGCATATAAACCAGATGGAATAATGGCCATTCTTTTGGAATATTCCAGTGAGCCTGTGAAACTGAGTTTGCCCCAAGTCACTGCTGTCTCTGCCCTGGGATGGAAAGGCAGCAATATGACCTGAACACCTACAATCAAAGCATAGCACTTGCAGTGTGTCTGCAGTTCATCCAAACATCGCTCACACGCTGCAGCAGACAGCACGTGACACAGGACTGACGAGTTTGTAGCCATGATTTGACATCAAGAGCCAGCTAAACTCTCCTGGAGATTGCAGAACCAACTACATAGAACTCATCAGAAATAGCAGCAATATCGGCTGCACAAGTGTGCCTGAGCTATTCTGACTATTGGTGAAATCACAGATTCACAGAATCACCTTGTTGGAAAAGACCTTTGAGATCACTGAGTCCAACTGTCTTTTACATCTCATCCCCTACAAGTGATCTTTCATGGAGGGGTAATTTGCTACCATTCTTAATTGCTCAGCACAAGTAGCAGATGTCTGCTTGTAGTGTCCATAGGAGACTATGTTTACACCATTCCAATGCCACATGACAGACATTTGGGTTTTTTTCCATTTCCTTTTTTTTCTTACGCAGCAAATCATACTCAGCAACCTTAAAACAATATTATTAAAACTATGAAGTCAAGTATTCCAGAGAATGACAAAATTAAGGTCACCTGTGACAAATTTCAGAAGGTTCAAGAGTTTTCAAGTGAACAGGATGCTTTTAAAATTAACTATATTAATTACTTCTTATGTCAGGAATGTTTCTTGTTAAGCTAAAATTACCTTTTGGTAACATTTGGCCTAACTATTTATGCTGTATGAACATCAGGAATTATGCCTGTTTTAAAGATGCACCATCAGGATGCAGCTGATGACATTATTTTTATGGGAAAAGCTGTTGACCAAAATGCATGATACCAAAGGATTAATATTTGTAATAAAAGCAAAGAATTAAGCCTAGAAAAAAGTTCAGAGTTAAAAGGCAATGAGGACAATCCAAGTCAAAGTGCATTACATCAACTCAGCAGTTTATAAAACTGCATAGCACCTGCTCTGCAAGACAACTGCCTGTCCTTTAGAATTACTGGCACAACCTGAACACACCTAAGAATGATCAGAGACCTAAGTGGAAGCATTTGAAAGGGCAAGGAAAAAGCTTAACTTTGGTCTAACCTTAAATTCATTTAGTTTTCCAGAGCAAGAAGATAAACAGTGCAGTTTACAAGCAGGCACCAAGGGATGTAGATGCTCATAGCACTTCTCAGTAGGTTCATAAAAAGCTCACACAGGCGTTGTGCTGAGGGGCTGGTGGCTGTAGTCTTTGAAAGGCAGTAAGTTCATTAGCTTTAGGCACAAAAGGAAAAGGTGACCTAATCACCTTTTGATTATTTTTATCAAGGAAACCAGTGGTGCATTCAAATAACCAGTGTGATGTTATTGAAATTCCAACATCAATACGTGGAAATATGCTTCTATCTGAGAAAGTCATTACCAATGACAAGTACATGGAGCAGGAAATAGCTTCCACGGTTCAGGGCAGATTCTGAATCTTCACAAATGGAGGCATCAGACAATTGAACAAAGGTGTTGACAGGATGAGTTAGTGGAAATAAAAGAGTCATGCCAAGTGGTTCAATAGACTGAAATAAAGATCTGATGATCCATCAGCTCTAAGGGATGAATGTGCCACAGGTGAGGCTACAGCAAGGCATTTTGACACAGGATCTCCTTTCAGATCCCACTCTCCTCCCCACCAAAGGCAGCCTCTCTCCCCTTCCCTCTCAAAGGCAGCTGTGCCCTGCAGCCACCAAGGCCACCTTCACCCAATGCTTCAGGAGGATTTTTGGTAGAAGGCTTAAACAGCTGTTGCTACACGCTGGGAGCCTCCCAAATTGAAAGTGAGATGGGAAACCAGAGATTTCTGCTGCCAGCCAGGCCTGCCCAAGGGATGGATGAGGTCAGGGCTGCATGACACCCCATGATGGAGCCACAACGAACACGTACGTGAGGGCAATGGTGAGATCTGCCACCATTACTGCCTCAGCTCTGTACCAACTGAATTCACAGCAAGCTCTGCAGGGCTTCTCGAGACCAGGGGAGCTCTGAGAGGTGACTGAGAGCAAGGGCATTATAGAATCATGGAATGGTCTGAGTCGGAAGGGGCCTTAAAGCCTATGCAGTTCCACCCCCACGCCATGGGCAGGGACACCTCCCACTGGATCAGGGGCTCAAAGCTCCATCCAACCTGGCCTTGAACACCTCCAGGGAGGGGGCAGCCACAACTTATCTGGGCAACCTGTGCCAGGGCCTCACTATCCTCACAGGGAAATATTTCTTCCCGATATGATATCTAAAGCTCCCCTCTTCTGGCTTATTCCTACTATGATAGGACGAGGGGGAATGGATTTAAACTGGGAGGGGGAAGTTTTAGATTAGATATTAGGAAGAAATTATTCATGATAAGGGTGCTGAGGCATGAGATCCAGTGGGAGGTATCTTTTCCCGTGGCAGGGGGATTGGAAGTGGATGGGCTTTAAGGTCCTGATAGAAGAAGTAACTATTATAAAAAGTGGAATGGTTTGATTTAGGCTAAAGTAGACTTAAAAGTTCATCTGAGTAACAGTACTTTTATTAAAGTTAGACAGAATGTCCCTCTGATAGCATGGTTTCCTGATAGCATGTATTTTCAGTGTTTTTCCAGAGAGAAAGAGAAATGATAACGTCTTGTGTTATGACATGTCCTGAACAGATGCATATTCTTCTATAATAGTATCTGTTTGCAGTCTTTCACCATTTAAAAACAAGGTCAGACAGAGCTGGCTCCAAAGCTCCAATTAGCAAAGATTTTGTTGTTGTGAAGTTAGCAATAAAATTAAAATTAATCCTTAAAAAGTAACAGAATACATTTAAGATTTCAGGGAAAATGTATACATATGCCAGTAACTGGGAAAGATCTTCTGTCCCCAGCTCTTGTCCTGTTACACGACTGATGGAAATCATTCCCTCGTGTGTCCAGCACTGAATTAAAGCACGCTTGGTTCTAAACCTCCAAAACGAGAGTTTATTCACCAGCATTTCCGGTGTCAGTCCCTTCCAACCCAACCACTCTGGGATTACGTGATTCTGTGATTTCGTGCTCCAAGCGCCGCCAGAGAACGAAGCACGGCGGGAGTGGAAGGCGGCAGCCGCCCCGCTGCAGGTGCCGGTGCCCGCCCCGAGGCGGCGGCGCGTGCGCACGGGCCGCGCCCGCGCTTCCGGCGGCGGCGGCGCGGGAAGATGGCGGCGCTGGTGCCCGCCGCCTGCCGGGCGCGCGCCGCCGCAGCAGCGTTGCTTCTGGGGTGCTGCGGGGCTGCGCTCGCCGGCGGCGTCCAGGTACGGAGGCTGTGGCGGGCGGGCCGCGCCGTGGGGCTGCCCCGAGCCCCCCCGTGGCGCTCCGGGAGGGGCTGCATCTGTTCCCGGGGCGGGCGCCTCCGATCCCGGCCCCGCTCGCCCTGGTCCCGCCCCCGCTCGCCGTGCGGTGGCTCCGCCCCCTCCCGTAGCCCCGCCCTCTCAGCGCTGGCCCCTCTGCCCTGACTCCCTACCCCTCAGCTCTGACTCCGCCCCCTCCGCTCTGGCCCCGCCTCCCGCCCCCTCCGCCCACCTCGGCTCCGCCCCTGGCGCCGCAGGAGCGCCCCAAACCACCGTGGAACTTGTTTGAACTGCTCGAAGCTTCAGCAGGAAGAGAGGAGCCTTAGAGTAGACCTTTTTTATCAATATTACTTTGCTACTGTAAATCTCTTGAAAGTACAAACATTCTGTAGTCAAATGACTGTAAAAATCCCCAAATGAATAAGATCAATCATTAATTTGATTACTGTTGTTCATTCAGGCTTTGAGCCCCCTGATCCAGTGGGAGGTGTCCCTGCCCATGGCAAAGGGGTTGGAACTGGATGGACTTTGAGGTCGTTTCCAATGCAAACCTTTCACAGAAAGTTAAAATACAAACCCTGTCATTTTATATGTTGTAGGTTTCTGAAATGCAATTTCTCATTTGTTGCACAGTGTAACTTCCATTGTGCTTTGTTCCTTTCTGGACATTTCTTGACTGCGTTATGTGTGAACAGAGTTTTTGGGCTAAAGATGGGGATAGGGTGTTGGATGCTTTTACCGGTGGCCAAGCTGCACGGGCTCACCTGGCCATGGTTGCCACCTGCTCTTCTCACAGGTGGGGACATCCACACACAGAAGGAGCTTGTGTGTTTTCTAAATGGGAGTAATACCATGTTTCACTAATTATGCTTTTTGCAGAGCGCCCATGCTACAGATGGAGCGTTGTTTGTATTTGAATTTTGCTTTTGTAACAACTTGTTATGCTTGAAATTAATTACTAATAGGACAAAAAAAATAGCCAATAGAAATATTTTTAGAATCTTCTGATTACTAATTATACTGCATATTGTTTGCTACTTGAAGTACAGTATGCTTTACCTGTATTTTAACAAATGCTTTTTCTGTTACTCTGTGTTTTGTGTGAGACCATGGGCACCAGCACAGCACCCCTTGGAGAGTTAAGAGTATGGTTAAGGTTAAGGACCAGCAAGTCCAGATTCCTGTCCTGTGATGGACTCGTTCCCTTTCCTCTGGAAAGTCTTATCCCCTGTCTGTGTCCTGATTTATGCTATCTGTTAAAGAAAAAGGGTCATCTCCTCTGCAAAGCACACTGGGAACTATGGATAACATAGATTATAGAGAAGGCTGTTGTCATATCTCCTGATTTCGGAAGATAAATGTGACCATCTTGGGTCTGAAATAGTTTAAAATTGCAGATTTTCTCAGCTGCTTTTGAAAATGTGAGAGGAACAATGAAAATAGAAAGTAATTCAAGCCCCTTTTCTCATTAAGGAAGAAACTCTAGGTCAATAAATCATTTTATTTTGTTCTTGGAGTGTCCTTTGGAATAGAGATGTATGGGCTTTTTGCATTAACTAAGCTGAAAATGACTAATAGTTCTTGCTTCTTTGTTATTTAGTCAGTTTTAGGGAAAGATTGGGAGCAATTAGCTTGCATGAAATGTGCGAAACGGGAAGAAAAGCTACCTCTCTTGAAGATTTTGTGAGGTTTATTCAGAGTTAAGGTGTGGTAAACATGCATTGAAGGAATGGGGTGGAAACAAAAATAGGAGCAGTCATTTCTTATTGCTGAAAGACTTAAAATTTTCTCTGTCTTTCAGGATCAAGCAGAGCAGTTCTTTAGAAGTGGACATACAAATAACTGGGCAGTTTTGGTAAGTGTGGTCAAGGTTGTTATCTTCCAATAAAGTTAATAATTTTTCATCAGGAGCTGTACTTGCAACAGGCACTTAGGAATTGTGCTCACTTGAAAGAAATGGAATGATAAAGACCTGGAAATAAATAAAATTGAAATTGTGCCTGCAAATTTATTACACTATCATAAAATTATCTTTCCAGTGTTGTTGCATTTCAATCACTCAAAACGTCCAGCTGTGTGGCAGAATTAATTAAACAAAAGCTCTGACAGCATTAAAACAGTTAATGCTGCCATACTGCATATTGAACAAAAGTGTAATTCTGATATCAGAGAAGTGTATCTCTGTGACCAGAAAGGTACAATTTATTTCTGATTTTAGTTCTTACTCAATCTGTTAACTTGTGATAACAAGCTTAGAATAAAATAAATTCAGACAACGTAATGTTTAGGTCAACTGTTCTTATCCTGCTTTTTTTCTTTGCTAGGAATCTTTTATTAGCTTTGAATCATGCTACACAATTGGTTCTTAATCACAATTCAGGTCTTAATGAGTAATTTGTTTCAGAACACTATTATAATTAGTCAGTAGCAACTGTTTGTTTTCCAGATACTAAAATTGAACAGTAATTAATTGAATTAGAAGGCATAATTTCTATATTCTACAGTGCACAAACCTGGAACTATGAAAAAACCTCAAGTACTACTTTAGTACTATTAAATAGGTGTTTTTATTAGTACTCATAAAAACACACAAAGAAAGTGGAAAATTAGGTCTAAGGAGCTATACTTTCTGTCCTCAACAGATTCTCTGCTGGTTATATTTTTACAGTAGATCATGATTAAGATTTATAATAATTGCTACTAATTTTTAAGCAGTAAAATGGGGGGGGTTTAATGCTATAAGGCACTTCAAGCTTGAGGTCATACTTTCTTTATTTTCAGCATTTGTTGCTTTGGTACAACAAAGATTTATGCAGCTTGTATTATGAGTTTCTCGGTGTTGCTGTATTCTTTCTGATTTGTTGCTTGTTTGTTGACACTCCTGTAATCACAATCTTATGATGCAATGTGCCAGGCCAGTTTGTGTCTTTTACAATTTTTAATTTGCTTTTTTTTTTCCTTACAAATTTAAGGTGTGTACATCTAGATTCTGGTTTAATTACCGTCATGTGGCAAATACTCTTTCAGTCTACAGAAGTGTCAAGAGACTGGGCATTCCTGATAGGTGAGGCAATCTTGGTGAATACAGTTCCTTGCAAATGTGCTATTACATTTCGGTGGTTGTTTGAAGCAGTATAAAAGTACATTTCTCTTCCCAGTTTAACTGGATTAAAGTAAAAAGGAAGGATGTGATCACATCAGAATATCGAAAAGCACGGCAATGTTGTTCAAAAGGAAGCCAACAGGTTATATGATAAAACTTTCAGTTGGAATAGGCTGATTAAAAACACAAGGAGCTATCTGGCCACTAAAATGACCACTTAGTACACTGGTGAAAGCATAATGTGAAAATTGATAGATGCATTCAGCGATGACAGTACTACTCTGAGATACAGCTTTTGCTGTACCTTAGTTTCCTTTCAGTGTGGAGATGGTAGCAACCCTAACCAAACTAAAATGTCAGACTTCCACATCTGCAACTACACTGAGAGTCTCTAAATTAAAGACCCTGAACGAAACAGCTCCTATGTATCAAAAGTAGCCTTGAAAAATACATTTTTGCATCATGTTTTTAGAGAAACCAGAAGCTTTGTCCATACATATTATGCTTCAGTGATAGCACAATGGTTAAGATAGTATCCCTTCTTGTCAGCAGGATTAGGAAGGTGAACACACTCTTCTGAAGTGTCTTTTAGTCGCATTCCTACTGGAAGTTCTAGGAATATTGGCACAGTTCCATCCAGCTGTTTTGGAATGCAATTTACTTGCATGAGAAGTATGGAAGCGAATTTTCAACACTAGCATCCACTGAATAATAGCCTATATGTATCTATTTTTCCATATTTGCTATGGAAATCCTGGTGGTTTTTAATATTAGTTTAGGGGACTGGTAGTTTCTCCAGCATGTCTGCCTGAAGAGATGTGGCCTGCAAAATGCATCTTCCATTGGATTAGGTTTGTATGGTCTTTTTTTTGTCCAAGTCCAAAACTGTAGTATCTGGAGTCCCCACTGAGCTCACACTCAGCCGTTAACGCAGTGGCAGGATCATCCTGTTCCTTGTGTTTATTTTTAAAAGGAAAAGAGTGGCTTCTCAGTTTTTTAAAGAGGGTATATTGACACTTGATCTCTGGAAGCTTTTGGGAGCTATAAATCCAAGGGAGAGTACTGCCTAGGCATTGTGTGCTGAAAGGCACAGAAATACAGCATTTTTTGTACATCTCATTCAGAAGCGTCTGTCTTCTTCCCTGTCCAGCCTTTGGAGCACACACGCCTTAGGCAGCACCTTAGAAATTCTGTCCTCACTTGAGGACTTTAATCTTCTCTGCATCCATCCATCGTCACCATTGAGATCAAAAGAGATAGCAGTTTTAGAAATACTGAAGAAAAAATACTCCAATACTACAGCATGGATGGAGATTTCTGTTGTTCAGTAACCTGATCCGTTACTTATTCATACCCAGGAATCTGGAAATTAATCTCAAAAAGCCAGCAAGGTCAAGAATAAGACATTGGAGAAGACCTAGAGAAAGTGAGCCTATTTTTTCCCATTTGCAGCAATTTTTACATGGATTTGAATGGGTTTCTCCCTTAGGCAAACTTCTTTCTCTGTCTCTTTCTTTCTTTGATGCAAAACTTTGTTCAAAATACTGATGACTAAAAAAAAAAACCCCAAATCACATTAAAAATAAGTATTTATCATGATTCTTGGAGCCGGTTTTTCTTTGAAGGGTTTGTGTTTAGCCTCATTTTGAGTGGAACTGTGTCAATATAGTGGTTTAAATAGCTTTGTCATCCAAGAACAGTACTCATTAGGAAAATGATTTGCGGTTTTATGACTGTAAATTGCCCTGGTTTGTTGACATGTGGGCACAATGCTCCAATTTATAAGTGAAAGGTTTTGCTAAAATAAAACAAAGCCAAAATGAATCCAAAAATTCTTTTTGATTCCTGGAATAATTTTGCAGGAGAATGTTTACATCATGGAAGTAGCATTGATGTAATATGTGGTTAGATTACACTGGTTTAACAGTTCAGCTGCAAGTTAACACCCAGATTGTTTTGCTGCATTTCTGAACTACTTGTACACTACGTGTTTAAGAATGCTGTACAGTGCACAGACTTTGCACGATTGTGCTCACCCATCTGTACTGCTGCTATGCAGAACCTCTTACCAAGTGATGTGTGATTATTAATTATTCTTTTTAATAGATACATTCCTAGCAAAAATACAGTGCTAAACTGTAGGCCTAGTGATGGCTTAGTCTGGAATATTTTCCTTTGAGTGCAATGCTAAAATCTGGTTTACACCTGACTATCTCAGTAAACTTGCAATGCATTTATTCAACTCTTGCTTCCAACTAATTCTCTTTTAATGATACTCTTTTATAAATATAAAATAGTTTTATACTGCTGTGTGTATATGGAAAAGAAAAAAAATTCTTTGTTTCTCTTTTGTAGTTGTCTTCTGGCATTAAAGCTTCATATTTATGCCAATATTTTATTCCCATTGAAATAATTTACTTTTATTATTTTCGAGGATTTATAGTTATGCGATTTTGGACAGCATTTGTGTGTCTTTTTTTTTGTGCAGTGTAGTTTATGAGCATTTAATAACTACTTAAAATGCTCATGCAGACACATAGGTGGATGATGACAAGCACAGGAATGGTGTTTAAATAGCCGGACACAGCTTAATTTATAACTGTGTGCCTGAGAGTTTGAATTAGCAGCATTCTTTGCAGGATGCAGAGCTTTCCTTTTATAAGTATTGTTTGGGAGAGCACAAAGATCCCACTCCAGGAGAAACTATATCCAAGATGGGGTTATCCAAGGAAAGGACTGACATCACCTTGTTCCAGATGTATCTGACACGTTCTTCCTAGTGCTAACAGTCTCCAGTGACTACTTGTTATTTCATATTTTGACCCAAAGCTGACCCTGCGAGGTGAGATACAGATCTTCAGCAGCATGCAAGTTGGAACAGCTTTACAACATACTGTTTCTTTCTCTTGGTACTGTGAAAGGTTGGGTTAGTTTTTTTCTTGCTACTATGAAGACAAAAGATTTGATGTTTGCCCACTGTGTTCTTCAGGAAAATTCCATTAGCACAGATAATTATACAGTACTGTATCAGATATAGTACAATGGTTTGAGAAAGGTTCAGGAGCTCCTGATATTTGATTAAAAATAGTTGCAGCATTTTTAATTATCTGTCTGAAAAGGTTCAAATAGGTTGGGATATTTTCCATGGAGCTGCATGAAGGGATTTAGTGCCCCATAAATATCTCTGAATTTTTTATAAAGAGTTCTGCCAGCCTAGGTCCAGCCTATCTATACCATAAAGCTGCTAATGTCAACTACTTTTGTGCTTATCTTTGGCCTGCTGGCTGCATTTCCATGTGTGGTGTTTTTATAATAGTGAGGAGGTACATAAGGAAACAGAGTATAACTAAGCAAAGCTTTGCTTACAATTCCAGGAATCTTCTTAATGTTATCAGCTATTGTTTTAATCATGGGGCAGTGTTGTTGTAATTTCCGTTTGAGTGTTACGTGAAAGAAAAATGGCTGAAATGTTTTTGTTTTATTTTTCATAGTCACATTGTCCTGATGCTGGCAGATGACATGGCTTGTAATCCCAGGAATCCCAAACCAGCTACTGTGTTCAGTCATAAAAACATGGAGCTAAACGTCTACGGAGACGATGTGGAAGTGGATTACAGAAGCTATGAGGTGACTTTGCTTTAATTAAATCACTGGGTCTTTGTTTTAGTATTGGTTTAAAGACTGATACAACATCTGTGAAGTCTGAGGAAGTGTTTCTATTCTCATAACTGGTTTGGGGATGGGCTTTTATTATCAACTTAAAACACACACTCCTCCCTCCCATTATCTAATCATTATTGTGAAGTAATTACTCTATAGAAATCTGCATTCTATCACATTTTCATTTTTGTGTACTATTCCTTCAAACAGAGAGTGTCTTTACTAGTTGATCTTAAACTGGACCTCAATTGCATGGTTTAATTGTGCTATCTAATAATTCCTAAAGGTTTATAGAAGCATATTTAAGTGTATAGTAGTTGTTTAATTTCTCTGAAGCTTTTTATAAATACTGAAGATACAGAACTGAAATAGAGATATGTTCTTTTTATTGTTTTTTTCCTGAGTGTGGATTTGTTTCTGGGTTTTGAGCTGTGTATATCTGCATAAAGAGATAAAGAGTAAGTGGTATTTTATAAGATGTTTTACAATTGCCATCCACATAGGTCTTACCTGATCACTCAAAGACTATGTAACTGAAATTAATCTTGTTTTCCTTTACTGAGTTGTAGAGGGAATTTAAACTTTTATCTTTCCATGTTAACACACACTAATACTGGAGATTTTTGTGAGTATATGAGCAGCTTTGGCAGAATAAAGCTATATGCTGACAAGTTTTCAGATCAATAAAAATGTATTTAGAAATTAAAGTGATAGTGGGCTTACTGGAAATAATAAAAGATATTAGTGGGATAAAGTAAAAGGTACCATATGATTGTGAACCTGCAGTAAAACCTTAAAATAGAGAAGGTCTGTTTTTGCAGTTTACAGCATGCAATATTATGTCTGGTTAGATACACTGCGTATTTTAGTGTTCCATTATTTATGTAATCCAACCTACAGTGGTTGATCAATATTTTTCTCTTCAGAAGATTACTTTATGCTTCTATTCATAGGTTACTGTCGAAAACTTCTTGCGTGTATTAACAGGAAGAATCCCACCAAGCACACCGCGATCTAAACGTCTCCTTTCTGATGACAGAAGCAATATTCTAATATATATGACAGGTAATTACAGGTTTCTGTATAGAATTTATTGATGTTCATTGTTTGGGCCTGTTTGAAAGCATGAAATCCCATTAGGAGTCCAAACAAACAAAAGGATCAGCAAAAGTATCTGTGAGGTACTAATATTTTACTTTGCTGCAACCTATTTGGAGAAGAATTGTGTTTGCCTGTTTTTTAGAAAAAAGGCCAGCCGGGCTGGATATCTTCCTGTAACCCACATGCTTGCCTAACTTCTGATTTTTCTGTCAGGCCATGGTGGAAATGGTTTCCTAAAATTTCAAGATTCCGAAGAAATCACAAATGTAGAACTTGCTGATGCCTTTGAACAAATGTGGCAGAAAAGAAGGTAAGAAAAAAGCCTTATTTAGCAGTGAAGTACTGCATTTCACAAACATGCCCGAAGTCTTACCACTAGGCCTTGCTGCCCTTCAGCAGCGATACTGTCTGTGGTCCATAAAATTGCATTGAAGTTTGCATTCAGAAAGAAGAGTTTTAATTTGTGCTTCCAGCATTCTGCAGTTACAGCTACGAAATGTGTGGCTTTGGCTGAACTGGCATCTTGCAGTCAGTGCAAACTCTTCTGTTCCTTGGGTTCCTCGCAGCTGACCTGGCAACCAAAAAGCAAAATATGTATATGTTCTTTCATTATAAAGAGAGATGGGTAAGGAGGCTGTTTTATTTCTTTCAGATACAACGAATTGTTGTTTATTATTGATACTTGTCAAGGAGCATCCATGTATGAACGATTTTATTCACCTAATATAATGGCCTTGGCTAGCAGCCAAGTAGGAGAAGATTCTTTATCAGTAAGTAGATTTTTGTGATCCTGAAGACAATTTTCACAATACTTGAGTTAAAAGCACAAGTCCTATTGACTTTTAACTAAAAAATTCCTTTCTAATTGCTGAATGTGTAAAGTATTTAGTTACAAAGTGTGGTTTTGACAAAACTTTTAAGTGTACTTTTCCTGCTTGTTTCCTGTGCTGCCTTAAAAAAACCAGGCTAACTGTAGATTTCTGTGCTTGCTGGCCAGTTTGTGCATTGCCTGCAATGGGAAGAAATTTTATGGGAGGACTGTTGAGCGATGTTTGTGAGGAATATTCAGTCTAGGACTTGTTGCACTTGATATACGAAAGAAAATACCCACTATCTTTTCCCTGCTGTAATTATATCCCAGCTGAATTTCAGAGAGCTGGTGGGGGAGAGATTCTAGCCAGCCAAAACCAGCAGGTCAGGATTACCTGAACCCACATAGTGCTGTAAGATAAGCTGTCTTGACCAGCCCTGTTGTTTCAATTCTTAAGAAGCTTGGGGCAACCTACAAATCCATACTGGCCATTAAGCAGAAAGGGTTCCCTGCTTTTTGGCAAACATGGAGATTACCAGGATATAGTCTAGAAAAATGAAGATAAGTTGTATTATTCAGCTTATCAACAATATGTTTCTTCACAACCAGTCATTTTCTTTGTATAATTTGCTTAAGAAAAAAAATGGTTATGTTTAACTTTTGTAACAGTCTCTTGCTTTCTGTTCTCTCTCCTAAATATTGAGTTCTCTCCTGCACATGTGCAATAACTCCTGTGTGTTGTTTTTAAGCATCAACCTGATCTTGGGATTGGTGTTCATCTCATGGACCGATACACTTTCTATGTGCTAGAGTTCTTGGAAGAAATTCATCCAGCCAGTCAGACAAATATGAATGACCTAGTAAGTAGAATATTCAACACTCATGAATATGCTAATGACTTTAACTGTTTCAAAACTAATTCATTTTATCTGTAGGGTTCTCCAAATGCTTTTTGTTCTCCTGCTGTTTTCTTGGAAGCAGCTTTGGGGGGGAGGGTCTTTTTGCCATTATTAATTGTAATTGTAGTGTAACACTTCAAAGATTGTCCTCAGTGTGACAGTAGTTTGCTGGCTACAGCAAAAATAGCTAGATTTTTATTCATTGAAAAATGAGTAAAGTATTCATTAAATATTGATTTCAATAGAGTGAAGTATTTGCACATGAAAAAGTTAAAGTAGGAAGCTTCTAAAATCAGCTTACTGAACAGCAGACACTTTGCAGGCGTGGAAAGGCAGCCCTTGATATTGTTTTGCAAAGGTGATTAAATAGTTAAAATTCTAACCGTGCCTCACAAATGCCTGCAGAGACCGATTTCTCTATATATCTGCTTTGATTCCAGAGCAAGATATGTCCAAATCCAACAGTGTTCAGAGTTATTTGCATCTTAGGTAAATATTAATTGTAGCTTTCAGGTATGGGGCAGAAGGGAAAAAAAACCCAACCAGATAATCTATGACAATATTTATGAAAATGTCTCTGTAACTGCTAGAGGTGTACACTGGTGAGAGGACATAAAATGTCACCATATTTTATTTACTGTTAGCCCTTTATACCTGTTCTGGTACCACTTTCATTGTAGTAATACATTATGCTTTGTAGCTGTAAATCCTGACTTGCTGTGTCAGTGGTCTAAGAGCCACCACTTACAGAACACATTGTCTTTGATTCATTTCTGTAAAAGGAGCAGCTGCTCAAAAGTTTTATGCCACCCTCTGTCTACAGAGGATGGTGTTAGCCTGGCTGCTAGATGTGTAGTAGAATTCTCTCTGAACAGCCCATGCTTGACAGATTTTATGTTGATACAGAGTTGATTTTGTGACTAAGAGTCAAGATTCTTTTATTACCATGGGAATGAAATTCTGTCCTGTGATTTAATACCTTCTGATCATGGGATACAGATAACTTTAAAATGAATCTTGTTAAAGCAGAATATGCAAGTTCTTTATTAATTAAGTATCTTCTAGCCAATTATTCAAACAACTCTTCAGAGCTCTATTCTGTAAAAAAGAAAACAAACTGTTAAAAAAATAAGTAATAACAAATGAACGGTGGTTTCTACTGTATAAGACACCCTCTGGGAAGTGGTGTAAATGGTCTGGCCAGCTAGATATTAATCCAGTTCTTATGAAAGTTTGCAAAATTTGTTAGCTGGCCAAGCAGTTTATCTTTTGAGATCTTTGGAGAAGATCTAGGCCTTCTCTCAGCATTTTTGTTTTGGTTTTGTTCGTATTCCAAATACTTAGGAAGAGCTGTGGAAAGTTATCCCATACTGCTAACTTCCTTTGTGTGTCCTCAATCTGCTTCTTGCTGCTCTGGCAAGGGCAGAGAATGGACCCAAATGTATCACTGCTTGTGAGGATCACATACTGAGTTGTAATATGCCCCTATTACAGCCCATTTATTTACCAACAGTTATAGGGAAAACTTAGGCACTGGAATGTGCTGTTAATGTCATGCTCATTTCAGGACAAAGATTTACTGCTTATCCAAGTCTGATTTTTTAAAATTAATGCTTTCCAAACTCAGGATAACATATTAAGTGGCTCACAAACTAGCTTCACAATTATTAGGTAATGTTTAGTTATCTGATCTTCTGGTATGTCAGATGTCTGCTCTTGTAGAAGTACTGTGTATTTGTTACTTTACTTTTCTCCAGCCACTCTTAAAACAGCTTCTCTTCACATCCACCTAAGAGTTGGATATTGCATTCCTGCACAGAATGAGACATCTTTTCTCATAATCCACTCCACCACCTACTCCCCACCTGCTCCATCTGTGTTGCTAAGGGACAGCAGAAAGCTGTACAAATGAGTGACTTTCATTTTGATCACAACTCCAGAAATGTGAAGACTAAATTGAAATGTCACACATTTGAACTTTTAAAAGAAGATTCAAATACTTTTCCAAATGAGATATCATTTGTCATAAAATAGCTAAAGTGTTGTTAAGAAAAGTCAAGATAACAAAGTTCCCATCCTGTGGAATTGTTTAGCTTTGTTTGAATAGGGTCTTTTATAAAAAAAAATTGAAAAAAGGACAAATGAACAGCTGAGTTTCATTTAACCTACTATTTTTTTGTCAAAAGACCTCAGTTCTGAGTGTTAGCCTGCTGTGGTACAATCGCTTTGCAGTCTTTCTTTTCTCACACTGGTGCTGAACAGGTAGATTTTTAATGTCGTTGCACATTTTTGTTCTGGATTTATCTTAACATCTTACGGTAATAAATTGTTGTGTGACAGGTTAGAAACAATAGAGACTATTGGTGAATGAGGTACAGGATATGATTGTCCATCTTGGTTTTCAGTTTCAGGTCTGTCCAAAAAGTTTGTGTGTTTCCACACCTGGGCACCGAACTGATCTCTTTCAGCGGGACCCTCAAAACGTTCTGATAACAGATTTCTTCGGCAGTGTGAGAAAGGTGGAAATTACAACACAGACAATTTCTTTGGACCGCAACTTCACTGGTTTTGAAAGCAAGTAAGTAGTCATTATTTAGACTTGATTTATACAGATATGTGCTACAGAAGGAAAATGTTGTGTAACTTTTAAGGAAAGAACCCTGATTTACTCTCATTTCTTACAAAAAAACCAGGGAGTTGGTATGGACCTGCTACTACTGATAAAATTGGGGTTTGTCAGCTGAAAACTTTCAGTTTAAAAATTCTCACACCTTTATTCACCTTTGTAAATAAATACTGCTGCAGACTGAAGTGTGGATACCAACAACAACAACAATTTTCTTTCTTCCCTAGTGTTTCTTCTTTAATGTGAAGAAACATTTGTTTCTGGCAATTTCTGCTTGTAATGGTTTACTCCCTCAGATAAACTCTTGAGTATAAGCCATCAGTTAATTGTTTCCTAGCAACTTGCTTTTTAATAAGCGCTCTGTTTCAGTTCTGTGAATCCTCTGACTCTTGACCTTTACTGTCCTGCGAATTTGTTGCTGTGATGAAACAGTTCATTTGAACAAAATTCACGTTATGAGTTCATTGATAGAAGTTGTAACAGGGCTTCCACTACTTTGTGGATGAAGAATTATAAACTACTTTTTATTTTTGGTATTCTGTTGCCACCTATTGGGAACATATAAAGAAAGACGTGCTTGTACTGTAGAGTTTGTTTAGCATTGTGCTTCCATTTCTGTTGCATGTTTTATGTTTCATGATCTGTCCTCTAGAAGGGGGAAAAAAAATTTGAAATAGTCTGCTATACCAGGGATGAAGTATTTTTCAACACATAAATTTATGTAAATTGTCTACCTTTTCATTTACTGTTGCTTAAATCAAAGAACGTGTTAGTGGATAGCAGTTTTATTACTTTCAAAGATAACAGTAACTCTGGTCCTTGTAATTAAAAATATCCTACATGTTTAATGGACTTCATTTTCATACTGTATCTTTATCTGTATCATGCATGTTAGTATGAGCAGATAATTTTGTGAATCCTTAGTTTAGAACAGCATTTAGTGACACTAAATTTGGGGTTTGTCTGAAGAATCAAAAAGCTTTTGGCAAATAGACATTTTGTCAGTCAAAAAAACATGATGAAAACTTACCTATGTGGGTTTCTGTTATAGTGTGTGGATAATTGAAAGGAGAAATATATTTTGGACAGCTTCCTTGAAACAGGAAGTGACAGGATTTGTTTTTGAGCTACTTTGGTGCCAATATCTGAGGGGTTTTAGGTATCTGACACAGCACTGACACACAGTGGAAGCAGTGCTGAGATATGGGCACTCATGCACAGACGGGAATGTTACCCATGTGAAATGTTGTGATATTTACTGAAAGCTGTTATCATGGCAATTCTGCTTCACTTATATCTGTGAAATTGGAAGGGATGGGAAGAGGCTGGTTAAATAGCTAAATAGCTCCTTTAGCTTGAGAGAGTCTTCGAGAACATGTATGACCAGGAGTGGAAGGACACAGCAGCAGCTCACGGTGCTGCCTCACCTCTGTAACGTGTATGACTACTTTCAAGTGGTCTTGGGTATAACAGAGTTATTCATTGCACTATATTCAGATACAATTCTTAAAAAAAGTACTTCAGTTCTCAGTTTCTTGTTATCATTTTGGAAGAGTTTATATAGAATGTGATTTTAATGGAGAAGAAAGTATGGACTTTGTAGAAAAAGTGCTGGAAAATTGTAGTATATCTGTATAGATAGTGACGTGGTGTGCTGAAATTCCTTCAACAGAGTTCTGAGGTCAGTACCTCGTGGTATGACAGATCTGAACTATAGCTGGAAGTGAATTTATTAATTAAAAATGTTAATGCTTTTTAAAAATGCAATTTTGGAGATTCTGCCCTGCAAGAATTGGGTTTTATTTAGAGAGTGTTATAAACGTTACACACTTCTATTTCTGAGGGTGTTAAGAAGTCGGAACACTTAACAAATTATGTGATCTTTGAAAAGATTGTCCCAAATTAATGTAAGAATGACCCTTGAATGAATGCATGTGAGTGCGTATTCTTAACCTCCTCAGTGTTAAACTGTTCTGTGGCTTTTGGGAATGTGATGGCTGTTGACACCCCAGATTGCACTCTTATCTAAAATGGCAAGGGAAAGATGGGGCTGGCACAGCCTGATTTATTCTTCTTGGTATCATTGGGAGAGACCTAAACCAAGCTTATTAAAAATGAATAATCCTTCCAAATTAGTCATGAATAATCTTATGTCTAATATTTTAAAAGCCTTTGTGAAGAAGCAGAGAGTCGTGTAAAATTTAACTTGAACTCCTTAAGGGTTTGCAGGAAGTATTTACCAGGAAGCATCTGATAGATCACAAATATGTACCACTGATACAAATTTGGATGTATTACATTGATGACTGAGTGTGCAGATCTTTTAATGCTCTGACAAAACCCATGCAGAATCTTAACTCTTTTCTTTTTTTCTGTGTTGTCAGTGGTTACATTTTTTTCCTAAAAGATAATATGCAAAGGTTTTATTCGTTTAATATTTGATATAGTCTCTTGGCTTCATTCCTTTATGAATAATTTCCTCTTTGTTTTAGTCTTCCCTTGATATTAGCTTGATGTGGTTTTCCTTTGCCTTTTGCACACTGGTGGCAGTAGAATGCTGCAGAATATTTGTGTTACAGTGCATAACCAGATAGTGAAATACAGACCTCAGCTCTGATGCAGTCTGAAGTTGTCTATGTTAGATCTGATTTGTTTCCCTTTACGTTGCAAGTGTCATATATGCAGATAAGGGCATTAAAAACCCCAAATGAATAAAACATAAACCTCTGATTACACAGATAATGGGCAAAGAAGACGATGTCACGTGAGGCATGAATATGTTGGGATGGTGCTGCAGGCAGACCGTTCAGGTTTTCCTCTAACCCACTGCTGTGATTTTGCCAAATCTTCTGGACAGAAATTTCTTCTGTTGTCACAGAATTACTTAGCAATTACTTCGAAATACAGATCCCCTCCCAAGCTTAGCATGAGCTATAGCTGTGCAACCAGATCAGAGCTGGCAGTTTTGTGTTGACCACCAGCCATGACATCTGAGAAGTGCAGCTTTTGAAGTTGCCTTTGGCTTTGGCTGGGACTGGTACAATGAGCAACTACTAATTAACCAAAAGAAGAGGCTTTCTTTCTATCCACATAGTAGTAGGTGAATACTTGTGAATAAAAGCTTTAAAAAATAAAAAGAATCCTCTGCTGTTTCCTTTCTCCACAGCAGTTTCAGTCTAAGCTGTGTTGACCTCAAAGGGCTTGTTCTGCAGCTGCCGCAATCCTGACTGGGTTTGTAGCTGCCAATTTTAGCAGAAAACTGGACAGTCTAGGGATTCTGGGGCTTCAGCTGATTATATTTTGTCTAAATCCCCATGAAAGTGCAAAAAGTAAACCCTGCATCTTTGGAGAAGGAGCCTTGCAGAGTTCAGTACATCTGATAAAGCAGGAGTGTCTTTCTTCAAGTTGCATTGTAACTCTACAGCCAGTTGGAGCCATTTCTCCTTTTCAGCTCCTGTCTTGAGGAAAAGATGTGTATCAGCGGAAAGCAGTAGAAATTGGGATGAATATTTCTCTTGAGGGTAGTAAGAAATGAATTAAAGACAGCATCGTATAAAACCATCCTAGTTTCATTGCTTTTGAGAATTGGGCCTCATATTTAATAGTTCTGTTAAGAAGAATTGTGGTACTACTGGCAGTGACAGTTTTCCTAAAACTAAACAAATTGGCCACTTGTGTTGAGAAGGATGCTCATGAAACAGAATAATTGTGAATAATTGCTTCATTTGCAGTATGTTGATAGCTAATGCTCTCTCAATCTATTTGTTTCGTGTGTTAGTGTCTCTTTTCAATCTCTTTCCAGTCCTTTCTTCTTTTCCACCAGTTATTTTGCTGTGCTTAAATAGGTAAAGCTGCTGTTGCGTGTTCTTGAATCCAGGGGGATCCAGTTTGTGAACCAGTAGGTAGTTTTTTGGTACAGTCGATGTAGTAGGTAGTCCATTTGAGGCTTTGCTTGAAACGCAAAAGTGTTTGTCCTGACATCACTGTGTTTTTTACCAGATGCCTCAGATTTGTAATCCTTTCAGGTTTTATAAATCATTTTTAGGAGTAATTCTGAAAGCTCATGTTCCCTGAGAAATTCCCACTTCTCATTTGCATCCTAATTTGCTATTACATCCGTGACAGATTTACATCATCCACCCACCCTTATTTTCATAGAATCATGGAATGGTTTGGGTTGGAAGGGACCTCAAAGCCCATCCTGTTCCAACAACCCTGCCGTGGGCAGAGACACCTCCCACCAGACCAGGCTGCTCAAGGCCCCATCCAGCCTGGCCTTGAACACCTCCAGGGATGAGGCAGCCACGACTTCTCCAGGCAAGCTGTGCCAGGGCATCACCACCCTCATCATTAAGAATTTCTCCCTAATGTCTAGTCTAAATCTTCCCCCTTTCAGTTTAGTGCCATTCCCCCTCATCCTGTCCCTGCCCTCCCTGATAAAGAGCCCTTCCCCAGCTTTCCTGCAGCCCCTTTCAGTACTGGGAGGCTGCTCTAAGGTCTCCCCAGAGCCTTCTCTTCTCCAGGCTGAACAACCCCAACTCTCTCAGCCTGTCCTGTGCTCAAGCCCTCGGATCATCTTCGTGGCCTGCTCTGGACCCACTCCAGCAGTTCCGTATCCTTCTTACATTGGGCATTCCAGAGCGGTTTTCTGCCTATTCTTTATGAGAAGGCTTTTAAACAAAAAAGTTGAGGTGTTTGTTGTGGTGAAGCAGGTTCGGCCTATGCTGGGTACTGAGTAACGAGGAGGGGCGGTGCGGGATGCTGTGGCGTTGGCGGGAGGCGCGGGCGGTGCCGTACAGGGGGTGACCGGCTGCAGTGCCCGGGAGGCGCCGGCAGGGGGTGCCCGGCTGCAGGGCTGCCCGGCTGCAGTGCCCGGCAGGCGCCGGCAGGGGGTGCCCGGCTGCAGGGCTGCCCGGCTGCAGTGCCCCGGAGGCGCCGGCAGGGGGTGCGCGGCTGCAGGGCTGCCCGGCTGCAGTGCCCGGCAGGCTCCGGCAGGTGGCAGCACATGAGCGCGCCAACTCCAGCCGGTGGCCCCCGAACCGGGATGGGACGGGTGGCGTTGAGGATGCAGAACGTGGGGTGGGAATTGATTCCCACCTCCTGTGTGATCGGTGTGAAATTACTACAGGAGGAAGGGAGGAGGTGAATCTTTTTTTGTTGTTCGGTGTAAATTTGAGGGGATAATGTAAGCTGAGAACATACAATGTAAAATACATGCATTTGGAACAGGTCGCCCAGGCAGGTGGTAGGTGTCCCATCCCTGGAAACATTCAGGGTCAGGTTGGATGAGACTTTGAGCAAGGTAATGTAATTGAATATGTCCCTGCTTATTGCAGAAAGGGTGGACTAGGTGGCCTTTAAAAGTCTCTTCCATCCTGAACTGTTCTATGATTTTGTGGTTATAGTGGGCTGGCAGGAACCTTAGGAATTTCAGTGGAGATAAGTGTAAGGTCTTGCACCTAAGAATACATAACCCTGATGTGCAGCTCATATAGGACCCAAGGGAAGGGCAGGAAGATGTGCCAGGGGAGGTTTATGTTGGATATTAGGAAAAGGTTCTTCACCCACAGGGTGGTGGAGCACTGGAACAGCTCCCCAGGGAAAGCAGTCGCAGAACCAAGCCTGACAATATTCATGAAGCATTTGGACAATGCCCTCAGACACACGGTGTGAATGTTGGGGTTGTACTACAAAGGGATAGTTGGATTTGATATAAAGAGGAAAAGTACTTATAAATTAGCCAACCTCTCCTAATCTATGTTGAATTTACAGTGGGAGTATGAATCTGTTGATCTAAGGTAGCATTGTTTTCCTGGAAACATCTTCAGATGCATATAGAATCATAGAATGGTTTGAGTTGGAAGGGACATTAAAAGACTGCCCAGTTCCAACCCCCCTGCCATGGGCAGGGACCCTCCCACTGGATCAGGTTGCTCAAAGCCCCATCCAGCCTGACCGTGAACACCTCCAGGGATGGGGCAGCCACAGTTTCCCTGGGCAACCTGTGCCAGGGCCTCCGCACCCTCACAAGAAAACATTTCTTTTTAATGTCTAACCTTTTCAGTACTGGGAGGCTGCTCTAAGGTCTCCCTGGAGCCGTCTCTTCTCCAGACTGAGCAACCCCAACTCTCTCAGCCTTTTTTTTTTTTTTCATGAAACACACCAATCAATGTGTTACCATTATAGCAGGATAAATTTTAGGGGTGGATTTTTTGATCCATGTGTATTTTAGTAGCCTACATGTAATTAAAAAGAACTAATACTTGCTGTTAAGTATTACTGCTGTATTTCTTAACATTGTAAATATATTCTTTACTTGTCTATAGATGGATCAGTCTATACATATACATATATTCCTATACCTGTTAGTGTAAAAGAACTTCTCAGGGCAAAGCAATTAAAATTAATTTGAAGGTGAGGAGAAATGATAGAGGAGAATACAATTTCGCTAGTATAATGTCAGTATAAAATAAATAAGGATGACTGACAATACCAAAAGGTATAAATTGAGTTGGGAAGACTTTAAATACACTAAAATGTTATGCTTAGTAATTAGTCCACATTTAGCAAGATATTCTAAAAAGCAGCTTTGAACAATATTTTATTTGTTCGTTTGAAAACATCTGTTTGACTATGCTTTTCACCACCAGATTTGGGTTTTTTTGGTAAGAAAATGTGTTTTTGTGCTAAACTATGGCTGTTGAGTCAGATTTTCTTGGGCTTGGATGTTTTTGTCCCTTTTCTTCCAACTTCTAGTAGGGTTTTCTGTAGCATCCTGCATTTTTTCTACGAGAAATCTTCAACTGCTGGGACCAGGCTGTGCTTCTGTCATTTCACATATTTCAGTAGCTGAACCTACATAGAGTTATTTCTACGTATAATTTTAATAGGCATTGACATCAGATCAAACCCCTTGGTCTTTAGAGGTGCTGTGAAGCACGTGCAAGTCAATGACAATATTTTTATTAACTTCACCCTTGGAACTGAGTCCAGAAGTTGCATGTTCTTTTTAAGTGACTTAAACCAGACTTAATTACATAGTATTGTTAGGTGGTAGACAGATAATGTCTAAATTTATTACAGGGCAGATTTAGAAGGAGGTCTTTAACAAATCTAGTGGATTTTTACACCATCTGGATAGCTGAGAATATCCAGAAATCACAGGGTGTTCAGTGTAAGCTTTTTTTTTTTAGCTTTGCTTTACCCATTCGTTCTTACACCTTTTCTATGTAGAATTCTTAGTTTTGTCTCATTATTTTTCACCTCTTCTCCCTTGCATGGTCTTTACTTGCTATTATTTTTGCAGTTGAGTGGGCTGCCATGTCATTCTAGTCTCTTGAAGTTCTCATTACCCTTTGTAGTGGTCATTATATGGAGGTCTTGGCTTGCTCTTGTTGCTTTGTTGTCCAGGTGCTAAATACACCTTAGTGCCTGTTCCAGAGGTACTTCCATAGTTGTGTGCTGTATGTGGCTGCTCAAGAAAACCAGGCAAACAACTGTAGCATTTGGCAGAAGTCTGACCAAGAAATATTTTTATTTAATTTTGATGGTTTTCAGCACTTTGACATAGCACAATAATTTCAATAAGATTCTATTACTATTATTTCCTTCCTGTCAAAAGTAGTAAAGGTGCTGTTGATACTTGTTGGGATACACGTGTTGTGTGATTGAGAAGAAAATCTTTAGGAGGTAGAAAAAACTGTGGGCAAAAAGCAAGCAGGCAGCTTGAAGCAGTGATGATGACACTCTTAGGTCTTTGGAATTTAGTGGCCAAGCATATGTTTAGCATTCCTTATGTCTCAGAAATTAATCTGGGCACATAACTGTTAAATCTCCAGGGCTCAAGCAACGTTACTATTTTTTTAAATATGGTATTAGGGCATATGCAAATGCTCTTAGTCTTTCCCTGTTTCGATATTGTGAAAAGGCTTACACTTGTTTTTTAGAGTGCCTGAGGGATTATCTTCCAGATGGTCAGAGATTTCTGCCATGAAAATTCATGTCTTGTCCAAAACTGTGGGGGAGAAAGGGGCATTCTGTCTTCACAACACATTTATATAACTGATGGCTAAAAGACCATAAAACGATCCCTATCTGCATCTCCCAGCCCTCCTAGCAGGAGAGACTTCCACAGAATCATAGATGGTTTGGGTTGGAAGGGACCTTAAATATCAGCCAGTTCCAATCCCCCTGCCATGGGCAGGGACACCTCTCAATGGAGCAGGTTGCTCAAAGCCCCGTCCAGCCTGGCCTTCAACACCTCCAGGGACGAGGCATCCACAGCTTCTCCAGGCAACCTGTGCCAGTGCCTCCCCACCCTCACAGGAAAACCTCTCTTCCTAATATCTTCATCTCCTCTCTTTCAGCTTAAGTCAGGTGTTTGGTGGAGCAAAGCTCTTGTCATACAGCTATTAAATTTATTACTTAAATACAAATCCTTGAAGACCTGTTGTTGATTTTGGTAAATGGCATGATGGTCTTGGAAGACCATAAGATGCTTCCCTGCACTGCTTGTTTCTGAAGGCTCTTTTACCCTCAGGGAAGTTATGCTTCATAGCGAGTGTGCTAAGGGCCCTAGTTTGTTAGCAAAAAAAGTGAAGTGTCGAGAGAGGAGAAGAGCTGAACTCCAAAAAAAGCATTGCATTATTGCTAGGCATCACTTTTCTATGCAGTTAGCTGTTTAAATAGAGCACTGCGAATTTCTGACAACAGGGGAGCAGGAAAGTCACAATTGTGTCAAAGGATGGAAAGAAAACTACAGGTGATTACAGAAGGCAATTCTGATTGCGTGAAGAAGTGGATTTACAGATGGCTTGCTGAACACTGTTTAATATTAGTTTACAAAATGAGATTGTTTTATGTGCTTGGTCAAGGGTATCAGAAATCTATAGAAACTGTGGGATGAAATAACAGCTGCTGAATACGTCTACCGAAGTGCCCAAGCTGCTGCTAAGATATTGTATGACTTTTGTAGGACAGCAGAATATTGTCTCTGTGGTAAGATTGATCTTTCAGGAAAAGAAGGTAATTTGATGAACTAAGAACTTTCTGCATTTTTGCAGGCAGGAGACCATGATTGCATGAAAGGTTGGTATTGGTAAACACTAGGAGAAAGAAATAAAAAGTAACGAAACACAATAGAGTGTTTTGCCTCCCCTGAAGTGGAAAAGGAAAAAAAGAGGAAAGTATCCTACTTTTCAATATTATGTAAAGTTGTGACCAATTTAGTCTGGCCGAACAGAGATGGGCTGTCACCATTCTGTGAAAGCTGAACATCCACAGCCGCCACCACGTTCCCTTGTGGCCCCAAGAACCTCTGACAGTAACTGTAGCCAAGTAAATTAAGTTTGTTAGGATTCAAAAGACACTACAACGTAACCAACCCAACTAAAAAGCATGGGAGCCCCTTAGTCACCTGCCTAGAGATCAGACCTAACTTGAACACAAAGACAGGCCAGATTTCTCTTTCACAAAATGAACTGGAAGCTTTTACTATGTGTATATGTGTACAGATGTGTTTGTATTTTGTAATATAACACCAGAATTTATTACCACTGAAAGCAGTACATTCTCGATCATAAATGGAACAAACACATTTTCATTGCAAACTGAAATTACTGGGTTTATATATAACCAAACTGTATTTATGTTTCTGATGGATGTGGGAATGGTTCAAATTATTGGACTCCAACAATATAGATGGAAACCACTGGTATTGTTTAGGAAATTCCACTTTCACTTAGTACATACTATACGGAATTAGTGAGAGCGCTGCATGATCTGAATAGCATTTTGGTGCCTGGCAGAAAAGAGGATTTAGAAGCAAATTCGGAGAGGGAGAGTGTGTCTCCCTCCCACCCCTGCTGAGTATTCAGGCAGGAATAGCTGAATCCAGGAGTTCCCAATAGAAGGCAAGACCACAGTGGAGGCTAGGATTTCCTTTCCTGGGGGGAAGGGAAGAATAAATGTTGAGCATTGGTGTTCGTGGTTGCTTTAGCATAAGTGCCTTGAATTATGCAATCGTTACTTTAAGTCTCTCTTCCTACTGGTTTAAAAAAAATGTTTCTGAAGTCTAGCTAACGTACAAATTTGTTGTAATACTAAAGGAGAGGTTGATCAGAAATGGAAACAACCATTTTGCACCTTCTGCCTGCCTCCAGTTGCTGATTTTTAATTTCACAGTGGTATTTTCTGTGTAATTCTCTGTAATTGCTATGGTAAAAATAATAAATCGTCTCTGCAGGGACCAGATGCAGATGAAGACTGAACAATACTGGCCATGTATTGGTACATTTTTAGACACTCTGAAGGATAAGGAAAAACTCTGCTAATCTTTTAGAATAATCTTCAACAGTTTATAATATTTATATTGATGGTACATTTTCATTCTTATTATGTTTCTTATCTTAATATTTAAAAAATTTTTATTAGATTATTGGTATTTGAGTGATGAATGATAAATGGCAGATTTTTGGATTCAGTGGGTGTGTGGAAGGGTGCTTTGTAGAACTGGGCTGACTCTTGTACTGACTCTGCAAAGAGTCTGAATTGACATTTAACATCAGGAACCTGATCACCCCCATCACGGTAACCATTACTGAGAGTGGTTTGGCTGGCCTGGGACGTGGCGTGTTCTTGGCAAAGCTGGGCTCATTTATTATGTTTCAAAAGCCGCATTGTTTTTTTTAGAGCTGGTCTCAGGTAGTTTGTTACTCTGTATGATTTGCCCTCCACTGGCACAGCAGAGCCTGCTGCCCAGGCTGGGAGGGAGAGGGACTGCACGCAGAGAGCAGATGGTCTTTCTGCTCCTCGCGGAGGGGCAGAGTTAATCTGAGGCTGGGCCGCGCTAAGCAGAGCGGCTGAAGACATCCTGCTGACCGCACGGCTCGCTCCTCAGTGTGTGCAGCCCCCCTGTGGGCTCCTAGGAGGACACGAGGGCTGGGGATGCTTGGTGCCAATGTGTTTTCCCCATGGCTGCCTTCCTGGAGCTGCAGTCCAGGGCGATGGTTCTGCTGGCAGAAGCTTTCCTAAACTAGGGGCAAAATCTGGCTTGCAGATGATACATCTGAATTTCCCCCTGAGCAGCACAGCACCCTGAAGGGTTGGAATGGTTATATTTTCTGTGCTATCAGAAAAATGACTTAAGTGCAAACTGTATGAAAGAAGCAGATAAGAGTATGTTTTTCCTGTCTTTCCATAGTACCCATTTAATTGGACAGACAGCATAGTGCCTATAATATTGTAATTTTATTAAATAACTCAAATCAGATAAAAATCAGAAAAGGTTACTTCTCTTCCTGGATGATTTCTGGTCCTGTGCTACCTGCAAATGAGACGTTGCCATAGGCATGTTTCAGCTGCTCTAAAATTTCAGTAATATTTTCCTGTTTGAAATAGTGGGACAAAAGTTATATGTCTACTTATTTAGCAATTTATGACTCATTTTAGTTTGTGAGAATATAATGAACCTATAGTTACTGTAAGGTTTATCTCAATTTAACTGTAACATAATACTTAAGCTTCATAGTTCCCCACTGACTAGGGTTTTCTTTTTTTCTATTGGGTTACTTAAGAGTCTGAACCATGACTTCCCGCTAGAATAAAATGGGAATGAAGACTGCTTGCTGTAGGTCTAAATTTTATCTGGGGAATTGGAGCAGAACAACCACTAAGTGCAACTGCTGTAAATCTCAGCCATAGAGGACGTAACCTCTGTTTCTTCCTTCACTGTCAAATAAAGTGCCTTAGTTCCTTTTTCTTTTGTATGTGTTTCTGTCTGATACAGTTTTTACTAATAGGTGCTTTATTACAAAATATTCTGAGCTGACTTCTCTCTTACTGGGTGCTTAGGAGGTTGTACAGATGTCTCCATAAAAATATATGGTATATCTGTAAAATAGATAAATCTGCGGAAAATGTGCACACAAAAAATGTAGTTAGGTGGAAAATTGTCCTTAAACCAGAATATTTCTATGTGGTTTTTGAATCTAACGGCGCTATTGAAAAATATTACACTGTGTATTAGTCTGTGGGTTTATGAAGTAATCTGGGAAGGACAGGAGAAAGTATTACACTAGCTGTGGCAGGAAGATTTTTTTCGTGCCATAAATTCAAAGATGGTTTTTGTTAGTGGTCACTCTAAATATTTTATAGTAATAATTGTTGTATTTGAAGTGATGTGTGTTTGTCTGTTCCATTACTGATGGAAAAGAAACATCTAAGAAGCACTATGAAAACTACTTCCTCAGTTGCCATTCTTGGGAATGCTTTCAGCAGCACTGGTGGCTGTGGAAAGGTTATTGGGGAGGGGCATTCTTCCAGTTTGGTGATGGTGTGTGGAAAATAATATACACTGGTGGTCTACATATTCTGCAAACAGAAGACTTCCATTACTGGTCACAAAATTCTTATTATATAGCACTATCAGGGGTTTATGCAAACATAATTTTTTCTTTGATACCATGAGAGACTATACATGAGTCATTTGGTAATTATGTGCCAAATCACGACCGTCCTTGAATTTGTCTAATACTAAATATAAAGCATTTAAAATTACAGTGCACCTCTTAAAAGATTATCATTATCACCGTATTGAATTTTGTGTACACATATTTGAGTTTTATGGCTGGTAATAGTAGATGCAAGAGATGCCTTAAAATAATAGTCATTAGTAGTGTGACATGGAATTTATTTATGGTTTTACATCACCCAAGAGGTACTTAGTTGAGTGTCTAGATATCCTAGATAATTGTTTCTTACTGTTTTCTAACTGTTTCTTTTGTCTTTCTCTGGGTGTTAAGTCCTTTGCAAGACATATTGAGAGTGGAAAGAAAAAAAGAGCATGGAGGGGCAAGCTCATTTTACATGTCAGTGTTTATATTACAAAATGCAGCTATGGAACAGACTGAATTGCCCTGTGACTGTTGCCTCTATCTGGCTGTGAGGATAAGAGAAAGCTGTCGAAACTATGGCTGATATAGATACCATTAGAAAGGAAATCCCACCTACTGAGGAAATCCCACCATCTTTTAATGTGCCAAATGAATAGGCAACCTGCACATGGTAACCAACTGAAGTCTCAGTAAAGCTAGTGTAATATAAACTGGAACAGGGAATAATTAATGTATTAATGCATTTTGTGCCTACTGTGCTCATCTAGCAATCAGATTATTTTGCTAAATGTAATCAGAGTTGTACAAAAGAAAAATTATATAATAAAGCTGACTTCAGAAGAAATTTGAAAAGAAATGAAATAGCTGAAATGAAGTGAAGCAAATTGTAGATTATTTATTCTCACTGGTAATTGTCCTTGTAAAATAAAAGGGTAATTTTTAGGTATGCTTCTTTTCAAACTGAATTGCAAAAAAAGTTAATAGGAGAGGAAGGAATCAGGAAGTCAGTATAACCAAAGATAATAGCAATATGCATGTTAGTTTTCTACTCAAGTCAAAAAACCCCATGCATGTGTTTCTGGTTATAAAACCTGATATTAAGGAAAACTTCCATATCCATAATATATGACAGAGAGATGAATTATTATAGTTGAGGCAAATGGATATTGAGTGCAACCCATCCCTAAACGAAGTAATGCAGAAGCATTCTTGGGGTTCGGTTCTATGAAACAGTGATTTCTCTTTTCTTTCTATTTCTGGCTCACAAAATTGAGGCAACAGTATTATAGGTGAATTTATTTTACCAGAGGTTGTTTCAATAGCTTACTGCACTGAATTGGACTGAACTCTCTTCAGCACGGCCCTGCCTCTGTCTGTTCCAGGGGAAAGTTAGGGGCTAAATGCAGGTAACCACATTCGAGTAAGACTTTAGTTCAGGAATGCTACTTTTGGACCTTATTTAATTAGCGAGGTAGTTAATCTGTTTGTTGCTAATAGCTTGGTGTGGATTATATTTTTAATGCTGAGTCCTGTATGTTGGATGGATATTGAGTAATTGTTTAATCAAATCGGTATAACAAATCCCTGTGTTGGACTTCTTGTGAGTGAGGTTGTCAATAGTCATGAGAGATGTTACCTCTCTGGAGCAGAAAAAGATGACATTCTCCTTTAGCAAATATCAAAAGCATCCCCTTTGCATTAATTAAAAGAAAAGAAAAAACTTGAAAAACAAACCCACTTTGAAGAATTTAGCCCTAAACTTAAATAGTCTTGGAAAAATAGATTTTAAAATGGAATCTTAGAGAAGTGTTTGGAAATGGCTTAAGCCTTCACACCTGCTTCATCTGTTTGTTGGTTTATGCAGGTTGTTTCCTGTAGGTTATAGACACAATTGATAACAGACTACCTGCTAGTATTAAGAAATATTTTCTTAAAGTGACCACAAGAAGTTTTTTCTGTGATAGGTAGATTTGAACAGCTTTTAATCTGCAGTGGTAGAGTGGAGCTTAAGCACTTCGGGCGGTTTCAGAAAGGTGACTGAGTTCTCACTTTGTTTAGTTGAGTCCTGCTTACTCTACGTGAAATAATAGTGGTTAATTTTCTTTCAGAAAAGTTACCACACAAGGTCTTTTGTTCCTGAAGTGTTACTGATTATAAAAGTTTTATGTTTACTGTTGCATTACTTAGTATGTTTTAGCCAAATAAAGTTCAGACTAGAAGAAAGAAATATGCTCAAACATTTAAAAAAAAACAAACAAGCAAAAAAAAATCCCCACTCCAATTGCTACTTTTCAGAAGTTAGCAAAACATCGTTTTTCCAGTTACTACTGTGCAATAGCAAGGTTCTCATCTGGTGCAGTATGCAGCACCTTAGTCAAGGAACTATTGTTATAGAGCAGATAAGATTAAAAAAAGTCATTGGGTTTGATGAAAACCTGCATGAACAGTGGGGGGAAAAAGCCAAAGTTTCCATAGCAACCACCAGTGCTTTAGACAGAAGCTAAGTAAAGGGTGGAGAAACGTAACAGAAAATATCAGGGCCATTTCATAAAGTATTAAAAAACAACAATGAAATTTTAAGGCAAATATGATTAATGCTTTTATCACTTAGAATTCCCTGATAAGGAGCTGATTGGCTTTAAAATAAAATGTGAGTACCAGTATTAATAAAGAAATTTTAGTGCTGGAGTCCATTAGAGCCTGTTAAGGAGATACTTCTGTGAATTTGGTGGAAAAATAAGTGAAAGTTTTATGAATTCTTTTTTTTGTTGCTTATTTGCTTCTCTGCAGATGGCTTTCTGAGTACCTGCAATCTTAACCTGTGTGCTAGAATAGCTCTGTAAATGCCTTTTGTGATCTAAACATGAGCAAAAGTCTTCCTACTAAAAGTGGTCCCACAGTAGGGATGCTGAGGGTTCTTCATGTGATGGTTTGTTGGGTTAACCGACCACGTAGCGCTCCTTTCAGTACAGGAGTGGCAAAGGGAGCTTTAAAATTCTTGGACATCAAAATTTCAAGAAAGAGCAATGTTGATAAGTTTAGGGAAGAGAATTGCCCATCTATAACAGGTTTATGTAAAATTACATGTACTGTCAGTTGGCTGTGCCTTTGTGTCTGAACCTGCATTGTGATATGGGTGATTCATTTAAAGGATGAGCTTTGATTATTTTTTCTGACTTTTTGAATGGAGTCAGCATTCTGCAGTGGTTTGATACAGACTATGAAGTTTTAGAATCTACCTATAGATTACAACACAGTTCTGCAGAATTAGATTTTTATGTAAGTGAACGTCAAACATACACGGGATGGCTGCAAACATTGTTTCTTTTGCACTTCCTATGCAGTTGTTAAGTCTTAAATTTGATTTTAGTCCTCATAGAGCAAAACACACCATGCTGAAACATTAAGCAAATAAGAAAACTATGAAAATGAAAAATGCACGTTTTGTCCTGAAAGAGTGCTTTGTATGTGTTGAAACAGTCTAAGAGTTTGAGTAGAAAAAGGGAAACAACACACTTTATCCTGTCTTTAAAATACAGCCCGACTTGCTTCTTGCCTTCTTTTCAAAGGGCTGTGTTGGTGTTTGCTTGGTTGTGGCACAGTTATCCTCTGATATTGTTAGGGTAGGATTCTATCACATAGCAGGAGATGGCACCAAACTGCCATAGCCTGGGGCTTTGCACACATGACAGTGCACTTGTTAGAGTGTTTCTTCTGGGGGAAGAAAGGCATTGTTTCTGAAAAAGCAGACTTTGATTATTTTATAAACCTATATGAAATGAAACTGGTTTTCCCTCCTCTGTTCTCATATGGAAGTTTATAGAAGGATAAAAAGTTTTGCTTTGCTTCCCTAAAGTCTTCCTGCGAATCCAAACAAAACACTTGTGATGAGTTCTTTATTGAAAAGTGGGCACAGAATATTTTTCTCCACTGATATTATATGAGTTACGAATAAATATATGTCTACATTAAAGTGAGAACTAGTACTGATTAAGCTGAAATAATGAATGTTGTAAACAAGACAGGTGAAGAGAATTTCTGTAAATGCTTAGGATCCCTACTCTGGAAAACAGGCAGGAGATCTAAAAACATTTTGGCACTGATCTCTTATTTAATTGCACCACCTAAAAAAACATTGTATAGTGTCTCAGGAAAGCTAAGTAGGGGCTCTTTTTTCAGGGAGTGTAGGGGTAGGATGAGGTGGAACAGTTTTAAGCTGAGAGAGATTTAGATTAGATATTAGGAAGAATTTTTTTCCTGTGAGGGTGGTGAGGCACTGGCACAGGTTGCCCAGAAAGGCATCCCTGGAGATGTCCAAGGCCAGGTTGGATGGGGCTTTGAGCAGCCTGGTCTGGTGGGAGGTGTCCCTGCCCATAGCAGGGGGGTTTGGAGCTGGATGATCTTTAAGGTCCCTTCCAACCCAAACCATTCTATGATTCTGTGCTCAGATTAAATACAATGGATTTCTTACTACAGAATATTATTTTTTCTTTAGGAAAAAACTACAGGAAAAAATGCATTCTAGATCAGTTCACTGATGCCATGCCGCACTTGTATGGAAATGTTTAAGGAATTCTTGTCTGTATCAGGCTGGGGTTTGAACTGGAGGACTTTTCCAGTGTGGCTGGACATCACATAGTAAAGTTTTATGTTGTGGTAGTGTTTTATAAATGAGCCAACTTAGAAGCACACATTGGAGTGGAGCAACAAGGGACCTTTATAACAAAAGCAGTGCAGGTGCTCACTCCTGCTGCAGTCGGAGTGCGGCACGGGTCGTTGCTGCTCCCCAGTGAGGCCTCTTTGCTGCAGGCAGAGCTTGTTGCACCAGCTGCCTGCCTCTGCCAGAGGTTTATTCCAAGAGCTCTGTAGTAATCTTCCAGATCTCAGTGTGCTGTAAGACTATTGAAGTTATGTATAGTACACCCTGACACTGTACTGGTGATGTGTATTTCCAGTTAGAGACCCATAAACATTATGATCTGAAGTGATTTTCTACAACATGTCTGATTCCTGCTGAACTTGTTGAACACAGGCAAAACAGGAATTATTTTCTAGCATGTTTTTTGTGTGTAAACTTGGCAGTGCAGTGCTATTAGTGGGTTGTGCAGACTTGAAATATTAAGCATGTTGTGAGAAAATGCTAGTAATGTCACAAGGTAGGAACACGACTGAACTCTGTTTTGGCAGATTAAACTAAACCCCACTAGGTGGTGCAAATAAATAAATCACCTTCAAATCCATCCATGTGAGTAAATTTGGGGAAAGGGTTTGTTTCACTAAATTAAAATACAGGCTTTGATTTATTTCTGATTATGTACAGTAGTTATTAAACGTTAATGTTTAACTCAGTCTTAGGCTGCTCCTTCCACATACAAGGAAAAAAGTGCATTCTTGTTTTTGCTTAGATTTGCATATTTGCTGTTCTTACAGTGCAGGCTGGTGTCAGGATGCTGGGCTCATAGGTGGGGTGGTGGCTTGCAGAGGAAGCAGCAGAAGACTTCCACTGTGTTTCGCTGTGCTATCAAAAGTGTCTGCTGTGGAATAATATCCTTCCTAGGGGCTTACTGAGGCATTTTCAGACTTACCAACTGCTTGGAGAATTCTCTCTCAGGATCTCACTTGATGCGATTTGTCCTCTGCCAGGTTCACTTTGGATTTGCTTACCTTTGCTTCAGTATTGTATACATACAATTAAAAATATTTGTTTCTGACAAAAGCAGATTTCAAACAGTTGAGTTATAATAGCATACTGTCAATTTACTGTCCTGATAGAAGTGGAGTAAGTTCACAGTAGACAATAATTATGGAAATATAATGTATACAGTTGGTCTGTAAAGGTTGATTTAGTTTCCATAATAGGTCAGTGGTTCTATTATGTTTTGTTTAAAAAAAAACCCCAAAAAACAGACCAGAAAACCACAAAACAAAACCCCAAACATGGAACAAAACCCCAAACCTGGAAACACACCTTCCTTATGCTCCTGGAGGTGATAATATAACATTATCAGTTTGTGTTGCGCTGGTTATACCATTGTTTTGAATTCAGACTATATAATCTCTCAGTAGCTCATTTTTTTGTTTTTTTCTTTTCCTCTGCCCTCCCATTGAGAAGACCAATTGCATAATGGTGGGTTTACTAAAGACGCACTGACTGATAGTTGGTGAACGTCTTTTTGTAGCTGTAAGATCAGTAGGAAAAGTATTTGAATGAGAAAACCCCTCACATTCTTGACATAAGTAGAGATTCCTGGACCTTTCCACTTATGAGAAGCCATCAGCAGTGTCATTTTCTTGTTATAAATCACATTTTACTAGGGCTCGTATGGCCTCCCAGTGGACCCCGGGCTGCCAACTCTTCTGGGAAAGCGATGGCCTTGCAGTTCTGCCATGATAGTGAGGAACCCCCTGCCAGTGCTAAAGGGCGAGTGAAAATGTTGTTGGCTGCTTAGCAGTCGGCTTGAGATACCAGGTGTTCATCCTGTTGCTGCTCCCCACTGTATCTGTCTTTCAGGCCTTCCTGTCTCAGTGCATGCTGTGCACCGGTAAATATTGTGTTATCGTCCTTCAGCCTCTGTAATAAGGCAATAACTGTGGTTTCTAAGCAGCTCTCTAGTGAAAGTTCAATACTTTACAGTGCAGTATATTTACTGAAATGGAAATTCATTTCACAGTGACTTATATATTCATCAGTGGGGATGGGGTGTGTTTGCTGCATTCATCCTAGTCTAGATAAATGCAGTGGAAGCAAGGTTTTGGGTTGGAATTTTTTGTTTTCGTGCTTTTTTAGGAAATCAGGCAGGGAGATATTGAAGTATAAAAAACCCATGCCCATGGAATCTCAACCACAAATTGTCAACACGTACTCTGAGTTTTACAATAAGATTTTGTTCGAATGTATAGCCTCTAAGTTAGACAGAGAAGAATTGCTACAGAGGTATTTGACTGACAATGCAGAAAGAAAATGTTTCTTTTCCTAGTTTCCTTGGGTAGAGGACCAGCATATACAGTTGCCATGATGCAGTTTTGGTTATCATTAACTCCAAAACCAGAGAAGAATCATGTGACGATGCAAGTTAGAAGTGCTTCATAGGGTGTATGTTAAATACTCTGATATTCCTGCTGAAAAAAACCAGTGCCTATTGTTTTGGTTACTTTATTGCAATGGGAGTCCCACTCGTGAATGAGGATCCATTGTAGGTGAGCAAGAAAGTTACACACCTGCCACCACGGTGCTTACATTCAAAGTACTCAAACAATTTTGGTGACAGATAGGTTGAACATTCATGAAAGCTTAAGAGAAAGCAGATAATGTAGAAATAAAGTTGTTTTTTAAAAAAATATTTAAAATATAAAGTTAAAAGTTGCAGAACAATGTCAAGCCTTCTCTAGACTTCATATTTAGTAATATGTAGCATGCAGAATTTTGTAGAAAGAAATCTTTAGGCTATTGCATGTCTTTGTGCTTTGCTTGCTTTGGGATTTTTTCTTGAGCATAGTGCTGTGCAATTGGAGTTGCTCTGTCGTTTCTGTAACTGTTAGTTATTCCATATGCAGGTGGGGAATGAGAAATCTGGCCTCATTATCTGTACTAAATGATCCAAGAAACTTCTAATTCTTGCCTTAGTTTCAAAGTTGCCTTTTTTATATATGTGTATACACACACGCATGCACGGTTATATATAGGATTGTGAAGGAGCTTAGCAGCATTGGAGACTTTGTTCTTGTACATATGGAGTATTGAGTGCCTAAAGTTCTAAAGCCGAGTGACACATTGATGTGATGTTTTTTTGCTTTACACAGTTGTATCCACTGATAATGTATACTTAACATTCAGATTGACTGATACAATGCCCTGCTGATTGTAAACATTTGCAGGAAATGACTTTTAAATAATGGAAGAACCTACCACTGGAATGAGATAAGGTCTGAGATTAGATTAATAATACTAGCACTTCAGTGCAAATCATTTTTATGTAAACCTTTATATTTGTTTAAAAAAATAATATGAACAATGCTCTGACAAAAGGGTGCAGTGGATAATTTTTTTCTGTGGTTTTGGTGGGGTTTTTTTTTGAAAGTTAAACCAGATCAACCCATTTAATGTATTTACTCTGCTGCCATGAGACAGACTGAGAAAGTCATGGTCAGCTTAAGTTTGGGCATGTTCTGACTGAATGCTGAAGGTTTAATTTTAAATAGTTAAAGTTCCGTACTCAGAAATAACTTTAATATTACTCTTCATTAGACATTTTTGTTAGCATAATAATTCTACTAACTCATAAATTATTTTTACTGTGGGCAAGGTCCAACTCATAGGAGTTTTTGAAAAATGTACTTAATTTTTTAGGAACTCAACATTTCATAGAAGTAGCTTTTGCTTTATTACATTATTAAGAAAATCTTTGATTTCTTAATTGCTGCTTAGCGTTTATCATGTTGATTAAGGTTTTGCAGAATTCATATCAACATAGGCATGGAAATAAACTGGAATTTCTGTAAAAAGGCTTTTTTTGTATTAAATGGTTTTATGTCTTTAGTCTTGCAGTAAGACAAAGAAAACATTACAGAGAATTTAAGGTAACTGAGAAAGATAGGGAGGGACGTGCCTGTAGCCCTTGGCGCTGCTTCTGTTCCTGCTTTAGCCTTGTCCCTTGGAGAACGCAGAGAGAAAAGGAGCTGATAGCTTGTGGCATGCTCAGAGCTACTGCGTCTGTCCCTTCCCAGCAAGAAGAAGTTGAAGTAATCAGAAATCTGCACTTGGCAGGTGTCTGAGATGTGGATTTCCTGTCAAGTATTTGGATTACAAATCACCTACCATTTGGCTTTGCAACCAGGGATAACTTGCACTTCTAGACACCTGTCTTGTACGGGCGTAGCTGGCGGGTGCTGGAGCTGCTACAGCATTGAACTGAGTGGAAGGAGATGGGGTCTCTGTCCGTGGACCTCAGACCTAGTGACTTGCCTGGACAGGCAGGGGAATTCCCAGGTTTGTATTCCTGCTGGGAGCTTGGCAAGTGGTGTGCCATGTACTTGACTCAGGAAAAGAATGGCTTGCTGCCACTTCTGTTAAAGGATGTGAAGTTTGTTAAAGTCCCTGAATTTTAATATAGGGCACTGTGGTTAATGTGCAGTAGTCTGTGGTGGGCAGGAGATGAGTCCTTTCTTGTCCTAATACTATGAAATAAGTGAGGACAGAAAGGCAGACCATAAAATGCCAATATGAAGAAAAAGGGTCAAACATTAATAAAGTCTTTGTTCAACATCAGCAGGCTCAGTAACCTGCACTGCCTTGGCCTCAGAGAATATAACACAGCTAAGTGTTTGTATTTCAACTTGAGGTTTCATCTGCCATTGACATGAACAAACAAAACCAGAATCCAGACAAAAAAATGCATGAGTCATCTATAAATAACAGAAAATCATGGTCCAGAAGATGTTTTTTATCAGTCTTATGAACTACATACGTTCTGTGTGGCTTTCTGTGAAGAAAAGCCTTCTCAATGTGCTTAGCAGCATAATGTTACATAGGTATGTGCGTTGGCAGGAGATTGAAAGCATTTACTGCCAGCTGATTGGAATACTACTCAGTTCTGTCTGCCATGGCCATTCTTAGAACTCTCAGCGTTGGCTTCAGAGAGGAACAGTACTGGTGAGAGAAGGGAAAGCAGTTGGTTAAGTTTTGTGTGATCATGTTATGCAGTCCTGGGTGTGTCTTTGTTTTCTGCTTTATGGAAATGTGTTACCGATCCTGTTGTATCCAAAAAGGTGGAATGCAACGTCTAGTGTCCAGGGGAGACTTGGTTGCACACTTAACCATGTCTCAAAAGCCCTGAAGTGAAATTTTTATGATTAAATTCTCCAACTGCCCAGTGGATAGTGTGTTTCAAGAAAAACTGGGTCTGTTATCGGTACCAATATATGCTCTTTTATACACCTGTAGAAAGAAGTTCAGTTGGTGTCTTTTCTTGTTATTCATATCAGTAGGGGCTGGAAGCTGACAGGCTGATCAGCAGCTCTGCTGTAAAGGATCTGGAGGCGGTGGTGGACACCAGGTTGAATATGAACCCACAGAGTGCTGTCATCATCAATAAGGCAAGCTGCCTACTGAGCTGCATGAGGAGGAATGATTACAAGGTTGAGTAATATTGTTCATGTAATCATAGAATCAGTAAGGTTGGAAAGATCTAAGATCATCCAGTCTACCTACCAGCCCAGCACCACCATGCTCACTAAACCATGTCCTGAAGTGCCACATCTACAGAGGTTTTGAACAGCTCTAGGAATGGAGACTCCACCACTGCCCTGTGCAGCCCTTTCAGCAAAGATATTTTTTCTGATATCCAATCTAAACCTGCCCTGGTGCAACTTGAGGCCATTTCCTCTCATCCCCATCACCTGTCATGTGAGAGAAGAGACCAACACCCACCTCACTACATTTTCCTTTCAGGGAGTTGTAGACAGTGATAAAGTCTCCCCTCAGCCTCCTTTTCTCCGGGCTGAACAACCCCACTTCCCACAGATGCTCCTCATAAGACTTATCCAGCCCCTTCACCAGCTTCTTTGCCCTCCTCTGGAATCATTGCAGCATCTCAAAGTCGTCCTTGTACTGAGGGGCCCAAAACTGAAAACAGGATTCAAGGTGCAGCTTCACCAATGCCGAGTACAGGGGCACAATCACTTCCCTACTCCTACTGGCCACACCATTTTTATACAAGCCAGGATGCTGTTGGCCTTCTTGGCCACCTGGGCACACTGCTGGCTCGTGTTCGGCTGTGTAGACCAGCACCTCCAGGTCTTTTTCTGCCAGGTGGCTTTCCAGCCACTCTTCCTTTCTTGTGTAGCTCCACCTGAAATATTGTGTCTGGCTTTTGGTCTTCCCCTTCAAGAAAGATGCTGAGACAGTGGAGAGGGGTTGCAAAGATGGTCAGAGCCCAGAGCACCCAACCTGTGAGAGGTGATTGAGAGATCTGGGCCTTGAAAAGATGAGAAATGTAATAGCAGACTACAACTGGTTGAAAAGCAGTTGTGGAGACGCTTGAGGTAAATGCTCCTTTTGGTAACAAGGGGCACTGACTGTAAGTTATGGGTGGGGAGGTTCAGATTACACAGTAGGAGAAATGTTTTTGCAAGAAGGGTGAAGTAGTACTAGAGCATGTTACACAGAGAAGTTGTGGAGGTTTTGAAGACTCAGCTAGACAAAGCCACGGCTGAGCTGATCTGGTGTTGGGAGGTCAAACCAGATGATCTCCAAAAGTCTCTCAGAAACAGCGTTTCTGTAGTTATGTGTAGTTATCTACATGGATAAATGGGAGCAAAACGTCAGAAAGGTGAAGTAGGAAGCTTGAAATGGAGGGAGTAAAGTAGAAGGTCTGAGGATGGTGTTGGGCAGAGAGCAGACGTTACCACTGCTACTTTGACAGATTCTTGTAGTGAGCTAAGCAGTCTCATGAGAAATTATAGCTGGATGGTACATTACGTGACTCATGAACTGAAAAAATAGAAGTACATACTGTAGGTGTAGAAATATTGGGACTTAAAATGTGCGTATTACGGGGTTTTTAGAAGGTATTAGTTGAAAAATGGAACATTATAAACAAATGCAGATACGTTGTTTAATTCGACCATGTGCAGGAAGGAACACTGTTATTACAATATGAACTTTGCTATAAAGACTAATTGTGGCCACTAAATAATGGAATTGCTATTCTGGCACATTCCCATGTTAATTCTTTGTTTTAAAAACTTCTGCCTGCTGATTTTTCTGATTTTCTGTACACTGGCAGGTGGTGTTGAATTGGTCTGTGCAAAGATTAGGCACTGCTGATAAACTTCCAGTTATGAAAAATTAAAAAGCTTGCTTTATCCATCTGAAAGTATAATTCTAACATGCACTGGTAGTAGTATTTAAAGTGCACGCATGATGTGGTGGCAGGGGAGGATTTAGTCTTTCTTTTTTCTTTGAGATTTCTATGAAATTCACTCACAGGTTTCCAAACTGGTCGTAGAGCGATAATAACCTGTGTTTTTTAACTGTTCCTTTGAATATTTTTCCATGGAGTTAGGAAGGACTGGGTCCAACAGGGAAATTTGCAGCCTCAGTTACCAGATATAGCACATGTGCACTTCAGACCAGGTTGAATGTTTGCTCAGCTAGGTGGGTGATGTGTTTTTCTAACTCTGCTTGGACCATCAGTAGATATTTCTCTTATGTTGCTGGACTTGTCTAGTAAACACACCTTGAGTTTGGGAAATTTGATGAAAGACATATGTTCTCTTCCCCCCCCCCCCCCAAAATACCCTGCCTGCTGTAAGGATAAATTAGCATTAAGCAATTAGTACCTACTTTTAGCTGTGGACTCAAATGGTGATTTTCAGTGATAGAGAAGAAACTTAGCTGGTCTTCTTATCTTCAATTTTTGATTAGGATTTTGTGCTTCAGCAGCAGCATCAAGTTAAAGTTTAAATTAATTCAAAAGAGATTTTCTAATTTACCTAAAATGTGGAATATTTGAGATAAGAAAATGAAGCCCTACAGGTCATGTGTTTTCCAGTAGCAGCAAAGTCAGTTCTGCTTACTTAAGCTTTTATTCTTTTTAATTCCTTTCCTGTGTCTTGCCTAAGTATAAAAATAGGAGCAGGAAGAACAGAGAGTCCCTTCAGTGACTAAATGTATTTTGACAAAAGTCATTGGCTGGAAAAGAGCAGAGCGACAATATCGGTCAGCTTGTGTTAAAGTGCACTATAGAGTTCTGTTACCTCTTTTTAGGGTCTTGGGAGTATTAAGAGTATATGGCTTGACAAAGGTTAATCACCTGAAATTCTTTAGATAAGAAATTACGTGTGGATCACAGAACATTTGTTGCAGTCTACTTTTATCCAGTTTATGAAGCAACAGATTAGAACACAATGTGTTTGGCAGACTCTGGGAATGCCAGCAGACCTGTTTATGATCAAGTCCAACAGAAATCAGTGTGTATTGACAGACTCAAGGTATTTTTTAAGCTCCAGGAATGAGTCTGTGTGACTAGTTTGGGTCAAAATCTTTCACATTTGTTTAAAAAAAAAAAGAATAGATTACGGAAAGAATTTTCATTTCTAAACCGTAAGATGCTTTGCTGCTTTATTCAGAAATATCTCTCTGTAAAAGCCAGCACAATGAAGTAAAATACTTTTTCTTTTCAATGCAAGTCAGTAGCTTCCTTTTTCAGATAATTATAAATCTGATTGTGTCTAACACTGATTAAGTTTTTAATTGCATCAAAGATTATTTTTCCCTTCAATTTGTTTTTTCCTTCAATTTATTTTTTCCTTCATCCTCATATTGTGGTGTTCATTTTTGTGCAATCTTGTTTTTACACCATTTTTGCTAGTGTGCCACCTGCTGCATTAGCTTCTGCAAGCATCGTGAAGCGGAGGTCACAGTGTTTGTGAAGAACAGTGCTTGGCTGTACTTGTGAAATGCCTGAATACTTCCACTGTAGACATAGCTCCCTCCTCTCCTCATCTTTGAATATGCACTGATGACCTGGTCAAAGAAATGACTTTCAGACTCCACAGCAGTGAACTGCAAAAGATGCACATTAGCATTCTGCTAGGTAGTCCTGCAAGGTTGCCCAAGGTAAGCTGCCAGCTGTCCAGTTTAGCAAAGCTCGGTGCTGTGGTAGGGAGTGGAATGGTTTGTGTTAACAGCTATATCAGGTTTTTAGAGGGGGACATCTGCACTCAACTGGGCAAAAGTTGTGGCAGCATGGCATACACTGAATGCCTTCTTAAGTAGCCAAAAGATTTGTTCTGACCCTTTAACTGGAAAAACTGATGCCATGAAGGAGATGCTGTGAGAAAGCTCCCCGGCATGATTGTTCTCTCAAGTGTTTGCTCTCTTCTTTGTGACTATCTCTGTGTTAAACATCCTTCTAGGCAAATCTTGCATTCCCTTAAAAAGATAAGAAAAGGATTGATTAGCACACTTTTTGGGGAAGAACAGAGTTAACCATGATCTCATCTTTTCAAGCACTGGCATTTTCCATGTATTTTAGTGCTTCTGTTGTTTAAACATAGCCTGTTCTTAAATATGTGTGGATGTGGGATTTAGCAGATAGATCAAGTACTTGGCATTAATCCAAGGTCTAATTCTTAATCTTCTGTAGAATGGATATGGTAGATAAATTTCTCAATGGCCAATTTTAAAATCTATTCACTCAAACCCGACATAGCCCATTTCAGTCTCCCTTTAATAGGAAACCTAATAACTTTTTCTGATGTGGTGCATAAAGCTCTGATATTTTGTTTTCTTTTTATTGCCAGATGCAAGCGTGTTCATGTATTTACAGTCAATAAAGCTATCAGTTCTATATGCACGTTTAGATGAATACTTTCAACCTTTTGGTCTGGGGTGTTTGGTTTAGGCCACAGCTGTGTTATTTGCATCCCTTGGTCACACACTGAGTGTCTGATCAGTTGCAGTATTTTTGGTTTAGAGCCATTTCTAGAAGTGGGACAATCCATCCTAGTATTTTCATTCACACTGGTCAGAAGTTACCTGCCAAACAAACCAGGCTACACTTCAGGAGCAGTGCAAGCCTTGTGCATCTCCAGCAAAAAAAGAAGGTAATCCCCAACCCTTTTTTTTCCATAATGCATTTTTGCATTATCTGATATCTTCTTCTTGAGCCTGTCCACACTCTGACTTTGATTTTATGTAGTTTCCAACAGAGGTGGTTGTATATTAGGACTTATCATCGAGAAGCAACCATTTCAAAGAGGTCCAGTATTACCTGTAAACAGATCATAGGCATGAAGAAATGTGAGCTGTCCAAACCACCAAATCTAGAGAGTGTACAGGAAGGAAGAAATGTTGACCTTAGTCCTATTGCCTTGTATAATTAATGAATGTTTATATTTGACCAGAGAACCTAGTTCTGTGGCTTGTCATGTTGTCTGGACCTTCTGTGTCTTGAATTGTCCTAACAGGCCATTTCTGCCATGAGCAAACCAGTTTTGTGATCGTATTCTGCTCTTTTTTTTTCCTGTATTTTTGTAATACTTGCATGAGATAAAATATATATCTGCCCTGAAGGCACTGCAGTTATTCTGTGTAGCAGACCGTAGGCTGGATTAGCACTTGTGGCAAAATGTGCCACCTCCTGATGCTGGGGATTTATTTTTCATTCGCGCACGTTGACTCTCTCAGGATTTTTCCCATAAGAGCGAGCATGCGAATATAAATAACAAATAAGATTTTTCACTAAATATCTTGACACATTTTACTGGATTTAGATTCACTTTCCACAGTTTCTGTTTCATGCTTACTTTCCTTCATCTAAGAGCAGTCACAGTGGCAGTATAAAAATAACTTTTAAATTGAATTTTTCAAGTTCCTCCTCTTCTGTTATCTCTTGCTGCTTCCCACTTCTCTTCTGATTTTATGTTTCTTTCTGGTCTTCTCCCTGAAAATCAAGATCTCCTTATGCTTTGCATTACCAGCTGTCAGGCGTGATGCGGTGTATGCTGATATGCCACTGTGTTAGCTCGCTTTGGCACTGTTGGCAGCACTCTGCTGTCATGCTCAATAGAGACAGAAAGGACCATTTCTTGCTGGAAATTCCATTCATGAAAAATTACTTTTGTTTTTGTAATAGAATTGTTTTGAAAGAAGTTAAGCATACAAAGAAATGTGTATTACAACAAATCAGCCCTTAATTTTGTAAAGGTTTAAGTGTCAAATATAAATAAACTACAGAGAGAGGCCGACTAATTTTGTGAAATTACAGCCTCAAATTGCTGCTTGTGATGTGAGCACCAATTCCATCAACTGAGATTTGGTTGGTTGGTTTTTTTCCTGACATAGCTGGTTTTGAACAAAAGGGAATGCCACCCCAGGCTTCTGGGAATCATCTCTGGGAGAAAAGTAGTAACCGACTTACTTGTGTCCCTCTTGTGAAAGGGAGAGGCAGGATCAGGATGATGGTAATGGAGATAATCTTTCTTCCTCCACCCTGCAAAAGAGGAGGAAGTAGAACGTCCTTCTGTGTTGACCTTTTCCTCCTCTCTAGTTGTGTCCTCTCTCTCTCTAATGCTTTCTGGAAAAGGATTCCCTTTTGCAGGTAGTTCTTCCAGTCTAGGAGGCCCAGTGTTAGTGTGCTGCTAAACTTAGGGCTGGTGTAAAATGAAGTAGCAGTTTTGCAACAAGTTTCTTTCTCCTCGGTGCTGACTGCCCAAATTGCGGCTTTTTCTTGATCCTCTTGCAGAACTGACCAAGTGAACCAATGTAATTTTCGTAAAGCTGGACTATGAGGCTGCTTCAGTAGTTGTGAATTAGAGGGATTCCTGTACTGTCTTGCAGTCAGCATTTGCACGTCTCAGGGCATAACTAGTGCCTTGAGTGGGCAAGTTTGGATGCAGCCCCTGCTTTCTGGGAGGGAATTTAACCGGGTGGTTTGTGAGCTACATCATGTTGCTTGATCTTACTGGCAGTGAGCTGTCTATTTTTACCTAAAATATAGCCTCTTGTGTCCACTTGCAATGGATTTTAGGCTCCAACAGCTGTTTCTGGCTTTTTCTATGGAAAGACAAATCTTGGCTTTACTCCTTTTCATGGAGCTTTTGGGATGGATGCTATTTCATGCAAGCCTTTTGTATGCAGAGTTTCATCCTCTGTGCTGCTTACAGGATAGCAAGCCCTTATTACATTGTCCAGTTTTCACCTTTGCTAGAAGGCACGACTGCACAACAGGTTTTGTTGGGAAGATAAAAGAAGCAAAAAGAAATTTAGAGGAAGTTGTGGTATAGCTGTCATACAAATGTTTAGAGCAGTAAACTGGGCTTGCCCTGAGAAATGGAAACAAGATCTGTGGAGCCTTCACAGTAATCTCATAGAATCATAGAATCATAGAATTGTGTGGTTTGGAAGAGACCTCCAAGATCATCAAGTCCAACCCTTAATCCAACACTATCATGATTACCAGATCATGGCACTGAGTGCCACATCCAGTCTTATTTTAAAAACCTCCAGTGATGGTGAATCCACCCCCTCTCTGGGCAGGCCATTCCAATGCCTGTTTACTCGCTCTGTGAAGAACTTTTTCCTGATATCCAGCCTAAACCTTCCCTGGCAGAGTCTAAGCTCGTGCCCTCCTGTTCTGTTGCTGGTTGCCTGGGAGAGGAGTAATATGATTCTATTCAAAGGAGATTATATTGGTAATGGTAACTGACATGGTTATACTGGTGGAACTTAGCATGCTGGACATTTTGAAGCACTTTGAAGCATTTTCCAAACTGACTGTATGTAAGTATTTGAAAACAGAGGACTGGTAGGTACCTCTGTCATAAAGTTCGATTTCTGTCACAGATATCATCACTTGATAGGAAAATTAGAACAATAAATTGGCAAAAATTATGTTTTTCTCACAAAATTTTTACTTCTATTTCCTTAAAATATAACATAACTTTTTGGGGTAACCTTTTTTAGCTAAAAAGAATTTCACTAGTGTTAGATGCTTTTAATTTTCCAGTGTGTAAATACCTGTGAACAGTGACTATAATAACAGTTCAGTTCTGACTCTTGATCAGAATCATGAGTAGAAGCCGATGAGAATAATCCCAATATGTGTTTAAATATTCTAAGAGATCATCAAAGAAGAGACAAGAGCTGGAAACTAAATGTTCAGGAAAACCTTTGTGAAGTCATATTTCTGCTTATGAATTTAGGCAAAAAAAGAAAAAAATCAGTCGTGGTCACTGAGAATTTGTTGATGTTTAAGTTGGTTCAACAATCTGCATATCCTTCTCGCAGTTAATTTTTGTTAGAGGGATCTGAGCACATGGTACTAGGAGGAGGTGGTATGTTTTTTCCCCTTGATAAAATGCCAGGCACTGGCTTTAAATGATAGCATTGCAGTATCATAATAATGAATACTACTCTATTATTGTCAAATTTGCAAAAATCATTAACTGTGAGATATTCTTGCACTTTATTTAGTAACCTCAAATGCCCAAACTTTATTGATGCGCTGCTTTATCATACCTGCTGGCTCAAGTTGCTCCAGGTAGGGGATATAGTTGAGCAATATTTCATACAGCTTTTTTGCAAGAGTTTTGAGCTTCCATGCTCTAATTTATGCAGGTTTATATAAAAGACTGAGGTACATGCACATCCAGTGGAGGAGGCTTATCTGTCAGAGAGAATAATCAAAACACTCTTTTGTAGAGTTGACAGCCAGTGCATCACTGGGTTCTTTTAACCAGAAATTTTGGCAGAACAGTTCTGAACTTTTCTTTCAAAATACTTGTGTGTATATGTGTACACATATTATAGTGTGGGTATATCTATGTGGACATGTGTATGTATCTATCTTATAACATGCACTTATCTAATCTAGATCATATAACATATATATATAAAATGCAGTTCAACTGACTTGATTTTTTTTCAAAAAGTAAATCAGAAAAAACTAAAAAATAGTCTTTCTTTATGTTGAAATGCTCCTATTGGCCTAACTTAAATTTAAATCTTCAAAGTACATGTTTATGCTATCTTCCCTCTCTGTTTTTTTCAGTGAAGCTTCTTCAGTGAAGCTGAAAATTATCTTGATAATTTTTCTCTATCTTTTTAAATCCTTTGACATTTAAAGAAAGGTGTGGGTTTTTTTTGCAATTGGCAAGGAGGGCTTTTGACTGTGCAAGGGACTGTCTAGACAGAAAACATTGCTGAACGTACAAAGCCCTTGATCGAACAGACAAGCCTCCTCTCCTGCTATCATTCAGTTTGTTGTAGTTTTAGCTATTACTTGCAGCTTGAAGTATTTAATTTTGGGATTTGAGGTACGGTTGGTTTTTTTTTTCCAGATTTGCAGTGTCCTTGTAAAGATTGTAGAGATAAGTGTTCAAGATATTGATGAATATTTTATTCTGTGTACAGTGGTTTCATATCTAGAACTATGGCTAAGAAATGGGTTTGTGTAGCTGATATCCATAAATCAAGATGTTGTGGCAGCTAGCAGGCTCCCAGTAGTGCAGAAGTCATCTCAAATTCATGCTGGCTGTGGGTAGCTAAATAGTGGTGCATTTGCCCGTCAGAACTCCGCAAATGATAGAAAGGAAATGAGTGGAAAGGTTCTTTCTGCACACTGCAGTGGAGTTGCTGAGCCCACATTAAGCTCTGATGGTTGTGTTGGACTATTAACAGTATATTTCATGTTGCGAGGACAGATTCATCACTGCCACAATAGCCCAAAAACCTCTAAAAACCATATAAATAAATGAGCTCTTTCAGTAGAGCAGCTTGAACAGTTCAGAGCTTTCTTACTTAATTTTTCTTAAGCACATTAAACAGGTCTAGATGGGTTGTTGCTATAATCTTCGAAATATTGACGTGTTTCATTCTCTGGATTTGAACTTTCTTACACAGTAAGACTTTCATACTTCCTCATACTCTGTTCATTACAAATTTCTGGGTATTCGGGTTTTTATTCGGAGCTTAAAAGCATTTCAAACCATACCAGAAATTCAGAGATTGAAAAGGGAGGAGATGTGCATTTTATTTCTTCTCTTTTGCGACAGCCTGTTGACTCCCAGTGCAAAGACCAAGCCTGTTGTTTCTGGCTCTTGCCTGGCAGCCAGTGTGCAGGTAAATTAACACAGCAAGCATGTATCATTTTTGACTAGAATGGGTATAAGGTGGTAATTTGAACCTGGAAAATAATGTCTTGGCCACAGTTCTTGTAGGAAAGTAATTCTGCTTTAACTTTACAGAAAGCCCTTGTTTTCGTAGAGATCTTTTTTCCTCCCTTCATCTCTTGTCATATTACTCAAATTCCTATATTCAGAACTCTTCAGAAAGATTGAGGAATTCACATGCTGTGCAATTCCAGTAGATGAAAGAAAGCAGCGTGGTTGAAGGGTTTAAAACATGCTTTCATATTAATTTACTATCATTTAAATATTCTTTTAAGAGACTGTTTATGGAGTCTGAATTTTCAGTTGTATCTACAGTTTATTTGAAGTTTCAAGTGATATGATGCATTTTCTTTGTGAAGTATGCTACTCTCTTTGTTCAAGCTAGTTCTTTGGCTTATTTGAAACCAGTATTTGAAACACACTATTGTGCTGGAAAATTCACAAATATTTGTGGTGTAGAACTTCTGCCACAGCTGAACACTGATGTGCACTTACAGCACAGATGGGAAATGGTGAATCATCTCTCTTGCCTTTTAAGATGGTCATGTTTGAATTATGTTTGCAGGATTGAGTGAAGAAGCTTGTATTGTTAACAGTGCTGAATCTGCTCTGTAAGTGCGTATGACTTTTCCGGTGGGGATTTCAGTCCAGCTTTCACCAGCACTTGGTTTGTCTAAGAGAAAATTTAAAGGTTTTCTTAGGTTTCTGCTGCTAAATTTGTGGTTTATATCCTTTGGTCAGGGAAAAAAATCCACAATGTTACACACGTTTCCATTTACTATAAATCTATTCTTTCACACAACTTTGCAAGAAATATATTCAATTAAGGCTTAAAATACACTTTTTATTCATCTTAAGCAAAATAATCTCCCAGATATCACACATTTAAAAGTAATGTACCTGAAACTCTTAAATTTCAGTAATTTAACTTGGTAAATATTGTACTAATTTTGATAAATATTAACCTAATTTCCTTCCAGGCTTCCAGAGGATGAGCTGGCAACGGAACCACTAAAATATGCTGAACAACTTCCTGTAGCTCAGATAATACACCAGGTACGTCTTTCTATTTTCAGAATTTTCTTTGAGAATAAACAACATCTGTAATAAAATCTGCTTTTTTAGGTCATACTGAATCAATGTCCTCATGCTAGAAGCATGTAAAAACAACATGCACTTGTTCAGATGACAACCATTAACTATAAAAGTCTTCTGAACATGGCAATGAAACGATGCTTGCTTTATGACACAGTTGACACTTCAGAAGTAGTTGCTGTTAAAATTATTGTGTTTTTTTCCCTGATATAAAGGGAAAAAAATCCATTAATTTTCATCAAATTTACATCATGACCTAAATCATATTCCCCTTCCTGAAAAAGCAGCCAAAGTATAGAATCATTTTTGTCGAATAATTGTCACAAGGAGTTGAGTAGGGAAAACAATCCCTCTTCCTAATGCAGTTCTGAATTAGTGCTATTTCTAACTATAGCAGTGTAGTCATACTTTCTAGTTTGCACAGTTTTTTGTTTGCTTTTTGTTTTGCACAATAAAAAAAGAGATTGAGATTTTGCTTAGATTGTGCCTTTTTCTTTGTTTAAAATCAATACTCTTCCATTGACACGTAAACAAATGAAGGATGATGTGGATGTCAGACCTGGGATTGCATAGCAGACTATAATTTTCATTATTGCGTGGGGTTTTTTTTAAATTTATGCAAGAGATCTTTTCTGTGCAGAAAAGTCTATATTCCCTTCTTGCTCCTTTCTCAAAGTTCAAGGTCTGATTCACAGAATGTTCTGCTGGTAGATTAGATGCCCAGCCTGCACTCACGTTATCTTCTCATTCTCTGCTGTTAGCCAGTGGACTCTGCCTGCTTTGTGGAAACACTGTGGCCTAACAGCATACATAAAACTTGTGATATACTGGAAAACATGAGTATTGAGACTTAGCGTCTCCCCTCTTGGTGATGCTTTAAAGAAAGCAAAAGACCTGCTCTGTTGCAGCCATTTTGTAACTTTGTAGGTGGGAGTCCTGCTTGAGGGATAGGTAACTGTGGTTTTCCTACTGGACTGAATAGGTCAGATTACTGTTTTCCTATGGTACCTTGGCAGTATGGAATCTCTCAGGTAATCAGGTATACTCTGAAAAATCGACCTGAAAATTGTGGATGATAATGACAGTTCATCATGGAAGACAAAACGGTACAGTCTGTTCACTCCCCTGAGATAAGGAAAGCTCCCAACCTGAAAACTGGGGCTTGGTGTTGGTCAGGGTAGCAATAGCCACATAGACAATGTGAGGTAAAGCTGTGGTTTCAGACTGAGCTGGGTTTGAGTACTTAAAGATCAACACAAACAATAAAAGTACACCAAATATCAAAGTTGCTTACAAAATCCTAGTATTAATTATTGTAGATCTTTCTGAATGCCTTTGTCAATCAGTGTTTTCAGGCAGCTGAGTTGCACGCTGCAGACAGTGCTGGTTTTACCTTAAAGGAAACATAAGCTTTATTTTAAAACTTTGAAGTGTACAGGTCTTTTCTGCAAGATGTAAACACAAGGGATTTTAAAACTTTTGGCTGAAATCTGCACCTCCGGGAAGAATCTCTGATGTGTTCAGAACGTGGAAGATTGGAAATCAGGACCAGTTTGTATGTCAGGAACTCCCTGGTGTTGTCAGAGCTTCAAATGACCCAACAGCCTGCAAATGTCACATTTAAAATTCTGTCTTCATGCCTGACTCTCAGCATAAATGAATTAAACAGCAGAGCGGGCAGCCAGTCAATATGTTCTTAACAGTGAGAGTGAGCAATGAAACAGTTTGGGGGTTGTTTAGAATCAGTAAATAGAAACTGCACAGAATGGCTCACCTAGAGGAAAATCTCAAATAGGAAACAGAATTAACCTTTAAGATGGTCGACCAGACAAAATGTCATAGTAATATTTTTACAACATTAGGTGGGTAATAACCACAGAGGGTTCATTTGGCTACTGTGTGTTGTACTGCAATAGCAGATTGCGCTGTGGAAAGGCACAAAACTGTTCTTTATGTACTCTGTTTGCTATTACAAATTTACCAGTGGTGTAGAGCTGTGGTCCACACAAGGCAACAGGACTGCAAATGTCCTTGATGTGGAAAAACAGACTAAAATGACCATTGTTTAGCTGTCGTGTCAGGGAGTCGGGCATCGTGCCCTGGTTGTGATGCCCTTTTGGAGCCTCGAGGAGCCGTAATCAGCCGAGCGTACTCTGCACCCGTGCCCTGGTGAATGAGCACTGCAGAGATTATAACGTGCCATTTCAGAGGGACCTCTGACAACTGGGACGTGTCGTGTTGAATTTATAGCAACAATTTTTGTTTACTTTAAGGAAAGGGGAAGAAATGATAAGAATTAAAAAACCATGGGTCAAACCAATGTATTGTATTTGTGGTGTTATGATGCTTTATCCAGATAGGTGCAGTATGGGCCCTTGTTTTTGTTTCTGTATCACATGTAAGATTCCCTCATGTTAACCCATATTTTGTTTACCTCTGGGCAGTAATAAAGGCATCAGTAATGTATATTTATAGCATAAGATATATTAAAATATCGTCTTGGTAGACAGGTATCCTGTATCAGTGTAATGTCAAAGTACATTTTAATTATAGTTAGTAGCCAACATTGCCACTATTCTATCCAAATTTCACTGTAAATTTATTCTCTTGAACACAGCTGAAAGTCTGTGTGTTTTTCTTGGGCATTTACGTGTGATTTCTAACATTCTCTTCAGTACTTTGTCTCTCATATCTTAAAAAATATTATAGTAGTGAACAGAAATTGCCTTTTGATTTCTAACCTGATTATTCCACAAGAAAATTTCAGACTTGGTACCTTTGAAACTATTTAACAAAAGGAGACCCAGAGTCTGATTTTGGGATTGATCTTAAACGTTATGGCGCTAGTAATTATTTATCATTATAGTAGTATAAAACCAAAAGAATAACAACCCTATAAAGTTCACAGTTCCAATTCTCAGAAATTTAGTGCATTGGACCATGGTTAATGAGAAAGACAACTGTGAAGAAATGAAAATAAATAGCAGACTAGCCACTAGTTTTCAGACATGAACCGAAACCTGACATTTGTAAATAAAGTAGCTTTCTCCATTTTCAAAAACAAAAACAAAAAGCGTGTGCTTTCAACTGAAATGAAAAACCACTAGTGCTTGGGAAAGGAATGCAATCATTAATATAAACTTCTAAAATGGCAGAAGTTAATCTTTCAGAGGAATGAGACAGCCCTTTAAATGAGATTCCTTGTGTATAGCCGTGCATACAATGCTGCTGCTTAGAATTAAGTTTATGAATAGTAAGGTGAAAAGAAAAAGGAGAAAATGAGAGACTACTTTAATTCTGCACTTGTCTTTAGTTGGAAATGGGTCTGGTGAAAGAACAGGAAGAAACTGTGTTTGAGAAGATTGTTTTCATTTATCATAAAGGATATTCATTGCTGGCCTTCCAATTCAGCAAGGTATTTTAATAAAAGTATCCAACTTCAGTGCCAGTGCTGATGCTCTGAGTGTCACTGTCTGTTAATATATTTTGCCTAACTGGGATTTGGGATATTGAAGAGACTTAAATTGTTACAGGTGTCTTACTGATGGAAGGATGTTTTATTGATGAAAGGCACATTTCAGTGGATAAATGCCAGATCTCCTGATGTTGTTATAATTGAAAACAAAATGAAACAGCAAGTTCAGACCATGATCAAATTGCATACTTATTTTAGTCCATTGTAAATTATTAAGCAGGTGAATTGATGTGCTGTTAAAACAGGATGGTATTTCAGGAAACTAAATTCCAGCCCATACTGGTGATTGCACAATTTACTTAAAATTTGATATGGCTTGGTGTGCATATTTACTTAAAAATAAAGAGTTTCTAAGTATTTTTTCATGTAGGGGAATGCATGGGAGAATGTTAGATACATTTTCTAATTAAATTATATTGAGTTTCCTTTTGGAGGGTTGTGTCAAGTTTTTTTTTACTTTATCCAATGTGTTTCTGTAGCCTTTCTGTAAAGCATTCATCAAAAATCCCTCCTGTAATCTCAGGAGATTTCTGGGAGGTCATGCTAACCCTATTGAGTAAATATGATTCTCTGTTCCACATTCCAGTTGAGCAACTCATGTGAGCACCATTGGCTTTGCTGAGTTTACACTCACAGCACATTAGGGAGTTGCCCTGTCCAGCCTAGTTTGAGGGCAGTGACTGCAGTCCACAATAAGGGAAATTCAGTAAGAAATTTAAGAAAGAAGATGAGAGAGTGATCTCTGGAGTTACAGACGGACAAGCTGATGGTCATCAAAGATGATTGAAAGTTGCAGTTCTGTATTAAGTCTCACAAGAAGATCTTTGTTTCCATAATTCTGTGCTTTTGCAATGAGTTTGCCCCCCCAGATAAAATCCTTTTGCTTTAAAGATCAGTTTTTATTTATTCTCGGGACCTCACTCTCACGTAGCAGAGGGGTGTTAGTTTATTGCATTTGTTCATGTTATTCCTATTTCACGCTGATTTAATTGAGAGACGTTTTCTTTAGCAGCATTTGGCAAAAATTGTTGAAACAGTATTAAGAAAATAGAACACACCATCTTGTATAGATTTTTTTGAAGTATTTTTTGATTATCTATAACACAACAATTTTAGCTCTCAGACTTAAATGTTTTCACAAACATTAAATTAAAGCGGATTTATGTGGCTGACGATCTTTGTGAAGTGCTCGATATGAAAATTAACCCATCACATACTGATAGAGTCTGGAAAGCATAACTTTAAAATTCAGGGATTGTACTGGTGCCTTGCCCCTCTCCTCATAGCTGCCCTAACACAGTCATTGTGTTTTGGGGGGGACTCTTGCACTCAGTCTGCTTTTGTCCTGGTGGCGGAGTCTTGGTTCCCATTTATGTTTGGTAAAAATCATTAGTAGTGCTCAGAACTTTGGTCAAGTAAGCAAGGTGTTTGAAAGCACAGCAGTAGCACAGATTTTGATTTTGTATTTTTTAATGCAGACAGTAATTTTGATTTACAGATAATAATTTATTAAAAGTTTTAAAGTGCTTTGCTAAGTGATACTTGCATTTTACTGTGTTTACTGTTGCATTTTACAGGCTAAGAGGTTCGAAAGCAACTTATGATACTTAAATGTGTCAGGTTGGATGTGTAAAGTTTTAGACACAGCTATTTATACATTCTCTGAAAATCCATTCCTGCAACTGTGTTTGAAAATAACTGAAAAGCATAGCTTGCTTTTTAAAACTCTGTTCACAGAGTTCAGCTGGATGATGTCAGAGATAAAATACGACCTTTCACCAAAGGTCCAAGTCCTGCTGCACCTGTGATTCCAAACACAGGTCTTTTCAGAAATGTTCTTCTTTGTCAAAATTGAAATTTTTCAGGATGATTGAAAATTGAATTTTTCCTATCAAAGATTAGAAAGTGCTCTCACTTCAGAATTCAATTTTATTTTAACAAAATACATTAAGTGGCTACCCTACAAAAATCCTTGTGGCATGTCGCCTTGCATTAGGACACCTGCCTGGTCAGAGTTTACAGTTCTAAGCAACAGACTCTAGACAGTGTTGTCCCCTTACTTCTTGTGGTCTCCTTGGAGTACCTGGAGAACAGCAGCTTGTTCTGGGGCTCTGTCTGCTCCCCTGTTTCTCTGACTCACTCCAAGAAACCACCAAACGCATTCTAGATTTGGTTGTAGCTGGTGCAGATCTTTTACTGGCAAAACATTAAACCAGAAATATTTTCAGGCATTTTTTCTTTGAGTGAGCTACTGGAGGGTCAGCAACAGTGTTCAGCACCCTTGTGTAGTCCACACAATCAATCAAATTTTCTCTCTTTTATTCAGAAATGAAGTAGCACATTAGCCTAATGAAATCTCTTAAGAAGAGTCATAACACTCCTGAATTATAGCGTATTTCTGAGTGTAGCATAACATATTTTTGTGAAAGATTCAAGCAATAATTTTTTTGTTCTGCTGTTGTTTTTCTCATCAGTGCTTTCTGATCACAGAAGACAATGGTGTGGAGTTAGCATAAATGAGTGGTGATCTGTTTTTACAGACAAGGCGCAGCTGCTTGTGTTTTGTTATGCTTTTTATCTGAGCACAAGGGAAAGCCTCTGGAAGTAGAGACCTAGTAAAGCAGTCTCTTTCTTGCCGTCTTTCCCTTAAAGGACTGTTGTGGGTGATCACTCTCTGCCTATCCAGGATCATTATTTTACTTTTTCTCAACCACAGGGAAGGTTCTGCTTCTCTCTTTGTTAAGAAGAAATACTAGATGGAAGCTCTTCTCTTAGTTGTCAAGACACAATAAAGATAAGTGTCTTAGAATTATGTTTATTTCAAGTGCTGCCTCCCAAATCTTAAAAATTTAGCAGTAATTACAAGGAACTTCATTTCTGTAAGCATAGTCTACCGAAATATTTATGCATGGGGAACTCTTCTTTTATCTGCACACAACGCTGCTCAGCAGAGCCAGGAAAGAGGCATGAGTATTTTTTGTTGCTGACTGAGCATTACAGGGGAACTGAATGTAGTATTAAATTCTTCCAATTACAGCTGGATACAATGGGTTGAATAACTAAATGCATTGAGAGGTTTCTTGCATGAGGAATCTGAACAGTTGGTTATGGCATTTTTGTTTTTAACTGTTTCCTACTAGAAATACCACAGTGGATGTTTTCTGGAAGCCAAGAAGGGCAAACTTTGCCCTGGCCTGTTCTAGCTGCCCAGAGATGCTGGAGATGGAGGATGGGAGCTTTTTCTTGCCCAAAATGTTGCATGCATGCTCCATCCTTTCCTCCCTGTGTATGCATTAAAACTTGTAACTTTACCTCCTTCCTTGCCTTTTTCTCACGTGAAACCAAAGTATTATTTAAAAACATTAAAAGAATGGTATTTTTTTCCCCATTATACAGCTCTATTAAGGACAATTACTTGTGCAGTTATCAAAATGTCCTGTTTGATGTGCTTGGACATTATTAGCTTGTCTGGGCACCAGTGTGGTTCAGTTTCTGCTGCAGTGTCTTGGAATGTGAATTTGTCACTTCTTCACAGACGTGGCACCCGACAAGGTGATGGTAGGTAATCCCTGGAGCATGTTCTCCCTCCAAGATAGTGACCTATTCAGGGAGATGTAATAGCAGAAATGGATGCAGGTGATGCATTTTTCAAAATGACCATTTCAGGCTGTACAAATCCTGCAGTTTGGACAAAGTACAGCACAGAACTCTTCAGTTTTCTGAGGTCATATATTTTCTCTTTCCGTGATGTACAAAAACCCTGCTGATTAAAGATTGGCATTGTGTGTCCATTCTTCTTTGGCACAGGTGGGAGATCAGTTTGACAGGCAGCTTGGAGTAATTTAACTCGAGGCTGCCCCTCAAGTCACCATGCTCCACTCTCCCCCGTGTTTGAGTCCTGTGCTCATTAAACAGCAGAGAGCTAAAAACTACTGCTAAAAAAGAGGGTGGAAGTGGGGCATTTTTCAGCCTGGCTGGGTGTGTGACTACAGAATTTATAAAGCCAACTAGAACAGGCAGTATCAGCCAAAATTGATAAAGTGTATGTATATTCCCTGAAAAAATTTGTGTATATTTCTCATGATAAGATGAGAGTGAAAGTAATTGTTACTCTGGAAAGTTGAAATGGAAATAAATTTAAGGCTTTTGTGCACATCATGGGAGTGCTCAGTTTGCCCTTGAGAATACTGGTAATATGAGGCATTATATGTGAATGTAGTGCCATCCATTTCATGGCTTATGAGACATCAGTTTCATACCCACCAGCATATAGAATTGTCAGACATACTATTAAAAAAGGTACTTAAAGGTACCCCAGCTCTATAGTAGCTATAATTTTTAGAGTTGCCATGTTGGATTTGCAGCTTCTTTAAGAGGTAATTCCTGTAATCGTTTCTTTTTAATAAGCACTATCTAAGATGTAAAATGAAAGAAGAGGTTCAGTAAGTGACTGTAACGTGTCAGGCTTTATAGAGTGCTGTAGATCTTTGTGGTTCACTCATCTGAACTTCAAGTAACTGCATTTGAAGGGTCAGAAGTGGCTGTATGACGGTGAATAAAGATTATTGTATTTCTTACATTCAAAGAATGATTTGCTTTTTTTTTGACTGAATCAGCCATATGTTTAAAGATCCTGTATGCACAAACCTTTCAGTATGTGCTATCGATCTTTTAGTGTCTTTATTTAGGCTTTGGGTTTGATTGTGCCATGATCCCCTTTTGGCATGCTTTGCAACCTGCTCTCGACTGTGATTTTAAGGCCGTGGTTGCTGTTTGTGTTGTGCTGTAGCTGTGGTCAGAGCTTTACAGAAAGAGACAGGTTCAAAAATGCTTAGAGCTTAAAAGTAAACTTCACATAGCGTGTTGGCAAAGCAAGGTTAACCGTGAGAGATTCTGATTTCTAGACTAAGGCCATAAAGGAACATTATGTTAATCTCTTTTGACTTTCTGCACAAAGTACACGGATACTTTATTTATATTCTCCCTTCTTTGTGGCCGTATTGAAAACAGGAAGGATAACTGAAAAAAGAAGGAGTGAGTAGAGGCTGGTAGGTGTTTAATCAAAATATTGTAATTATAGGGGGAATATAGATGAGGAGGAGGATCATGATTACTCAGAGGGTGGTGGAGCACTGGAACAGCTCCCCAGGGAAGCGCTTACGGTGCCGAGCTTGACAATATTGGAGAAGCATCAACACCCTCAGACACACGGTGTGAATTTTGGGGTTGTCCTGTGCAGGGACAGAAGTTGGACTCCATGATCCTTGTGGGTCCCTTCAAACTCAGGGCATTCTATGATATTCATGTTAGTAAGTGTGTGTGATTACAGAAAGTATGCACGACATTACAGCTGCTATTGCAGAAGCAATATGTGTGTGTGTCCCGGGGGTCTCAGTTGCTGATGTCATGTGAGTTGTTGCTCAGTGCTACAGGTGAAATATCAACAGCTACCTCACTTTGTTGTGGGCCACTGGTATTCAAACTGCTGCTGTCACTGCAAATGTAAGGAGGTTATTTTTAAGTGAGTTCTGTGATTTGAGACCCTTGGCTCTTCTTTGTGGTCATAATAAGCTTGGCTAATGTCAGAGCTTTTTTTGCTAAAATTATCTCTCCATCCATTTTCACTCTGGACATCATAGTCCTCTATTAAGCATATAATTCACTCTTGTCATCATTCTTTCCTTCCCTGAGATTTTTTTTTTGTCATCCACTGGTGTGCATTAATTTGCATTTGTCATTTATAAGCCTAGGTTCTTAGATATTCTAAGTCTTTTTGGATTTGTCTGCACTGGTCCCATTTATTTGCTGTTCCTTCAAATATTGGAAAAGTGAACACTATTTAGGTCACTGTGGTGAGTTGTATCCACTGGGGATAACTGAATAGGTTTTCACTGCATAATGGTATGCAAATAATATACCTCTGTCTCTCATGGGTATGGACTAAATATATGCACAAGCTTTCTGTGACCTTAATAGGTTTGTAGGCATCATAATACACCATGTGCTGCTGTAGCATATTATCTGATGTACAAATATTTCAGCTGTGGTTGAGGGCAAAGAAATGTATGCAATAACTCTGTGAATTTAGTATGTGATTCACACACCTTCCTGTGTGTGGAAGGGTGTACCAGCAATATAGCTGATTTACTTTTGTAACATAAGCAATAGGTTTTAATAATAGTCACCATTAATAAAACAGAAGATGCTTAAAGTCTTACGCTTGGAACAGGCTAATTCATTACATTGGTAGAATGTCTTGATGCAAGATTGAACTGAGAAACATACAGTAAAATAAGTTACTCCATTAGACTGTTTTAGTTTCAGAATGTTTGATATGTAAAAGTACCTTTTAAAAATGTTGCTTCTCTTTAGTTTACTTATTTTTAGTTTATTTATTTTTAGTTTGTTATTACAGGTTCTAGAGCAATTCAGGAAACAGATGTTGCATTTAAAAAAAGCTTTGCTTTAGTGAAGCTTTCTGTGCAAGAGAATTCATTCTTCCTAAAACTTCATTTTACTTAAATTAACTTGTATTTCCACTGAGGGTGGCTTATATTAAGCACAAAGGGAGGCTTAGCGGTTTAGACTTCCATCAAATAAACTGCATAACTAAAAAGAGAAGATGCCAAGCCTCACACTCTTGTACTTGAAAGTATTGTGTTCTCTCTCATGGGAACTTGAGATTAGAGAAATTATAAAGGCTTTGCATAAAAACAGGGAGTTAGAATTAATTTTTGCTTAAGCAGGGAAGTGTCAAAAGCCTATTATGGTAATTTTTCAATTTTGTCTTAACTGTTCACACATTTTAAAATAGTTGTACAATTGAGTGGAGGCATAATTGATGTGTTGTGGTTTATTTTTTTTTTCCTTGGGCCATCATAAAATGTAGTTTAGGTGCACTTAGGCTTGGAAGAAGTAGGTGGGCTAATTAAGTAGATGAAAATTTTCATATCATAGTGAGAAAATTTGCCTAATGGATTGGAATAGTATTCTAAGAATTGTTCCCTTATTCTTAATTACATCCAACTATCAAATATCAATATTACATGAAGACAATTAGACTACAAAAACCATAGTGAGAAACATAATTCCTAGCAGTAGAATTTCGGGGTAGTAGAGACTGTCATCTTCATTAGTATTATGGAAACAGTAGCAGTAAAAGTGTACATTAAACAAAAATGTTACTTAATAACTTTATTCTTTGTCTTTTATTGTAAATTAAAAGCTGAAAATGTCATGGAATGAAGACCTAGTGTTACATTTATTTTGTTAATCTTCATTGAATTAAAAACTTATAAATCTTGTCTGTGTCGTAACAGCCTATAAAGTGCTAGGGCAGGAGTTTAAAAATTATGCTTGATCTAAAACAATTTTAGGACTTTCCTAATTAAAGGAAATCTGATTAAGCAAAACTTTTTAATGGTAAATTAAATAATTTTTTATTTTAGTAGACACAGCATTTACAAAAAAAAAATACAGTTCCAGAGTTGCTTTCATTTTGGTGATGGGTGTCGCTGTTCCATAGAGGGCATCTTTGGTGGAACAAGCTTCACACTTGGAGCGAGTCTTTTTGGTAAATGTGTAATTAAGCAATACTCTAAGTGGTCATTGATTAGTGAGACTTTTGCTTGTGTAAGTAGAGAGAGGGCCTCTTTCCTACCTTTCAGCTCATTTTTCGGTAGAAGCCTCTTTGAGCTATGAAAGAGCTGCATTTGGCATCTCCAAATTACGCCCAACTTGTTCAAAATGTTTTTTGACTCTGTCTGCTGTTGGAACTGGTGGAAAGGCAGAGATCTGCTATATCACAGGCATGAGGCATACTCTGCCTCATAACTTCTCCTGGTGCTGCTGAACAGCTGCTGTCAGGACCCACTTTCAGTCTCTTTTCACTTGCACCGTAGAGTGACCTGTTTCTTCCTTAGCATTTTCTTCTCTCCTCAGAAGCTGTGAACGGGAACTGCCTGACTGAAAGTACAATATGGTCACGCAGTTTTTATGAGATGAGGCTTGGACAGGAGGATCAGCATCCCTTCTGGCTGTTAAATTAGTTCTCCAGTTTACAGCTTTCTGATGTTTTGCATTTCTGTCCTTCCAATAATAATGACAGGAATAAAAAAGCCAAGTGTATGCATGGACCATAGATGGATCATGGAATCACAGAATGGTTTGGGTGAGAAGGAACCTTAAAGCCCACCAGTTCCAGCGCCTCTGCCACAGGCAGGGACACTCCCACTGGATCAGGGTGCTCAAAGCCTCATCCAGCCTGGCCTTGAACACCTCCAGGGATGGGGCTGCCACAGCTTCTCTGGACAACCTGTGCCAGGGCCTCACCACCCTCACAGGAAAACATTTCTGCCTAACATCTAATCTAAATCTCTCCTCTTTCAGCTTAAAACCTTTCTCCATTGTCCTATCCCTGCACTCCCTGATGAAGAGCCCTTCCCCAGCCTACAGGAAAGCTGTGTGGATTGGAGAGAAAGGAGGGGGGCTGCTGTTACACCCTTAGGCAAATGGCAAAGTATTTATTAGTCTTCATACCTTATTTTATTGCTTAATATTGATTGCAATGGGCGTAAAAAATGTTAGAGTGTGTGTGTATTTAAGCACATGTAATTTGAGTGCAAGACTAAATTCTTGACTTAGTTTGTGTCACGAAATATATGCAGGATCAGGACCTTCCTATATAAAGCAGATTACTGAAGTATGTTACAGTAGGTTGTCCAAGATGCAAGATTTAATTTCGTTTTCTGCTGTCAGTTCAGTGTTCTGTGACTTTTTCATTTCCCACATAACCTTGTACAGGTTTTATTAATCATTACTTTTTATTGTTTACACATGAAAGCTTCTGTGATAGACAGTGTTTATTTAAATGGTATTTCAGTGAGTAGTATAATTAGCAGTAGCAGTTTTGCTAGGTATTTTCTTCTGTCTACTATATTTCTTCTGTGCTTATGCAGCATAAAAAGTAGCTGTTACCAATAAGCTCACATTGGTAAGGAAAAAATAGAAATATCATCAATCTTTGCTTGACATATTTTGCAGTGCTGTGATGGCAGATACCTTTCTGAACGCTTTTCCTCGGGTGAAAGCACTGTTAGCTCCAAATATATTCACACATTTATCCCACTTAACCATGTAAACTTAGTGAGGTGTTATTGGTGATTTTTTTGTGTGTGAAGTTAATTATATTTTGTTTACCCTTCAGTAGCACACTGTGAGGAGCACAGCAATGTAACTCACGAGCTCTTGACAGGACTGATGAATGGCCAGAGATAGAGATATTGGCAGACTGCTCTCTAGTGCTCTGTCTAGAATTGTTTTCCTAAATAATTCAGAGGGTTGAAATTTGATGAAATCATTGCCATTTGAAGAATGAATGGAAGGTGTAAATGGATGAAGACTCCAGTAATGGAGCAGTTGTGTTCATACTGTTGGACAGACCAGACAGCATCCCACGTTGTCGCTCCTGCGCAGATTCCTTGTGTGAGGTTGTGATTGGGCTTGGTGCAAGCGATTCCTGCTGTTGTGTCTGGCTTTCCTGCTCAGCTGTGGCACAGCTGGCATTTGTCCTCTTGTCAGCCTCCCGGTGGCCTGAGAGCCCCCACACACTGACAGCTGTCTCCTGCAGCTCGGTGTTCCTGGGAAAGCCCAGCTCCAGTGGTGGGCTTTTTGAGTTGGTGAGGGGTCGCATGTTTTCAGCCAGGAGTGCTGACCGTGGAAGAACATCTACAAATCCATGGCTGACGAACAGATAATGAGGGGGGGAGAGTGATATGTGACATCAGCAGGGCAGCAACCTGTGGGTAGTTTAGACAAGGAAAGGTCCTACTGGTTTGCCACGAGACTGCACTCTGTGGTTTTATCTTTTTGAAAATCTTACCCTTTCTGAAAGATGTTGATGCTCTCCATACTAGATCTGGCAGTCTGGGGCGGTGTATACTCAGCAACACTCATTCCTTCTTCCAGAAAGATAGTCTTTGGGCCCCACGTAGCACTTGACTGATGAACCTAGTGTCGTGTAAATGTCACGTGGGAGCACTGAATATTTATGATACCCATAAATCTGCCATTCTTTGTAGGCAGCTGCCTACAAAAACTCTTTGCAGGATTGGATCTGCTCTCTGGGACTCCTTATTCTTTGACATACCAAGCGTAACAGAAATGGCTTTCTGGTGTAGGTCTAATTCCGTGCAATCACTAAATAAGTGTCTGTATTGCTGCTATGTCTATGTTTTATGGTTTGTTTTCAAGGATGTATAGCAGCTAGAGTAGCCAAAAGTATTAGGTTGATATTTCAGAATAGTTCTTTTTCCTTTTCCTTTTTTTTTCTCACATAGAGAGTACAAATAACATAAGCCTGGGTGAGAAAACTTGTCTGGCATGTGAATCCAAAACAATATTGAGTACAACAATAGCCTTTAAAAGCTGGGTGGTCGTGGTGGATCAAAATGATTATCACCAGCTGTAATACACTGGTTCTCACTGGAAATGAAAATGTTTTGCAGTAAAAACACAGCCATAGTTGATCTTGCTGGTATAAATGTGCAGGCACCTTTTACCTCAGCCCTGCTTCTCCTGCTGTCCGTTTTTTCCTGTCTGCCTCTTAATGCTGTTTTGAGTTGTGCAAGCTGAAGCTAGAAAATGTGGAGCTCTGCTGCACACGTATAATATTCAGCTGCACACAGCTTAGGGCAAAGGAGAACTTTTTAAATTATAGTTGTCGAGATTTAAAAAATGAGCAATAAAAAGTACATGAATAAAGAATGTTTATTTCGATTCCAGTTTCTTAAAATGTAGGTGTTGAGAAATTTGATTAGATTTTGCATTCAATATGGCATATTGAGTATAAGATCTAATGCTGTCTAACATCTGTTGTTAATACAGCCTGCCACCTGGAAATAAATTAATAGATACTCATGGGATATTCAGAAAAAAATGTGTAGTTAGAAGCGTCACTACTACTTTGAAAGGAACAGCATAATAATTTATGAACATCGTGGTTTCTCCATATAAACAGAAGCAACTTCGTTTGAATTTGAATGATCAAAATTATACTTCATAATGGAAGTTTGAAGGCATACAATTAATTTTATGAGATTAAGAAAAAAAAACCCCTGCCTCAGAGCATATTGATTTAAAAGGATTTGAATGGGCTCTGCTTGTGGTCCAGAGAGATGCTACCGGAAATCCAAGTTAGATTTCCAAGGAGGGAAGCGGGAGGGTTGTGCTCCTTAGGAATGTTGGGCTGGGTGAGGTTTGCACTTGGAGAAATCATCCCTGACTGGAGCAGGTGGGAGCTCTGCGTGCACCTGCTGCCTTGTCTCTGCAGAGCTGGGAGGGTGGTTCTTGTTCTGCTCCTGCTGGCAAGGCAATGTTATGTTTCTGTGAACACGATCTGCACCGTGGAAGACTGAGATAATCTTTTCCAAGGAGAGGGTGAGCAGTGCATGCTGCTTGGAAAAAAACAGTGCTCTGAGAACAGCTTGGCCCTGTTTACACAACTGTATTTTTACAACTATAAAATATCTTTGTCCCTCTAGCAGCCTCTGCGCATCCTTTTCATCTCCTTTGGTCTTTGCAGGTGCTGTTTCTGTCTGCTTAACCCAAAGTCTGGGTAGCAGCAAGTGGGTTACTTTTAGATCTGATCATTTTTGGAGGTCCCCTCACTAGTGCATTTTTTTTTTGTTTTTTTTCTGACCCCCTCTAAAGGACCTCAGGAAGTTTTATCTCTCAGTTTGTGGCATGGCACCATGCACTGAATGCCTTTAGTCTTATTTTTCCTAATAATCCTTTTATTGTTTAAATTAATTAAATACAAACATATTAAGGAAGCAAGATGGTTCTAGAAGTAGCAGTGGCCAGGTTTTGAGTGCTGAGTCTACTTAATTAAGCCGCTCATCTTCTGGTTTTGCATGCTTCAGTTGGCATGAAGCTTTGTGTTTGCAAATGTAATTCATATATTTGCTGTGGACTTAGGTGCCCTCTCGTGAAAAATGATGATCATGGCTTCATGTGAGAGTATGAATCTGATTAAAAGATTTGAAAAATTTGCTTAATATGCTTATTATGTTAAATTATATGCTTATAATTATTATATAAATCATATAATATTATGCTTATATGCTTAAATAGATGTAGTTGTTTTTTTTTTCCTAAATACAACTTCATATTGTGACTTTTTTTCATCTCCACCTTGAAGTGTACAAGAGGTCCATAATGTAACTCACTGGTAGCTGAACAGGTAAGAGCACAGCCCTTGTGCCTCAGTAGCTGTGCCAGTCTGTGGAAGACAGACAGGGATGATTCTTGCTGCTGGTACAGAGGTGTGTTTTCTAGCTTGGGAGTTAGCAAATCACACACCCTGGGTTAGAGGCCCCCATGTGCAATCCCTACAGCGTTTGCCAGGCAGGCATCACTCATCTGGTTCGGGAATTAAACTGCACTGGGTCCCAGGTGCTGGGAAAGCTCCCTTTGATTAGAAGAAGTATATTATGTATTGTGTCACAGGTTGGAAGATTAATGAATAATTGTTAAAGCATTAAAAGCACTTTAAAGTGCTATGTAATGCTGAGAGATAACACAAAGTAGAGAATAATAAGCGAGCAGCCATTTTTGAAGTAGGAGTTAATTTCTAAAAAGCTTTTATAGATTACATATTTTAGAAGGAAATAAAAAACTAAAGCTATCAGCAGTACTGTAGTTTATATTATGGTGATTACACAATTTTCAAAGTAAATATTTAAAATGCAGTTGTTTGCATTGATATGTTAATTTGGTTTGACTGCTGTTCTTTCCTGTATCCTTCGTGAATTTTTGTTGTTGATGAGTGAAATTTCTTCATTATTTTATGAATATTGGAGATATCTGCAATCACGGCACTGTGGTTAATAAATACAAACTAGAAGATGAGACAAAAGTTCTTTAAATTGCTTTTCAGATTAACAGGCACCATTTATGTTGGAGTTCTCTTATGGCTTCAGTCTTGCTGTGGGCACAAAAGAGGATTAAGCTATTACTAGTTGGCTGGAATTATTTGATTTCTCCCACCCCCCTGCAAGGACCCCAAATCAGAACTGTAACTGAGAAATTAGAAGTGTGCAATTCTACTAAAAGCTTTGAGGACATACTTAATGCTGTGATTTGCTTGTGATACATATAAATTCAGTCTGAAATTAAACTTCCTTGTGTGCCTTGTCATAAGAATTGAGATTATTACCCAGTTTGAAATTTTAAATTGTAAGTTGTGGAGTGCCTCTAGGAAATACATATAGTGCTGCTGGCACGGTGCACTGTGCAGTAGGATTTGGCTTTTCCAAGGTGTTTCTCGTCCTTCAGTTTGGGATTGGTGATGTTTTTCTGAAGTGAGAAAAAGCTGGTTTGTTTCAGTTTTGGATCTGCGGTTGGCCTTGGAATTCAAAGACCTGTGTTGAATTGTGGATCTTTCTTTTCTCAGATTTCAGTAGTGGTCTTTGACACAGATCATAACACAGAATTAGGTATCTTGAACAACAAGAAAGACAACCTTTATTATTGCAATAGAAGAAATAGAAGTATTCATTCAAATGGAGAATGACAAGAAGAAAACTTGGGAATTTAGCTCCTAAAATCCACCCCGATAATCTAATAATGACAGCGAGCACCCCACAGTGTGCTCACCTCCCTGTGGGTGCGTGCTGACCCCCAGGACAGCAAAGGTGGAGAACTCCATGGAGGGCAGTGTGCAGGATTTCCCCACAGTGCTGTGGCTGCTGCCGCCTGCCAGGAAGCCTCAGAATCTGGGGTGATGTTTTATACCACATGAGCCGTAATAAACAGGCCAAAAGTGGGTCTAGGGCACTCTGCACTGAAACTCCAGAGAGGCTCAAGCAGGGATTAATTTGAAATACGATAGCTGCCACTTTAATGGACTTGTTGGAACCCAGCACTTGTAGTGTTTTATTTTTGTGCAGTTACATATGGATATTTTGCACTCAAGGTACAAACACACACCATCTGCCTCAGATTGGGGAGAGCGTTTCCTACAGCAAGAATGATGTGCACATTCATTTTTAAGGTTTTGCGCACTTTCTTAAAGTCCTGTTTGTCATAAGATGCTGGAAGAGCCTGAAGAATTTGTGTATCCCTTTTCCATTTGAGAATTACTACATTCCTGGCTATAATATTGTGTGTACTGCTTTCCCCATTGCTGCCATCCCAGTGCAGATTCTCAGTTTAACCCAAAGCTTTCTGTACCAATATTTTTGTCCTTGTTGAGGACACTAATGCAAAGGGACTTCTGTTGGAAGAGGATTGTGGGGCTGGATTATGATGACATTTAAACAGTGTTTTCCATGTTAAATGTTAATACATGATATTTTAACATTAAACCATTCTTCACCTAATTGGGGCCTACAGGAAAGCTGGGGAGGGGCTCTTTATCAGGGAGGTTTTAAACTGAAAGAACGGAGATTCAGATGAGATCTGAGGAAGAAATGTTTTCCTGTGGGGATGGTGAGGCCCTGGCACAGGTTGTCCAGAAAAGCTGTGGCTGCCCCATCCCTGGAGGTGTTCAAGGCCAGGCTGGATGGGGCTTGGAGCAACCTGATCCAGTGGGAGGGTCCCTGCCCATGGCAGGGGGGGTTGGAACTGGATGATCTTTAAGATCCTTTCCAATGCAAATCATTCTATGATTCTACAATAATTACCACTTCAGCTTTGATACTTTTTATATTTTTTTTCATAAAACTTGTTTTAATTGGAGTTGAAGTATTGCATGTTTTATGAAACACCTTCCCTGAAAGTCTTGGATACTTTCCATTCGGGTCCCTGCAGACCCATCCAATTTGAAAATACACCGTTTTATCCTCTCCTTAATTACAGTACTTGGAGCAACTCTCCATTAACTGTTTTTAAGTTCCACTGGATAATGAGTCTACCAGAAGTAAAGTGTGTACAACAGAAAACTGTTCACAGGAGGAAGCTTGCTGTTGCTTAGCTACCTATCTTTTTCATTTGGAATCTCCAGCAATTCAGTAATGACTGGCCCTCAAGCTCTTGAATGTGTTTGTTCATGACACATTGTACCGTTTTATACATGGAGTTCACCTGGGTGTTACTGCTGTTATTGTAGGGATAAAGAGGGCATTTATGAGGGGGCTGTATTGTGGCGTGGGTCACAAAAGCTGAATACACCGGTTGCATAAGCAGTACCTGGCGTACGGAGTTCTTCAGTGGGTTGTACAACAGTGAAATTCAGAATAACTTGAGGCAAAAGAGCTGCTGCTTCTGCTCCTCCCCGTCAGCCCCAAATATGAGAAAGTTATGCGTAATTTGCAAGTACTGCAGCCAATCTGTAGGCTTTTAATAGTACACATCTCACATCAATTTAGGCAAAATAAGATACATAATTAATTGCAAATTAAAATACTGCAACACTTTTTTTTGTCCATTTAGTGTTTTCTTGCAACTGAAAAAATGCCTGATGCAAAAATTGCCTTTCACAAAAATTTGCTGGAATAATACCCTGAACTAGGCTATGTTCCTACTGGATATTTTTAAGAGTCTGGGAAAAAATTCAGGGACAATTTATCCAGGGATTGCTTATGGCCACAGAACTGGCATAAACATAGAAAGAAATTCTGTCTTTTCTAAACTTTTTTCTGGTATGTGGATCTAAAAAGGAAACTTTTTCATTTGCTATTAAAGTGATTCTTACTTTAATAGGTTTTCACATCTCTGTGACTCCTCCCCAGCTGCCTGCACAAAACAGAGCAGGTCCTGCAGCAACGCAGTTGAGGCTCACGTTCGGTTGTGGAAGGGCATCCTGTCTCTTGTAACGGTGTGGGCTGAAAGCTCTTGGCCAGACTATATTACAAGCACAGTTTGTTGGCATAATTTATGCAAGCAGCAACTCCATCTTACATGGAGAGAGGTGTGATTCACAGGAGCAAAATGCAGCTCTTTGTCAAGGAACTTCAGTGCCGTTTGCTGCTTCGCTGACGCGCCCAGCTGGTCAGAGATTTGTTATTAAAGTTTTCTATGTTGTATTTGTTACCATTTTAGAAGGATGAACTTATCAATTCGGAAGCTAATTACATTTTTAATTCAGTGATGGCCTCTCTTGGGAACCTATAATCAAGTTAATTTTAAGAAAATGACGTATTTCAGCTCTTACAGGTATACTCTGTGGGTTTAAACACGAATCTGTGTAATCCCCTTTTAGGAATTCATATGAATTTGATGTCTGTGTGCCCCTAGTGGAAAATACTAGCATATTTCAATATAATTTTGTGCTCAATTAACCTCGCTATTGACTTACAGATGTACAATCTCTTTGCCCTTTTATTGTGGTTTAATATTTATGTGTAGGTTTCAGTTTCTGGATCTGTAAATCTCTCATTAAGATAATTTATTTTAAGATGACTAAATATTTAGCTCTTGTATAGTCTAATATGTATTTTTTGTCATGCCTTCATGTTTTTAATCCTTCACATTTTAATATTGCATCCCATGGCTTTAGAATGACTATATTTATGTCCTTGGATTTCCCAGTGTGGAGCCACTGCTGCACTGCCCTCTCTTCCCTTGCAGAATTCCGTGCAGGTTTCGGTATATGGCATGACAAAATGTAAAACTGTACTCATAGATCACCTTATAAATATTTATTCATATAAATTCTTTAAAGAAATTAAATTATGTGTTCTATACAAAATAGGAGAGAGAGGCTTTTAGTGTCACAGACTGCAAATTGAAGTCATTTGTCTAGAAGGGTCAGGTGCCACTTTGCGGTAAGGAATTTGTCTGAGATCCAAGAAGGGAAAGATTGATAGTACAAAGAGATTGATGAAACAGGGACTGCAATGTGCAGGCAGAGTTACGGGTTAATTAGGAGGATTTAAACAAGAAAGTTCCTTTGTGTGGAGAGGCGTCGCGTGCCGTTACTGTCAGCAGCGAGCTGTGCTGGCAGCCTTTTAGAGCACGCAGAGCTGATTTTCTGAGGTGTTTATATGGAGATGTGTGGTGGGGAAAATCAGCGAGGTGGCAGGTTACCAACAGCACGTTGGCTGCAGCTGATGAGCGCTGCTTAGGAAATGGGGTGGTTTGTGCATACAGTTGTGCATACAGACACCATCTCTGCGTGTCTCCTCGGTGGTGTTGTTGATGTAAATCATGATGCTGGCTCTGTGATTCCTGGATCAGAGTAAAATCATTAATATTTCAGTGTGTCACCTCCAGGTGTCACAGGTGACATGGCTACTTGTTATAATTTTAATTACAAAGCATGGTACTTAAAGAAAAATTCTAAAGCTAAAAAACTATGTCGCTTAGAAAATGGGAGCTGAGCAATCAACAAACATTGTTTTCTTGTTGATAGGAAAGCTGTTTTGAAAGAACAGACGCTGCAAACTGTTTGTTAAAGTTCACCAGCCACCTGGTACATTTAGTGGGGAATGACAAGCTTCCATACACAGATTCCTGCAGAAATTGTAGCGGTACCATCTTTTGTAGTAGTTATTCACGTGACAGAAAGAGAATTTTAAATTGGACTTAAATGCAACAAATCCAAAATACTCTCTGTGCCCCTTGTGTCTCACTCCATACAAGGACAAAACAGCGCAAATCTTTCAGCAAGGCAGGAATAAAAAGCTCAGCAAGCACTTCTGTGTTTATTACTGTAATAGTAAATCATCTCTCTCTGCCTAGAAAAACTGTAAAACATACCTGCTGAGGGCAGGAGCAGGCACAGGCACGAGGGACTGAGATATACTCCTAAATACTGTAATTCTGATCTTTTATCATGATATTTTTAACTGAAATTTTGCATTCGTATAGGTTTACCTTTATTCTCAGCCTCAGAGAAAGATCTGGGGGTGCACAGCAGCTCTTACCTTCCACAATCCATTTCTCACCAAATGTGGAGTATCTGAAATTCTTTCAAATACGAGGAGGAAGGGGACAGGCAAGTTTTATCTTGCCTTACTGCTAAGTGTGAGATAGAAAAGCCCTCAACAAATTGCAGTGTATTGCTTTTTACTGAAGAGGAAAAAATTGTTGAAGGGACAGGTATTTGAATTGCAGAAGATATTTCTACATTAAGGAAAGGCAGTTAGGCTCAATGAGGCCCCTGGGAAATGTGACTGACATTAAAAACAATCCTATTGTGTTTTATGATATTCCTTTAATAATGAATCTTAGCACCTCATGTGGTTAGATATCTGTTTATTCACATAGTTCTGAGTATAAAAGGAGCTGTAGAAAACATTCTAGGTAGTGGAAAAACAACAGTCTTCTGTATTTCACATTTTTACTTGTAGGAATTCATACTTGAAGCATTTTTCTCTTGCATAAAAATGAGACTGGATATGAGAAATTCTCTCCAAACAAATGAGTTTAAATGTGCCCCACGATGCTGAAACGCATCATCAAAGTGCTGTCTCGGGCACAGTTCTGGTGACCTTTTTGTGGTACTTAACCTCCCTGTTTGAGTGACAGTTCACCTCCCATCAGTCTTTCCACCACATCAAGAAGAAAGATGCCTCTACTTTATGAAGAAATACAGCTTATTGGTTATTTTCTCTACTGCCAGGATTTATTCTTTTGGGGTGTGATAAATACAGAGCTTGTTTAATGTGAAAACTATGTGCAAAATCCTTATTTTTCTCTTTTTGTTTGTTTTTGGTTCTGTTTTTGTTTTTCAGAAACCAAAACAAAAGGACTGGCATCCTCCTGGAGGATTTATTTTAGGACTCTGGGCATTAATCATCATGGTGTTCTTCAAAACATACGGAATCAAGCACATGAAACACATCTTCTGAATTCAAGCAAACAAGATGATGGCATTGACTGCTACTTTGGATTCATCGGTGTCGTCTGAGTCCTCTGAATGTGTGTTATGGATGTAGTGAAAAATAGTGTTGGGATCTCACTTCTAAAGGTTCTTTTGAAGTCATCCTTTCTGCCCCTTTTTCTGAAGTCAGTGGCTTTGATGTTAAACTTTTTTTACTTTCATTTGTTTTAAACATATTTTAATGCTTTTCTGAGGAATTTTTCTTTCTGGTTAAACTTTAAAAAGAGAGGAAACCTAAACACAATAACAGAGTTGCTGAGGTTGATTGTAAATGGGCATATTCTTTCCCTCTGTACTTCAAAGTAAATCTTACAAGTAGTCAACCTATCACTAAAGAACTAGACATTGTGCAGGCCATTATTTAAGATGTCATTTTATCAATAAAAACTTAAGCCACTTTGCAGACTTTGGCATGATGTACTGAAAGCTTTCTTCACAAAAATAAAAATGCTCTATATTGATTTTTTTTATTATTATTATTTTTTTCTTCCCTGTTAAGTACAACCCTTAGATCAGGCCTTTCACCTCAGGCAGTTTTGCATCTGGGATTCTAAGATTTGGTGAAAGTGAAACAAAAATATATGATGACCTCACTGAATCTACTTCAAAAAAATGCCCCAAACCCTGAAACTATGACTTCTTGTCTATTAGGAACCCTTTGTAGATGTTGTATTTTCACTCCATACAATATGGAGTTGGGTGCTTTCAGGATTTTCCATGCACTGGTTTTCTGCACAGAGGAAAATTGACTCTGGCATCAGGATGAAAAATGTTATAAATTGTACTATTGTATTCTGTAGTTTCTGAGCCCTGGGAAAATAAGCTTTATCTAGGTGGGTTTGTAAATTCTGTTCGGGCATATTGATTTGTTCTTCTTGGACATTTACTGATGAATGTATGCTAAAAGGGATTGTCTGTATAATATACTGGTATTAGTGAACAGCAGAACAACTTTGTGCATGTGTAGAAACGAGCCTGTCAGCAAGGAGAAGCTTTTGCTGTGTACTTTTGGAAGCTGTTCTCTAGCTTAATCATAATAAAGCTTATGTGATGCATTCGTGGTGTAAATGCTAGATATGAATCTCTAGAAGTTAGCAGGAATTATTTGTAATCACATAGAATATCAGAGCCAACGTAATTTTCTTAGGTTATGGTGCTGAGCATTTTCATATTGCACAGAACATACAAAGTTGAGTGCTTAAGCATTTTTGTTGTCCTTTTTCCTTCTCTTTCAGATTGATGGTGGCATCAGAGCCTCGGGTTAGGGGTAGTGAACTTGTCAGAGCGCTGTGCGTATGCGCTGACAGGGAGGGCTGCATCAGGGCAGCTGCTTCTGGGGACTGGCACCAGAGAACAACAAAACCAGCAGTGTAGTACATCTCTTGAGTATTAAAACCTTATTTTTCCGTTTCTGCCTACAACTTCTAGGCTTGGAGAGGATAAAAGTACAAAATGATCCATTATCAGGAGGTAAATACTTGCCTGTTACACTTCTGCCTCACTATAAAGTTATGGTACTGACAACTTTCTGCTGTGCTTTTTGGTGAACAGCAGGAAGTGTCTTCAGTAGGGTGTGCTAAGCACCAAGAACAGGAATTAGCCTGTATTTAGAACAAACACATTCCAACACCACTGCCCTTATAGTTCTGTAAAGTGATAGTCTGTGATAAAACATATTAGAGATTTCTCCCCACTTTGCTGATGATTTTTTTGTGTAGCTGATGCAACAACAACAACTTCACATGAAAGATGAAGAGCTCTGTTTGCTGAAAGTGCCTCTCTGGGAAGGGGAGGAGGTGAATGTGTCTGAGCAGCATTCCTAGTGCTGGATCTCTTTACAATGTGTTGGGTTTTGGGGTTGGTTTTTTGGATAGTGCCCTTCGTAAGCAACGACTTCATATCCAAAATCTGATACAAAATCTGACTTTTCTTAAACTTGGAAAACCTGTTCCCCCATCTATTTCTAATGCAATGATCAACTAAGCTCTGTTGTAGACAGACTGGATAGAAATGGAGAGTCACTACAGAAATGCTAAGACATGATCTAGAAATGAATCCTACAACATTTCTTAGAGGTTTTGCTTTGCTCTCATTTTTTAATCCAACCTTTGATACTCTTTTTTTCAATTGTAACAAATATTTTTAATCAAGTATTTATTTTATAGGCAAGTTTTGTCACACTTTAAAGTGGCTGAATTGACGTGATAGAGCTTTGTGCTTTGCTTCAGTTGAAATTACTCAGACTCCTCAAGCCTCATTCAGTTCTCCTCTTTTCTTCTTTCAGCCACCTGTTGCAGGAAGAGACAGAAAAATTGTCGGAACTCAGCTGAATTTTGCAAGTAGGAGGAGATACCAAAGATGCTGTCTTTTTAAAAGCTTATCTGCTTGGGGAAAAGGAGACAATTAGGTGGGTTATTAAAATGCAGTTTATGAATAGAAGTACTCAGTAAGTGTGCCTGTGAAGGTGATTAAATTGAAGTGAGAACAACAATTTGAGTGGAATGCAGCAAATGATGCTTCCGGCATTGCTGATGTTTTTATATGCACAAAGTGAGGAGCTGAAACAGATCGTTCAGAGTCGCCGTGAAGCTGCCTGTGCTACACTTATGGCACAGTATTTTCTATACAGTGATAACTTTTGCTCCTTGAATGGTTATGGTCTGGAAGAAAGAACAGAAATGTCAGAGAATTGTCTGAAAACACGTTTTGTATTTTATTTGTTTCTGTGAAGTTAGTAATCTTTTCATTTCCCTGAGAACCCTTCAAACTCAGATTGGGATCTTTGCTCTGGGAAACAGCCAGGTCATTCTCACTCACAAACTAGTTGTGATTTTCAGGCCAAACAGTGTGTTTGGGCAGAAAAAGATCCTTCCACCACTGTGGCAGATGATCTCTTTAATGGAATCCAGAAAACAAGCCAGAGGCAGTTTCTTGCTGTTTCTTTGCATTGACATTTCTAGAGCAGAATTAAATCTCAGCATTTTGTGAGTCTACGTAGAGCAGTTCGTGACTGAGTGTGCTCACACTTGCAGAATTCTGTGTGCTCGTTTCTACCCTGGGCTGTGTAACTGCATTGATGGGTTTGGCAATGGGTTTCACAGACATCACAATACTGGTTGATTATAAAAATATAAGTTGTTTCATTTCAGTTTTTCAGCTCTCTTTCAGGATCACGTATGGGAACGCATTACTAGTATGGAACTGCAGAAATGGTGAGTTAACAGTAGGGTTCTACTCACAGACAGATTCTCTCATGTCTCTCTGCACTTCATTTGATTTCTGAACTGTGTGAAATGCTGTATGCATTAGAGAACGCTGTTTTGTGTGACCATGCCCAAACGTTTACACCAATGTGTGACTCTAAGCTGCTCTTCTGTAGCAGACTGAAACATGAGACTCTCAAAAATCAGTCTGAGAGTGATGAGGCCATCAGCATTCCATTGGTCTATGCCAGCTAAAATCTCTATGTGAATATTATCGTGAAATACTGTCCTCTTAGCACAACCAAGGAAGTTCAGAAGTATTTTTATAAATATCACAAGCCATAGCGTATCTCTAGAAATAGGAGTCTTTTTTTTGGTTTTTTCTTCTTCTTGGTTGTTTTCCCCCCTAAACACTGCTCTCCATTATTAATTACAGAAAGCAAATGTAATCTGATTCTAATTCTGTTACTGAGTGTCTGCAAATTGAGCCCATTTCCATCCCCTGTTTCAGCAGTCAGGGATTTCCATTCTCTCATATTTCATCTACAAAATGTACTGGACACGATTGGATCTCGTGGTCTCGAGTGCCTTCAGATGGGCATCGCTGCACGGCAAAGCAGGGCTGAGTTGCACGTAGTAGTAAATCAGCCATTTCTGAAGGAGCAAAACCCAGATTCAACTGTGAATTTGTTGTGGGTGGTGAGGGTTTGCAAAGTGATGAGGATGGGGAGGTGTTTTACTTTATTCTACAACACCTAAGAGAGATTTGAAGGACCAACAGTCCCACTGAGGCAGACAAGCCACGTCTGCAGCCCTGGCAGTCCTGGTACCAACAGAAGGCCATTCAAGGTTTTTTTGAAGCTTGAGAGCTGCTTCTTCCCTCATGAATGATTAGAGGGGAGGAATTAAAAGACATTTCTGGTCTGAAGACTTGCAGAAACTTAACTAATTATCTCTTAAGTATAGATGGGGAAATGAGATGCTGCCAGTTGCTGGTAAATAGATTTGATCCAGTACTTTGTTGTGTTGTGAACGGAAAAGCTTCTACAAGTTCAGAATGATTTGGACTTAATAAAAACAGATGAAGTGGAAGGCAGTTCACAAAGTGGGAATGGTTGTATTGCGGGGCGTCTGCACCATTTGGAGAGATGATGGCTTTTGTATGTGGAACAGTCTGGGGACAGACTGTGGACTAGCATGAAATCTAACCCACGAGACTCATCTATCCATAAAATCATGAACTACAGAAAATAGTGGTGTATGTAATTAACTGTCTTCCCAACCATCATCTCAACACTTCCGTACAGTAATGAGCACAACAGTTTTAGCATTTTTTTAAGAGTTGAAAGGCAAAGTTAAAAAAAACCCCAACCAACAAACAACAAAAGAGGGAAATGTGTTTCTTCTGGAAGACAACGTCCTCTGCTGTGTGACTCCACTATTACCTCTGCTTTACCTTTTTCCGTGAACTTTTAAAAATAATATGCTGTAGGGAAATGCATCTTGAAAACATTGGTGGTTTATGATGAGAACTCGTGTATGCTGCATAATGTACTCTGAAATCAGCATTTCACAGCACTAATTTCACTTGCTAGTTCTTTAAAATCAGTTACTTTTTCTCCCTTAATGAGGATTTCTGCCTGATTTAGTGATTAAATTGATAGTGTTTAAGGTTTCACAAAGTTTATGAAGATGTGCATCTTTCAGTGTTTGATTGTGCCATGTCTTCTTCCCCATGCAAATTTTAGATCTAACTTTGTTTGCCCTTTTAATGTAGATGTGCAAAGAACACTGAAGCCTTGTCCAAAGCTGAGCCAGTTGTTTTGGTGCTTCAGCCACAGGGTTACTGGGGATGTGGATTGTACCTGCAGAAGTTATTGTGGCAGCAGTATTTACAGCAATCCAGGATCACTGTTTATGTTGCTCATTTCTCTATAGCTGCTCTTTCTCTGCAATATCATTTGCAACACAGTGATGAGGAATAGCTTTTTAATGTTTCAGGTAATGGTCATCTACAGCTATATTTAAAAAAAAAATGCTGTAGTGGGAAATATTCCAATTTTGTCCAACACAAACCAACAGCCCCACTGAACACCTCTTTCAGTTTTGGCTTTTTGTGCAGCTTGGATACAGCAAGGATGCAGTGGGGGGAAGCACAGACTCATAGGTTATAGATCTGTTCATTTCTTTTGCCTTTTTGGTTCAAACATAAACCTAACCCAAGCTCTTGCCCTAAACTCAGCCACACCAGATGGTTCCCTTCAGAGTTTCCTTTGTTTTGCCATTAACAGACTCGCATCATGCTGTTTGTCTGGATCTTAGCAAACAGGCTCCAACTGATCTGATAGCCAAAGTGAAGTCAGCAAAGTCTAAAACCTTATACCTTGCTAAATATGCATTATTCCCTTTATCCTACCTGTACTTCAGGAAGTATCCAGTATCCTAAAGGCTGCCAAAGTTATCTGGGTTGTGTAGGGAAGCTGACAGATGTAAATATGATGGGGCATCACCTGAAGGAGATGAACCTGTCCTGAGAAACCAGATTATGAAGGTGATTTTCCTTGGCTGTTGAAAAGGGCCCAGTCTTGCTCTCTGTCTGAGTGAGATGCTTTGATGTGGCTTTCAGTAAAATGAGGATGCAGTGAACTGTTGTTAGATCTTGTGGCTGCCTGGCACATGATGAGTGTGGCAAGGCTGTAACTGGGCTTTAGGGTACTGGTTGATGTTCACTGGATACAATATTTTTTACACATTTTTATTTATCTCTTGATTTAGATGGAGTCAAGGCCCTGCATCCTGTGTCTAGGAGTGACCTGGGGTAGGTGCTAAGGGAAGAGTACAGAAAAACAGAGAAAACATATTGTGACATTTTTCTGTGGAATTCTGCTTGTGATCTCAAGCTGATGAAGTGTCCTCTTAGCCTTATTTCCATGTTCAGATGGATTCTGTAGGTACAGAATCCCGTGGTTCTGTAGCTTCTTCAGAAGCCTTTTAAGAGACACCTTTCAAAACTAGTTCTGGAACTCCAAGTGGATTCACCATCTGGATCTTCTTGTCCACTTGCTTCAGAGAACTCTGAAGAACGCTGAAGAGATTTGCAAGCCATGTCTTTTCTTAAAAAAGCTGCATTACATCTTAACCCATGTACCTTTTATGACTGCTGATTCTGTTGGTTGGTAAAATTTTCCATCCATGTGTCTGGGTTGCTGGGGTTGCTTGTCCATAGTTTCTTGTCTTTTCTGTCTTCCTGACAATGCCTGCTTGAAGTACTGCACAACAGACAAGGACACTGCATGTTGATCATCTGCTGAGTAGTTTCTCTGGCTGGGTGTGGTGTTCTGTGACAGACAGCACAAGGAATTGTCTCCCTTTTCTGCTGACAGTGCCAGTGTGTCCTAGGACAGCTGCCTGCTCTCTTGTTGGTGCCCCAGGGAAGGTGCCATGGAGGGGAAAGAGATGCTGGTTCACATCCTCTTTCTGCACATCTGCATTTGCCAAGGAGCCAGTCCCACATTAACCCAGGATAAGTCACCACCTTTGTTTTCACTGTGATACTGAAACTCCATCCACACACTGGTCAAATGGTATTGTTTGGCATTTCATATTTTGTTGTAATTTTCAGTGTAGAAAACATCAATGATCCAGCTGTTTTAATGGTATTTAGCATAAGCAGAGACATTTTACAGCCATTCTAGAAAACATCCTTTGAGTTTTCTACTTTTCTGCTTTAGTACGGAGATGTTTTTCGCCCCCTTAGACTCTTGCCCTTTCATATTTCCTATTTTTTTTAAAGGATATTTTCCTTGATTTTGATTTTTTTCCTACTCCTCCATTCTTATAAAATCCTTTATTTGTGACAGTCAAGGTGTGCTTTTGCATGAAGTGCCTGGTGTTAACTGATACACCAGGAAAGGCAAAGTATCAATACCTGTAAGACTTCTGTATTTTCTTGTCTTTTGCTGCTTTAAAAGTACTTTCACTCTTTAACTCTTTCTTTCTTTATGTTTTTTTTTTATCCCTAAGCTGTGCTTTTAATTGATCTGGAAATTGCATCTCCTTACATCAAGTCAGATAATTAACTTCCATTAGTTCAAGGTCATTATCAGGCTTTTTCAGAGTGTTTGTGGTCCATGAGATGATAGATTTGTAGAATATTGAAAATAAACTCTTGCAGGATAGCCATGGCTGCTGAGTCACAACCTCCTTGTCCCTTTCTCAGGCACATGGTTTAGTTATTGGACAGGTACGGTTGGACTCGATGATCTCAGAGGTCTTTTCCAACCAGATGATGTTATGGTTGTGTGATTCCCATTGTGTCAGCTCCAGCCTGACTTTGATCTTCATATTCCAGGGGAATACAGCTGGATAGGACAAATCACATTTTATTCCTTAGTCTTTAGATTCCACTCACCCCAATGTTTTTCCAGCTATTTTTAATTATTGTGTCTTTGTCTCTTTAGACCTATTTTTCCTACAAATCACTTGGTTTTCTATGAAGTTTGCCTGAGAAATACTGCAGGACCAGGCAAAGGATAAGCACCTCTTGCAGAATGTTATCAACTTACACCCTGTGTATGAATGTAATACATGATATGGCCTTGGTGGGCTCTACTGGCTAAAGCCAGGAGCAGCTGTAACTTGGTCATAGTCAGGTTCTTCACCTCCTTTCTTCAGTTTCCTTAGCCAGGAATAAACAGCATTAACTTGTCTTTCCAAGGTGGTTTAATGCTTTACATGGAAGGTTTTCTCCAAGTGCATGATGTTTTTGCTTTGTCTTGTGATGCCATTAGCTGGGCATCGTGCAGCCACTGTGCCAAAACAACAGAAAGCAATGGTTGTGTTCTCCTCTTCTTATTTGCAGAGATATCCCCTTTATTGTTCTCAGTTCCAGTTGCACGCATCACGGCATAAGAGCTATGGTTCTTCGAGATGAAAAACAGCCACTCTGATGAAGCCAAGCATAAAAACATAAGGTATGCAAGGAGCTCAGAACTAAAGTAACATAGATCTTAAAACTGCTGATGTCTGTAAACAGTGTTTGCAACAGTTTCTAATATGTGAAATGATGCGCGCTGAAGATCACGAATCGATCAAATTATAGTGAAGAGTGCAAGATGACAGCATAAAGCAGAGAATGGCAGCAGTGCCTGGTTTGTACTACTTATCTCTGGTCTGACAGCATTTTCTATCATAAATCTGTGTGGTTTATAACTCAGCCATAAAACCTTACTTCAGGCTGAAATATAGCAGGGTTTGCTGCAGTTTGGAAATTGTGCTTTTATAGAAAAACGCATCAGTAATTTGTAAATTAAAATTGCAGCACTTTAAAAATTATTTACATTTCTTATGCACTCTTATAACTTGTGCTTTTTGGGCTGGATTTATATTCCATATAAATCTGTGTGTTCAATCCTATTTAAAACTTCCTGTCTCCTTGGCTTCATCAAGTGAGTTTTGTATATCCAGGGGCGACTGACTTTTAGAAAATAGTCCTCCATGCTTTTTTCTAATTAAATGGGGGAACTTGGGGAAACTTCACAGGAAGTTGATGAGATGAAAGTTTGAGGTTTGTTTTGTTTAAAATCTGGATGTGTACAAGTGTAACAAGAATGTACAATTCTTATTCACAGAAATTGAAGAAGGAATTCCATGTACAATCCTGAGCTTCGCTCCATTAGGAGTTTTAGCATCTGCTTGTCCCGTGTTTCTTCTTCTTGTTCTTAATGCTTCATCTGATCTACTTGGTATTGACCAGTCTTGCAGGCAGGAAACAAGGCATGTGGAGCGCAACGGAGTCTGCCAAGCCCCTGTGTTTTCTATTGAACACTAGAAGTAGGTCAGTGTCATCTGTTTTAAAATTATATGTTCTTAAAAGTGACATAAATACACATTTATCGTACACATCCTGCAGCCCTCGATTAATGGAAAAAATAAAAGCTCTATTTTAGAATGACAAGATGTTTTTATTATTGGATCACTAATAAAATAACAAAAGGATGGTGGCATCAGAGGACCTTCTTGATCTGTACCATCTGTTGAAGTCGCATTAGAAATGGCCTGTAAATCAATTTGACAGAGTTCATCAATTTGAGCAATATATGCTGGATGCACACCCCAGTACACATGCTGAAAGGGATGTTCAAATTACCATTAGTTCAAAATCCTTTCTGTTTTGTTTGTAGAATGTTGTGAAATCAGGTGGAAGGAATAAAAGACAACCAGTGAAAGAGGGAGAGTTAAAACAGCAGTGACAAGAGACAGGTTACAAGCACTTGGCAATGGTAGAGCGTTGTGTTCAGTCTGCGTGCAGAGTGGGGAGTACCAGGAAGAAGACCAAAAGAAAACTTGTAAGGCAAAATGTGTTGTAGTTTCTTGCACTTTATAGTGGCTGGAGACAGGAGTTTGTGTCTTGGAGGGCTGCTGTTCACATCCACAGTGTCCTAGGAGTAATGCTGTTCTGCCCCTGTCAAGGCAGTTCACTGTCCCCAGAGATTGGGGTATCTGCAGGGAGGGCAGCTGCAGCTATTGCTATCCAGGTTTGGAAAGAGGCAGACCATGGGTCATAAGTGGGTTTAAATGATAGTGAGTTTGGTCCCAGTTCTACACATCATCTCTTAGGTTCAGCTTCTCTGCTTTAGATGTTTTAAGGCAGTATCTTTGTTCTAGCTTTAGTGTTTGTCTAATGAGAGCCACCCTTCGTCACCTGAGGTAAAATTTCATGCAATAATTACTCCTGCTAATCACTCTGAGGAAATTAGAGCTTTAATATTTGTGAGGCAAAAGGAAAAATCATACTGTAACTGAAATCTTCTTTATTCACAAGCCAAATGTGACCCAGTGATTCAGACCGCGAGGCTCCACACGCAGCGCTAGCACTGCCCGCCCCCTCGGTCTGCCGGGACTCGCCGTGCGCGTGTCCTTCACGAAAGAACCTCCAAGTGTAACGTTCCTCTTTCCAAGGGGACAGTTCTGTACTCTTGGAACCCCTTCCACATCCCCACTGCAGTGCAGTCCAGGATCTCCAAGATCAGTGACGATCCTGGAACAGTGGGAGGCAGAGATTTTTGCAGGGGCAGTGTTTTAACCTTGTGGCTAATACGGCTGGGATCGCAGTACCTGGTTGTGTAACTTCTTCATTTAAGAAGTTTGGTCGTGTTGTTTCAAGCTGTTGTTGCCTGGTTTGTAGCCTGTTGCCTCAGGAGGGTTGCTCCTTCAGCCTCAGGAGGGTTGCTCCTTCAGCCTCTTACAGGACTACAAGAGGCAAAACAGAACACAAGCCCTCCAGCCTTAGCCAGTCTCTTGCTGCTATAGCCGGGGATTCTTTAGGGTGAACTTTGCCTTCCTTCTCCCACCCCTAATTAAAAACCAGCAGCTTGATACCACAGCAGCAAGTGCACATTAATATCAAACAGAATTTTCATATTAACAGGAGATGTCAGAATGTGAAGTTAGCTAGATCTGCACATGGGACCACTCTTGCTGTTAAAGGCTTTAGGCTGGAACGGAGCCCAACATTTTTAAAAGAAATGCAACATTTCCAGATCAAATATTAATTACATGCTATACAGAACCATATTTTTCAAACAAATTTTATAAATAAAAAGCTAGGCCTTTCAAACCATCAGCAATATTAATTTTTGATTTGAAATATTATGAAAGACAAACAACCACAGAGCTGTGAATTAGAAAAATACTGGCCTAGGTTGCATAAAAAACTCCATTAAATAAATACCAGAAGTTTTCACTATGAAAATTCAGTGGCATTGTACTTTAAAAAACCATAATGAGTTAACCATCCCTTAATGATACTCAAGTTGTTTTTCACAAATCACATACACATACAGGAAGTCGGATGGCCAAAGAAGGCTTAGATACTGGATTAATACACAGTTTGACAGGCAGTACTCTCGATACGCTCTGCTCCTTCACCGCAACTTCCTGACTGTTGTTGCACTCATCGGCTGCAAATCCTGTTCCCCTTCTCCTCTAGGTTGCCCAGCTGTCCCAGAAGGTCCAACACCCCGAAGGCTGACACAGTGGGTGACCGTGACTGCAGTCCTGTGCATTCATCCCTCAGACCGCCGGTTTAATCTCTGGGTGATTTACAGTGAGGGGTTCTGGTTTCCAGTCTGGTTGGAAAAAGTGAATGTTGAATGTCCGTGCCCAGTTCTCAAACACTCGTTTCTCTGTGATGAAACGATGGTGACTGCCCTTTCGTCCCCGCTCATGTGAAATGTACATTGTGCATTCATCAGGTCCCAAAGGTTCATAATAATGATAAGGTACTGAAATGTGATTAGGATCCCTGTGAAAGAAAGAAAATAGATGGAAGCCCGCGATGTTCTTTTTTACTGATTGAAAAGATGCTATCTTTAATAAGCTGATAGGCTCAAACCCACTTTTTCTCCCAGTTAAACCAAATTTTAGGTAGCTGTAGTCGTATTTCATACATCAGAATAGGGCAGAGGTGTTTTCTTTGCTCTTTCTACTGCTTGCCTTTAATCCCCTCCTCCCAGTCAGAAAAAGGACAGCAGTAGCTCAAAAACAAGGGAGAGTGCTGCAGGGCTGTGTTACTACTCTGAAATTTGAAGCAAACTGCTTAAAAGAGATTTATATCTAGATTGTGATTTGTAAAAAGCCTTGCAGAGATATTTACTGAACTGGGGGAGGAAAGGGAAGGGGAAGGTAGAGAGGAGGTGGTTATCTGTATCACATCGGCTCAGCTGAACGTTCCCAGCATGGTCAGTGAGGTTCTGAGTGCACAGCTTCAAGGAGCCTTATCTTTGTTCCAGGTCAGTGATACAGTCTGCTGTTGCTGTGTTTATAATCAAACATCTGATGCACAAATGAGTTCTTTTTGATTTTACAGTGGCATCTTTCATGTATCTAAGCTAAAAATTCAAACCGTTTGTCCATAGTGTCCTTCTGACCTTGCGAGCCCATCGGCACTAACCAGCAAGAGATGAGTCCTCCTGTGGTGACACACAGGATACTCCAAAGACCAACTAGATATTTAGGCTAAAGTTCATCTTAGCACCTCTAAAATCAATGTTTTGATGTTGTGTTCTGTAAAAGGCAGAGTAATTAATTAATTCTCCTTTTGTTTTATTCCCTACGTTAAACTGTGCCCATTTTTACTTTGGCTGACAAACACTCACACAGCCATCTCTGTCATAAATTCAAAGAGAGAGAATCCAGAGAGAATATCCCAGTTGTACCAGTGAACTGTTTTGTAGTGAAAGAAGACTGAATCCAAATATTTCCATTCAGTGAGGCTGTGGGACTGCTCGATGTTAAAGCCGGAGCTGAGCAGGATGCTAGGAGAGAGCCAGCAATCTCATGCAGACTCAGAGCTGTCAGTTCTAATGCAGAGTTGATTATTTTCATTTTGAAGAGCTAATATTTAAGCTCATTTTCAATTGAATGCATCCACAATCTGTCAGTATTCTGTCCTGGTCATTATTTTTACTGTGTAATTCTGTCACCTACGCAATTCCCTAATTCTTCTTATTTTACCATTATCCATATTGTATATGCAGTGGTAAAGTATGATATTGGTGCTGCTCTCCACTTGTACCTTAGATTAATGTTTTAATTCAATCAATCTAGCTTCCTGGTAACACAACACGGTGATCAATCTCACAAGACCAGAATAACAATAAAATTACATTTCTAGAATAAGATGGAGTCTAAATTTACTGTATATATTCTTGCTGGAATACATAAGAGAGTGAAAAGAAATCTTTCAATACCTCCCTACAGAAAACATATTTATGATGTAAAAAATTCCCTTCACATAGAAATTTAATACTTTTTTTTTTAGCTACAAGTGTTAGAGCTCAATCTTCAATTTATTTTTCACATCCTTTTTTGATACACTGGCCCTGTTATTTTAATCACTTAAATGATTCATTTGTATGGTTGCTGTAAATCTAACCACATACATTTTAATGTGATTTTTTTTTTTCTGAAGAACTACTAAACAATTAGGCCTCTGCCTCTCATTTAGGCTGCCCATCCTTTCTGCATTGAAGCTGGATTTTACTCTTGTGTTCTTGAGCATAAACTCATACTGCTTGGTGGATATTTAAAGTTTTAAAGTTGGGATTAGTAGAGTCGAAGTCAATCCTCAACTCTTTGCACAAATGCAGTTGCAGTGGGAATAATGTAGCTGCAAAGTGAGCCTGCACGGCCGCTGGCCCCCAAACCTCTGGGCAGATCTGGTTGGGATCCTCCCTCTGTTGTCCCACCTCACTCTTTTTTTTTTTCAGAGCTGGAAGAGGACAACACAGGAAATTACTCCCTGTTATGTCTCTTCCCTGTTCCTTTGCTGTACACTGACATTAGCAATGGATGACGGTGACAGCTGGAGTCACGTTTCTCGTGGAGAATCTATAGGAATGCTTTTCTTTTTCTCCACACAACCCCCGAAGTGTACAGGTACAGGGACAGATCAGATGGAGAGAAGAAGGAGAGAAGGCTTCACAGTGGTCCTCTTTCCCTCACTCTCCTAAATTAGTATTTACCTAGGGTTACCTCTCTGAAGCAATGTTTTGAAGGCTGTACTTCATCTCTTTATCTCTTCATGTTATCAGTATTCTACCTGTGGATGCTTTAGCAACGGATTTCCCTTTTGAAGACAGGGATTCTACATTACACCAAAGGCTCTGAGGCTCGCATCAGAGTATCCCAAGTGGATGTTGGCTCCAGGCTGTAACCAGTCACTGTATTTTTGTGGAATGTCCTGTCAGAAACAGTCCAGAAATGACTGCTGCACGAGACCAGGCAGGCAAGGGAGGCAGAGGAGCGTGGTCTGGGTACCCAGCTGGGTCCAGGCATCCCCTGGTGGGTGCTCCCATGGCTTGTATGCAGGTCTACTGGAGGAATTAGAGATGGACTCAATGCAAAAATGGAAAACTGGTGGCTTTAGCCCTATCCAAGACTGCTCTGCACCTGACTGAGGCAACATTCCTAATGTTGATGTATTGGATTTAGGAATTCTGGAAGGCAGTTAGGCACCTAGGGCATTTTTCTGAAGTTTTTCTTCTTTCATGGGAATTCTGGATTCCCTTAGATAGCATGGTAATAAGGATTGGATTTGAACTCTGGCTTGAGTAACTACACCATAACCCAAATTAACTGTACTGTGTTATCTTCTAACTCTGCAATTAGCTTGTGTCACCAGCAAATGAAATGCATGAGTAATTTCTGTACAGAAATTGCTTGTCACCTCATTTATTAACATTAAAACAGATGCTGTTTTATCACTGACTGATACTGGACATTAATCAGTATTTTGTCAGACTTTGCGTGCATATTAATATCACAGCTGGGAGGAATCTAGGAAAGTTCTTCTGTAAAATACCCTGTACTTCCTGCCAGCACAGCAGCCGAGTGAGTGCCTGCACCCAGTGTCAGTCATCAACTGTTTGCCACTTCAGTGCACATTTTCCCACAGATGGTATCCACCCCCAGCAAAAGCTGAAAATACAGCCAAGAGGGTTTGCCTCAAAAGAAACAAGGCAGAAAAACAAGGCCATCCCCTATCACATTCTGGTCAACCTCTTCCTTTACCAGTGAAGGGCTGTTATAAATCAACCCACTGAAACTGTATGTACTCACATGCTTTGTAAAGTAACTCGTATTTTGAAGGGTGAATAAAGCATCCTTAATGTGGAGTGATGGGGAAGGGGCTGTGCCAGAACTATGAGGATTTCTGGGTAATTTTTTTGCCTTCTATTCCCAGGATCCCACTTCTTTGACCTCCAGAGTAGCCCTGTTTTCCAAACCATTTATGCATTTCGTTATTAAGTTATTAAGGTAATGAGGGCATGACTATCTCACATGCAGTTTACAATCCTGTGAGCCCCCCCCCTCTTCCATCAAGCTTCTCACAAGACCCAGGAAATGGAGCTAACAACAACTGCTTCTCTGTGCTTGATTTAAAGCAATTTAAAGTGGAGAGAGGGAGGTAAGAAAACACTAGATTTAAAAGCTGTACCCAAAGGAATAAATTAAAGGATTTCAAATGCCAATTTTCAGGCAAATTATCACAGATGGGAAATGGCCTGGCAGTCAAATGAGGATTCTTATAGGGAAATGATCCTGCTCCATAATTGGTGCAACAATTATTCATATTAGTTAAACTAAGGCTCAGAATTAAGCCTTAAGTTTCTGTGAGTTCCAGAAGGCCCATAAAGAGAAGAGGAGTTGAAGAGGGCTCTTCTGACACCCTGAGTGTTGTATGCATGAGTACCCAAACATACCTGCAAGGAACAACCTCTCACTGCTGCCTATGCAGTGAGGGACAGGGACTGGTTATTACAAACTGCATTCAGGCTCCTTTGTGTCCTTCCCACTGATACTGTTGAGCAGCCACAAAGGAAAGCAGCAGCTCTGCAGCACCTTCCGGAATTCTGGTGCTATCTGTGCGCTGATGCAGGGAGGCAAGAGGACAATCCTTGATGTCCCAGTGCAGGAGGGAGTCCTGTGCACACAGCAGGCTGCCAAGGGGAGCTCAGAAAGGGAAATGCTTCCCATCTGGGTTGCTAAAGGCCAGGATTGGATCCCTGGCCACTGGAAACAATACAGCAAGAGGCCTTGTCTTTCTGGTGACAAAAGAGTAAGAGGTGCCCACGCTCTCCAAAAATCTTTGCATTGTGCATGGAAGCACAAGCATTCCTCTTTTCTGGGATGTGCAGGTCAGATGGATTTAACAGCATGAGGGCAATATCAAAGCCATTAACCCCTACCACAGCACAGACCTGTGGCAAAGGGATTCAATATCTACAGCTTTGCTGTGAAGTACAAAAAATATATAATAACCAGGTCACCAAATGAAGTTCAGCAATAAAAATCAATGTCCAGTGAAAGTAAATAGAAATGAATCTAAAACACGCTGTTGCAATTAATAGTGACAAATCTTTTAGTTTGTACTTCAGACTCCTTGATTGGACTATTTTTCCTGCATGGGTGGGAAGCAATTTGGTTAATGATCTTAAGCTAATAATTTGTAGCAGAGTCAACAGTACGATATTCACGATACCTTTGAGATGTCCTTCACGTTACAGAGGCGATACTAATTATTTCCATGACAGTGATCACCCACGCTCATTACTTACTCCACAGATTAATACTTAAAAAATAATGGGTATCTGCTGAAGTTGTAAATTTGGTGACATTAACTCTGAATAGAAATAAGAGTTTGATGGGGTGTTTTTAAGTCTTAATGATTCATTCGTTGCACAGTACTTAAAGTGCCTACAGCATCACCACGCGAGGGAGGTAGGGTGGAGAGTTGGGGTTTTCCGTTTTGTTTTTCTTTTTTAAATGGTAAATTTACATTTTGTCTTGACTGAAAACGAGGAAATACGGCTTAAAATTATGGACTGTTTCTTTACTTCTGCTATTCTATTTTTGTTGTCTTATTTCTTTGAGAAGAAGCACTGTTTAACTTCTGAAAGAATGGCTGAAGAACAAACTATCTGTGTTTATGGCAAGAGTTTCCTTTCACAAATCTTCATCAATAGCTTCTTCCAGGCATGGCAGCTACAGTTTTCCCCTTCATCATCTGGGGAATAAGCCTGAAGTAAAGATGCTTTATATTGCTTTGATTAAGAAATGACCTTTTCACTTTTTATGACCAGGTAAATGTACATTTATGTTTAGATTTGTTTTATGCAGGCTGTAAGTATTTTTATCCCTATCAATCAATAATAGGATTGATTACAGCCTTTCTTGTATTATAATTTAATATTAAATAATTTGATTGTAGCAGTTCTATGAAAGCTTTTATATAAGGTCTCAGTGACAATTTTAGCCTCTCTTAAAAACAGTTGGGTTTTAAAAAATTAAGTATATGTATCTAAACTAACCTGACTTTGCCTGAAAGTAAGGATCTAGCATTGCTTTACAGTGAATTGCTGTCTTCTGCATTTTTACATCATCAGTTTATTTAAGAATTACTTCCATGAACCATTGGAATACAGCCACTTCTGGAGTAAGAAAGAGCAGCCATTTACAGAAACTGAAGTGTGTCTTGGCCAACTGACATGACAGGGGAACAGAAACGCTGTGCTGTGGAAGGTATTTATGTTGTCTGGAATATCTGATCTCGTTTGTTATTTTCCTGGGAGAATTCACGATGAAATCTGGCACTACATCACAGCATTTATCATCAGTGTTTTGTTATAATTTGTAGAAATTCTTACAAAGTGGAATTTAGTGTTGACATTTTACATTGTAATTTCTTCAGGGATTTCTGCTGCGTGCCCAGGACAAATGCAGATTCCCAAATGGTCTTTTTCAGTGCTCAGAAGAAAGTCAAAGCAGTCCTGTTCTTTGATGGATGAGCTAACCTGTCACTGCAGCCTTGCTCCCCTTGCCCCTGAAATCTTGAATTAGTCAATGATGAACCAGACTTCCGTGAGATCACTCCATTTGTGACAGCAAATTCAAGGAAGTACTTGTTAGTGAAGGGGATTCGTGAGCAGGTGATGACACGTCACACTGACGCCATTGTTCCAGCCTGCCGGCACCAGCTCGGCGCGTTGCTGGGTCAGCGAACGGTGCACACGGCATCAGGACAGGGTGTGGGCACGTAATGCCATTCTTCTGCCAGGCCAGAGGGCCAGGCCTAGTAAGGGATCATGGAATCACAGCCTGGTTTGGGTGGGAAGGGACCTTAAAGCCCACTCAGTTCCTGCCCCTCTGCCGTGGGCAGGGACACCAACCACTCGATCAGGTTGCTGAAATTCTTATCCAACCTGGCCTTGAACACAACCAGGGATGGGGCAGCCATGACTTCTCTGGGCAGCCTGTGCCAGGGCCTCAAACCCTCACAGTAAAATATTTTTTCCTAATATCTAAACGAAATCTCCCCTTTCTGCTTAAACCATTCCCCCTCATCCTGTGCCTGCATTCCCTGACAAAGAGCTCCTCCTCAGCTTTCCTGTAGCCCCTTTCAGTACTGGAAGGATGGACAGGTGATACTTGAATCCGCGTAAGGATTGCTGATACTAAAGAAATTGGTATGAATTTATACTGGATCAGTGCTTTGCACCACGTGCCTAACGTGGCTGGGGCCCAGTACCACAAGTCTGGGGACTGTTTCCCTTCCTGAGTCCTTCATATGGCTGGAGGCAACACAGCTGTAAAATGTAGACTTGCTGTTGATTTATAGAACAGCACGGATGGCTGACGTGGCTTCCACAGACAGAATTTGTGTGCTGCTTCTACCACTTGTGGCCCACACCCTGCTTGACCAAAAATGGGTGATTACAGAGCAGATCATCTATTCTGCAAGTCCAAATTCTGGGGGTTTGTTTGGAGGGCATTATTTAGGAAGCTCGTTTACTGGAAGATTGGGATTCGCGTGATAGAGATACAGCAACCTTAATTAGAGTTGTGTAGCAAGTTCAATTTAGAAACCAGTCACTGTGAGAACTCTGTTCCTCTATTAACTGGGGGGGGGGAGACTTCAAACAAATTAAAAGTAGTGTTTTCCAGTCCTCCTTTTTCAGATTAATTTCATGCCAATTATTGCATTACTTTTAGCTGATAAATATTCAGAGACTAAAGAAACCAACCAGATGGATTAATTCTCCCACACTACAAACAAAATTTTTAAATATTTTATATAACATAATTAAATGCTGTTTGTTGTTTTCACAGAATCAGATCTTGGGACATGTTAATTAAGTGCTTTAAGAGGACTGAAGACATGTTGCAGAGAAAAAAAATAATTAAAAGATTCAGATATTTATCAGTAATATTCAACCTCGTTGGCTAATAAAGGTTCCAAAATAAATCCTACCTGCAGAAATCCGGTGGCACCATGCCATAAACATTTATCCTGTCACAGAGCTCTAATGCGATAGTCATTGTGAACCAGCCCGTGCTAAGCCAAGTGTTGGATATCTTCCTGAAAGCAAAAACATAATTAAGTTTCTAGGCTGACAAATAATTCTTGAGATATCCGAAGCAATTTCTGGGCATTTTTTTTTCATTCTTGTGAAAGGTTATGAAAATTGGGCAACCAAAACTACTTTGCTCATTCATCTTCTAATGATTTTCCTAGTGTCTTCTGTCAGTGGACTAATCTATGCAGAAAATGCCCTCGCTGTAATTAATTTTGGGGAGAGCAATGTTAATATTTAGCTGACCTTTCGGTAAGTTTACCGTAAGTGACTGAAACTTCACATCCTATATTTATATTCTTCTGCTAGAAATCTATACACATCCATAACCACCTAATGGAGCTTACACACGAAGTGCTCAGGAAGGTGCATCGCGGGGGATGAAAGGGCTGCTTAAAAATGCTGCCTCCCACAGCACACAGAGGAGCTGCCTGCTGGGGCGAGGGCGCGCCTCGGGTGCTTGGTCTGACCATCCCTCCTCCCACCCCATCCCTGATTTGGTTTCTAGAAGCTCCCACCCACTCCCTGTGACAGCCACCAGCTGCAGCTATGCCTTTAGCCAGCCTGGGAAACCAGGCCTAGGTGCTACCCCTCTGCCTGCATTGTCCTGGTGTCCCCCTGCCTGGTGGGACCTTGGAATATGAATGCAAGTGCTGCAAGGGAGCCCCCTAAGGCAGCTCCAGGCCGCCTCTGCAGGCTGGGAGAGATCTTTAAAAGAAGCACAACTGATCCCAGGATTATTTATGCAAAACAGGAGATATTGCCATGTAACTGCTCACAGATGTAAGAGATTTACAAGCTGTGCTTAAGTTTTACTCTGTCACAGGTTCTTAGCTGCAAAATGACAACAGCGACGTTTCCCCTTCCTAGTGTTTGCCCGCCACTGCTGCTCAGCTTGGAAGAGCTGGGAGCTCCAACGGTTACTGGTTGCACTGGAAGTCCCACTCCTGTGTTAAGCTCCTGCACAGCCCCTCTCCCTGAGGAGAGCTGGCAGGCTTGGAATGGGAGGGCATGTCCTAAAGGTGTCCTAAAGGCGTATTTGGGGCAGCCCTACGTGACTCCTCTCTTAGAAATGGAGGCAGACAGTTGGGTATTTGCTCCAGAGAAAACGAGTTCACTCAAAGGTCTCCTTTCACATACTGTGTCCCAAAAGGCCTCAGATTCCTGATGGCAGCCTGTCACAGTGTCTGGCTCTCCTTGCATCTTTGAGGCACTGCGAGAGCAAGCGTAGGCTCTTTGATGGCCTGTGTGCTGTGTCAGACTGTACTGACACATTAACCCTGTTCCACCACAAGTACATCTGCCTGACACCTGCAAAATGCTGTGACCCCTCAAAAAAGCACAGCAGAGAACAGGAGGTTCTCCTCGGAGCAGTCACCTTGGAATCCCAGAACCCGACCCCAGTTCCAGGGCCATCTTTTGCAGTTTATTCAGTGATAGTGCAGTGCACAACAGTCTGGAAGCAGGGACCTGAAGCCACAACAACCACTGCAAGCAAGCACCAGCAATCACTGATCTGGAATTCAGCAGGCGAGAGCTCACCGTGCAGCTTCCCAAGCTAATGCTGAGCAAGTTGGTTCCAAGTAGGTCACCTACAGGGCAGTAGGACGGAGATGTTTTGAGCACTGTCAGATTGAGGAATGCCTTGTAGGAAGGCTTCCCATTTCCTCAGTGAATAGACCATTGCAAAGGAAAAAAAAGTGGTGGTATCAATGCTGGCTGCTTAAAAGGCACTTCTGGACATCAGGGAATTCTTTAACCAAAAATGCCTGAAGGATGCTGGGGAGCCTGGGTAATTTTTCCTGTCCTTTGAGGGTCATCTGGTAATGTCTGAACTCCTGAAACATACGTTTGTACTGCTCCTGACAAATAGACTTTCAGGCTAAGCTAGCATTTGGAGAATAACATGATTTAAGCATCTCATTAGTTCCAATTATGGGGCCTTATTTATTTCCCAAATTTGCACTTAAGCTTGGGGGGTTCCTGCAATTTGTCACAATGTCATAGGTGGGTCATAAGCCCAGGGGAGGCCTTCAGGCACTGCAGCAATACCTAACAATAAATAATAATTTTTGGCTAAACCTTAATAGGAAAGGGGAAGCTAGGGAAAAGCCTAAAAAATTTGCTTTCCTGCCACTTGGGATTTTCTGAGACTACAAATCGCAAGGTAATTCAGGAACATCGTCAGGGCAGAAGCATTTTGGAGCCTGCCCTGGTTTAGGTGTCTAAGAGCTGACATTCCAAAACCAAGGGAGCAGTTCTACCCAGAGCATGACCGAAGCAGCTGAGCTCTGCACAGGTCAGGTGTCTCAGCTGGGCTGTCTGCTGGGTTGGTTCTCTTTCTGCTTACACACACACGTGTGCTGTAATTTAGTGTTTGCAATAAACAGGAGAATAACTGAAATCAAATCAACTACCTCAAAAAGCTAAACAGCAAAACAAAGATTTAAAAACTTACTCAAGTACCACTTTGGCCTCTTTAAATACCATGTCTGTAGGACAGCAATATAGAAACAAGGTTAGTGTCTTGCCTTCTTGTAAAAGATCTGAACAGGAGTCCAACAAAAGAATACTGGTTTTATACCTAATCAACTGTAATGAAAGAATATGAAGAACTGTCATGTGCTTATTAGGGGAAATTATCAGATATTCTTTTATATGATGAACTAACACATTGTGCTGATAATTCTGTAGTGCACACTAAATTACAATTAAAGGCCTTTCTGCTCCACCAAAATCTCATTTATAATCTCTATGGAAATACTATTCCTGCAGTTATTTCATTTATGCTTCTTTTATCTAATTACTATAATATTGGTTCTGAATCATATTTTCTTAATGTACCCTTATTCAATTATAAAGTTATTTTCAAGTACAGTTACTTTATAACACCAAGTATATTGCTCTGCAGCCTTTGTCATTCACCACGCCATTTAAATAGCAATGTTTTCTGAAGGTTTTCCTTCATTTCACAATCTGCTTTTTTTCAAAAAGCATAATACATCCAATTACCTTTTCTCGCATCATTTTCAAGACAGAAATGAATGGTTTGATTATTGCAACCTTGCAGTCAGGGTTCTCTCTCCTTCCTTTGTTTTTTGCGGGCACTAATGTCAAGAGCTCAGCAGAAACCTCACAGGGAACAGCAACATTCTGGGATGTACAATGTTCTGCTCCTGCCCCCACAACTACATACATTTTCTTCCCTTAGAAATTCCTCCCTACCCATGTTTCTTTTCATCTTCTCTCTTTTTTTCTGTGCTGCCTATTCATTTATTTTCATCTCCCGTTTTAATCTTCTTAGTCCTTCAAGTCTGCTGTATGTGCCCTCTAAAGGAGCAGTTCATCCACAGCAGAGCCTGCAATTGCTTAAAAGCAGCAGGACCTGTTCAGGAGGCTGAATTTTGCTGACATCCAAGTGCCCTTGATTCACCCTCCGAGTTCAGGGTTCCCACGACTGAGTCCACTATAAACTTGTTATAATGTCGTTAATGTCTCAAACGCCTTGAGAATATTTCAGGAGCTGAGACTGAGCCTGGTGCCTGGGCAGAGAAAGAAATGCACTGACCACGTGCAGAGCTGTCAGGCCTCCTGCTCCGGATGGGAGATGTGGAATCAGAAAGAGCAGCTTGCCTGAAATTGCACGGCAAGTGTCAGGAAAGGACCGGAGCCCTGGCTCCCCATGGCAGAAGTGGCCAGACTGAAGCAGAGGAGTTGCACTGTTCATCAAATCTGGGGACTGGCTGGATGTGCTCTTACTTTGGAAGAGTAATCCAGGAAAGGAGGTGGCAGTGTGCATTCCTGACCCGAGGGCTCGTGGTAGCCCGTGTCAGTTCAACCACATTAACTCCTGCCTTTGTAAATACTGGGCATGCAGATAATCCTTTGTGCTTTTCTTGGAAGGTTCAAATGCTCAATTAAACTTCGCTCTACTCTGGGTCAACAAACCTGGAAAAGCAGGAACACATCAGAACCAGCAGGGCTCCTCCCTTTGTTACCTTTCCTTCTCGTTCTGGCAGAGTCTCTGGTCGAGACTCACAAGCATTGATTTGAAGATGAAAAGGCTTTTTTAATGGTAACAAACTGACCAAGGCACTGTGTGTTTTAGTGTTAGTGAGAGCCAACCAAGAACTCAAAGACAGTTTGATCCACTGTATCTGAAGAGAGCTCTGCCAAGCAAACCATGTGGCGTACGACAGACAAAGGCAGCAAACGTGAAGCAAAGACAGAGCCACCAACAGCTAAGAAGACACAACAGTTTCTTCTAACAGTGGTTCTCCCTTTGTTGTGCAGCCCAGAGAACAAAATCCATGCTATTGAGCCCTCCCTGTCCACAAGAGGACTGAGCCCAGCTCCAGTCTTTGCTGTGTATGTATAGTTTTTGTGAAGCTATAAATTCTCACCATGATTTACTCTACAGTAAGCCAAACACTTCATTTTTACCTGTGGGGACCCTGTTCCATTTCTACAGTAGCATCTTAAAAAAGAAAAAAAAACCAGGAGTTCATTAAAAATAAATATTTCTTGCTAGGAAGTCATTGGTTTAAATTGCCCATTTTCAAACACTGTATGTGAAAATGCTCAGGTCTGCAGTGGGTCACTTATTAAAAATTTGATTTGAAGATCAGCTTAGTCATAAACAGTCTCATGAAGATGTAACTATCATAATAACTTTCCTTTTCCCAGTTGGAAATACAAGATGAACTGTTCTGAAGTACCTAATATATGACTAATGTTTATTTGTTCTACAAGAAGCTTTACAGCTGCAGTGTTCCAAGAATGCTTAAATTCAATAAACAGCTATTATAATTCACTGAATGGTGGCGTTTCCTCTATAAGAAAACATAACCTATCCGTTCTGATTTTTCAGAATCAGTAAAAAAAACCTTCAGGTACATTACCCCAAAGTGAGATTTAAACAGCTCCTACCTCTTCGGCTGTATAAAAAACACCCCCAGGTTCTGGTATTCTAAGTTGATGAGGCAACACTCCATACAAATTATTTTGATGCATAATTTTACTTATGTTACAAGTGATGTTATTTGGCATGTCATACCAACAGCTCACGAGGCAGAGGATTTAATGGGTGTGATGGTCTCTCCGAGCAGATGTGAAATTGGTGTATATAAACTACATTATTTTATGACTGTATGACTTCCCCCAAATGTATCCACATAAGTTCTCACCTGTCTTTTCCAGTTTCCCGTTTAAAAAGGTCATCAAATTGAAGCATCTTGTGGCGAGAAATCATATATGCTTTTAATTGAGGCAGTATCTGATTCATTAGCTGCAGGTTGTTATACACCAAGCCTTTACCATCTCTCCTCATGTAGCTGCTCGGACCCCAGAAGATAAACACAGCACCGTGGCTCATATTTAAGAGTTCGTTGCGGTTTCGCAAAATCCTCTGAATGCTGGAGTGTGCAATGACTCGAAGGCTTGTTTTGTTTCCAACATCTCTTCCATAACCTCGAGTAGGTGCATCATTCATTCGTATTACGCACTCTGTCTCGTCGATTTTGTCACCTTGTTTACTTCCCAGAAGGTGTCCGGAACTGGTCACCAACGCACAACTCTTGCAGTGCATTTTTAAAGGCTGCAAAGACATACAGACCTCACAATTAGCTGTAAACATCTTCCCATCCACTGCATGAGAACTATATTTTATACATATATGCCATATTTTATAGCGAAAATCTCAAGAGGACTTCACATAAATCTCACCCAGCAGTCTTCCCAAATAACCAGGGACACATTACCTGTACGTTTTGAACATGAGGATAATGAGGCAGAGGTGTACAGCCTTAAAAGCTCCTCTGTGGAGTTAAGTCCACTGCTTAAATCCTCCTTTCCACTGCTGTGTCATACACAGTAATCACAACAGCTTCCATACAGTTCCCAGCTGCACAGGATTGTACTTCTTCCACTTGCCAGAAATGACCTATAATTGGAAGTTTTTATGGAGGAAATAATCCATTTTAAGTCCTCATTAAGCACAGATGTGAATAGCTTTTCTACCTTGGGGTCAGGACATTTTGCTAAGGGGAGAGTTATACCTTGGTGCAGTGTTTCCACACCATCTCCAAGCTGGTGCCATAAGCACTGTGATGCTGTTGTACCTCCTTTGTGGTTCAACAGTCCAAGTTGGTCATTAATGTCTGCGTGTATTTTACATGACAGCGAGATAGTGCACTGGATTTTTTTTCTAGCTTGTCAGGTCATGCTTAAAAGTTACACAGTAAAATGGAACAGGAGGTGCCTGTTCAGTGAGTGTCTGACCTAATGGAAACAGGAGAGCAAAACAAGCTTTTGTGAAAATGAAAATGCATTATAAATCATATTACTGAAGTACACCACCAACACGGATATCAGGAAGAGGAGCACGCAAGGGTATCTGCTGCACTGGAACTAAAAAGGGATAAAAGGTCATCAGGATCCCCAAAGTGCTGATTTCTAACAACAATACAATAAACTGGGAAGTAAAAACTGAAGGTGGTGGCCCTCTGTGAAACACTATCAGGCAGCATTTAAGACCAGTAACAGCAGAATAGAGAACACACAGAATGTGTATCTTACCATTTATCCACCAAAAAAATCAAGGCAAACAACTGGTTGCTCACCGGTTTGAAGTTCTCACCAGTCCAGAGTTCTTTGGAAAGCCATTTCTGGTTCATGAACATTTTGATTTACTCATCTTCTTCCCTAAGGTTGTCTATCAGAATTTTATTCTCATCATTAAACATCAGTAATGGCATTCCAGTCCCTTCCTGGCGAGGCTCCACATCAGGCACACAGCCTGCTGAGAGCAGTCCCCCCCTGCACTGTGGCACTGGCCTGATCCCACAGGACACTGAGGAGGTGACAGCATTCATTGGCTCTGAAGAGCACTGGCAAGCCAAACACATCTTGGACAACGAGGTCCTCCACACCTCGATACCAAACCCCGTGGCTGCTCCAAGGCAGCTTGTTGTTTGTGCCATTACAAACACAGCCGACACGTCTCCTGGTGTAAACTTGGTGGTTTACTATCAATGAGGACAAGTTAGGATGATATATAATTATGCTTCATATCAACCACATGGATACAGGGAATCAAATGACTAAATCAGCATGATCTCAATCCCCTGCTTGGAAATGTTTTCACCCCCAGCATTTGAAGAAGCATATTTTACTTAAGCAACTTGGTTTTAATTTTGAAGATAGTAAGTGGTCGCAGTCTGAGCTTTTTTTTCTGTGAGAAAAGCTAATGGATAATAAAGAGGGTTTTTTAATTAAAGACAAAATAAACTATAAAATTTGCGTAATGATACAAACTTTGTATCTCCATCTTCCCCAAACAATGAAGTCGCTTTTCTTTCACTTACATGAATTGTAATACAGAGCTAATGATATGGGTAAAAGTGTTCCTGCCTTTGTAAGCCAAGGCTCCTAATGCAGTATTTACATGCATTTTCCTTTAAGCTTTCGTCTGCCACTTTGATGAATTACCTAGCAAAAGGCTCTAAGGTGAACTAGCTGCTCCACCACCATGCTTGGGAAAGCAAGATGAAGTGCTAATGAGGTTAAAGGAAATGTAGTCAGCCCCAATGTTAATTCACATGGGTTTGAATATCCACATAGCAAGACATTTTCACCTAAACAATCTCTGCTGGTTTCTGGACTACTGAGCTACAACTTGTTTATTTCTTTTAAAAGTCTGCCAGAGAATCCATCAATTGTTAGGAAACAAGGGTGACCATCAGTGCAGCTGTGGGAACTTGGGGAGGAGGCTGAGAGAGGGGATGTCAGCATTTGCTAGAGGATAAACTTTAACATTCCCCAAAACATTTGTCCCAGATCTTGTCTGAAAACTGTTCCTTCTGGGAAAAAGTCTTCAGACCGGAACATTCAGGTATTGCCCAGCTCCTTCTTGAGTGATGCATGGGGGCTGAGCCTGTGTAACTGCCCCAGGGCAAGTCATTTTCACTCAGATTCTTTCAGTGGAAATCTACAAAACTCACACCTACAAATTGTCAGAGGAATTCACAGCCAACAGCCAAAGCATTCCAGTACCAGCTGTTTATAATGCTTTGACAATAATGAAAGGAAGGGGGGGAAAAAAGCTACGGGCTGTAATGTCATCGCATTGGGAGGCAGCGGCTGCATCAGAAATGTCATCTACTTAAGCAATAATAATGGAGGCACGAGGCAGTTCTGTGGGATTGATGACCAGCTGGGAAAAGTTGATGGCCTGAGAATAACCAGGGGCCATTAAGCCAGAAGAACATTAACTCCACAGAAAGCTCTCGGTTACGGTAATTATTACAGTGATATTTAGACAAAAAAAAAAAAGCAAGCCAAAAGAACAGCAAACCCATGATGTGAGCTTTATTTTAGGTAGGCAATGCAACACTTACTTCATGAGCCTTCCTTCAAAATGCCCAGAAAAGGGACAGGGTGGGAGGTAGGTGAGGTTTATGGTATCTGTATTAATTGTCTTGAAATGTACCATATAAGATGTGAAAGCTGCTGGCATTTAATGGTACCCACTGTCAAAAACCAGCCACGTTTCCACGTGTACCTGAGCTGCAGGTGCAGCACCTTGCACAACACAGCAGAGCGTGTGGCTGCTTCCACAGCACAAGTCACTTGTATCCATACACAGGGCACTTCGTGAACGAGCCCAGCATCAGCCAAATAAATGGCCTAAATTACCTGTTCCAGTCATGTAAAAATACATATGGGGAGAGAGAAAAAAGAGGTTACAAGACAGCAAGCTCTCAGTGCTACAACCCCAGAAGATGGCAAAAAAATCAGCTGGTGCTTTTCTGGGATAGATGGGCTATCCCGAGGGAATGAAGGGAGCAGGTGAACCTTGCAAGGCGCAGGTAAATGCCATAACAGCATCCTGGTGGCCACAACAAGGGAGTGCAACCTTGCACTGCTCTAAGCATCACATGCCAGACTGGCTCCTGCCAACTTTCACTTACACAAGCACATCCCTGTAAGCACTTTCACCATGTCACATACCTCTGATTTCTTTACTACCAACCCGCAGACACACAGAAACAAGAAAAAAAAGCCACAGTTGTATAGAGTTTCTGTTTTTTTCAATTTGAGGCAATCTGCTCTATTATTGACTTTAAAATCTATGTTGTCCAATGATAGAAAAATGTTGTTTTCAGACACTTTATTGCTTGGAAAAAAAAAATCAATGGGAAAATGTTATTCCTGATTCAAAATGTTACTCTTAGAAATAATTATTTTCTTTGTGACGAAACCAGATGATCAATTTTTTTTTCTTATAAAAGTCTTTTGATTTTAAAGCCAAGATTTAGAAAGCAAGACAATTCCCTCCAGCAACATCAAGAACACTGGCAAACACACTTTCTCCTATACTGACTACTTAATGACCGACTTTCAAGACCCCTGGGTTCACATCACTCCATTATCAGCAGAATAAAAGTTTCCTTTCTATAAATAAAATACAGAGTATTTTATCTTGACAATGATGACCTGGCCAACCCAACAACAACAACAAGTTCTTCTAGAGTGAAGAAGAGCTCCTCACTGAGTTCAGCAGAAAAAGGCCACCTGTCAGTTCAGCAGCACCAGCATTCCTCATAAATACAGCTGGAAATAGTACAGATGACTTCAAAGTGCACTGGGAGAGAGCAAGAGAGACTGAGAAAGGTTAAATATCCAAATTCCTTTTGGATGCATGACCTTTAACTAAGCATTTGAGACTGGAAGTGCAAAACGTCAACAAGGTACCTGACAGCTATGTTTTTCTCTTGCGCTGCAACACCTCTGTAGCTTTTTATTAGCCAGCACCAGCACGCTTGTGTTCTCTCTGATCTGGAATGAAAAGCTATAGGGCTTCTTCACTCTTTATTAACTACCTGAACTGTATTACTGAGCCGACAACCTCCTCTGCAGGAGCTCCCAAACTGAGTGCTAAAGTAAAAGCAGTGGCAGAATTAAGACGACCAATGTAAAGGAAAGCAAAACTGTTCCAATTTTCAATTGAATTACTTCAGTATAGGGCTATATTAATGGTTAAAACCCCACATATAAACAGTGTAAGAGGCAGTCTTACTAGTTCAGGAGAAAGTGAGCTTATTCCAGAGCTGTCTAGCTTTCTGTTTTTGTTATAAAGCAGATAATCTCACTGGTGGGAGTCTCACGTCTCCCCTATACAGTGTCCATTGTGCACAACAGCGAGCTCGTGATACTCACTGTGTGTTACCTCAGTATTTGCTTTTTATGTTCCTTGCCTTCTGCACAGAACTTAATCAGCATTTTATACGTGATGTTAATGAACCCTGTGTTCACTCCATGTTCAATGTAATTTATTACTCATGGCTTATTCTTGATTGCTGGGTCATCAGCCACCGGCAACAACACTGAGTAATTAATGCATTGCCAGTAATATCCTATTTTGTCCTGGCAGCTTCAGTTTGAACTTTTTACTTTCTTGTAGCCTTCAGCAGCTTTGAGGTTTCTCACAAGCTGCTGGCTTGGGATCACTGCTCTGCTAGGCTGGCTGCTCCTTCCCAGCTCTCCTATCCCAGGGGATTCGAGGACACAGCAGACACTCCAAACACTGCAGGAGCTCCAGGCACCCCTAGCCCATTGCTGGCACATCACAAACGGCTGCTCCAGCTCTTGTGATTCCCTGTCACTCAGCACTGCTCCAGGTATAAAGCTTCTCTTGCAATCGGATCTGTTCCTCATGAGCAAGCTAGACATATTGTTTCAATTGGTTGCTTCCTTCCTTAATATTTTCCCTAGAGGACTGATGATTTTACAGCCAAATCTTCTTTTTCTTTGAGAAATTGGTCTCAAGTTGCAGCAGGGGAGATTTAGATTGGATATTAGAAAAATATTATTTACTGAAAGAGTAGTGAAGCATTGGAACAGGCTGCCCTGGGGAGTGATGGAGTCTCCATCCCTGGAGGTGTTCAGAAAGTATGTAGATGTGGCACTCTGGGACATGGTTTTAGTGAGCACGGTGGGGTTGGTCTGATGGTTGGACTTGATGATCTTAGAGGTCTTTTTCAACCTATGATTCAATGATTCCCAACAATCACCTTGAAGTAGAACAGAAACCCTTAAGTTTCACCTTTGCAAAGTAACTTCTGTTCTATAAGTCAATGCAGCAAGCTGTGGGGCTCAAACTGTCTCATTCATGAAGTGCACTCCTGCGCGCTTCAGAACTGATTTACACAACGCAAGTACCCTGGGAGACACGATCCTCTAAAAATAATGCCAGCTCCCTGACAATATTTGTTTTGTAATACACTGATGCTGGATCAGTGCTTTCATAATAATATGAAAAGAACTAAAAAGGAAAAAACCAAACAAGCACAAAGAGTTTGCTTTGGTATTTTTCAAGTCCCATCTACCTGGCACACTACGCAATGATGCTCTCAACCCAGTGTTGTCTGAACAGTGAAAATTATTCAGATGCATATTGAGATATTTCAAGTAGCACTTCTATGTATAAACAACTGGAACAAAAAAACCAGACTGAAACACTTAAACCATGAAGAGAGTTTTGAGCTTCAACCGACTGTGACTCGCTCTGGCACGTATCCTTTTCAAGTCTCTGCAAGCATTGATTTGGTGGTCCCAAGTTCAGATCTAAGAGGTGATTTTGCTTTGACCATGACATTTTCACATGTATGTTCAGACAGGGTGTGTAGCTTAATTTCTACACTATCCATGCCAGCTCAGCCTTGCATTCTTTAAGCCTTATGCTAGCAGTGTGCTTTTAAAGAGGGGGGAAAAATCCCTCCGAGCAAATATATTTATTCTTTTTGTTGAACTAGACTTTTGGAACGTTAGAGAATCCAGCATGAAACAAACTGCATTACCCACTGAACTAAAAGCACTGATTGCCTTGAAAATTGTATCCCAGTGACTGATTTCACACAAGTAAACAGAAAGGGTTAGGAGATACCACTTGCCCAACATTGTTAATCCTTATGCAAATCCAAGTAACAAGCATTCGCAGCAAAACTTTGCAATTCAAAAAAGGTCTGGCAAGTCTGTTCATAAAGATAAATACATGTCTGTTTAAAAAGATAAAAGATAAAACAAATGAATTTCTTATTACTTCTCTTTGTTTCTTGGGCTGTGGAGCCTGAATATGCAAATGTTGTGGGAACATTAGCATCTTCATTTCCCATTGATTGTTCAGAGTTAATTATGTAACTGGACTCTGCCTTCAGATATTTGATAAGTAGAAACAGTGAAATTACTGAATTTCAGCAAACGCATTCCCCAGTGATCACAGCACCCTAAGTTTGTTTTCCTCTAAAGAATGGAAGATTTCTGTGTTCCATGATACCATATCGATGGGCGTCTGCAAAACCTCTAGTAAAACCACAACAATTCTATTTTCAAAAGGTCCTTAGACATACCTAATTCCATTTCAAAACGTGAGGCTATATTATGAAAAGAAAAATAGCAAAACAAATGCACTCCATAAAGCTTTCACTGGGATAATTGTCTTCGAAAAAGTACCGTTAAGCACATTACTGAATGAAGAGTCTTCTGCTGCGTGAAGTGTTTTCCGGCACATTAAGCCTTTTTGCAGGGGACTGCCTGCTAGACAAAGCTTCATCAGATTAATTAAAATATGGCTCCTCTCACTGGAAAGAAAAAGCATGAGTTTGGTTACAGGATGCTGAACACCTATAGAAACAGAGCCCTTTCTCATTACCAGCAGAAACAGCACAGGAAACCGAACCAGATAACTCTCGTATATGGAGCACATTCCTCTTCTTATGTGAAAGTGTGATTACCAGGTGCTGATGTTTTCCCCTAAGCCACCTGAAGTGAACACAAGGTGCAACCTTGCAAATTGTCAGCACATATAAAGCTAGGATTTAGAGAGTAGTTTCCATCCTGCATCCTATAAATGTGTCCTGTGAGGAAGATTAGTATCAATCATAGGCTTATTGGAGAGGGAGATAGGATACAATGATAACCTGAAGCTATCAAGTAGAGTAATGGTCTAAGAAGAAAAAGCAATCAGAGAAAGAAAAGAATATCCTCAGCAAAAGACAGAACTGGAAAATCAGGCAGGAATGTATCACGTTGATGAACATGAGCTGCTATACAAGAGAGAGAATCATATGAACAATATACAGGCTCTAAAGAAACGGTTATTGCCTAATGTTTATCTTAAAAGGAGTGCAAATAGACACCCATATTACATCAAACTGCTTCACTTTTGTTCTGCAGCTAAAATACTCGCACTAAAATGCAATAAAGCCACAAGCGTGGTGTCTGAACTATGCAAATTGTTATCACTGAAGTGTCAGAAAACTGGGAAATATGTCAATGGTCTATAAAAAAGATATTGGACAGTCTGGATTTTTGCTTCAGAAAGGTTTCACATTAACTTCTCTTCTCTGCTTTGGTATGTTTTGTCAGTTCTTTCCAGTTTAAATGCATCATGGAAATGTGTCCTTGGCTGCTCCCTCTGCACCTGCCTGTGCAGATAAAACCTGTGCAAGACTGTTTTTATATAACCCAGCTTCACAGCTAAGCATCACTGATCCTTAAAGCCTGTGCCTAACTTTTCAAATTCGAGCACTTGTTGCTTTCTGTGACACTTGGCTCAGCCAAATGCATCTTAACTCTCACTGCAAGCATTACCACCACAAGCCTTTCCAGTGGCACCCAGTTTTAACATGACAACCTCAACACAGCAGAGTCTCTAGAACAGATCAGATCAAATTTAAGACCAAATGTCTGAACAGAAAGAGTTAATAATGCTACAGAGAATTTTATCTAAAATATATTTTTCTTGTATTTCTTTATCTTGTTGAAGTAGACTGAACTAAAAAAAAGGCTCCTCACTCCTCTGAAAGGTCTTTGTTCAAAGGTCTTTGTTTCAAGAACTGTCAAAAATGCTCAGCCTCACGGTGTTCTCCAAGGTCTTTTGATTTTCATGGGGCTGGCTCCATGCAACCTTCATCAGCTTATTTTATATTAACCCAGACTGCTCTATGTGCTCTTACTGCTGTCCCTCTGAGTTAACAGCACATCAGAAGTTAGGGAATGAAAGATTAAAAATCTTGGGGGTTTCTGCCATTGAAACACTGCATCTGAATTTAAAATGTTTTTCTGAGGATACATCAGGTTCAACAACACACAAAGCTGCAGCAGGATTCTAAGGTAGCCTCAACAATCATCAGTGTGTTGACATTTAAGACAGATGCTGGGAACCAGTACTGGCAACAAAACTGGTCAGAATGCCCATTTAATTCAATAGTTACAGGATGCAGAAAGTCACCTGCATTAATTTCTCCCATGCACATATGTAGGGAAGAAAAAGAGAGTGTGTTTGGGCTAAAATATTTGCATAGTCAGTTGTGGACTAAACAGATGAAATGAAAACACCTTGAAGGCAGATGCTTAAACACCTATATCGGTATCTACAACTACATATCACTATAATTTTAACTGGTTTTGGACTACAACTGAATTTGAAAAATAATCCTTTGAATTCAGGGGTCAGCTCTTTGGATCTTTTTTCTTTTTTTAAAAGGTCTCAAGCATTCCAAACAGGTCTTTCCAATTGTTTACTATTATCACAGGAGACAAAACCAAACAAATAAACATACTTATCCCATCAGGATGTTTGTTCTATCTGTCAGTGTGTAGATTAAGATGAACTCAAATACTTGGTGGATAGAAACATTCAGTGCTGAATTGCACTTACCAGCAAGGGTTAATTAGACAACTAAGTACAAGAGATGGCACTCTGTCTGCCAACGTGGCATTGCTTCTCCAAAGAGATGCTCTTCAACTTATTGCAGAACATTGAAACTATCTTCTGAATAAGTTAGGGGTAAATAAGTTTGGGTGAAAAGGATGAGGTTAACTGGAATCTCTGGAGGAACCAGAGAAAAAGCCTGGCTGGAGACAAAGGAAGGTCTCTTTTGGAGGAAGGTTCCCCAAGCTGGAGGGTGACTGAGAAAGGGAGTCCTTGAAAAACTGAACCAGGAACGAGCTGATAGCAAGTCAGCTAATTACAGGCAGAGTGGGGTTTCGACCTTTCTAGAAGTAGAGTTCAGTCTATTTCCATATCTATGTATTTCACAGACATGTGTAACTGTGACATCTCTTGTGGTTGTGGCACATAAATGCTTTTATTTGTATTTTACTGTCAAATGATTGAGTGAAGTATGATTCCCAGGCACTTGGATAACACCCTTCAGTAACATTACTTACTTAAAGATGTAGCTTATCTATAACTGGGGAAAAGATGGAACTTAAAGCCCCAGTTACCTAACACCAAGGAATTTGAGAGGATGCAAGAGGTAGGTTTAAGAACAGATACCACAGAAACCAGGAAAAAAGGAACAATGTTTTAGTGAGCAGCAGCAGAGACAAAACCTTCCTGCAAAGAGGTGAAATGCAAAGTACCAGAGTCCCAGGGGATTTGAGGGTACTTTATACACTTTATCTACTTTTTATTTTACATTATGAGTCCTAAATTGTACTCCTTGTATGTGACATGTGTATCATTTGAAGTGCATTTCACCTGGTAGTGACATTAAAACTGCTCACTTCTTCCTGGGCTGGGGGCGGGAGGGAGTCACTTCACTGGATCACTCCTTGGATCCATTTCACAGCAGGAACAGGAGGCAAAGAGAAGTGAAAACAAAGCAGAAAAAAAAAAAAAAGAAGATAGGTTGATGGCACTGCTTTCTTTGGTGACATGAATGTATAAAAAATGCAGCCTGGAATGCTATGACAAGATGGGTGAGGGCGGTGGTCACGGAAGACTGAAAAGGAGAATATGGCAGCATGGCCAAGAAATGCTGGGCTGCAGAAGTTATTTCCAAGTGTCTCTGAAGCTTTCATCATTTCAAATCACCATTACTGAATGCTTTGCCTTCTAACTGATACCTGCCAGAAGGAAATCTTAAGTCCTGTAAGCAGCACTTGCTTTTCAGGTCTCTACCACACCTGGCTGCTGCCCAGGATCCTCGTCTCACGCCAATGAACTTCTGTCACACAGTTTCAACAGAGCAGAACAGGTTTTCCTCTCACTGGACCTGTAGGTCGTCTTTCCAGTTTTACTGCCCCAAATAATTCCCATCCACCTAAACAGCATTTTTGACAAACTTAGACCTCTCTAGAGCCACAATTTCAACTCTCAGGAGAGAAGGCAGGGTATTTTTGTTCTTGTAGGGGAGAAACACGGAAGTGTTGACAATTTTCTGTATTGGAACCTTTCAGCAAAGAATTCAAAACTGGAAGATCAGCTACTCACCAGGTGCAACCGCTTCACTCCACTGAACAAAGATGTGAGTGGGTGGTTCACCTTGTCTTTGCAGCCCGTGGGTTGCCCTCAGGGGCTGCTTCACCCTGCGGCAGCATGGGCCAGGGGACTCTGCCTGCAGCTGCTGGCAGGGCGAGGTGGGACCTGCCCCTCTGCTGCCCACATTTATCAGGTGGTTCTCAGGAGCTGCCTGCTCTTTCCCACTCTTGGCACACCCTCAGGGCCCAGTAGTCCTGTCCGCCGTGCCACAGGCACCCTGTGCAGGTGTCCTGTAGCTCTCTGATCCCTACCCAGCCCACACAAGGCCACCTGCAGCCCCGCTGCCTTCTGTGCTGACCTGGCACTGCTGTGCAGACACATCTGCAGGGGACAGGGCAGGGCAGAAGGGATGTGGACAGCGTGGAGAGGCAAACAGGGTGACAATCTGCCAGGAGATGGCATGAGAGCATAATCCTCACCAGTCCTGCCCAGTTCAGACACAGCGAGACCAAAGTGCCCACCCTGCTCTTAAAGGAGAGCCCACGAGGACAACTGGCACCCTGACATCCCCAAAACCCCACTGGGAACCAAGTGGGATTTCACCTTGAGCACGGCAGTGTCTGCACTGTGTCAGACCTGCCTGTTTCCCAGACTTGTGCATCCGAGGAGAAAACAACACATCCTCCCAGGAGAAACCACTGCTCCTGTTAGCACAGCCCAGGAGAAGCTTCTGTCCTGGAAATCCACATTTGCAGGAATGTGCAGCCCAACTCCACTGACGTGTCAGCATTTAATTACAACTGGAGTGTGGTTCAAATCTTTCCCTTTCTGTCACGTGTGCTGCTTCTCAAAACACAAACCCCAGCAACAGAGCAGGATTTCTACCCCTCAAAAATAATAATCACGCTACAGCCTTACTATTATAATTAAACAGAAATTAATTACATTCTATAGAAAGAGAGGTTCTGAAGGCTTAGCTGCTTTTCTTTTTAATTATTGTTTAACATTTCGAACACAGCAAAAATCATCTTTTTAACATGCTAAACGCGCTGGGGGTTTTGTTTGCTTTAACAGACTGCAATGGATGCTACATTTGCATTTAATTAAAAAAATAAGTTATTAAAATAGTTTATTTTGGTCCGGTGTGTATTTGTTTAGCATGTGGATGGTTTCACATCAGAAATGAGATTTTTTTTTTTTCAGTCAGTATTGGGCAACAGACATCTGGGGAAGCAAAAGATCAATAAATTTTTAAAAGAAAGCTGGTTAATGCAAAAACACTCAGTCCTGTCACATTTAGATGATTTTTGAATACTCACCCTTTCCAAAGGGATCAATCCCTGTCCCCAAAGAGAAATAGCATGTTACCTTTTTGACAGGAACAAAGCAGTACAACAGCAGAAGCTGGAATGCACGCAGAAACCTCCCACCGAGTATGAACTAAAGACTAAAGGCGATGCGAAGGACCAGCTCCTGCGGGTGGATGGCACCAGCCCTTCCAGCTGTGCTTCCAGGGCCATGGGGGGCTGTGTGACTGTAGGGTGGGTCTGCCAGGGAGAAAGGCAGCCTAATTTCCAGCTCCTGAACAGCCTAATACAGGAACCAGGCCAAAACTTTGGCATATGCAGACAAAGAAGTGTAGGCATCCAGTCCACTTGAAATGCAAATGAGGAAACAGCGAGTTGGTTTATGTGCTTTCAGGGTTAGGCAGCAGCTAAGCAAAGATGATTTTTTTTAACTGAAATTTTAAATTTAGGCTTAGGAGTGGAGTTTTAAGTCCTGCTTTAGATACCAAAGCTCTTTGCAGCATCTAACTCTATGTTTCTGTATTAAATATAAGTCCTAGGGAACCACTTCTTTGTAGCCACTTACCTGATTCATCACTCTTTGGACGGCTGCAATAAATCTGTCATGGAAGCCCACTAATTGCCAGTAAATCACCAAAGTTGGAAGTGTCACAAGCATATCCAGAAAGAGGAAAAGTGAAGAGCCTAATGTCCTGAGAGCTCTAGGGTGAAATTCTGTCACTTTACAGATGAACCTGTAATCTATGTGAAAATAAATGATGTATAATGATTACTAAATTTGAAATCAAATCTTCACATGGGGACAATTCAATAAGGTTAGGTGATTACAGGACTATGCAGCAGCATCAATTATGGAGCCAGAAATAGCCTCACATCCCTCAGAGGCTACAAAAACTCTGCATTGCTTTATTCACCAACATGAGAGGCCATTCACTTTCATCAAATAGTCTGGGGGGGTTCTCATTTGGAAGAAAGAAAAAAAGAAAGAAAAAACAGAGGCATGAGCCCAAAAATGACTGGCAGTGATCCTAACTTATCATCTGAGCCACCATTTGCTCTGCCAATTGATGGGAAATGAAGTGTGATCAATTCTAGTCCATTGTACATCGTTCCCACTGACTGACCTGCCAAATCCTTGATTGAATAATTAGTTAAAATATCAATATCTGCCATTTTTGCACAATGCTCACGAGACAAAACCCTAAAGTTTTCATAAAATGGAAAATTACCATGTTATCCGTAGCTTTACATTTTCTTTCACATACATGACTAAGCCTTGATATTGCCAAAATATGGCATAAAAACATAACAGCATCTAAGAAGTAGCAAAATCCAGAAGCATGAAATCTAGAGGTCAGTGCAACCGCTCAAGTAACACAACATAAATTTTTAATCTTACAGATGGATAATAAGCCATATCAGAAAGGCTTAAATCTCTGCTCCTCATTTACAACAGTTCACTTTAAGTAGCAACCTGTCTATTTTCCATTCTCAACAGCAAGGGAAACAGTGCTAACTCAGGTACTCGCTGCTGACTGACAGCAATGCTGACATTTTAATAGCAGCTCCTGTTTAAGAGCACTCTCGCCATCCTGTGATTCTTAAATAAAGATTTAAACTACTTTTGATGCAGCAGAGCTCTGCAGACCAGGCAATCTGCTGTTAGGGCACATGGAAAGATGGGGGTTTCTTTACCGGGTGTGTAACAAGCTGTTCCAAAGCCATAAATTACACCGAGCGAGGCACTGCCCGACATTATACTTTACATTACAATCCCAAGTCTGAACTGCCAGCAAACAGGGACACCACGTTTACTTTTCTATCTCAGACACAAATGGTGTTAACTGCAAATTCAAATCAGTTATTCAGTGCAAAAATGACACATGACTTGTGAACTGGGACCTTTATAATACCTCGGCATTTCTATGTTTAGTTCACACGCAAGGACACAGTTCCCAAGTATCCCAATGCCACAGCAGTATCTAGAGACACCATATCTCCCCAAACTACTCTGCTGCAGTTTGGGTGTGCTCACCACCCTTCCCTTTCATTCTCTTATCTATTCCCCTCTTATCTGCCAGGGAAGAGCAAAACCAGTAAGGGAAATGTACAAACTGAAAATCCAAATGCATCATCTAAAGTGTAGGAAAGTGCTAGTGGCTTAGAGGCAAAAAAGGGGAAACTACGTGAAAGAGAAAATATCCTACTCCCCATCAGGGATGACTAATTTCTTCCCATGCTACACTAATAAAACCTAGCCTTTGCTAACACAAGAATAGGAGATCTCTTTCCCAGAGCTAATAAAGACATGCCCTGCTTAGCGCTCACTTTAGTGTGCATAAATGGAAGACATTTCTGGTTTGCTAGGTAGAGGCACCTCAGATAATCCAAAGAAAACAGACTCATCTTTCCTTCTGGGCTGACAGCAGGGTAAGGGCGCAATGTCATAGCCTTGTATCCACACAAGGCTTCCTTTTGATATCACAGCAACCCTATTCTAGGTCTTTATTTCTAAATTGGCAAAAAATGTCATACCAGTGCGATCCTCACACTTGCTGGTGGATTGTCATTTCGATCCCTGCTCTCCACAGGTGTGTGGAATAGCTGGGGGACACACAATATATTCCTATGGCTGCTGCTGTAGTGCCAGTAGTTTGCATAACTCTTTGAAGGGAATGTTCCTTAAGAGAGGAAATCTGCATTACAGTGGCATCCCCTGTATCACAGACAAACCACAGATTCAATTTCGATGCACATTACCTTATGTCAAACCAACTTTCCTGTGCAACTCTATACCAATGGGATTTTCAAATTAGGGAGGTGACACGGGTTGGAATGATTGCCTCCCTGAACCGTTTCACCAGTACTGGCCTACGAAATACAGGCTCTGCAAGCTCTGTGCAGTGTACAAACTCTTACTGTGGCAATGTGGATTACATATATATTTACTATTTGCAGATGAATACAGTCTGAAGAAATCTGGTTCTGTGTGTTTTTCACTTTGAAGAAGGTCTCTCTTAAATGTTCTGAATGATACCTTTTAATCCTGTTAGAAGACCAGTTACCCAACATTACCCCTCAAGACTTTTACAATGCGTTTGTCCCTCCCAAGTAAAAGACTGGAATGATCAACTCAAGCCCACAGACAGAGAAAACACTAACACATCATCTTCATGAGAAATAGTCCCAGAGTTCCTGCATTACCCTTAGTAGTTAGTTGGCCTCTCCTTTTCAAGAACATAAAACGTTATTTGTGGTTTTCTGCAGGGCTCAGCTCTGGTGAGTATTAATTAAGGACTACATCACGGTAGGAAAACACCTCCTCTCTCCCTGCTAGCAAGACTACTTAGCAGGGGGTATATAAAATATAAAATAAAATATTCTACCCTTTCCAGAATAGCCCAAAGCACAAACAAGTACTAGCAGTCTCTCTGTTCTTCTTACCCAGAGCAAGTGCTGCATGAGGTTCGAGAAAGGCAGGCGCATCTTGAGCAAATTGGCTCCAGGAATCAATCAAGCTATCTCATCCAAGAAGAGGTAGGATGTCTAGACTTTTAAATTTGTGGAAATGGTTACTAGGCATTCTGTAATAATGACAACATGATGGGCTGACAAGACTTTATTTTCCTCTGAGATTGGAAAATTCTGATTCCACTTGGCAATAACCGTAAATTATTTACAGTGTAAAGATCTGGTAGATACCGTGCAGTCTGCCACACACGGGTGTATGCAATTCTCACATACCATAATTGTGCACTATATATGCATTGATAACATTATTGATATTGATAACATAGAACTGTAGGCAGAATATTTCTATCTTGAATAATTTTCCAGATATTAACCATTCATCTTAATATCAAGACATTTCTTATCTGATTATTTTATTAAGAATTGGTAGGGACTTTTATTCAGCTAAAGCCTCCTGAATGAAGGAGAACTTGTAGCTGTTTAGCAGCTCAGGTAAAAAGTGGATGAAGAAGCCTCAGTACTGTGCAAGATGCCAACACCCTCCAAAACAACATTTACTAAATGGATTTTCACAAGCAGCAATTTCTACTCACTAAAGCAGCAAATGCAGTCTTGCAGTATCTGAAAGAATTAAACATTCTCTGTGAAAATTAGCCATGCGGCATCGTGGGAGGTTCCTCTTTATCCAGCATCAGTTAAATCTCGCTGTCTCCTAAGGAGATTAAATTTCCCCTTTACAACTCTGTTTCCAACTGTCTAACTCACTTCAGCAGTCTTTCAAAGGCAGGCTGGCATCACTGAATTCTCTCAAATCCAGGCTGCTTCCTTTGCACCAAGATTCTCCACTTGCTATTTTGTCAGTATTTTTTCCTTCCTTTTGTGGTTGCTCACTCCCCAGTGTATCTGTATTTTCTAGGCTAAAACCTCTATGCCACATATACACCTCTGCAGTGATACGACATAAATGAAGCACACAGCATAAATCAAGAACAGTTGAAACATTCCTGATATTCCTTTTGAAGGATGAAGACAATGCATCAAAAACTGAGGATGTGAACATGAATTTTAGGATGTTACAGATATCAGCTGGATTTCAATCTTTTTTGTGTTTGCTGTCACCACAGGGTTACCAAGGATGTCGTATGGACAAGCTGTAGCCTATGGACAGTTTATAAAATGTGTTTTCTGAATGTTATCTGTCACTTATTAAAACCATACAGTTGTTACTTTAATTAGCATATTTTGATAATTCCAATATATTTACAAGTTTGGGGTTTACATTCTAGATTTTCTTCCTTCTGAGAATAGAGTGATGGTTGCTTATTTACTTAAGCCTGAAAATTAACAGCACTTCTGGACCTCAGCAGGCAATCTTCTTTCACGCAGTCACATAAGGTTTTCTTGACTCAGGCATTGCCAACAGAGAAGGATTAATTACTTCATGCAGCAGTCTTAGATTGATGATCTTTATTCCTCTTACCATATTGCCAATTGTTACAATTCTATTATATATTTCATACTATTGCATGGTTTTGTTAAATCTCCAGCTCCTGGAGTGAGGGATTAGACGAGAGTGGCTGAGAAACTAGGAAGTGTAACATTAAGTACACAATGAAACTTCAAAAGCAAAGGAAAAATAAAGATGGTGGTAGCATTTATAGCTTACGATTCAAACCCCAATGTATTAGTTGGACACAATTTCTGATTGCTTGACTCGGACTGTCCAGAGCTCTGATATCTAGGGAATGTGTGAGGAACAGTCACATACGCTCACTTCAGACTTCTGTAGTTATCATAACTGAGCTATTGCTGCTTAAACTCTATCTACTCTCTACCCAGAAGTTTTGAGCAGTCCTAACTGGCAAGCGTAGCATCACTCTCTCCTCTTAAACCCCCTTAGTGTCAAGATTCCCACCTGGGGTGTGGAGAACAGTGCTTCAGGTGCTCCACCACCAGCTCACAAGGTCCAGCATTTCTTCTGCCTCAGTTTAAGACACTCTCCTCCTCAAAATCAGTTCTGCAGCCAAACCTGAGAATTTTAGGTATGCACAAACTTTCTGCAGGGTAACTTCAGCATCATAGCAATTCCTTTCTGCTTGGCTGCCCTGCTGCTCGCTCCATCCCTCTTCTCCAGGACGTGCCACACATATTTCAGCCAGTCTATTCCCACTCCCACCCTCTCAAAAAAATGTACTGGAGCCTCTGGTTGCTAACTTCACATTTTAGCAAAAGAGTCTATTGCTCCACTTCCCCTCCACTTCTCCTTCTGAAGAACAAGCCACTAAGGAGTCACCTGCCATATGCCCTGGTAAAATCAGTGAGGTTATTTGGACCACTTTTTTCCTCTCTGCTCTTGCTTTCCTCCCGAGAATAACCCTGCAACTCTTCAATTCACACTTGCAGGCAAAATTTCTGCTCACCCTGGGAGAGCGAGTTTATTGCATTCCAGTCTCTGTCCAGTTCTTGGCACTCACACACAACTCTCAGAGTGACAATGTGAGCAAAAAGTATTTTTTTTTAAGATTTTGAGTGAGATTGTAACTGTCTCCCTGAAACACTTGGCAAAATCCTTCCTGCCAACTGAGAGAGATGTTACAAACTGCCGTAAAAATTGATCCTGAATAAATGAGTCACCTTCTTACTAAGTAAGACTTGGCAGGACTGATTTACATCACAAAGCCACCACTGCCTTCTGGCATCCCGAAGGCACAGTCAGTGACAAAGCCAACGACTGAAGGGACAGAGATGCAGATAAGAATCACTTTCTCCTAAGGCAAGCTTTAACTGCAGAGTTAGTCCGAACTTTTAACTACTGCTCTCTCCCACTTTCCCACCCACACAGGAAAGCTTGTGATCTGTCTCACAGGACACCTTCAGCTTGTGTTAACCTACTGAGGAAAGGACAGGCAGGTGCCCTCACAGTGCTCTCTCCAGGCTGGAAAGCTATCTACCCACGGGCAACCCAAGGGCACATCCATAACACCTGCTATTATTTCCCAAGCTGCTCTTCTCCAGCACAAATCCTAAATTTTCTACCATGATCTACGATCACCAAGAGCTGCTGGAGCAAAGATATGCCATGAGAGGACACCACAGTTTTCATCCCTCAAACTTCATTTTGCCATTAAAGAGCTACCATCTTCTAAAAGGCTTTTCCTCGGCTAGGAGTAAATATGTAATATTGTAATTTATCACCAGCAATTGCATCATTACGCTAAAACTAACTCCACTTAAAGAACAGTCAGCTCCTAAAGGGTTTCGAGCAATTCCCAGTAAATTTCCATGTCTAGATATGTCAATAAATTCAGTCTCTTAAGCAGCAAGAATAATCTATCATGGGAATAATACCGCATTTACCAAATGCATGCAAATAAATTTGATGAACAAAAAATATCAGTATATAAACAAAAAGACAAATGCTATTTGTATTTATCTGTATAAAGCACAATTTTGCCCCATTTCCTTTGTTTTCTACCAGACAAACTGCAAAAGTGTGATTCCTTCACAGCCAGTAATCCTGCTGAGCTTCACCTTTTACCCCAGTCCCTTCATGAAATTCGTTCCAGCTGCCAAGTGTGACAGGTATGCAGCAACACACACTTGGTGATGAGCATTTGCGACAGCATTTAAGTTGACCCAGTTTTCAAGGTAGTTCATATATCTTAGTGGAAAAAAATCCACACCAATGAATAGGACAGGAATGCTATTATTGCATTACTGTCTTTACCAACCCCTCACTAAGAGAGACACTCGTCCTCTGTATTCAGCCCTTCTCATTCATAGGTCATTTTTATTCCTGAGGCACATTATTGTTATAATAAAATGAGTATATTATGCCAAAAAAAAGAAGTTCTATCAGGGACAGCTATATGGTCAAGAAGTGAATGCTTTGTGCTAAGCAAGCTGCAACACCACCTAACAATCAAGCCAAATCCTACCAGACTTATGGGTACAAATACTTCTACACTAGTTTATTCCAGAACAACTGTGCCAGTTCGTGATCACACCTTTCCTCCTCTCTCATCACCTACAGGGCTCCTTAGCGTAGGTCTGGCATCTGATTTCTTCTCTCCACCACCAACAGTAGCACAGATAAGGTTATTCCCATTATCCACGTCCTGAAGAAGGCCGACAACCCCACTGCCATTTCAACAAGGCATTCCCCCCAACAGTTCTAGAAATTCCAGTTTCTTTAGCCTTTATTTTTAGCAAATAAATAACTACACCTGGTTCTCCCACAGACCAACTACAAAATCAGACTGACCAGTAATGCTTTGAAAGCTTCCTTTGTTCACTTTTCTGCTTAGTTGTCACATGGGCACAGCCTTGCTTGCTTACTATTAAATATGAATTTCATTTTACAATCTGCAGTCCTGCTTAAGTGCTTTTTACAAACAAGAACTATGGTAGCTGCTCTTGAGGCAAGTATTCTCTGGTCAAACCAGAAAAGCCAACACAAAATCCATCCTCCCTCTCTTCCACATCGGATTTGTTTAATAAAAAGGCCATTTTGTTTTTCTCCCATCTATCTCTTAGCACCTGGGATCCAAAAGTAAAGCTTGGTTATTTCTTATACCATAGAGGGTAATTAGGATTCTACATTCTCTGCCAGTTGGCAATGTGGTTGATGAAGAGTAAGGCAGAAAAAGAATTCAAAGTTCAATACTCCTTTCCACCACTTAATGCAGAAATCAGGCAAAGAAAAAGAAAATCTAATGTGAATAACGAGAAGAAATGGTGAACAGAGACTGTACAACGTGCTTGCCTGAAGGCTGAAGAAGCTAACTGATGCTCTGAGGGCTCTCATGAGTTCTATGCAAAATGTTCATTGGATAACATGCAGAAAGAAGAGCAGGGCTTGAACAAAGCTCTTCCCAGCCTTACGCTAACGCTCCTGCTTGCTCAGGACTTTGTGCCCAGAGACACAGCTCCAACAAGAAGCACAAAGTACTCCGACCCACACGTTAGTTTGTGATTTACAGATTAGGGTTGTACCCTTAGAGAAAGAATTGTAAATCACCTCTGACCAAGGAAGACAGGAAGGTTTTGCCTTCTGCATTCTAGATAAGCATTCTGACTACCAGGCCACTCTTCAGTGCAAAGCAGAAGACCTTATATAATTGAGGATTAGATGGTTTTTCTTTGCAAAAGTGACCTCAATCCCTGATTTTTGAGAAAAGGGTGGAGGAACTTATTTCAGGACCAGCATTTAGCACAGCGTGAACGAAGGTGTTTCTTCAGAGCCGTGAATAAGCATCAAGATAGGATATTTAAGACATAACCCCTCACTCTTTGTTTTCTATTATCTCTTGGTTTGTGGGCTTTCCCAGATAATTGTATAGTCTTAAACATATGGCAATGGTATAAACTTATGAAAATACTGCATAAACCAAAGAGATTGGGCATATGGACTCAAGCTACGTCAGGGAAAGTTTAGGCTTGATGTGAGGAAGAAGTTCTTTACTGAAAGGGTGATTGGCCATTGGAATGCGTTGCCCAGGGAGGTGGTGGAGTCGCCGACCCTGGAGGTGTTTAAGGGGAGATTGGATGTGGCACTGAGTGCCATGGTTTAGATGATGGTTGGTGTTAGTGTTGGGTTATAGGTTGGACTTGATGATCTCAGAGGTCCTTTCCAACCTTGTCATACTGTGATACTGTGATACTGTGATTTTATGAACACACACAGCTATACTTCCAAGGCTTAAACACTATCTATTGAAACACTCAGGATCTTCAAATATATTATTGTGTCTTACACATTTGATTCACAGACATTTCTGAATGTAATACAAATTCCTCTTTTCAATAAAGAGGAGATGCTATTTCCTGCAATACAAGTCCTGTGAAAAGCACGGCAGTGGTTGTGTAACATGTTTTTGTGTTTCTTCCACTCATCTTTATCTCCATCACTAATTTTGTAGTTTCAAGGAAATCCCAATATGTGTCTCCTGTGAGAATATGAAACACTGCATTCTCTTCACATTTAAAGAGAAGCATAGCCTGCACTGTTTCTCTTGAACATGGATTCGAATGTATTCTTGACAGAAAAGTGCCCACCTTATTGATTCAAACAGTATCTGAGAGGCATCAAAACTGCAGCAATAGTTTAGTTGCTAACATGAATCACAAACTATTTTTCAGCACATTCAAACTGGGATCTTACTGCCCTGAACACTGACACATAAATACAGTTATCTGACATAATGTAATTTCAAAGCAAAATCACATCAGTGCATTGACTTAATATCAGGTACTATACAAGAGTCTCATATTCTTGGCTGATTACTTAGAAAGTACTGCCTGAGCAGCCCTGCAAACAGAAAAAAATATCTCACCTATAGAAAATAAGATGAATAACCTTATTGGACAGATGCACTCAGAGATTTTAATTCTGCTTCAATTCCTGTTTAGCGGAAGTTCATTAAACTCCTACATCATGACTCTGACCTAGAAAAGTAAATAAGTACTCTGTTATTCCCTTTAAAGTACCAAGTTACTAATAAGGAATTATAAATCTCCAGTCACTATGTCAAGTAGCCAAATACATCCCAAGCTAAACACAACTGCAAAGGTCATAAAAATGAGACCAACTGAAATGCAAGACTAAGAACGTGACTTTGTTTTGTAAACCATGAATTAATGACACACTGCCTCCGCTTTTGTGATCTACAAATATGGACAAGTAGGAATGACGAGAACACAGCTACATTCAGCTCTTTCACTGGTCCTTGTTTGTCTCCTCCTTGAAAACATCAAGTTACTGCCCTTACAGAGCACTGTTCATCACAGATGTTTAAGTTTTTCATGAAGACAGACAGGTCATTAAGATGTGGAGAGACTCAGGAGCAAATAATCATGACCATTCACAGGTGCATCAGCACCAGCCCAATTCACCACTCAGGCCCATGATGGATTTGGCAATAGGACCACAGTACGTACCTTGGCTCAACTTCCAGCTCTAAACACCACAGAATATCACGGGCACTGCCCCAGCAAAATGCTAACCACATACATTACTAGAAATCTATGAATAATCACATTGAAGATGTTTTCTGAAACAAACCCACTGTCCTATGCATAGGATAAAATCTGGGCTCTGCTGGAAAACTTGACTCTCTGCTAAAAGCCCTCGTGGCTTCAGTGGGTTTAACACTTTCCGTTCTTTTCTAAACGTTTCTTGAAAATCTGCCTTGGATTTGTTCCTGCGTTTGGTGGATGACCTCAGTTATACCATCCAGGCTATGGTAAATATAGTAGCTTGAATTGTCATTACCTACAGCAATTAAGCCTATAATTAGATCCCCTTCAACGACTTCTTGACTTGCAAAAGCATCCCTATAACCTTCCCTGATGCTGTTTTACCGTTTGACCCTGGAATATCTCCAGTTGCTTTTCTGGTCCTATTTGAAGTAATCTGCCAAAAAGCTGAATGCTAGTTTTAGTAGTATAGTGAGAATTACTTATAAACAAGTTTCCTCTGCCTAACTACAAAAGACCCAAGGCTCATTTACAAATCACCCCACTACAGTTTATCCTGCTGTTTTTGCAGCTGTCCATCAGCACAGCTTTGCCTGCAGAGCATTCTGAATGCTGCTGAAACTTCAAAATATGCAACTGTACACGTAAACATGGGGTCTGGTAGGAATTTGGCCAGATTAATGACTGGTGAGCTCAACCCATAACCTTGCAAGACTCACTCAGTTCACCACGAGGAAACCCTCCTAGTGAGGCTATAAAAGCCCCAAAGTCCTGCCTGTAATTCCCAGTAATGAAGACAGCAGGTCTCACTCACAAGAGTAATGTTCTGGCCATGACTAAACCTTCCCCAAGTCAGATACTGAGCACTTGGCTGCTGCCTTCTGAGGACAGAATGGTCTGCAGTGTGTATTTTCTGCATATACTTTGTAAAGCAGTTTGGGACTCTGCAGCACGAAAATAATTTAAGTTATAACATGGCTTCACAATTTGAATTATACCTGATGTATTTGTCATGCTGGTTTTTAATTCTCTATCCAGCTCTAAAGCTCAGATGGCACCATTAATTACATAGCTGGAACACTGTACCTGTATAAAAATGTGAATGAAATCGCTAAATTGAGATTGTCTCCAAGAAACTGTTGCTTAGTCTCATTAGCAATACAAAAATGCAGTAATTGAAATGCATGCAAGAAGGTGTTTATTCAACTGGCCAAGAGACCTGACAGTTACTAAAGGCAAACAATCTACACAAAGAGAGGGTTAATTAAAGATATGCAAATAATTTGTTTTCTTGTGTTTCAAGGCAGGAAGTACCTAGTGTCCCATTTAAACAGGTGATGAGATGACAAGGAATCCTCTGGAAGATCACAATGAGATGTGAAATGCATTGTACAAAAGGTGTTCAAAAATCATGTGCTAAAATACAATGTACTAGGAAAATGGAAATTAAAATCTTCTATACCTGGCTCAATTTGCATGTATTTCAGCATCCCACTGGGCAAATAAAGATGTTTTGTAACTACTGACATCTTCACATCAAATTCAGCGACTAAGTCACTGAGGGGCTTTTCCAGCCACACACAGTGTTTCAAAGACAGCATGTCACAGTCTTTCCAGCCCTGACAGAGATAGACATGGCTTTGGGCTGTGGGAGAGCCCATGTTTTACTGTTCTATGGTTAAAACCAGCTCAAAATCCACCCATTGCTGTGTACACTGAAGGGTAATGCTAGCAACCGGACAGCCTGTGCCTCCACTTCAGGCAATTTAATATCTCCTATCTTTTATTTTCCTTTTCTCTCTATTCCATAAAACGCCAATAAATCCTCCTTTTCTTTAATCTAAGCTTAATTGGGTTTTTGGCTGTTATCTGGGGAAATTACTTTTTCGTATTCCTGAGGGAAACAGAGCAGTGTCCTCAAGAGAGCTGAACACAACAGTCAGCCTGCTGGTCAAGGGCAGGGAAAAAACTGTTATCTCCTTCTGAGGAATTGCCTCAGAGGGGTCAGTGGTGGCATTACGAACAGAGAAAGGGCTGAACGACTTGGGGGTGCGATGCACCATCAGGGACTCAAATACACCTAATAGACTACTGGTAGTGAGTGGTAGGATTATACACAAACATGCTAGGAATAAGATGTGTATCTTCAAAAATATTTCAAAAGCAATGTGTTCACTGAAATACAGTGCACATGTAGAAGTTGTATCATTTTAATTATAAAAGTATAATTAAAGCGGTACAATGTCTTAATGTGGATGCAGACTTAGAGGTATAAAGGTGTGTGTTCCATGATAAGGTAGTCTTAGAAAACAAGAATAAAAGGCAGTCTGGCATAAGGCATCTCCACACTATACATCTACGCCCATGGCAGAAGATGACTATTTCCATTAGGGATGTGAACACAATAGAATAAAAACTGCATGTAGACCAGTCCCAACAAAAGAGGGCACCAGAAATGGGGAAAATAGGGTTCTTGATTAAGAAAGCATAAAAAAGCAGTTATCTTTTATTTGTACATCAAAAGCACACCATTATCTACAGAAAGAAAACTTCTCATTGATGCCCTCCTCAGGGTTTGCACATACAGACTTTCCACTAACAGTTCCCTGCATTGTGTAATTATAGAAGATGGAAATAGACCCACAGTTACGAGGTGCTTTCAATGGAGTTATCACTTTGCAAGTCTGAGCCTAGCATTTTTATTATTTTTGCTGCTTTGTATCACTGTGCTGTTCAGAATATTGATTCAGAGCATTTGTGTTCCAAATATTTCCATTTTCAGAATACAAAATAATGTATAGACTGTCTGCTTCCTGACAGGGCTGATAAGAGCCCAAAATATTTACAACATAAAACTGGCTGAGAAGCAAAGCAGCAGACCTCTGCAGAACAGGCACTCAGACAGGAATACCTACGAGTAAATCTGAAATGGCTCACGCTGACAGGACTGTCCCACCTGCTATCCAGAAATACTCCTCTAAAATACCAAAGTAACTCATGAGTACAATCAAAACTAATGTAAAAATACTACACCTTCTCTTCCTGTGGCCACATAACATTCTGGACATCAATATATTTGAAGCATTTTGCTGTTACACCAACATACATGCAGTTTTTTTCATCCAAGCTGGAACAGTTTGCTCCCAACCAGTCTGTGGTGTGCTAGGACAAACAAACATACAGGTTGACTCTGGTGGAATTTCTTCCACAGCTCTAATGAGCATGGAAATCCATCTTAATCTTTGTGTTGAAGCACTATTATCTTCAGTTGCATCTGTAGGCGATGCCTCCTGTGATCCAAACTTGCACCCAGGATCTACCACCCAACTGTCCAACAGTATTAAGTTGTCTTTGTGGGGGGATTGTACAAGTAATTTGCCAGAAGACCACAATATCCATAATTCTACCGTGGCTGCTTTGTGAGAGGGCTTGGGAGGAAATAAATAGCGCCAAAAAAAATCTCTGCTTCATGAATTATTCTGATGCAAATTCATACTCTAAAACATTCCTCTTGTGCTAGAAGAAAGGAATATAAACAACTGAGAATATATTTTTAAATTTGGATTCATAGGGGCCATTATGAAAAACTGACTAACTGTAACAAACCTCCAAACAAATACTAAAGAGTTAGGTGACACCCGTGGCAGTGATGAACAGCTAAGCAATACATTCACCTAAGATTGAGTCACAGTCAAAAGATGTTAATTTCCATTATTCCTATTTAATGTTGTAGATTTTGAAATATTTTGGCCTGGATCTTTAAAACACACAGACATTTAAATCTGTTTGAAATGAATGAGAATTTTCATCAAACTACTTTTGAAGAACTGGCTCTCTGGATTTCTCAGGGTATTATCATCACAGTTAATGTATTCACATATGAAAGAAATTGGCTTAGTCACACAATCCATCAGCAGCACCCTCCTCACCGAGCAGAAAAACCTCATATTAAATGTTTGAACATTCTCTGTTTCAAACAGTAATATTGTTCTGTGTAGCCTGATCCCTACCGTGATGGCTAATGTGCTGATATCATTGTGAGATCAGGGTTCTAAATGCATGAAATACTAAGTTATAATAAAACTACCAGGCACCAATTCTAACACGCGATTGTGGCACCTGTGTGCCAGTCAGGTCCATCACCTCCCTGGGGTGCAAGAGTGGTGGGGATTCCCCAAGAAGATAGCAGGGCAGAGCCTCACCATTCCAGCCAGGGAGCAGGAGAGCTTGGGGGCAGCCCCAGCCCCAGGCACCAGGCATCAACGTGGGGATGAGGATGTGCTGAGGCCAGGATGCCAGCCTGCTGATTGGGACCAGCTCAGCAGGGCTGGAGCCTGGCACTCCTACGGTGTTGGTGTCTGTGTTGCTAGGGCAGGGACTGATGGAGTCCAGCTGCGCTGAAATCGGGCTCCTGGGCCAACAGGAGTGGTGGGTGGAGCTGTTCTCACTCTTCTCCAAAGAAAAAGTTGAGCAACTCATGCAAAAAGCATCTGTCTTGAGGAGAACACAGATGAAGACAACAGGCGTGCAGAAAAAAAGGTCCTGTCATAAAGGAAAGGCTGGGCAGGAGGGTTCCAGCATCCATTTGTGCTGCAGCATCCAGACCACAGCATCAGCTTCAGCTCAAATACTCTGGAATCAGGCATCAGAGAAAGAATAGGTAGGGCAAACAGTATTTATATTACTTATAACATTTACATGTACCAGGCAAAACATTTAGATGGTGTTGCCCATCACTCCTAGATACAATGATTCCATGACAGCATGGCTAGACCACACCACACTAACCAAGTGCCATCATTTAGAATTTTACCAGTCTAAGGCATGTCAGGATAAGATGCCAGGGTACAATCTGATGAGTTTTACAAAATGCCAAATACAAACCCGTTTCATTATTTTACAATAAGAGATGAGATCTTTCCATTTAAAAGCCCTAAAAATTTGAGATACCAACTTCATCACCAGAAGCAGTCACCTAGTATCAATTTAGGGTATCTTGTCCATGCAACCAACACACAGCTAACTGCAAACAGCCCTCGCTTAACTTCTAAAATCAACTTGTGGCCAGTCTTTCTAAAAAGTCACGATGGAATTCACTTTGTAGAATCTCTTCCTAATGCAGCTTTAAAATAACATGTTCAATAAAGCAAGCAATGCTCCAGCTCTAATAGCCAGAATCAGCACTGACCCTCATTTTATCTTAGCTGGAGATAATTACTTGATATTAATGTAGAGTGCCAAAGACATTCCTGAATTTCACTGAATTATTATTAGACAGATTTTGGTTCAAATCACTCAGTATAACACTATATAGCTATATATATATCAGTTTATTCTGTAGTGTTCTTGCTCATTCACAGACAAAGGTCACAAACCTTGATGGTACTCTCAAGTAAATCCACAGACTTCAGGACCAATCCCATAATCTGATACATCACATCAATTGGTTTGTACAAATCCTTCTCAAATAGAACAGTGGACATTTGTTTCCCTGAACCACCTCAAGTGCATTTATTACAGGCGTCATGCATGGTTTATTATATTCTGAATCGGGTATCGTACATCAGCCGCGTGGCAAGCGGCTGCTTTCTGTGAAGCTGTGTCACATGAGCCATCGACAGAGTTCATCAAGCAGCACCTTGAAAATCAGCTATCTCTCAGTGGATGACTGCTTAATTTTACAGAGTCTAGATGGAAAGTCTAAAAATTAACATGCATAAATTTGAATCCCTCATTCCTGTTCATTTAGCAGTCCCTGCACTACAGGTATCTATGGAAAAAATGACCAGAGCTGTCTGGAATATCAATAAGAAACCGCACAATAGGTGGGTACCTGTCAACAAATACCGAAGTGTTGACATAATCACAACTCGAGTACGTTTGAAAGGATATCTGATCTCTCCGAACGAGGCCATCGTGCCCTTGGCAGCTATTAGCATCCAGTAATGGTCAGTCATGGTGGAACATCCCAATGATTCAGCCTAAGTACACACAGGGCAGCGTTATGTGTCACACCAGCAAAGACCAGTTGGATTTTCTCTAATCAGTTCTGAGTGCCGAAGGCTCACTGATTGTTTCATCAGCTCGGGTTTATTCCAAGTATAGCTCATCAGATTACATGTCTGACAGAAGCTGAAGTACCTTGCAGTGTTACACAGCTGATGAGCACGATGTCACAACAGCAAACCAAAATGAGGCTGAATCTTTCTTTCCAAATATATTTTACTAAATATTACACTTTCTCCTTCAGAATATACTTAAAAAATTAACTGTATCATGGCAAAGTTCTTTAATATTCTGATGCCACTACTTAACTGCATACTCCGTAATATGCTGCTTCCACTGTGTGTCTGCAGTGAAACTTCTACACACGCTGGAGCAATATGACAAATGTGGCATTTTGTGTTCTTAATGGATCAGAACCAATACAAGGACACGCGATGGTTGATCTGAGAAACCAACAGGCACACAGACATTAACTCAATGATGCACCTGATATACGAGGTAATCCCCAGCATGGATGTTTCACATGCATCAGATATGTTGCTTTGGTATCAGTGCTCTGAAGAAATATTTCAACCTTCCTTTGCAGCCTAGTAAGTAGTTAATAATCTTAATCTCATCCGGTATATTTTTAAACACATTTTGTTCTGTTTTATCTACCATACACATTCAACCTAACCAGGAGCGACACGCACAGGCATAAATCTATAGTTTCTCAGATTGGTGGAGTGTGTACTGATTTAGAGAGTAACAATTGATGTCTCTGATAGAACCAATAGATATTGTCCTTTATTCTGATCTTTTTCAAAGAGACTGACCATAAATGCACAAAAATCCATGCATTTTCATATAATTAAGGTACAACTTTAAATTAAGAGTGCGGGAGAAGGAGCTCTTTTTACGCCAAGGGCTTCAGTTCTGGATGTAAAAACACTAACGTCGCATTTATGGATTACACCCTGTCGATGGTAACTAATCAAAAACCACCCGTGTGCAGATTTAAGTAACCACAGATCCCAAAAAACACCAGATGACTTCATGAGAGGCCGCCACTTCCTGAATTTGCTGATAATATTTACAAACACTGGGGGAAGCGGATTCCATTCTGGAATCACAGTAGGACAAGCAGGAGTCCAGCCCAGATTACTGGAGCCTTCACCAGCGTGACAGATAACAATGTTTAATTATTCTCACTGAAGTTAACAGCCAAACTCACACGTTTAAGAACCTCAGTGACATATAGCTGTAATTACGCTCTATTTTTCCTGCCAGCATCTTTCAATACCACTGAAGAAAGATTGTCCAAAGAGTGAAGACTGGAGGAAGACTTAGAAGAGCACTGGAGAGGAGAAGGCCTCAATAGCAGAGTCAGTGAATAGTTTCTCAGCATCATAAGAGCTGGTATTTGTACGCTGCTCTATCCCATCAGTGAGGTATCCCGAAGTATTCCAATAGCCAATGCAGTGATGCTTCTAAAATACAGCAGCACACATTATTGACTAGACATTATGCCTCCCCAAGGGCCTGTGATGCAATAGAAAGCCAAAGCATGTTAGGCATTAAATAGGCATTAAAACCAATTCTGAAGTCGCCTTTCCAAAAATCTTCTATACTGAACAAAAAAAAAAATTGAATAAAGCCTTCATCCTAGTAAATAATTCATGATAAACACAATCTTTAGAATTTGAACACATAATTAAACGCTGACATCGTTAAACATTTATAAAGTTTCCAAAGTATGGTACAATTGAAAATACCAAAGATGTTGGCTACAGAGAAATGTGACTTGCCCTGATTATTCACTGAACTCCTGACATGCTGTAACACAGCACCCATGGTGGAACTTGCATTACTGCACTCAATGTTTGTTCACAACAACATTACAGACTGTTAAGAAAGTTTGGGGGTTTTAAGGGTTTGTTTTCTTTCAGGAATCTGAAGTTGTATAGCAAAGGCACTACCTGAGGGGGAAGGAGAACTGCTTGGAGGGAGTGAGGTGAGTCCTGGTCTGAAAAATATAGAGATGTAGGTAAATATTTCAGTTATATATTTAATGGTCAAACTTACAACCTCTCACCGGGACTGTGAAAGGCAGTGAGAGATACAGCAGGACAAACACAAGTTCATAATGGCACATCTTTGCCACTTGAACTAATATCCCATCATAACTATTACTAACTCATTCTTTCAGAAGAAAAGCAAAATACTGATGAAGATCACAATTCCAACACAGATTCCAACACTTCTGTTTTGAAAATTGTTAACATTGTATTAAAAAAACCCGTAAGCTTCCTGAAAAGTGTTTTCTCCTCGGTACAAGGTTTACTTGTTTTAACTGAAATAAAAGTTTTCATTTTTAAATACAACTTAGTATCTTAAAAAAGAGTTTTCCAGATATCAAAATATGTTAATATAAATTACAAAAATCTGGTTTTGAAATATCTGATATGAAAAAAAATCCTTAATATGTATACATATTTTAAAGGTTTTTGTTTTCAGGTAGGTTCTTCCTAAGAAAAAAGACAGATATACTGATATCAAACTATGTTTTCTTTAAGGTTGGTCCCTTTATATACAGCATAGTACAGGAGAATGGTGAAAGAAACCCAGTCTCTCATTACTGTTATAATATGCCTCACTGATAAACACATAAAGTACATGAGCTATATGCAACATTTTCAAATCTATTGCATTCACTTAAAAACAACTGAAGAAACACTCTTACCGTGCAAATTATTTGATATTAAATCAGTAATTAAAATAAATTTTATTTCACTTGGGATTCCTTTCTATCTTAGAGCAAAATAGTAATTAGATCCTATTTGTTTTCATGTTTATGGTTTCTTTGATCTTCAAAACACAGGGAAATACACTGCATATTAAAGTAATTTTGTATACTCTGTATCATTAAGTCCTTCACAAACCACAGCTCCGTTTTAGGACAGCACACAGCAACGCTCAGAAGGATTACATCCTCACACAGGTTATTAACAAATGCCCATAAAGAAGTGTAAAGGTGCAGGCTATTAATTTATCCAATAAATAGCTAAAATAACAATTGTTATATCCCGCAATATTCCTGGCACTCAATATCATTACATTTTTTAAAGGCAGGTTTTGTTCTCCATGCAATCACCTGCACAGGAAAACAAATGTTCACAGCTGCCAGAACATATCTACAAAGGTATTCAAACAAGTAAGCTATCAATAAAAACACCCAATACCTAATGACAAAGAATATTTACAGCTGCAAATAACTGACCGTATAGGACAGCTTTTATTTAGGAACTACCATAAAGATTTGGGTGCCTAGCATCAAATTTAACTTCACTTTTATTAGCATAGTTTGGGAGGTAACTAACCATAAATTTGTTCAATGCTTAAATTCAAACCACCCTTTTTTAGGATTAAGGCTTTCTGTGACAAAAGAGATGTGCCAGCAGAAACATAATTTAAAGATAAACCTACGTAATTAAATATGACTGAGAAATCCTGTGTAGCTCCAGGCTGGAAGCCTGACTGGATTTCCTCCAGAGAGACACCACTTTTTTGAACTCTGAGTATCAGGAAATTTGACAGAGGTAGTGGAGGAGCTATGTCCTTCAAATCCCCATCTGTTTCCACACAGGTAAGCTGCCTGCTGTAGTCTGACCATGGACACGATGTCTAGCATTAGATAGAGTTACAGGGCTCAAACCTAATTCCTGCTTAAAGACATGGAAATCTGAGGTGGAATGAAGCCGAGCTATTGATCCTTATTATATGTAATGGGCAAAACAACCACTGTAAGCCCTGATTAGGACCATAAGCCTCTAAAATGTACTGAGAGCAAAGAAACAACTGAAGCCGGGGAAAACCAAAAGGCAGAAGGAAAACAAAACATGAAACAGTATTAGCTAAGCAAGCAGGAAGTAGAAAGTAGAAAGCAGAAAGCAAAGAAGAAGAAAGGCCTAAAGGCAAGAAAACGTGAGATTTCATAAAGAGCAATACACTGCAATATGAAAGAAGAAAAGCACACTTATGGGTCAAAGTCTTAAGGAGAATACTAGAAAATAAAATGGATGACAGGGGACCGTGTGTAAAGAGAGTTTCTTCAGTAAGTGGGAACGCAACTCACGGTCCTTCAAACACATCTCACAATTGTAATTGATTTTCAGAGAGGATGAGAAAATATAACGCTCATCATCTCTCTTTCTGACATCAAAACCTGATTAAGAAAGAAAGGTGATCAAAAGCACACTTCAGCCAGCCAGCCAATACAGCGCGAGGTGCTTATGGTGAGAAAGCACCTGATGGAGGGGACCGGGCCACACTAACCCCACACAGGACAATTTCATGGTCCTCAGCACGATGATAAACACAGCGACTGTCCTAAAGGGCCGACCTGCTGCACTGACTTCCAACCCACAGCTAACTGTAGGGATGAAAATTTCAATCCCCATCTTCTACAATACAAACCCATCATTGCGTAAATGAGCTATTAGAGGTAATGAAACTACACTTCTTGGTCAAATGGTGCTCGGATTATGCTGTATTCCTCAACTCTGTGCATAAAAACAGACCCTGTATCACACTTCTGTACAGAGAATTAAATATCAAGACCTAAGATGGTACAAGGGCACATCACCTCCAGAGAACACGTGGGTAACAATAATGAAATCTGGCAGACAATACGGAAGAACATTGAAAAGGAATTTCCTTACATCTGAAATGAAAGACTTAAGTTACTGAGGAAAGAATGGGAACTGTGTCAGTTCCAGTCACATGGAGACAGTAGGAATCATTCAACCAATACAGTGTTCAAAAGACTGAATGATACCAGACTGTACTCAGAACAGCCAAGAGTTTAAACTAAAATCTTGTGTGTGTGGGGGGGAAGATCATAGAGTTTTATTCCGAAAAGGAAGGAAAACTGCAAACCCACAAACATTTTCAGGTTTCTAAAAGCCAGAGGTTTTGTTAATGAATGCATAGGATGGGTGACAGGCTATGCACTTTGCGTTTAATTAATTTACTTAAAAGCAGTGAGTAGACAGTATATGAACAAGTCAAGTTTGTAATTCAGGAACTTCTACTCTAAGAGCATTAAGATTCAGGAAACAAGTTCCTCTATATTTCAGGTTTTCTCACATACCAGGAACCAAACCAGTTTTCAGTGTATATATTACAATAACTTATGATTCTAGGATTCTATATGATCATATACAGCACGTATACCCCCATACAGCTCTTCAGTGAAAATGCATTCTACCATAGATATCAGGCTGTCACCATTCAAGCTAAAGCAATGCAGCCCTTTAGCTCCTACTACAGTATCCTTTGGTTTAAAATCTGTGGGTCTGCAGCACAAACCCTGATGTCTGCACAAACATTACTAAATAAAATACTGATACAACTTACAAGAACAGCTCAACATCTGAACTTACGCACATACACTGGCAGGACTGTGGCTTTCAGCTCTACATAACTGAAAGTCCTTGGGAAGCCAAGCAAAGGGACATGGACCTCCTCAGTTCCTTGAGGCAAGAGACTGCCTGTCCCAAAGTAAAGAATGATTTTCTTTTTTGGTCAATAACAAAAAGAAAAGAGAACTATCACGGAATATATTTCAGTATTTATTACCATCTCTTAAGACGCCCCACAGAAATCACTGATGAATTTGGTATTGACTCCAGGACATCAGAATCCAATGCAAGACATTTTCATGTAATATATTCTAACCAAGTACAAGATGAAAGTGCTGTCTATGTTCCTGGAATGCCTAATGTTGTGTTCACCACATCAGGCTACCTGACATTCAGGATTAAAACCAAGATAACCCTAAGGAAGAATGTCATTAACATTCCAGAAGACATCACCACTACTGAAGGAGGCGTTTGAGAAGACAGTTTGGAAAACCACTGAATTTCAGAGAACCATCTCACAAGAGGTGAAGCGAAGGGCCAGAATACGGTGCTGTATGCATTCCTGTCAAAGTGAATAACTAAGGAACCTGCAGGCCACCAGTTTTTCAGAGTCACGTAATAAAGCTTTGTAAAAGGGCAAAAAGAAAGAGCGGGTTGAAGTCTGCAGCTCTCCAAGCAATGAGATAGTTCTGTACAACCTGACAGACATGTTAAATAAGCATCTGTCCTTCTGCAGGGGAGTGTATCATCAATAACTATTTAAATTCAAGGTAATGGTACTACAGCCCTGGGATTACCGATTGTCCTTCCTCTAGTTTCTTACTGTGGCTCATCTTCTACCATAAATCCCTTCACACTGCTGGCCATGGACCTCTAAAAATCAATGCTTCACTACCTACAGCACAACTGAGTTCTTCTCCACTGCAAGTCTCAAAGCAAGTAGGGCAAACCTGGGTTAAAACACACATGCAACGCCATCGTCACCACCACTGCTCTCCAAATGCATATTTATGCTATATATATTATGTGACAGGACAAAACAAGGGACAGGAAGGGGAGGAAAGACAAGACATGACATGACATGATGTGATGTGATGTACCTATCAGAAATGTCGCTACAGCAAATCATTCCATTCTGAGAGCTATTTTACCTGGTAACGGTAACCTCAGCGCACACAAAAATACACTTTTGGTAATAAACCCTTAGCAGCTCTAAATAACCAAAACATTACAATAAATGAGCATGGTGAAGACTCACATATCCATTTCTCATCAATTTCAATGGGATTCAATGTACCATATCTGATAAATTATACTGTGCAGCCGTTAAAACATATACAGCATTACATGAATAATAATGGGTATTTCTCTTTTTTTAACTCATAATTCCATAAATAGTCCTTTGTGTTTTATATTGATTTTAGGGCACATATAATACATTATGTCTCATTAGAGTCAATGAGGAGTGAAAACACAATTACTGAAAATAATTTAGATTAAGATAAATATGATTGACCTTTTAGCCTTTTTCCATGTTTTGAACAAAACAGGCTGAGAAATAAATTTAAAATGACATTTACATTTAAGAGTAGCACAAAGGAATAAGAGATCTGTGACATCCAGAAGCATGGGATGGATCTACAAAGCAGACAGTAAAATTGCTGAGGTGAATTACAAATACATGAAAAGTTGATGTGACATTTATTTTCTTACCACTTGCTTCTTGTCTGCCCCCCATAAAGCTTAATTTTCTATCTAAATCAAACACTAAAATCATCAGCACTTTTCTTTCAAAAACTGGAATTTAGATTCTATAGCACATGCTTAATCTTCTGGAAAACAGCATTAACACAAGGATGGGCAATTATATCAGAATATCAAATAAATGGATTTAACAGACTTTTGCAAAAACCATATAGACCAACTCATCACTCAAATTTAAACGCTCAAATAGAACAATAACGCTACTTACTAAACACATCAATGAAGAGCTGGTAGGTTCTGCTGTTGCCAAGAGTAGCAACACACTTCTGAGAATAACCATAAAACCTGCAGCTAAAAACAAAACCAGAGTTGCCATCTCCCCTCGCAGAGGGTGGGAAGATAAACAGCACAGAGAATATTGACAGAAAGGCAAATTACAAACAGTAAAAAGTATCAACATGCCATTTTGTACTTTTGTATCACAAACTAACTAATGCAAAATACTAAGACTTCTCAGGCAAATTCACTTCAAAATCAAAGACTCTTCCATTGTCTTCCAGAACATTAATACTGAATGTAAAAGTGTATTGCTACCTCAAAAGAAACATTTTCCTTCCAGTTTCTACAAACTTAATCATGTCTCTTCTATTTCTTGCTTTTTTAAAGCACCCGAGTGCTGTGGGGGTGGTTCTTTCGAACTAATGAGATTAGAGACTTACATTATCACTGTCTACTAGTAAAAGGGAAAATGTGTCTCACTGGACCTCAGAGCAGAGGCCTTTGGTATAACACATCTTAATGGTATATTTCATTTGAATGCACAGCAACAGACTGCATTGAGATGCAATGAGATGAGGCAATAACACACAGGAAAAAGAACTTTTTAATAAAAAGTCCCTCTGACATGATATATAAAGCACAATCAGCATTTCTGAGACTACTGTTCTTCCAATGCAGACTTTAACCTTTACTGAAAGAGGACCAAGGAGCTGGTTCCTCTGACTATAGAACAGATGTTTCACTACATTCCACTTTAGCAGTGGCCTCTCAAAATAATTTGAGGCAAACACAGCTACAATATAACTAAAAGCTGATTTATATTGTCATCATTGGGCTTCAAACCACAGACCTTTTATTTTTTTAAACCAAATCCACCATGTGTCACACATTCACTACAGGCGAATTACATATCCCATCTCTATCCCATCCCATATCCCAACACTACATATCCCATCCATATCCTCACTTTACTGCAAATAAGATGAACCATTCTGAAAGGCAGACCTGAGGTGGCACAACTCAGCCATTTCAAAAGCTGGAAGAATCTTTCCAGAAGCTTTAGCAGTGAGAAAATGATGAATCTGGTCTCTCCTCCCTGACATCTTTAAAACTGGTGATTTCAATGGCAAAGGCAGCACAGAACACCTGCTACTTTTGCAGTTAGATATGCTACACAAAGTAAAATAAAAATTAACACCATTGAATCATTCGACACACACACACACAAAAATGTGATAATTGCAAGCAAAAGACAGTCACTTGGTTGTGACACTCTGTATACTCTTCCAAGGATGAGGATGTTTCACCTGGATTCAGCACCTAACACCTGAGTTACGCAACTTTGTAGGACAAATGGTTAACCCGAATGTAAAAACGCCCAATTTCACTCTCTATCCCCTGTCATGGCTGCAAGTCAGCCCCCTTAGAGAAATAAGAATTTGCTGCCTTTCATCAAACAACCACAACAGACGCAGCAAGGGTTGGTACAGATGTGAACTGAAAAAGCCTTATTCTAAGCTGTACCTCTCCATGAGCTCGCAGGACCCTCCTGGCCAGCCACTCACCAAGAAACAAAGGATCTCCAAGAAAATAACACAGGCTGTCCAAGTGTCTGGATCACTTAGAACCCACAGTCTGCCTAGTTTATAGTGAAATTATCACTCTGCATTTCACCTTTCACCTTTAAAATGAGAGTCATAACACCGAGCCACTCTTTCCTCTAAGGGCTCAAAGCACTTCAAGAAGAGCTACACAAGCACTAGGGGTATCATGTTAACAGAACAATCAATTGAACAGGACTGTTGCCTTGCCCTGTGTTTGAAAGCACCTGGCACCTCAGAGCCTGCTCTGCTAAAGGAATAATGTTAATATAAATAAACCCTTCACTCTGTTGCTGTGTCCTGTTTGCACTTGGAGTCAATGAGTCCATTGCCAGGAACACCACCAAGGTCTGTTCATAGCTGTCTACTTCATGCACAGCCTTGAAAAAACAATTTCTCCGATGCTGTCATACTATGTTTATTTCTGTACTAAGAAAGCAAATTAACTGCCAAACATCACTCAAGCCAAATTACAATTTGCGTTTTTTAAATGCTGCTTTCAATACAAAGCATTGGGTGAGCAACATTTCACGAGAGGTGTGTCCTGTAAAACATCACTCCTAGAATATGTCCACAGTGAGTGTTTAGAGAAATGCTTCAACCATTTGCTCAACACAGGAAAACACACTCCTTGGGGCTTCTGAATTGGTGGTCAGATGAGGGTGCTGATACCATTTGTTCTATATCTTCACAGTCTCTATAGGAATGAGAGTTGAGTCTTTAAAAGTTAGGAGATGTGGAGTTTTGCCACCACTGCTTCTGCCCTCACCTGAAATATAATTGTAATGCCTTCTACAAGTTATCAGCCCTATGCCCTATGGGAAAGCCTCTAACATCTCAGGATGTTGAGCTTTAATTTTCTGGGGAGGCAGAACCCTCTCTGAAACCTGGGGCACCTCCAGACAGATTCATCTTGAAATGCTGGGGGTTTAATATCCAAGCACTTCAAACTAAGACTTGTTAGCCTCTTTTACACCAAGCCCATTTCACACTTTTAAAATACATAGGAGTGTTCAGACATTGTGAAGTGTCATGCCAACCTTTCCCTTAGCCATTGGCTGCAGCAAGCAGTATGGAACTATCTGTTTGTCATAACAAAGGATAATATTAAAAGGAGAGAATAAATTTAGAGACAGCATGAAGCTGCTTTAACTCTCACCAGGGGCCAAGAATGATACAGTCCACTTCCAGAGATCTTTTGCTGTCCAAATTTCTTTCAGTCTCAGCTACAGGACTAAACCAGAAGTCAGTTGCAGCACAGTAATATTTACAATCAGGATTTATATTTGAAATTGTAAATACCTCAAAAAAAAAGCATTCAGAAGTCTAATAAGGCGTTCACAAAGGGTTTCTGTATTTCCAGTTTCAAGTTGAGTGACACATCCTCCAATCTTATCAGACAAAAGGAGGGTTTGTTTGTTTTCCTAGACATTTGAATATATACAAGTGCTCTTCTCCATTTTATCAGATTAGAATAACATATTTAAAAGGCACTGAGGACTGACATTAACATCTAACCAGCAGCAAAACCCATCACTTCTATTTTATCCCTCTTAGCTCCCCAATTACAAAGTTCTATTAACTGAATGACATCGCCAGTTCGCAAAGATAATCAAGAGGAAAGGTCAGTGGTTTATGAAAGGAAGTTCTGGCCTTTCAGGGCACCGCTGGGACCTGAGCTCAGAGCTAGTTTCAAGGATTAAAAGACACAGATTCAGTGTCTATCGACAGTCTTATCCGGGAATCGCTCAAAAAAACATAGATTTTCTCAGATCTGAGGATGACCACTGAAACATTGACCCTCAAACGGGAATTCCTTACAAATGGTCATTGCACAGACACCATCAGAATAGCACATAACAGTAAGCATTGCCAAAGTCTGTCCCTCATTAAAACCAAGACCTGTTGATAGAAAAGCAAGTGCCACTCTCTACCAGGCACCCTTTAACACAAAGAATCGTAAAAAATGTTTTAAAATAATACAATGATTTCCCCAATCCCCATTCTGTATTAGAATCACAGAATCATTAAGGTTGGAAAAGACCTCTAAGGTCATCCAGTCCAACCATCAGCCCAACACCACCATGCCCACTAAACCATGTCCTAAAGTGCCACGTCTACACACTTTTTGAACACCTCCAGGGATGGAGACTCCACCACTGCCCTGGGCAGCCTGTTCTAATGCTTCACCACTCTTTTGGTATACACATTTTTCTAATATCCAATCTAAACCTCCCCTGGTGCAACTTGAGGCCATTTCCTCTCATTATTATTATTCTCTTGTTATTTGGGAGAAGAGACCAACACCCCCCTTGCTACAGCCTCCCTTCAGAAGGAAGCTGTGGAGAGCAATGAGGTCTCCCCTCAGCCTTCTCTTCTCCAGACCAAACAACACCAGTTTCCTCAGCTGCTCCTCATCAGACTTGTTCCCCAGACCCTTCACCAGCTTCACTGTCCTCCTCTCAACATGCTGCAGTAGCTCAGTATCTTTCCCATACTGAGGCACAAAACTCAACACAGCATTCAAGGTGCACTATTAACACTATGGCTCCAATTTCTTCTTGCCCTCCTCTAAAAGTGAGACCTACATACAAAGATTTTTAGGAACATTCAGTGTAGGAAGTATTTGGGACCTAACACTTATTACCCCTAGATTGCAGCCTCCCACTCTTTCCCCTAACCTGTATGAACCTGACAGAGAGGCCCTGACCCTTTTGTCTTCAAATTTTATTGATCTATAGATTTCCACACCAGGAATTAGTCAATGCACCCACACCTGGGTGGCTCTGTCAGGTGATCAGCAGCTGATGCTTAACCTCACACAGGTCTGCGCCTCCAGCACCCGCAGCCTCTGCTAATAACATTGATTGGGCTGCAGACCCACCTCCTAATCCTGCTTCCAAAGATTTCCAGGAGAGAATACCACAGAGTTTTAGCAGCAGCAAGACTGAGCTCTTTAAATAACAGTATTTCATCCGTAGCATTTTCTGACCTGGTGGCTCTTTCCTGGCTCTGCAAAGCTGCACGTGGGAATGGCCTCAATCACCCAATGTGATGGTTTTGTTTTCCCAAGAAATACAAAAACACTTAGAAGAACATCTGCCAGTGGACCTTTAGGAGATGCACAACAAGTGAAGGGTTGCAATAAAGAAAAAATAAAGTTGTTTGAGGCTGCCTTCTCTGACAGAGTCTCAACATCACTTGATGGATTATTTGTCAGGGTTCACCATTTGTGAGTCATGTATCTAGCTCAAGGCACAGTGCTGTGGCAGGAATATGTGTATTTCAGTGCCTGATCAGAATGGTCTGGTTTGCACACCTTCACTCGGAAAGCTGTGCAGTGCAGCTTTTATTGCAGTTTTATTATCCATGATAACAGGATTCACTATTTGCAGTTCTCTTCTCCAGCTTTCCTAATTTAAATGAGAAGAGCCAAATTTTCTTATCTTTATTTTTACCATTTGAAAGGGAAGAAAAAAATATTTACTCCTAATCCACAGAAAGCAAAGAAAACTGAGGTCATTTAGACTTCAGCTGTGAGATGTTAAACCTTAAAGACGACCTTCACATTTTTTCAAACATAATACTACATAAATCCTATATTTCTGTACCCAGTTGCTCATATCTCTCTACTGCTATACAGAAAATAATTGAAACCTTTTCTATCCGTATTCTTGCATTTGTAATTTTTGTACTTGCTCTTTAGACTTCACTAATTTTAGGTAAAGAAAACCAAGGGCTATCTAAACACTAAGCACACAGTGGATGCCCTTAGAGTCTACACAATTTCAGGAGACCTACCGTTTCCATCTACTAGATCAAACAGAGTCACACCACAAATGATTTTGCCACAACTCGATGTCAATGGAAACTCATCATTCATAGGGAGGTTAAGGACTGAGCTGGCAGTCTAAAGACTATTTCTAACCTTTGCTCTCAAAGATTATCTTTCTGGGTATAAGGCAAGATTTTTCGTGCTCTTCCCAAGCTGTTCTTGTTTCACAGGATTGTGATAGACTTAGAATTATAGAATGACCTGAGTGTGAAGGGAACCATAAGGACCATCGAGTCCAACTCCTATCCTTGCATAGGACAACCCCAGCATTCACCATACTTCATACTCTGAAATTATCAATCAGTTACTTTGTACAAGCACAACATTATTATTCAAATATGCTTTAAATCATACTATTTGTTGGTCGTCTTCTTCAGTCAGGCAAGGATTTTATTTTTCTTTATACTAAAATACGCTGTGATTACTTGAATATGCAAAGAAGTCTGAGATGTGCTATCATGATTCCGCTCCCTATCATTGAAATTCACTTATTTAATTTTAAACAAAATACATTTTAAAATATTGTAATAGATACAATAGTCATATAACAGATACCAAATACAATATAAAATATATACCAAATATTTTTTAGGCATAATAAATTAATGAACTCTGCCATAGTCAGTGCCAGTATGATGAGTACACTTTCTCCAAGGACCCAAGGGTGCCTACTTAATACTGTCCAGTGCCTGTATTTTGCACACCCCAGTAAAGTTTATCAGAGTCCAAAATACTGTATAGCCCTGATGTGCAGACCAAATACTACGCTTAAAGAGTTAACTTGCCCTAAGTCACCACATTTGTTGCAAAAGTCATGTGGTTAAACACACTCAGAGAATCAGGTCATTTGTTTAAGTGCTCATATACTAATTTAGAGTGAGATCTCAGTGACTCAGACATAGTTGATGGCTCTTTGAAAGAACCTGAAAGCCAAAACCAGAAGTGTGGTCTTCAAAAGCCTTGTTCAGGCACCATCTACATATGCTCTGTGTGCCAGACTATAATCTGATGGTGCTAAATCCAGTCACAAGACTTCTACTACATACAATGAAATTGAAGGTGATACACAGATTGTTAAAACAGATGAGAAAGCTCTTTGGGAAGTTACAAGGTAATGCTGTTATCTCCAATCTACGTGCTTCTCAAAATATGCTTTAACTGCTTTGCGAGCAGGAACTAAGATGCTTTACACACCTTTTCCACTTAAGATCCCCGGCTCAAGATCACAAATTGTGTTCTCTTTTGTTACCTGTTGCCAGGGCTAAACCATTCACCATGATCCTGTCCAAGCAGAACAGCTGGTCTCAAAGTGCACTTAAATATTTTTCTGTTTGGCAGCTCTACAGAGCAGAACGGGTATCCCAAATCCATTTCATTTCAGGTGCATAACTCTCCCAATCCACTCTATATAACTTCAGGGTTAGAAAGATCAAGGTCTGAAATTTCACTTCCAAGCCATGCATGAAAGCCTGGTATCCAAGGGATTGCTTGTGCCCCCATCCCAAGGTTGAGTCCCCTCAGTTTTCAACACTTCAACACTTTTCAAACTCCTACCTGAAATTCCACTCTGGACACTCAAGATCAAAACAATGGTTTGAACTTTGTTGTTTCACCATCCCCCTATGTTGTAAGGAATGAATACTCCTGTACTTGGAAGCAGGAGTCTCCATTTAATGCTCCTGTGACACTTGGAGATCCTCAGAAGCAGGGTGATATGTAAGTACAAAATGCTACTATTTCACAAGTCGAGGGAAAGAACCTCTTGTTGCAGAAAATGGGAAGGTTACATGCATGTAAAATGTAAAACCAGTCACCTGAAACTGTATTTGAAAGCAAACACAAAAGAAAATCGTTACTTGCTGAGGGTTTCTTTTCCCATTATTTCAAAAAATACAGCCCGATTAGGAAAGTACAATTTAGGATCTACCACACTCAAAAGCTCCTCTGTAGTATATTTTACCTACTCCTTCAACATACAACCTGTGTCACTTTATTGGTTATGTTACCACTTAGAAGGGGTATCTGCACAAACTGCACTAGTTACCAATTATCAGATAATTATTAAAAAATGCCTCTTCACAGGTTTTAGCCAGGACAACTTTAATTAAATGGTGCAGACATCCACATTGAAATATAAACCTTTGCTGCCTATAGCACAATAGAGTGGCTCCTTATTACCAGTTTCACATCCTGTTGGGGCTAAAATATTAGCTTTAATCTTTCACAATGAATTTAACTTTGCCTTCCAGCTTCACTGTTCTTTTCACAGAGCTCTGTTCCAAGTCTTGCTTTGCCTAAATATGCTGCAACTATAGCACTTTTCTTCCTTTGTGACTTAATGTTGCAATTTGAAAGGAAAATGTAAGAGTAATTACTTATGTAATAAAACATGAACATACAGTTGACAACTCTATGGAATTTTAATTAGGAAATAAAGGTTCACAAAATTTCCCCTGCCCTCCTTTCAATGAGCTTCACTGCACATCTTATTTTCATGAATTTAATATTTTGAACACTTTGTCAACTTTGTATTTCACAAGCAAATTATTTCACAAGGAAATTATGATGCTGCTAAATAACAGCTTGAAATGCAATCTTCTTATAGAAATATGTATCTCTAACACAGCCTCTCTTTTTATTGATTGCTCTGTGCAAAAATATGAAGGCATAAATACCAGCAGAGTTGATTCATTTTAATTTCTTTGCACTTAGACATGGCCTCAGTCTAAAGAAGGATCTAACCAGACTCTGACAGTTAAAGATTAACAGTCCTGCCATGCCAATAGGCTTGACAAAGGAGCTTAACTTAATCCTTAAGGCAGTATAAGATGTCTTACGTGTCTTACTGCATAGGAGCACAACATTAATAAACACAATGTAATGTAATTTTCAGTAGTTTTACTGATGTAAACTAAGGGATATGAAACCAAAAAAAATATTTGACAGCTCTATTTATTTTACAAGGAAAACAAAAAGGAAAACTTACTATTTTTTTAAAAGATTACTTTTATTTTGAATTTTAAAGTCTCAGTGATTTGCACAGACTGGTTCACAAAAAAAGAGATTCCAATAAAAAAAAAAGACAAGCAGATGCGACCTCATCACCCACAACGAAGAGGTGATGGGACTGCAATTTCAGCTAAACTGGCTTACACACGGCTCTGTTATAGCTGGTTTTACCTCTGATCTCAGTCACAACAGTTTTCATGCACTTCCTGTGAGCAGAGCACTCAAAAGGTCTTGAAAACTTAAATATCTGTTGGTCCTAGGACATAGCATGACACGGCTGAGATCACCTCTTGCATCTTCCTGTCAAATTAATCTTCTTTTTTTACTTGCTATAGACCGTGAAAATTAACCATCACACCTGAAAGTTCAAATGTTAGGACAGTAATTGTCATGTTAAAATGATTTTTTTCACATTATGCTCTACAAATAGGATATGTCACCTTCATAACACACTGAAAAATATGCCTAGGAAGTGGCTTAATTATAAAAAATCATTTCTGAGAAACTTTAATAAAGCCGATGCACGTCATCATCAATCAATTTATTCTATAAGTGTCTGGAAGCACTGATATAAACACAATAGCTCTGTCTGGTTTCACCATAAACTCTGTTTCTGCAGTGTCACTGGATTCCACATCAACATGAAACTTCAAAGACAGGTTTTCAGGTCCTGCGAATTGTCTCAAATCGAGATTTGATTTGAAGATACCTGCTATTACAGGTTATATGTGTATGTATGGCTAGAATATGTTGCTATTCCATCCTGACAGCAGTGAGAGTTCTAACAAAAAGACCAAGAGCCAGCTGCCCCTTCTACTGAAGCCCAGGATCCTGCACACACACTGGTTTTCATGAGAACGGAAACACGATCCCTACACTTGCAAGTGGACAGCAAGCTGTTCGGAATTTCAAATCAGCACAGCTGGGAGTGAAAGGTGATTTTGAAGCCTCACTTCACTTCCCAGGCCAAAATGTCCACAGACATAATTAAAGATACCCCGAAAGCTGTTGTGGGTTGCACAAATTGCTGCAGATCAAACGGGATCGCTGTGCTGGAAGAAATCAGACATATCAATGCCAGAGATACCCTCCTGGCCCTGATATCCCTCCTCCACATCTACCAGCTGCACGAAGTACCTCATTTATGCCCTTAAACCATCAGGGATACAGCAACACTACTCCCCAGAAAGAATATTCAGCGTATCTGTAACCAGGTTCACAGCTTCTTTGCGCTGCTACCAAGACATAAAGCAGGTACAGCAGAAGTGAAGAATTTAGCTCTAGTTTAGATTTTACTTCGGGGGGAAAAAAAGCTTTTGGCTACTCATAAAAATGAAAAGATAATTCAAAATTAAATCTATTAATATGATAATTACATATGGAAACAGTAAAATTAAGGCTCAGCAGTCTTAAATCATGTAGTGAAGTTATTACTAAATACCCTATCAGCAAAATTTTTTCACTGACCAAATATAGTCATCAGCATCTCCAAAGAAATATACCTGGTGAGAATACCAGAAAATACAAAGCACAAACATTACAAATTAAATAAGCCATATAGAAATAGCCATGTTACAAGCAAAACCCCTTAGCTTCACTCTCAAATATTATTTTCTAAAGGAAAGCAATTTAAATCTTTACTTTGACAAGTATGTGCCCAGTGAAAAGGGTGGATTTTGTAAAGAGCTTAATTTAGGGTCTTCTTCAAACTTTGAAAACGTGATCCACAACATCAGTTATCATATTGGGATGCTGTAGAAAAGGTAAATGCTGAAAAACAGTCTTTTTTTTTTGTTAAGTGTACTAAATGTGTCAATCTAATGACAAAAATGTAAGTAATGGGAGTACTGAGGTATGTAAGTAAGGATTTTGACTGAAAACTGAGAAGCGTGCAATTGTATAACTGATCTGTAGGTTGAAGTTACATTCTCCAATCGTATTAGGTAGGAAATTCTTGGTGGTGTGGCTGAGGACTGAAAATGCTTCCCTGGATCACAGTTAGGAAACCACCAGGATATGGACTAGCAGGTTTTTGCACGGAGCTTCAAGCAAATGCTGACTATGTTCCATACAACCAAACACAAGCAAGCTCTGCACGTGCATTGAGACTGTAGGACAGAGAGAAGCTCGATGGTGTAAGCTACATAACCACACTAAACATGCTGCTCAGCCCAAGACAATAAACCCTGCCTCTCAGTCAAGCTTATTAGTTCTGGCTTAGCAACATGCTAACTGCAGCTACTCAGCTGCCAGAGCAGAGCCAAAGCATCTCCAACGGGCTCAAAGGGAGGGCAGAGCATGCTCTCATCTGCTGGCAAAGTCCCACACAGACATATGCTTAGACATCAAGTCAGCTGGCAGCTGGCAAGAGGGGGAAACCCTGACTGAAGTGCTGGCTATTATTGTATAGTTCCATTCACGTCCGAGGTACTTCTCACAGATAGTGCGAGCAATACTATAACAAACTGTCACAGTCTTCGTAAGGCTCATGAATCACTATTAAAAACAGAAAGAAATTCAGAGCAGCATCACAAAGAGAATTCGTAAGCAGATGAACAAATGGAAATAGCAGTGACTTTGCCACAGGTTTTTAATTTGTAAAATGCATTTTGGATAGTCATCAATAATACCAATAATGACCACTTTATGGAATATAAGCGTAAAGTAAGAAATTATCTAATTGTGCAGGCACCGGCAGGTGAGCTGAGGAATTAACTCTGGGGGAATGAACTCTGCAACACCCTGGCAGCTGCACTCAGCCCACTGGCTGTATTTTGAGGTTTTATGTTGTGATTTGAGAGTCAACAAATACGCTGAGATGGGTAAAACTAACTCTTTTACAGTAGCATTAAGAATAAAACGGACAGCAACAAAATTTAGGAGCATTTTTATCATTAGTCTAATCTCCAAGGATAAAATTTAGCCAAGGATCTGAAGGACTGACCCAAAATTGCCCAACTGAAAGCCACAGCGGAGCAGGGAAGAGACAGTGCACGTTGTACAACAGCACGTACTCCCTGTGAACTTCTGTGCTCCCGCCTCAGCTGGGAGACCACTGCTTCCCTGCATTTGGCCAAAAGCTTTCTCATAATGACTGTGGATGAGTCTTGGAAATCATCATGTTTTCTAAACATACCTTTGCTGTGGCCAAATGTTCAATCTTTGCAAACACAAGGAGTATAAGTTTGGGTGGCTGAAATTAAAGAACATCTGGTATTTCAAATGCAGTTTAAGTGCCTGGCATAGCACTTGAGACCTGTCTGGAACTGTTTTGGGCATGCTTGTACCACCATCCCTAGGCACCCTGTGCGCTCCAGCCTGACCCTGGTTCCCACAGAAAGCACAGAGCAAAGCCAGCCCAGCTCCAGAATGTACCTGGCAAAGGTCAGGATTTGCTCGTTCGGATACAGTGTGCCTACCCTGCTTTCAAATTCAAGCTAACAAGCCTGTCTGAAACTACACCAGGCAGACTCACTCCCCAGCCTCCAGTAGCTCTGGGATCTCTGCAGCCCACACGATCAGCTCATAACCACGTGCCACCTTCCCCTCTGCTGCTTCGATGATGTGCTTCCTCAGATGCTTATGTTTTGTACAAGTCATGAGGGTGACTTTCATGGAAATAGAAAAAAAGTTTTCCATCCACAGAGAATGCAATGCAGGCGAGTGAGTTTAGAAGGTAATGAGCCTAAATGTAGCTCATCACTATCTACAAAACATGGCCTGGTGTTTCAGACTGGGAGAAGAGGTTTTAACCTCATGCAGGTGAGCTGGTAAACAGCACGTGCTTGGTGACGAATGCCGTCTCTAGAAGCCTATTTCTCTGTGAGCCAGTTCATAACAACATTCCTCAGACTTTCCTGTGCCCAACGCTTGATACAGACGTACATTTGCACAAACTTGCACTGCTGAAATTTTCTTTTCCTTAGAGATAACTCTTAGACTGATGCTCTGCTGACTGTTATTACATCTACTTTTATGACCTGCTATAGCTGAGGGCAAGATATATTCTAATTTAATACTGTCCAACAGTACAAAACTTACAGAATATTTTGTTTCTGCAGTATCTACACCATACCCATACCCGAGGATGCTAATAACACACTAAAATCAAGATACAATGCTTGCTAAACAAATATGCATGTTCCACGTGTATTGCCTTTTTACTGAGAAACATTCTCCTCTTTTCCAGATTATTTCTTACTAAGCCATCCATTCTGTAATGGAAATTTTTCTACAGCTGCAATAAATTCTTAACGTTGTAATCGAGTACACATTTGTATATTCTTGCTCTTACAACAGTCCAGATTATTAAATCTGAATTAAGAAAACCTGATCTATGCTGCCAGTATACTGTACAAACCCATTTCTGTTCCCTTTTCTTGGACAACGAATATTTTGCACTAGTTCACTGTCATTGTGAAGAAACATTCCAGTAATCTATTAAACACACTGGTTTGCCCATTCTGTATTTTTAAATAACCTGAGCTTATTCTGAAGACTTCTTTACAAGGTTCTGGCAAGAAGCTAGTATTTGTCATATAATATTATTATATAATATTAAGTTAATATACACATTGTGTTAGTCTTACATTGTATGTCCCTCTGAATACAATCCAGGCACTATAAGCACCACCAGGTTTACTCAACCTCAGTTCAAACTTGGTATGTTCTCTATAGGAATGTGTACTTGTTGCTCAGCACTCAACTCTGTCTTTCACATAACACCATGAAGTGATACCTCAGAGCTCAACTCCTCCAGTTTATTTTGCACTGCTGTTGCAAACAGACTCTCTGGAGGTTTCAGCTTTATCTTGTCCCCTCACTACCTACGTGTCTTTTAAAACTATATTTGGATTTTTATAGAACAACAGAGAACAATTAATAGCAGTTTCTGAACTAAAAATATTTCCTTTTCCAGCTGATAGCAAACTTCACTAATTAACCTATCTGAACACTTGAAGCTTTAACTATCAGAGCAAAAAAGAGTGATGATGACTAACGGAGACTGCTTAGGAATGAGGTGAAACATCGGGATGCTTCACCTTCAAAGTAGCTTTTGTGCTGTCACATCTGCTTATATCAGCACCAAATGACTGCTGATTTGATCATAATTGCCCTAATTAGAAGTTCAATTAATACACTCAGTTCTTCCTCTCAATGCCACCTCAGCATCGAGGATGTGCATGTGGAGCTTCACTCAGCAATACAGGTTAAACTAATAAGGAAGGTCACCGGGAAAAGGAAACTACCTGCAGCCTGCTGTTCTGAGGATATCACATAGTTAGGATGACACTCAATATCCACTTATGCCCCAGGACAAGCAGAAAGGGAGAACTCGAGGAACTCTATTGAGAGATATCCATCAGCTGTGAACAAAAATTACATTTCCTGTCATTGAAAATCTCATTTAGTTCAGACTTGCTTCCACTAAGGATTAAAACCCTTCAAAAGCACACTTTGTCTTCTCAGGAAGACGAAAATAGCCTAAAATGCTGACAGTGAAAGATTGTGTGCAAAAAGTGCACAATATGGTAACTTCAAATGGTTATCAAATATAATAGACTTCAGCACATCCTAGAAATACAAATGTGGCCATTGAAACTAATGATGAAAATTGAAAAAAAAAAAATTAAGGGGTTTTGCATGAGAGAGAGGCAAATCTCACCAGCACACAAAGTGTCACCAGTTCCCTGCCTGGAAGTATTTTGCATATCCATCAAATGAAAAATTTTGCATGTTCACAAAAGAAGATAAGGAAACAGACAAGGGAAACAGACAGCACCCACTTATGAAAACACGATACATGGGATATTCATAAAACAGGAAGGAGCATATTTCCTCATTCGTCACTTCTCACGATTCAGGATAAAGGCTGTAATCCAGAATCAATCAAAAAACAGGAGTGCAAAATAAATAAACACATCTTCATGCTTTTGCAATTTTTCTCCTATAAAGAAAAAAAGAACTTTGCCTTAGTCAAACAAGATAACATATTATGATCACTTTCACGGTATCACATATTGTTGCAAGATGTGACTTCCTTAAAATATGAGAAAATTAAAACACAAGTCTGCATTAACTGTCTTGACCTGACCATCTACCTACTATTCATGTTTGTACTGAAATCAATCATCAAGATTTTATGTTACAGGCTCTGAAATAATCTTTTTGACTCAGTTTCTACAGAAGAATAATGCTACATCACAAAATGTCACAAATAACATGGGGCAGGATCTTCACCTGGTATAAACTCCAATACATTCTCTGTTTTCAGTATGATGAACATGATTTCCTCTCCTTTATCTTCTCAGCCAGTTTGTGCTTGGGCAGGGTTTTATGCATCACGTTACATGAAAGAAGTAACAGCATGTATTAGATCCATACCAAACATCTTTCTATTTTCAGGATATCTCAACATTTAATAGCACCCGTACTATCTTTATACAATTATTTTAAGCAACAGGTCCTGATCTCTTCACTTCTTTACTAGTTAGATTTCATCTTTAACAGCAACTATTTTAGAAAGAATTAGGCAATACCGTTAACTGTAAAATATTACTTGCTTTTATTATTCCAATAGCTAACAATTGAGTTCTCTCTCAAGCAGACACTGGAGTCAGAATTCTATTAAAAAATCATCCAACTACAGAATATGGCCTTTTTCATAAAATAAAAGCATAAACGGCACAGCTAACTCATACCTACAGGTACACATTTGAATATAAGCTGAAAGAGGAAAGATTTAGATTGTTTATTAGGAAGAAATTTTTTACTGTGAGGGTGGTGAGGCCCTGGCACAGGTTGCCCAGAAAGGCGTGGCTGCCCCATCCCAGGAGGTGTTCCAGGCCAGGCTGGATGAGGTTTTGAGCAGCCTGGTCTGGTGGGAGGTGTCCCTGCCCATGGCAGGGGTTTGGAACTGGATGATCTTTTGATCTTTAAAGTCCCTTCCGACCCAAACCATTCTATGATTCTGTGATATTTAAGTCAGAACAGTTCCAGGCTGGGACTACTCGTTCTTTGCAGAGGTGCCAAGCACCTAGGAAAACAGGAAAATGTACCATCATTTCCCATCACTGTTGTGTGCCACGTATTGCACACTAGGTATTATCATCCAGCACACACAGAAGCTGCTAAAAATTTTAGACAAGGGTCATCAAAATGAATGAATCCAGTATTAAGATGTGTTAGGCTGAAAAGGCACACTGCTGCAGTAGCTCAACAGGAAGAAAACACAAAGCACAAGGCGGTCATAATGTAAATTTTGGGTAAATCTGGCAAACAATTGTCTCTACGCAACGCATGTGGATATTCAGTTACATTCTCTGACTGTTATGGTCCTATTTTCTTTTCTTTATCCTGCCAGCTGCGTGAGGGTTACAGCTTAGCAGCGTAAAAGGTAACTACAGCACTTCAAAATACCCAAATAAACCAAGAGACTAACAAACACTGAACGAGGGGCTTTTTGGACTCACTTCTCTCCCAGCTCTGACAGATGGAACTGTCCCCCAATAAAGTTATTCTAGAATAAAGTCTCCCCCTTGTGGATCTCTCACATAATAAAACTCCATCGAATACTTAATTGCATAATAAAGTCTGTGTTTATTTCTTTGTGGGTAAGAATTTCAGAGGCAAATAGGAACATGTAATGAAATCACGGTACATGATTTACTTCAACTCAGTGGACTCAGTCCTACCTCAGGCATGACAAGTGGTTTTGCTGTAAGATATCCTATGATTCTATGATAAATTTATTTAAAAGACACTAAAACTATCAAAATAATGTCATTCCTTCCCACCTCCACATAAGCTGGGTTAGTGACCCCCCCAAACTATTCAGCTTAAAACTGTCAATGGTTTAACTATTTCAATAAAAAGTCAAAATCCAAACTCTTCTAATACTCATTAAAAAGAATATAAAACATGGCAAGACTCCCCCCCCCCATTTTAAGTGCACGAAATTTACTACCCTAGAAAAAAAGAGTTTCATCCCAGCATCTCAGAAATTAAGGAGCTATAGCACTGTTTGCAGAATGACTCTTCCTCAAACGCTTCATTATCTACACTGTTCTCTGATCTGCAGTAATTTAAAGGTATCACAAATATTTCTTTGCATATGATAATTTACATTATCATAAATTGAGAAATAGTTGTGATCGCTTACATTATCATGGTGATCTCAATGCTCTCAAGGTATTTAAATGTGGTTCTAATAAATCATAGATTTTGGCCATAAGATAGATTTTGATTTTTTTTTTATTTTGTAAGAAACAAAATCCTTGATGGATTGAAATACTATTCAATTACATACATGACAAATTCATATTCTATTCACAGTACCAACTGTTGAGTCAACACCAAGTAAAAAGCTATTTAACTATCCAGAGGCATGTTCTCACACATTCATTTCAGAAAAGTAATATAATGGTTAAATATTTATTTCTTGCAAGTTCTGGAGTAGTGCTAGGTTTCCTACTTTCATTAACAGTCTCTTATTTGTATGCAGCAATTGGTTTAAAAATATTAGCATTGTAATTTATTGCTAGCACTATGATAAATCAACAGAAAGTCTTATCCCCACAACTCCCCATGGAAGAACGTAATTCTGCTTCCCTTGACGCCAGTGACAAAACCTCTTTAATTTCAGGATTACACTCAAAGAATTCATGAAAGATGTTAGTTTGACAGTCTGGGACTCCTGTCCTTTCTAAGGGCAGGACAGATGCAATAGCTAAGCAGTTCTGTGCTCAGCCAGGGTAGGAGCAACAGCTCCTGGAAGGAGAAGGGTAGCTGCCACCTCTCTACTTTGTTTCAGTCCTTCACCTCTCAACAGCAACTATCAGCAAACCACATTTTCTGTTCCAAATGCAAGACACTTTAGAATAGAAATATCTGGTGGTTAGGAACAAAAAAAAACCCCATGACTCATTTATTTCAAACATCCATCAACAACAACTGTCAACTGCTGCTGGTCTGGGACATGCAGAGGTGAAATACCAAGAACCAGTCTCTGAGTCCACTGCACTTCTGATTTTTCTTCTTTTAAGAGTTCAGTTCAACAAAATGAAGTTTGTGCTGCTAAACTGCAAAAGGCTGCTAAAGCTAAGAATATGGGTTCTGAGCTCTGCTGCTTGATTCAGGGGAAAGAAGCACTAAGAAACAAAACACCACAAATCTGACCAAGTGACAAGAGACTCCTGTAAAAAGGCTCTTCAACCCAGTAAAAAGAATATTACGTTATTTTAGCTGTATTCTCAGACTGCTTATCTTGACAGGATGGATGAGAAACTACAATTCTTACTGAATATAAAAAAAGGAGAAAAAATTGGTAATTACAGTATTTCAAGTTGTATTCTAAAACCATTGGTACTTTACGAAGTATTTTGATTTTCTGGCAAATGGTCCTAAAAACATGATCAACCAGCACGACTACATGGGCTGTATTGCTGTTAGTGAGAGACATGTCTGGTACATGATATTTCATAATGCAGACAACTGTTATATTTCTTCCCTGAAAAGAAATGTCTATACTACCATATAACACAACTTCTGTATGTGTCAATACTCATACTGTAATTATGGATTGATAATCACTTTAGTACTTATCATATAGCTTCTACATACAAGTGCATATTTATTCTCATTAAATGCATCAGAATGGCTACCACACCACAAACCTGAAATTAGATTTTCCTATTAAAGCAAACCATGGGATTCAGGAGCAAAGTCCTTCTAAAGTTAAGCACATGTTTCAGCTCCTGGATCTGAATGATCTAGACGTTTAATCTACTGCTAACTGTCATTCATGCATGACTGCATACCATGGATGAATTTTGTATAATGGTCATTCAGCTTCAGGTCATTCAACCTGACAGATAATCCCAAGATTCTATATGGGAAATTAAGGAAGCTGTATTGTGAAAAATCTACCATCCATTGTCATTTCACACTGTCACCTCTGTGCCATCAAAATAACATCTCATTGCTGAAGTCATTTCCCCCCTTACCTTTCCAAGTCTGTTGTCCTCTTACAACAAGTACTTTTCATCTCCTTCCAGACTTCCCGTGTCTCTTCCAATATCACTTCCTTATCATAGCTACAGAACTTCATCTTGCTCTCTTCTTAGGAGAGCTCTCCTACTATTCCTTAAATCCCCCTGATTCTTTCATTTTCTCTCACTTTGAGCTGGACTTTAATGTTGTTTGCTATTCAAGCTATCTTCTCTGCAGTCTCGAGTATCCCAACCACGTTCTCTGAAAATTTTTTACCATTTCTCAGTTCTTGCAATCTCTTTCCCTATTCTCATCATCACTGATCTTGCAACCTTCTTTCTCCTAATCATTAATGCCTGTGATCTTTTACTTTCTTCATTTTTTATTCTGCAGGAAACCTATGTATTCAAGATTGTAAATCCATGTTAAATATATGGGTCTGTTAAAATACTAAAACAAATACATTATATCAAGAGTCAAAGCTGAGCCCTTCTCTCCCAATCATCTCGTTATGGTAATACAGTGGCCTCACTGCTCTGTATACCACAGTGGCACAGCTCTCTGCAGGATCTCATGTACATAAAAATAAGACAAAGCAAGCTGGGAACACAGCAGAGACTGCACAATCTTCTTTTTGACCCCCAAAAGTTATATGAAGAGGTTATCAAAGCTTCAGTAGTTTATTACTACAAGGCATGAACTATGTGAAATGAAATTCAGAAATGGGGGTATCTGTGGGGTTTGGGCCATATTATAATATATTAAAAAGCCAGAGGATCAGCTTTCTCCAAAACACAGGGAAACATTAAAATTACCCTGGAAAACAATAAACACAGAATAGTGATTTTAAGTACCTTCAGTTATTAATGAGTAGTATTAGGGAGCCAGGAGAAATCAATATAAGGGGCTACCATTGTCACATACACACCCTAAAAGCCCGAAGATACCTTTTCAGTTATTACTGCTTACAAAAATCATGCGCATAAATACCTACAGCTCATCACTACAGTCATGTTCAAGAACAGAAGAATTACAAATGAATACCTCAAACAGTAGGGAGCCCCATGGCCACACTTGCTTTTTCTATACAGACATTATATTTGAGAATTTCCAGGAGAACCATGTAAGAAAGCAAATAAAGCCTACAAGGGACCATCATGAGCTATTTTTCTGTGTTAAGAGCCCTACAGATAACACTTGCATAGAAAGTGAAGCCAGAAGGAACAATAAAAATCTCTGTATATCAAAGTCACTAATCTTCACACAGTACCTCTAAACTGAGCTCAGGAACTTGTTTGACAACACATCTTTCAGAAAGATGTCAGTCTGGATGTGAAAACATGAGAAAGTCAAGAATCCTCACTTCCCTTGTTTATTTTTTACAGGAATTTTTTCACTGCAAGAAGAGTGTGTGTACTACACGTTATCTGGGGTTTTGGCAGAGAGGGGTCCTTGGAGTCCAGGTAAATGAAACAAACTGAACACTGCACAAGTGGAGGAATCTGCCTTCTGAGGAAATTACTGAAGCTCGAGTACCTCTTCAGCATGGATGTGCCACCTTGCTCACTGTATGCCATTATGTCTGTCCTGTAAGATAGCAAAGCTGAGGCTCCCTGTCTGTGGCAAATGGGTATTACAGTCTCACAAAGCAGCCTGGTAATTCCTGGGTCACATGGAGGGACATAATTTTGTTCACCATTAAAGAGATGCCTCCAATTTCTAGAATGAAGACCATGGTTGACAACTTCTGCTTCTGAGGAGGAGGATAAAAAGGTCATTTGTGCAGGAGACACAGTTCTCTTTGGTTTCCCAAGATGAAATGAACTAAGAATAAACACCTACCTATTGACTCTTCCTTTTAGTAACTGAACTTCCTTCTTTAACCCTTCCTAACATTGGAAGTGGATGATCTTTAAGGTCCCTCCCAACCAAAACCATTCTATGATCCTCATAAACATACATACATAGCGTGCCTCCAGCACCCAATGTCAGAAACAAAACACTTCATCTATCTTCTACTGGGCAAGGGAAGAGATAAACCAACACTCCATAAAGGCTGACCCTGGGTCCCGTTAATCCATGCACTCAGGGTTGGGCAGCGAAGCCAGGCTGGACACGGAGGCAGAGCATCCCATCCTGCTGGTGATGGACCCACCACACGGAGGGCAGGAGGGAGAGCTCTGTAGGTACCGGTCCCTCCCTTGGGAGGACGGGGCAGAGCGCCAGGTGCTCACCTTGTGCTCCAGGACGCTGATGTAGCCCTCCAGGAGGCCCGCCCCGAGAGGGAGCGCCGGGCGATGCTGGCCTCGTCCCGGCGGGCGACTGGGCACCTCCTGCTGCTGCTGCTGCTGCTGCCGGGGCTCGGGGCGGCCCCCCCCGCCGATGCCGCCGTACATGAGCAACAAGCTGGTGCACATGGTGGTGAGCGCCAGGCACACGGCCAGCCCGTGGCGCTGCGGGGGGCACGGAGAGAGCCGGATCAGCGCACGCTCTGCGCCCCCAAACTTTCACCCCCGCGAAAGTGCCAGGGGAGAACCGGGGATCCCCTCCCCTTCCTCCTCCTGGACCCCTTCCCCCGCCTCCCTCCCTGTCCCCCAGCCCCGCTCCCCTCCTCCCCTGTATCCCAGCCCCCTCCCCTGCCCCCCTTCCCTGTTTCCCAGCACCGCTCCCTCCCGGTACCCCAGACCGGCTCCCCTGCGCCCCTCCCTGTCCCCCAGCCCCTCTCTCTCTCTCCTTACCTCCCTCCATCTCTGTCCCCCACTCTCACTCCTCTGCCTCCCTCCCTGTCCCCATCTCCTTCAGCCCCGCGCTCTCTCCCCCTCCCTCCCCGTCCCCCAGCCCTGCTCTCTCCTCCTGCCTCACTCCCCGTCCCCCAGCCCGGCTCCCTTGCCTCTGTCTCCCTTTCCCTCAGCCTCACTCCCTCCCTGTCCCCCAGACCCACTCCTTCTCCTCCTCTCCCCTTACTGTCCCCCAGACCCTCTCCCCTCCGCGGTTCCCCCGCTCCTCTCATCCCCGTTCCCCGCATCTTAACGCGTGTTGGGGATCTCAGAACTGTCCCCCTACACACACTCGGCCCCCGCCCCGCCACCTCCAGCCGCGTCCTTTAAGCGGATCGCCTTTCCATCCGCTCCTGAAACCGCACACACACACAAACCCGCCGCAACACGAATAAAAGAAAGCAGGCGGAAAGTTCTTCTTCCCCGCCGCCGGAGCCGCGGTTCCGGGGGGGATACAGCATGCCCGGGGCAGCCCCTCTGCCCGTCCCCGCCGCGGGAGCCAGGATTTCGCTCCCCTTCCCAGAATCCTGGGAGGATGTCGGGATGCAGGGTACGCGGGGCAGCCCTTCTCCGCTCGTCCCCGCCGCGAGAGCTGGGGTTTCGCTCCCCTTCCTGGGATCGCGGGGAGATGCTGGGATGCCGGGTACCCGGGACAGCCCCCATCCACTCGTCCCCGCTGCGGGAGCTGGGGTGTCGCTCCCCTTCCCGGGGGACGCTGGGGTGCAGGGTACCCGGGGCAGCCTCCCCGCCGGAGCCGGGGTTTCGCTCCCCTTCCCGAAGGGACGCGGGGATGCATGGTGCCCGGGGCATCCCCCCCCGCGGGAGCCGGGATGAGCCGCGCCAACGGCGCACTTACCATCAGGGTCTTCATTTTGTGCGCCCGGCGGGCGGCAGCCCCGCCGCTCCCCGCTAGGCTCGGCATGGCGGGGGAGCCGCAGCCATGGCTCGGCTCGGGAAGCGCCGCCGTGCCGGGGATTACGGGGGAATTACAGCCCTGCCGGACCCTCGGAGCTGCCAGAGCCGGGTCCTCGGCTGCCCCGCCCGCCCCCGCCCCCGCCTCCGCCTCCTCTCGCCGCGCAGCACCGGCTCCGGGGCAGGAGAAGTTAACTTCTGCCTCCCCCTCGGCTCCGCTGGCTACCGAGGGGATACCCAGGGGCTCTCTCTCTCGCCTCAGCCTCCCGTCCTGACACGACGGTCACGGCACGGCGTTTACACCCTTCCCCGGCAGAAAACCCGTCATTCTCCCACGGGCAGCCGCGCTCCTCGAGTTGGCAGCGTGCAGGCAGGACTTTAGTGGAAAATCGACGCCCTCAACTCCTTGTGACAACGCCCTTTCTTTCCCGAGGCCCAAACCCGCTTTCACAACCTTTTAACAGAGGTTATCCTCGTTTATTAAAGTCAATTTCACAGGCTTGGCTTGGTTTATCAAAGTCAATTTCACATGCTGTCTTTCTGGTTGCTGAAGACCAAAATTTTCCCACTCATAAACGCCCTTCTAAAGTTTTTGTATTTCTTATTTTTTTTTTGAGTTAATGGTGAACATTTCAGTTGTGAAAACTTTACTAACAGACCTCATATTACATGTATTTCTTGCTCCGGGAATTCCACATGTGCCCCTTCTAAACAAGCCATCTCTTAAGGCTGCTTTCTCACAAAGTTATTAAACTGACAGCATAGCATTTAGAAGGAAAAATCTGTGTCCTAATCATGAAAAGATTTCTCTTGAAATTACTCATGGAAATAATAGTTCTAATATATGGCTTCTCATCTAACCTACAGCTGTGTAACATTAAAGATTACATTAAGGAGAAAACGATCAGCAGGCTAACTCAACCATGGTCACAATAGCAGCTTCTTCAAGGCTGGAATTGTCATTGAAATCCATTTTTTATCTTTACTAATTCATCGGAGGACTCACAGTGAAACAAATGCCATCTCTGGCACTGGCACAGCACGCAGCGTTTAGTGCCTTTTAAGAAAGTAAAAAGAAACAAGAATGTATGGCACATGAGCAGATAGCACAGTAAACACGCTTTATCATTTGGGAGAAGAATGCCATATTGCACACGCTCACTTGCTATTTATTCAGTTTGTGGGTTTGGTTTCAATAGTACCAGTTGTGAAGACAAACGGAGCAATATTACAAGAATCTTATCAGGTCTTGGTAATTCTTTATTATGTGGTTGCACTTGACACTCAAATTAGTGAAACAAAGGGCCAACTTGATGAATCATTGAAAGCAAATTATCTGTGGCTCTCCAAGGCTTCCTGCGAGAGGCTACAAAAGGCAGCTCATGCATTTCACAGTGCTGTTTAGCAGGTTGCTGGTGACTGACCTTTCCAATCCTTTCTAATGTATTTCACCATGCCAAATGGAAGCATTGTTTTTATGATTTAGGCTCATGGCTGTATGTTAGACATCTGGTACACAGTATGTCTGACCAAATTCATTAAACTTATGGGTTTTGGTAGAATAGGCTGATTTAAAAAATCTACTGATACAGGAGAGAAACTAAATTTTCTAATTTTATGCTGAGCTTGACTTGAATAATGTCCAGCTTTCTGCTTGTCAGATATTTAATTAGATTGCCATGATGGTCATAGACAGTATTCTTGGCAGTCAAATGCTCACTGAAATAAATACAGTAGTGTAATGTAAATTCTACGGAGGTTTTTATGTGTAAGCATGGGAACTTCAGAAATTATCTGGAAAACAGCCCAGCTATTTAATTTAATTTTAAATTCCTATAAATTAATAGTTCTAGCTATCTGGAAGGGTTTTTTTCAGCACTTTTGAGATCTACACATTTGTAGATACGCATTTGTGTACCCAATAGTTGGACTTGCAAAGAGGAGAAGAGCATAGGCTGTACTCATAAACATTTAAGCAACTTGGAAACAATACAGAGAACATCTTAAAGTCCATCTGACTTCCTGCTTCAAGCAATTTATTTTCAATATGCAAGGGATACAGCTCTTTTCTCTACTCCAGGAGAAAAAGAGGCAGAGCTGTTGTTAGGTTTTTCAAGAAAGTCTGACTGAGAAGAGCTTTTCATCTGCATTGAAGAGACTGGATTGTCCCCTCTTCCAATTTCCCCTTCTCATTTTCACCTTTCTGGTAGCTCAGGCTGACAAAACAGTGACATGAAGTATAAATCTGCTTGTGGCAGCTAGGATGCAGCTGACAAAATAGAAATCCATGTATGGTGAGAAATCCATGTAAGAAAGAGTGATGCAGATAAACTTCTCAAAACTGACAATGGACTTGGAGCAACAGAGCCCCTTCACTGATTCCTAAATAAAACTGCTCAAAAAGCAACTTTCCTTGAGCTGTCTAGATGAATGGAATAACTGTCTTTTCATAATGCATTTAAACCCAGGTTGTCTTTTGGAGATTTCCTGGTATGGATACAAAACACCCTTTCAAACTATAGTTGATTTTTCATGAAGTTTGTACAGAGACAGCATAACATAATCTACACCCTAATATAATGAACAATTGTAAGGATACTTTCCACATTATGGTTGGCTTGGAATAAGTACTTGAGTGGAGGAACCTCTTACTCTTCATCTATGCCAGTGCATCTCAGCAAGTGGTAGCCAAGGTAGTCAGTGCAAGTTAGGATGAAGGCAGTGGCTAGAGTTTCTGCTGATGACCCAGATGTTGTTTGCCAGGACGATTTCCCTGAGCACACTGGCTGCTGCCTGTGTGACTCCAGCAAACCCAGCTCTAGACCTTGCTCTCCCTCTCTCCTTCCTGCCTTAAGCAGAGGCAGGGTGTTTGTGCAGACAGTCAGTACACAGAATGCTTCCAAATTGGAAGCTGCAGCTACTCTTCCACCTTGTCACCTCCTCAGAGTGAAAGCCCAGACAGTCTTAAATGTTTAATTATTTTGTGACTCACTGATGGCATTGTGGCTCCTTTGCCACAAAAGAAGAGGCTATGTCAGAAACTGATTTAGATCTGTTCGCAGTTTTAAAGAGAGGGAGAGATTGAAGTTTCTGTTTATATACTACATGTCACAAGAGAGTGAGAAGAAAAGGGATCTGGTGTGATACACGTAGCTAAACTCTAGGTGAGTTCTGCGAGTTGCTGTGCAGGAGGGCTGCAAGCTCTTCAGTGCACTCCCATCACGCTATGTGTATGAAGATGTTTTTCAGAAAAATCTTGGTGATAGAAGTGCTTAAAATAGATTGGAGGGGGGAGGTTAATTGCATTAGGACCACCTTGGTATCCTTATGCCTTTGAAATGAAGACTCTGAGTTACTAAGATTCTATATGTGGCTAAGCATTAGAAAATACTTGTTAAAAATATAAAATGAAAGTGACTCCCGGTAAAGTTGCATCATTTTGTCATTTCCATTATATTCTGTGGTCCGTGAAGCCGTGGATCTGTCTCCTCAAGAGTAAAATCCTAGTCCCACCGAAATTAACTCCTTTACATCTTTTATCCCTCTTTGCTTTCTGGGGCAAGGAGCTCACTAGCAAGTACAAAGATCCCACTTCCAGCTCTGCAGGCTCATGAGGTATGAGCTTAAACCATGATCGCTAGCGCAGAACAGAATATTGCTTGTCCTGGGCCTCTAGCCAGTGACATTTGGGAGGATGGCTGGGAGTGCCACATTTCGGGGGGGGAGAAGCAAGCATTTTTTGACTGACTAGCTAGAAAAATGAGACTAATGGTGCTAAGGAGGTTGGAATGTAATAAAAGTTTGTGTGGATTAATGGACAGAGGGGCAGTCAAAGGTATATATAAGGAAATGAAATATATCAGGCTGATATCACCTCCTTGTGTTGTTTCATTATTTATATATATATTAAATTTTAACCTCTTTTTCCTGAGAGAAAGGGCTGCTTTTTTTGCATTGCAAACACAACCAATGGAAAACATTCAGCAGCCAGCCAAGTAATGAGCTTACACTATAGATTTTTCAAACTGCCCAGTGATTCATGAAATGCTTTTCGAAACTGGAAATATGCATTGAGGAATGGTCAAAAAGAGGTAGAAACAATATTATAGATCGGTCAATACTGTCTCTCCTTTATGGAAGCAGGCTGCCTTTGAAGTTCTGACAGAAGCAAACAGTGATAGATGTGTAAAAAAAATGACATATTGCATGGAAATAGGAGTGCAAATGAAAACAGAGGGGGCAAGATAGTGAGATAAGATCTGCTGAATCTGCTATTTTTTTCTTTTCTATTTCTTAGCTTTCTCCCCAATCTAAGAAGCATAAATAAAGGTATTGGATGTTTCAGAAACAATCTGTCTAGCTCAACTGAATGTCACATCTGCTTTAAGACCACATGTGAAACGCTGTACTTCATTCTAATCACCTTTGAGGGGGGGTAGTTATACAAGGCACATCCTGGAATATACAGTGTATTCAAAGTTCCATGTCTAAAGTCATAAAGGTGGAAGGCTGAGAAATTAGCACCGTAGGCTGCAGATGGAGAGTACCCAGTACCACTTTTGGTAGCTAACAGGTTGTACCATCCACCACAAAAAGAAATGAAGGAAGACACACATAATGTCTATAAACAGAGCACAGATTTAATATATGGACTAAAGCAACTGAGGACATAATTAGTATAATTCGATAAGAAATGGCATATATATTAATATTCTGGGGGTACTTTTGCTGTAGTATGAGAACTCAACAGGATCCTGAATGGCTCAGCTTTCAGGGTACATCTGTCTGTTCCTTTGCAGAGAGTAACTACACCAACAGGAAATCAGTGTTAAATGGACCAGAATTTCCAAACTCTTAAAAAAATTACTAAGCAAATATAAGATATGAAGCATTAGAGCAAAAAAAGGAAGCAAAGTAGGATAAGTGCTCATTATGGATTGGTTTGCGGTTCTTTATGTCTTATTAGGAGTTGATAGAAAAACTCTCCTGCTATTACTAACACAAACTCAAACATTGCTTAAGATGACAGGCTGAACAACAACTGTGGCAACAAGGGGATCCATTGCCATCAAACTGAAAAGGCACAGAATCAAGTAAAGTCCTTTAGTGGTCAAGCTATATATATACATCTTATTTTGGTAAAAGGTACTATTCTTATCTACAGGTTTATAGAAACCATTTTTGCTGTTGATGTAGTATATCATCATATAAGCATCTATGCAAATTCAGAGCAATAAATCAGTTAATACACAGTGTAAGAATAGCTGCCAGTGACTCCTGTCATAGCTCAGCTACTTCATGCACATATCCTTTGTGCTTCTGAAATTATGTAGTGGCTGCCTTCCTTACGTGAGAATGTCTCCCATTTACCCAGCATAATTCAGGCTCAGCTGCCTAAATGAAGTCTTGGGAATCTGAGCTTACTGCTGGAAGGTCCCGAGTACTCTCATTTCCCAGGGAAGCCGACAGGAATTGAAGGGGACTCTCTGCATTCAAGTGTGCTGCCTGTTAAAAGGTAGTGTTGTTTCAAGCCATTTGCAGATTCAGCTGGGATGGATCCCTGCTGGGAGATATCAGAGATCACGGGTCTGGGGTGCAGGCATTTTAAAGGTATGGAGTTAGTGACCATGTGTGTGTAGCTTGCTTAGTAAATTCCATTGAACATGGAATCTGGATGTACAAGAGCATACAGAATGGCTCTAAAATAACTTCCTGTGGCCACATCTGGTACTGCAAACCACCCTAGAGAACTCTTCTAGCGAGTTGAATAAGCATTGTAGGAGATAGCCTGAAACAGTGGGAGAATTTCTTCACTGCAGTGGATACCTAACTGAATGCTTCAAACCAGCTGCTAAAACAGATGGATTGTCTTCCTTTGTGATGTACTGTGTCCTTGTTTAAACATTTTTATTGATATTATTGATATTTGTCACTCTTAAACAAATACGGAAAACAAGTCTTCTTTTTGTCATACAGGAGCGATATCTTGGGAGGTTACTGGCATGCTCAAACCATGGATTAGAGCAAATCCATGGCTACATACACTCATTTTTCTTTCTTACACTTCAGGGCAGATTACCAAGTTCAGCTCAGCTGCAGAGCTGGATCCAACATTTCCTGCAGCAGCTGTACCCTCCTGTCTTTGAACTGCTATTAATACTTGTTATCACATTGCCGAGCCTTTGTCACCACCACCTGCCTCGTGCTTTTCATTCAAGTGACAGAACTTTAAAAAATCCTGTACTTTTCCCAATCGTGGTAAATATTTTACTGAAGATGATGATTATATATCTATTCTCTTCCATAAACTACAGTGCCAGCTACATACTGACTCAAGTTTTGCCGCAGTACTTTCACTGCCTTCTGATGATTTCCTTGGTGGGAATTGCATTTGGCAATTTTGCCAAATTTTGCTTTGCTGAATTTCTCCAGAGACCAAAGCATTCTAATCAAATACTCATATTAATCTAATTGCTTTATTTTTCCTTTTTGTTTATGGTTTCTTTCAGTTTAGAAGGGATTATTTGGATGCCTTCTTTCTCTACAATTGTTTGTATGAAGTATCTCATTTTATTTGTTACCAAAAGCCCTCAAATTCTCTTAGGTTTTCTCGGTTCTCCTTGTGTTCAGTTCCTGAAATGTGAAGCTCAGCTCTGCAGGGCATGTGCTGTTTCTGTCCCGAGTTCAAGCAAATGAGGCCTTAGGCCATTTATGGTTTAGACCATAAATTCAGATGTCAAAGGAACAGGTAGTAACGTGACACAAGCTGTTCTTGCTCATTGTATCAGTTTCCTCTGCTCAGTCTCCTACTGCTTCATCTCTGTCACAATCCCGAATCACTCTCCAACAATGCTTACTCCATTTTTGGCGGGTTCGGTTTCTGTCCATTGATAAATGAGAGCTTCTCTGCTCCAAAGCAATATCAATCTGGAAAATGTGGAGCTTGGAATCCAAAAGCATGTCTATACTGGCACATTAAGTCAGGCAGAGAACCGCAACACTGTGAATAAAGCCTTCTGGGATAAAGCTGGCTCACATCATCCAGCTTGGAGCCTGTGCAGAGGAGCTCGGGTCCATCTGCACATCAGCTCCGACTCACAAGCAGTCTGTTAAGTTGAAACACTTTGGGTTATGGTTCAAGAACTTGCAAATAGTAAAGAAGAACACAAGCTTACCATAGAATTGAAAACAACACATATGATGCAGTAGTAGGAAATAATAGTTGTTCAATGTTTGCCCAGTCGCCAATTCTGGAAGGTATTTTTGTTATATAATTCAATATTCTGCTGGTGAGCAAGTGTGGACAATGTTGGTCTTTCTTCCTAAGAGAGGAGAGAAAGAATTATCTGCCATTCTTGTTTGTGTAGCTGGCTCTATCATTTTAATTGAAGAAACAGCTGACTCTCAGTTTCTTTGGGACCCTCAAAAAATTTTATCCTAAGCACTGTTCATCTTCAAGCATTTTCTGCACAGTAACTAGTCCTCACAAAATCCAAATTTCATCCCTATTTACAGAGGGATAGTTGTGTAGTGAAAGTAAGGAATGCTGCTCACTGAATTCCAGGTGCCACCTTATAGCTACGAATATTTATTCCCTTGGGTATTGACGCCCACAAAGCCTGAAGTTTGGCATTGAGAATTAGAAGGCTCTTTTGGAAAACTTTCCTAAATTCCCAAAACCAAAAGTTCTTATTTTTCAGCATCACTTAAAGACTGCTGCAATAGCAACGTCTTCCATCCCTGTTAAAAAAGTTTCAAACAATTGGGCAGAAAGTGACCTCATACAAATGCTGGCTGAGAACATTGTTTGACTTTCTAATTCTGCACATTTCTAGCTATCGTAAGTTATGACACCTCACATTCTCTCCTGATTACCATCCACATTATCAAAAGCTGATGGGACACATTGGAGACTAATGGGTCATTGGGAAAAAATGTGTCCTCTTCACTCTTCCCCAAAAGGCAGAGGGACTATGCACAGGCTCATTTAATGAGAAACTGGGCCAGCCTCTGTTAACGTGGCTGCTAGACACTCAATCCAGCTTTGGTTTTCAGTTTCTTCTCCTCCCTTCTGCAGGGGCTTTGCTCAGCCCTCTTTGCTTTGCATCACCTCTTCAGCCAGCAAGGAACAAGGACCTACAAAAGCTGAACCAAAACCATCCAGGACTGCACCATCACTGCAGTATTTTCAAATTACCCTGTTCTGATTGTCCCCACACATTACACCTGCAACTAACACCTGACACAAACCTTTCTCAAGTCTCTTCACCCTCTTCTTCAGCTAGAGCCACCTGCACTCATTTTCTCATTTTCTTCTTTCTTTCTTTTTCTTCTGTTTCTTTGTTTCCTTCCTTTTCCCTTGTCCAGTCATTGAGTATCTGCAGGGTTTTCCCTGGCTACTCTTTCTTACTGCCTGCTTTACTGTGTACTTACTCGATCCATGCAGAGCTCCATAGAGTACCTGCCTAATGCCTGCTTGGCAAGTTGCTTTTCAACAGAGCTCAGGGTGATTGCTAGCACAGCTTCTTATCTGTAGCTATATTATTACAGCATGTCTTTTTGATTAATTAGAAATGCAGCACTGTAAGTTTTAGTTTCACAGTCTGGGTATTATTAACTAACACGCAGCCCTATTCACATCTTTTTGGAAGCGTGAGAGGAAGGGAAAGGGTTTAGAGAGGGGCAGAAGAGTACATGCAGCAAATACGGATACAATAAAGGGTGGGAAGGACTTTGAGAGGTATGTCAGGGATAAACAAGGTCATAGACATCATCACAGACAGTCAAGGAGTCGAAAGAGAAGTGTTAAGTCTGGTCTGCACAGTTTCACTCACACAAAAAGAAAAGAAAGCTTTGAGGCCTGAAGGCTGCCCTGGGCCGCCGACATTTCAAGCTGGTTAATTAGGATTTAGTAAAGGAAGTAGAAGATGGTACACAGGGAAAGCACGGTATGCAGTGGCTGCTCTCTGAGCATACCAAGTGTAAGGGAAATATAATTTCTAAATCTTAATAAAGATGTGATGTAACGGGAAATAACATCTCTGCTTAACCCTGCTTGGAGCTCAAGATACATGAAGAGAGAGACTTTGTAGCTGAATCTGGTTAATTGAAGCATATTCCTGAACCCAAACCTAAATATTTTTATATAAGGATGTTACTTCTCAGCATGCTGTGCTGTCTTGAAAATATAGATCTAGATGTAAGCTGGATCTTCATCTTAACTTTCATCTCACCCAGAGCTGCTCAGTCTGTGTACACGTGGGCTGACCTTTCACTTTCTGGTCTATTGCTATTGAATTGTTCATAAATCTTGCAATCATTAGACAAGGTTAGCCCTCACATTTCAAAAAGAGAACATCTTTTTCTTGCAAGCTGATGTTGGCCATTTTTGTGTCTTTGTAACATTAGATTATGCAAACCAGGTGCTGACCAGCAGTTATTTTGCAGGCTGCAGGGTGCTGATTGTGGCAACATTGAAGCAGACTGAAACATATAGGAATATGGGTTATATAGATCCATTTTATTCCTAAATGCAGATATTAACAAACCAGCAAAGTTATTGGCCAATTGACTCAAAGTATAAGCATTAAAATAATTCATCCTGAACAATACGTGGTTTTATTTTATGTTTAGTACAGTAGGCTTACCTGCACAAATTTGCTGTGCTTATTTAATATCCTCTTTAAGATGAAAAATGATGCCAGTCCTGTGGTAATAGCATCTTTTGACGCTGAGAAAGCATTTCACTGGATTGAATGGCAGTTGCTCTTTACTATGATGGAAATTTTAAAATTTGCTGTAAATGTATTGCATCAGTTACACTGTTCTGAGCAAGGATGCATACTAATGTCACAATACTATCTCAATTTTGACTTTCGAGGGAGACTAGTCAAGGGTGCCCACTTGCAGTGCTGTTTTTGCTAATGGAAGCAAACCAGTCTTTAAAAGAGTAGGGAGATTGGGTGGAGGCTCTAAAATAGAATGCATTAGAGCTGAGAGCTTATATTGGCAGAACTGCCCTTAAAATGGTTTCCCATTTTGTTATACATTAGTAACCCTTTGGAGACTCTAAAACAGATTCTGCAAGGGAGCTACAGTTCCTAAACATCTTCACAGATATGCAGTGGGTTAGGATTTAGCCAAAGATTTTGGAGCTAAAGTGATGATAGCTGTGGAACTGCTGGGAGTCCCTCGCTGCTCATTAAACTGAAAACTCACAAGTCTGAGGATCTTCAGAGGGGCCTACACAGGGCCCCTACAGTGGGCCTTCAAATGAAGAAATGCTGTGCTCCAGGCTTGGATTTTCACATGATTTTATGAAGGAAGAGTTCTTTAGAAGCATTATGGACTGTTTTCCCATGCCGTGATCACTGGGGTGATGTAAGGGAGAAGTGTCTCCTCTCCTTGCAATAAAGCATATCACCACGAAAAAAAAGGGGAAAATCCTTATGGATTCTCAAAAGGCTATATGATTTCTTTATTACTTTTCCTCAGTGTTCTGAAAGTGAGACAGAGGTATTAGAATAAATAAACCTTTGCCTCTACAAACAGAAAGTAAATACCTTCAGTCAAAGCAGGCATCCTGTGAGCAGCTGGGGTACAAGCTCTTCCTCCATTTCCTGACTTTCTTCTTCCCCCACTTTAAATGTCAGAACCATCTTCTGTGATATTTTAGACTTTTCTTGTACTACTTTCCTGCATTATGTTCACATTAATAATGCTGAGAGAACATCCTCCCACGCTGGTGTTTCCAGTACACATCAACCCTGGCGTGAGACTTTCCCATCCCTCATTTCTGTTACTGTTCTCTCATGCACCAGGTGAGCTCAGACCTCCTTGCAGACTGGTGTTGGCAAAGATGCTCCCACTGCCAGATCTCACAGAGCTGTAACATCCACACCAGTCTCACTGCTACAGATAGAGGAATCCAGAATTAGTCCCTATGGCAACAGAGAAATCAGCAAAGAACAGGTGAAATGTTGAGAGGTACCTGAAGACACTACCTAAACAGCTGGTTCCAGTTTATCACAGGCTTCTGCAATTAACTGTAACCATGTCATCATGGTCCCCACTATGAAAAAGGTTGTAGGTAACACTGCATGGCCAAGGAAATACATTTTTGGGGCAGAATATGATCCTTATGGTAGGACACAGGAGAACCAGAGAAGGCAAAGGGAGGTTTAGTTGACTTTGAAATCAGCAGTATCTAACTGCCACGAGCTCTTGGCAACCTTTGCCTTTCAGTAAAATGGTAAACTGAAGTATCTACAGAGGGAAAACCAATCCAAAATAATTAAATACTATTTTTTCCATTCTCACACCAGACAGAATGTTGCAACTGAAGGAAATTTTTGAAAATTCATTACTCTCATTCTCCTCTTAAATAATTTGTATTTATGGACTGGTAGCAGGTTTAAATATATGGTGATTTAAATTAAATACACATAAATTCAAACATTTAGGAATGAAGCCCTCTAGTTACAAAAAAAAAGAGAGATTTTACTAAGTACTTAGAAGTTAAATACAAATCAGTAAATAAAGTTTAACAAAGGTAAATTGAAAGGCAAAATGAACTAACTCTGATGAGTTAATGTAATTCCCTTATGGAATGCTAGTTTCCCTGCTATAATTAATTTTAAACACCAAACCAGTATGTCTGTTTTTTGATAATTATAAAAATGCATTCATCCATGTCCTTGCAAATTATTAATATTTATCATAAGGAATATCCTGTAGACACTAAGAATCAAGGGAGACACAAGTTTTCAGCAAATTATTCCACAGCTTTACTAAAACAATAATGGAGTTTTAAGTACCTGTGAGTCCAAACCAAAGAGGGCTAAACCCTCAAGCTTCCTTCCTAACATCTATCTCACAAATCACTCAGGCAAAACTTGCACTGAACCTACAAATCAAAGATTTCAGGTCTGCAAGTGTGTGATATTGCCAGGTACGCTACGTGCTCACTTCATCCGTGTTCCACTCCTGAGAGCCAAGGGTATCAAGTGTTCTAAAGGGATGAGGCTATAATGATGTTATAAAAAGATTATGAAAGCCCTTGTAGTTCTCTTCCATTTCAGGGATAACTTCAGTGATAAGGAAACTGCATCGTGACACTTTTGAGTTACTTCTCTGACATTTCAGCAACACTGATTATCAGTAGTTCTGTTCATGGATATTTTTAAGCCTCTCAGCACATTTGGACCTAAAGCTTCACGCTTGTAGGAACTGAAACTCATCATCAGTAGCAATGAGAATCTTCCCTTAAGTCAGCAGGAGTCAACAGGGGTTTTGCTTGCATAGAAGCTGCTGGATCAGGTGCCTGTCATCTAGTTATGTGTTGGCTTGCTGGTTATGATAAATACAAAAAGCAGAAACTGGAACCACATACGAGGCAAAGCATTGTGCAGTTTCAAAAACTTAGGTTCCATCTACCTTCCTTTTTCATTTAAAAAACCCAAACCCCACATATCTCACAAATTTCTGAAATGATATCTGACCAGAATGTTTTCCTTCAAAATATACCCCAATCCAGAGGCAAGAAACAGAGTAATTCCATAAAACAGCCGATTCTAACATACACATGAATGTGTGTGTTCATATAGGTATGTATGCATATGTGAGTATACAGATTAAAACTTCCTTGCTTGATAGGTTAACTCTTATTAAACATTAGATAATTTGAGTGGGGAAACAGAAACAGTAGCAACAAGGATTACAATTGCAGTGATCAATAAAACCTGTTATCCCCTTCCAAAATGATAAACACCAGTTTACAAGTTCATGAATTCGTGAACAACAACTGTCATCTGCACAGATTAGGAAAAGGGAGCTGAACCTTGGTGGGAATACCAGGAAATCTGCAATTTTTTTAGGGCTGGTTCCTGAAAGAGACTGAAGGAACTGGGTTTTCAGAAGATACCCTGAGTTTTTCTTCTCTTGTTTTGCTGAAGCAGAGCAGCTCAGTTCTGTTTGTGACGGGGACTGTGAAAACACAAAAGAGCAGATGAGACAGAACTAGATAAGACGAGGTAAAAGTATGTTCCTTGTCCTATCTCTGGTCAATAACTGAAGAGGCAGGAGCCACAGTAATGTCAGTCCAGGCAGATGTGCGTTACACCCTGCACAGAGTGATTGATGATGCAGCAACCCGCGCAGCTACAATGCAAATTAACTTATTGCTGTTTCACGTACCAATGGAAAGACTAAAACCAGCAGGCTAGCTAACATGCTAAATATACCTGTAAGATGAGAAAAGAACTATTGGATTTAGACTAATCCAAAAGTATCAACTATACAGGAGAACCATCGTGGAGTAATAAATAAATGGAACAGCAAACGATGTTTTAAAAATGAATAATCCTTGCTTCTGAGCGTGAAGGGTTTTAACTGGTTTGTGCTCTCTCGCTTTGATTTGACATTCCCAATTTTGTTCACCTTGCTGACCACCAAGAGAGGAGTGAAAAGAATTAGAGTGTGTGATTGCAGGGTGCTGTTTTTTATGTCAGCGTTCTTCATTGTTGAGTTGGCTGTTTATGCGGCTGATGTGTAATGTTGTGAAGCAGATGAGCTGGTAAAGTATGAAGGGTATTCTATAACCTTTGCTGTACTTCCAATTACCTTACAGTAACTTAGAATTCAGAAAGGCTGCTCTGAGCAAAATCAAAACACAATAAGATAAACTCCATTAGGAACTGAAGCACTAGGGCTGTTGCTGAAGGAGAGCAAAGTGGTCTAATTAATAGTTATTGCATCAAACTCACGCAGCAGTTGCCGTAATGACACTGATGATATTGATGGCATTGAAGATGGAGTCTAGTTCAGAATGGAAATGAGCAGAGCATTCATCTTCAACTGCATATTGCTGTAGGCAGTGGAAGGCCTCAGAGCTTCTTTGTTTTGTTGTTGTTCTGTTGTTTAGCTGGTTTTCCTTGATAGTGCAGCTCCAAGCGATTAATGCATATATTTACACAAGACGGAGCGCGTTCATTTCAGTGGAGCCCCATGGCTGACACTTGGCTCTATGGAAGAATAGGCATTTATTGGGTTTTATCCCTGCTGTTTGGCTTTTCAGTGACAGCTACATGTAGGTGGATAGTTATCTAAGGGGGTCTTCTGGCTTCTTTATACATTTATAAAACATTTCTCTCCCTTCTTAGGTCTGTGAAAGTGGTTGGCAGCAGGGATTGCCAACTCCTGCATCCGGAGATAAGGTTTCATTCTCATCAGTATTTGGTTTCCTTTCAGACTCCTGTTGATATGTTTTCTTTCTTTCACTTTACTGATGTATCTGTTTAGCTGGTTTTATTGTTCAGAAATAAACACATCACAAAGCCTGCCAGTAACCAAGCTGATTTATGTAGGTAGATGAGGTCTTTGTCAAAAGTCAGGGTCAGTAAAGGTCCTACCCACTCTGATATTAATGCCCACTGTCTCGCGAACACCATTTATTAGTATGAAATGTCAAATCTCAGAACTGGTGCCAGAATCACTGAATAGGACCAAAAGTTAACAAGGGAATCCAGAGCTTGGAATATAACTCAGGAATTCTTTACAATAGCTGACAATCATAACAGTAGTGCTTTGATTCTGAATGGGTCATGCCATAAAACTAAGCTCAAGAGAGCCCTGTGATCAAAAGAAGAGAGTCAGAGTTACATATACTGGATAAAACCTTTTCCCAGTAACACTGAATTTGATGGCAAAATTATACCTGACTTCAGCAGTGAGAAAGATTTATTTGCTTTCCTCTATCCAGACTTCACTCATCTGCTACGTATACTTCAAGGTTGCAGGGGTGGGTCAGAGGTGCAACCAAGCATCCTAGGAGCTTGCTCAGGTAAGCAGTTCTCAATACCAAGGTAGACAAAAGTGTCCGACACAAAGAGTGTCTCAGGCCTCCAGATACATTGTACAAAACAACGCTATAGCACTTGTTTTAAACACCTGTAGATTCCACTGATTAAAGAAGAGTCCTCTGGTGAAGATCTGGTGGAGCAGCCCTGAACTACTCACTTCAGAAGAACCTATTAAGAAAATGATATCCACTCTAAATACCTCCCTGGCTTTAGGAATGGCTGCTTGTGCTAGAGGCCAGTTTTTGCCTGTGTATTTTACTTTCTACCTCCCTCAGCAGCAGTAAAATGCTGGGTCACTTGGTGTTGAAACTTCTCCAAGCCAGTCTTACTATCTGTTGCCTCAGGAGCAGACTTATTACTTGCTTTGCTTTATGTTTTAATTTACTTTCCCTAAAGATAACACTTCAAAGCAGCCACTAATGTTCTGTAACCTCTTTCTTGGTCCATCTTAACGCCTGTTCATCCTCTTACAAAGAGAAACTCTCTGTCTGTGCAGGAGGAAGTATGTAAATTTAAGAAGTATTATAGAGGCCTGGGCATATTCCCAGGCTTTACTATGCTTAGTATTAGGAACAGTTGTAGGTTTCAGTCATTCTAAGTTGTGAATTTGTACGAGGCCTTAAACAAGTTATACAACCTGTTCTTGATGCTGCATATCATAAAAACTCCGCAGTTTTTTAGTCCACAGTTGCCAGTAGTACAGCTGACTGCTCCATTTCACCAGGTGCTACAAGAGCTTGAAAATTCCCCTTTCCCAGGACCTTCCTCTGCCATTTGCTGGCTTTTGTCATGACAACTTTTTCAATCACATGCAAGGCTTGTCCAACCATGGAAATAGACTGAAAGCATGTATGATTGTTGCTAAGAACATAACACAGCAGTAGAAACAGATATGCTGAAGAATTCATTTCCAAATAGCCACAATTTCAATAGCTATTTTGATTTGTAACCTTCAATCCTAAATTACTGAATACAGGAGAATCTCTATCTCTGATTCTCAGCAATTGTCAATCCACCTAAGTCCATCAACTCCAGAGCAGTTACAAAAAGGAACCTTAGAAGGGATTTTGCTCTTTGCTTTTCCCAGAACAGAAAAGGCTTGTTTCTCACCAGTGTTTGTGTCAGTATTTTGTCTCACCATATATAATCTTAGACATATTAGTAGGTGGTCGTTTGCTCATGATTTAGATTAGAAGCAGCTGCCAGGTGTTCAGTCTGGATTCTCCCGTTCCTACTGAGAAAAATTGATCATCAGCTTTGTTGTTCCAATAGGTTTGGATGATTACAGCTGAAATCAGGCCTGGATCCAGGGAATTTTATTGTCTTTGATCAATAACTAACGAACAGGGCTGACATTGTTCTTGTAATATGGGCACAATATGTCCATATGATATGGGAACGGCATTCAAACATAGAGTCAGACCTCCCAAATATAATTTACTAAGGGAAAACTGAACAAAGACTTGAGAGATTTCTGTTCAGTTCTTCAGCTCAACCAAACATTTCTTATCTGAGGGGAGACAAACTACCTCACCTGCCCTGTATAAATGGGAACAATATTTTGCTTGGTACGGGATTTACAGAATAATAATACCTTATACTGGCTAAGACAAAGTGTATGAAAGCCAGAGAAGTATTTTATAGATAATGTTAGACCTTTAAAGATCTATGTTCTCCATCAAGACCTGCGCAGAAGAGGTGCTGAAATTTGGCTTCCTGCCCTGACATACTATGACTGAAGTAACCTTCAGACTTTCCAAAGCTTCCTTGTACATGGGTTTCAGCAGAAATGAAATATTCTTCAAGTTTTAACAGAAAGCTTCATTACACTAGTTTTGTTAATTGGTTGTTAAATAGCTAACCCCGACCCTTCCTTTCAAGTTTACATCTGCTATGATTTATCACCATTTCTTAATATTTTCATACAGTATTTGCATTGTGTTAGGCTTTTTTAGTGGGTAACCATTGCACCTGAGGCTATTTTGCTGTACACGCCCCTGCCTCTCTGTTTTTTTACCTTTCCGTGGACTATAGAACATTTGTTTGCATAATAAGCTTCATGGGCGAGTGGCTGCATTCAACAATATTTTTCCCCTCTCTTCTGCTACCACAGGCAGGGTGGCCATTGTGTCTGGCCAAAGTAAACAGAGCAAAACCAAGGCTGCCAAGTAATTTGTGTTTCGCTTGGCATTGCTGGAGCAAGTGGTGATGTGGCAGGCAGTATGTGTGTTATCTGCATACTAAGAGCATCCTTCGCGGTCAAAAACTGGCTGTGAGAACGCAAGGATGAGTAACATTGCACAAGTTATCTCAAAATCAAATGCCTTCTAAAACTGCATCAGCTTTAACAAGAAATGGCAGCTCCAGGCACCACACAGATCTTTTGATACAGTCAAATATAAATGCACAGGAATGTATAGTACACGATTAGCAAGTGGAACCACCAGATCTGCCAAGAAATTTGTGCACCTTGCCAAATAAATGCCAGTCAGGTTAGGCAGTACAGACACTGACTTTGGCCTTGGCACCTCTGAGCAGTAAATCTTTGCCCTGCTAATAAATGGTAAAGCACAATGGCATTTTGGTTTACCAACATACGGTCAGGAACGGCAATATCCCAGTCCTTGAAGAGAAGATTTACCTTTATTTTTAATTCTCCATTCTTCTCCAATATTTCCCTCAGTTTTTAGAGGAATAATTTCATGTTCTCCTCCTTATCAAGCTTGTAGCATGCTCCTCTCTTACCAGTCGTGAGTGATATTCTGTGCACTGGAGTGCACGAACTGTTTTAATGAGCTTTGGCAGAACATCAGATTCATTCCCCCTCCCCCTGCCTAATTACAGTGTGCCATTTGTGTCATTCTGGTTCAGGATCTATCAGCAGATCTATTAGAAACACCTATATCTAGGGATCTATAAATAAGCAATAATCATGAGGTTAAAAATGACTGAAGAATGGCATGCAGCTGCAATATTTTTGGATCCTTTTTACACTGTTTACCCAGTTGATTTAAGATGGATTTAAGGTCTTACAGCCCTGTGTAAAGAGCAGAAATTTCTGCAATTAACATATGCTGTAAATCAATTCATTTTGGTACTTGAAGGTGTTTCATAAACTCTTGTAAAACAATTCAGCGACAAGACAATTTGCAAAGTTTCACCCATGGTTCAAAGCCCTCATCCTGCAAGGACAAAGAAACATTTTTTTACTTTCTGTAATTTAGCAGACATATTTGTGCCTAAAGGATGGTTGAGGTGCTTAGAGTCAAGCCTGGTTAGAGTCTTCAGCATACCTAGACCTGTAGTAACAGGCTGAAGCTACTTTTGGCCCCTAAATATTTATAAATTACTTTAAAACAAAGCATTTGAAAACTACTTCTAGTTTTATTTCTTTGCCAACCTTGTTTATTTCAGGACTCAGATCCTGGCAGAAAGATAAAGGAGATATATATATGTAATAGTTTTGCACACAGACCAGCCAAGAACGTAAATTGCTACAGTGCAGTGTGTGCTATTCTGATGATTAAGGGCAGGACTTTGCCATCCTTTCCCATTTTTTCTGAGCCAAATAGGAATTTTGCTTGAATCAAACCTGCATGTGAGCTGATCAACGTGGGGCTCAAGTTGCTTTTGAATTTTCTTTAGTTTTACGGATTGAAATACATACACAGACACACATATGTGTGTACAAAAATTGCTGGTTTGATTTTCTAATCTGTCAGTCATTCTCTAGTAACTGTAGACTGTAATCCACCCAAAGTCAAAACACACCCTGCCTGCCTATACAGATGGGCCCTAAAGTTTTTTATGATTACAAAGACATCAGCTTACGCACTAATCAGATCTTACAGTATTTACTGTCTGCTTAGTGGGATTGATTTAGGGTCTGCTGAAGAGATGTGGAAAATGAAGGTATCTATCTTCACAGTTGTTACAGACAAAATTTAATGGCTATGAGACACTCCAGTACTGTTGAGAGGTGGCCACAAAAGAATTCAGGTAAAACCTGAGCTGCTAACGCAGTGATCCAGTGAGAGTTATAGTAACCATATACACAAACACTTCGAGCTTGCCAAACGCTTCTGGGTGACTCACACAAATTAGTGACAGGACTTGCTTCTCTGTTTGGCTCTCTGATTTCTGTTCATTTGAGAAACAGAGTGTGAAGAATGCAAAGAGGGGCTCACAGTTTCCCTGTTTGGTAGCGGGCTGGGGAATATTTCTTCGTAGTGCTTTAACTGGAATCCTATCACCCATGTCAACAAAATTGTGACAGCTAAAATGAGCTGCAGTGTGGTTTTGGAATATCTCTCTCCTGACTTTCTCTATACACAGGTAATATTTTCTAGGGCTTGGTTAATGTCCCTGAATATATATATAGGAGGCTGTGTAGGGCCTGGATGTAGCTCCTTTGTATTTGCAAGGTGGCAAAAATAATTTAAAAAACTAGCCTATGGAGTTTAACTCTAAATCTGAAACTCAAATTACACAAAAGAAAATTTCATGAGTCATAAAAGTAAAGATTCTAGAAAAAACAATTCTCATCATGGATTTAACTTTTGTTACTACAGTTTTTCATAGTATGAAGTGATTTTAAATAATACAGATTCTCCCTGGTAGCGCCCATTACTCCTTTGGTGCCTGCTAAAGAATGGATTCACAGAGCAGTAGATATTGAAATTTAAGGATGCGTTCTAACACAGAAATGCAAGAAGCTCTCAGACTCCTGAAAGGCATCAGAATACAGTATAATCCTGCTGATAAAGAAAAGAAAATGACAAGCAGCCAGTAGAGCTTCCCAAATGTCTACTGAAAGAATAAAGGGCAGCGAGAATGTGCTGGAAATGGAGAGAATTATATATAAATGAGCAGAGCTGGACAAAGATAAGAGCAACCAAATCTGCACTGAGGTAATTTTAGTTAAAGAAGAAACAGTGAATAAAAGAATATTTGAAGACATCGCGAATAGAAAAAGACAGTAATGAGAAATTAGACCAATAATAAATGATCAGGAGGATTACCTTACTAATGATTCAAAAAATGACTGAGCTGCATTCACTGTGGGTTTGGATTGTTGGGGTTTTTTTTAAAGTTTGGTCTGTAAAAAAAGAGAAATTAGAAAAGTTGGTATGGACAGCTAAGTAGCAAAGAAAACTGTTATCCCTGTATGGCTGGCTCAGGAGCCCAAAGCCTTTACCTGCCTTTCCTAGGACAGACTCACCTGGAGGCAGCTGTGTTTTCCCAAGATCTCTGCCTTCACTTCAGGGACAGTTTGCTGAACCCAGAAAGTTTCAATGAGCCATTGCTATCAATGAAATTTGCCTTCATTGTATTTCTACAGCAAGCTACACTAACATTTGCAAAAGGGGTCCTGAGCTGGGGCATAAAATAAGGAGTTTGTATCAAACCAGACCTTTCTGACAGTTTGCATTAATTCTGGGAGGTGGAAATAGCCCTGTGCATAGAGAAATGTGGAGGTAGGGAGCTACACAAGGCCGTGGGGGCAGTTCTCCTTCCTCTGAGACAAGATCAGGAATAGTATCTATTTTCCTCAGATCCCCTGGGAAAAGCTTGCAAAACTTCTGGAGGCAGCGTGCTCCCAACCTTTTGTCCTATAAGTTGAGAAGTTTTCCTAAGATCAGAACAACAAAATGTGTTTCAAGCAGACCAATTTCTTCCTTTTTATTGCAAGTGGACGTAGGGAACACGCACCCCCTCCCATTTCACTGTCCTCTTCAGTACCATATTTATTGTATTGATTATTACATTTATCTGCCTCCTTTTGAGATCAATTCTATCAACCTTTTTGAACCTTGCATTGGCATTCATCCTCTCAGCTTTCTTAGAATTGTCCCCACAGTTGTTAGAGTTGTTTAAGTGTGAGGCAGCAAAAGTGCAGTGGTGCTGGAGAGCCCCAGCAATACTAAACCTCATGGCCTAATTAGATCCCACTCCTGTTCCACACTTCAGAATGGCATTTGCTTTTTTCATCCAACATCACATTTGTGTGGTGACTCCTCTTCAGTTTATGGCCAGATAATTATCTGCAGTGATTTTGCAGAGCTTATCACTTCACAGTGTGTTGGTGCTTCATTAGAGATCTGTCTGTATTGAATGCCACCTTACTGATTCCAGAATGTTTTTCCATCTTATCACCATTTTCAGTTCTAATCTTCCCCCTGCAGATCCTCCCAGCTGCTTGGTTTCATATACATTTCATTTTACTCTGTTTCACAATCTCAATAAATAGTGAAATACAAGTGGACACGGGAAGGATACTTGTGGGATTCCACTTATTATGTCTTCAGAGTTTGATTTACCAACAGAGTTTGCAAAAGACCTCTCACAAAATCTTCTAATATATTGAAATAATCTTGGAGATGATCACTGTCTTAGCAACAGGATGCAAGCAAAAATTGCTGTGAACAGGAGGCTGGCATCTTTTAACTACAACAGTGACAATTTAAAGGAAGTAGATAATACGTGTTTAATGTATTTCGTATATCAGCGTATAATTTCATAATAAATTTGGCACTTTTATATTCTAGTCAGAGCCAGACAAATTATAAAAAAACCCTCTTAAATGTTAGAAATAAGAGTAAAAATGATAAGAATTAAATTCTTTCTCCGAAAATCAAAGTCATGCTTTGTTATGCTTTGAAACACTGCAATTATATGGAAAGGACATACTGGAAAGACTAAAGAGACAGCCAAGTATGGTAAATTAAAGCTTGGAGTGAAGGGCTGAAGCAGCCAAACCGGTAACTGACTCCACGTTGCAGAAATATTGTATCACAGCCCAAGGAGGTGATCATCATTGTCCTTGTGTCTTTGGGGAGACCGCACGTAGAATTCTGTACACAGCTTTTGGCACTCTAATACTGGAAAGGTGTCAGAGAACTAAACACAATTCAGGAAAAAACTGAGAGCTTATGTGTAGATTAGAGAGGATGTTTTGAAGAAGGATTAAAACAATTAAGATTTGCTAAGTAATGACTAAGAGGAATATTACAACATCTACAAATATTTGAAAAGGAAGAAATAAAAATTTTCAGAGATATACAATGGATCATAATAATGAATGTAAAATGAAGGCAAAAAAGCAAATATAACCAGAATGCTAGGAGAAGCTTCCAAACTCCATGGCCAAGGTATGTGTCTATTGGGAATTAATGGAAACCTCTTTGTCAGCAGGAGCAGAACTTGCCTGAAAGACTCGCCAAAAGCCAGGAAACGGATGTCATCTTAATGAACTTTTTGACCATATGACAGAGTGTTATCTAACTTCCATCTAACTTTCTGTCTCACTTAACCACATCAGAAAATAGACTCTAGATTAAATTTGGAGTACGGAGTTTGAAAAATAGGATCTTTTAGTAAAGCTTTCCAGAAGGCAGTGAAAGATGATCAAGTCAGGCAAAACTGCTACTAAAGATGTCTCTCAGACTTAATGAATAATTATTGCTTGCTGCTATTAAAAGATAAATGGAATGTTTAGTTCTGTTCTTGTCTGAGCAGCAGACCAGCAAGCGGAAGAAGATACTTAAAGAAAAAAAGGAGTGTTCTGGTCACATGGATGATCACCTCTCCCAAGTGACAGGTGACAGGACGAGAGGAAATGACCAGAGGAGGTTCAGATTAGAAATCAGGAACAATTTCTTCACCAAAAGGGTTCTTGGGCACTGGAAAAGCTACCCAGGGAGGTGGCTGAGTCACCAACCTTGGAGTTGTTTAAAAGATGGGTAGATGAGTTTCTCAGGAATCTGGTTTAGAGTGGACAGGTATGGTTGGTCTTGATCTCAAAGGTCTTTTCCGATCAGATGATTCTGTGATTCTATAAGGTCAGGTTAGATCCACTTCGAGTACTGGGAATCATAAAAAGATCAAGGCCCCTCTCTCAGATGATTCCCACATCTGCATTTGTAGTAATGATCCCACAATTCATACTGTTAAGAAGCATCCTGTGCCAGTGGAACTAAATCTGCTGGAATTTCTACATATGGAATTATACATTCAGCTTGTGAAATATTCCACTCATTTGAAGCAAAAGCTGCAAATAGCACTTTCACTGGAAGAGAACCAAGGTCATACTTATACCAGGTGAGTTCACCTGCTTCAGCTTGAAATACAGAACATTCTAGCAAATAAATGAGAAATGGAACATTAAATCTATTATAGCCCTTTCCTTCCTCCATAAGTGAAATGGAAGTTAACTGGGGCATGCCATGTATTTTGATTTCCGTTATGTCTTTAATTATTGTACCCTAGGAGTGTCAGGTGCTTTGCAAACAAATAAGAGGACAAGGCCTGAGGAAATGACAATCCCACAAGATCACAAGCGTTAACATGACCCTTACTAAAGTAGCTCAAGGTGCTGAGCAGAGAGCCACTGAGTAGAACATTTCCAAGTATTCCTTGTATTCAGGATTTTGTCTTTTGTAAAAGAAGAAAGAAGTGATGACTTAAATAGCTGATGCAGAAGTTAAATGGAATCTCAGAGGATGTATATAAAATGGTTAAATAGGAGAAAAAAAGTACTACTTTTTTTAATTAATGCACATTAATCCTTTTCCCTATGAAAAAAATCACTTGACAGTATTTCCATTGTTTCCACCGTAAGATGTTGTTTCAGAAATGCTATCTGAACCTGTTTTTAAAACCTAATTCAGATTATGGAAATGTTTAACTGCAGTCCATGTATATTTGCTGATTTTTTAAAAAAACTATTGTGTGAATTTTTTAAAGATAACCAGCTTCTGGTGCAGTTCTGTAGCTCACACGACTTATTGGTGGGAATTTTCCTGAGAAACCTATAGCTAGAGAAAGAGTCTGCTTCTGTTCTTCAACAACCACTGTTGTAAGAGAAAACAATTGGTAACAAAACAGAGATAAAGAACGGAAATTTTGTGCTTTGGCAGACAGATCTGCATTACCTTATACATGATTATTAATATTCATTTTGTGCCCTGGGGTAGTCACACAATGCATCAAGAAAAATTTAAAAGGCATAACTTATCAGAGCCTTTCAATCTCTTTTAAGAAATTTCATTGAGTTATATTAAATTGGCAATGTCAAAATCCAGAGGCTGCTCTCCGTCTCTGACGAAGTTATCAAAATCAGATGAAAGAAAGCTATGCTACAATTGTTAGGCAGGAAGCCTGGCCAGGTTTGCTGCCATACTTGCTGATGAAACAAAAGCTGTAGCTTGTAGAGAACAATTGAATATTTCCATGTGTTATGCCAGTAATAGCTTTCCCTGTAGAGCAGTGTCTTGCTTCCAGCTAACAGTAATGCTCGCTACCTAAAATCTGACAAATGGACTGTGTTCAAAGTTGGCTAATTGGAATCTCAGTAGTGTGGACGTGACTTTTGTTCCTTAAAGCTATGACAGCTCGTCTGTTCTGAATGATAACTTAAATAGAAAGCACAGACTACTCTTTTGTCAACCACAGTCACAATTAGCAATATAGAACAGAATTATTGTGAAAACAAGTTTCTATACATTCTTGAAGAATTTGAACTGATTCAAAAAGAAAAACCTCTTAAACATGAAGATAAAAGAGTATGGTAAAATATCTTCTATAATATTGTTCTTGAAGCCTAAAAAGAAGATAAAATTGAATCCAGTTTTGGAAAGTTTAGGATTTGAGATTGCTAGACATATTTAATAAATAAATACCTTTAAATAATAAATTTTAAAAAAATTATTTAGTTAAAATAAACACTCTGCAAAAGTACAAGTTGTAGGATATGGAGGAGGCATAATTAATTACTGCATTTGATACTATATTTTCTCCTAAAATATGTGATAAATGCTGTCAATAACTGATTGTTTACATTGATTTTGGACTAGGCTGAATACTCACTCCCCTGACTGCTTTCAGATGGGAATGCATAATGGCAAATTAGCAGAGCACACTCATCTGGGTTATACCCGTTGCACATGACAAGGAATGCTCATTAACATTTGGAAAAAGAATATTCACAGTTTTTACAGCCTAATAAATGCTGAAAAAACACCCCAGTAAGCTTGATTCTGTTCTCACTATTACTTCAATTAACAATGTACTTTGATAGCAGATAGCTTAAACAGGTAAGTGAGCAACATCTTTGACTTATTGGCTCTGTTTAAATGCCTGCAGTTTGTTATTTGCTTACATCAGACTTAAAGCACGAAGACGTAGGAAACAGCTGTAGGAATCATAGAGACAGCATTTGGACTTCAGATAGTCTGATCAGTAATAAAAGAATGAGGTGAGCTCGTGGGTGTGTAGGTTTTCAGGATTGACATCTTTCTATTGGTTAACTCCATTGAGGTCAATGGAGTTGAAGCAACCAAAGTGAAAAAATGAACCGATATTTTCTGATTGTAACTTAAATAGGTTTCTTGAGTAAATCTCAGGAGCCAGTTTGTTAAATTCAGAGGGTTCAGAAGGTGGGAAAAATACCTCCCCCCTTATAAAAATGTAATTATTACAGCCATTTTAAGTGACCTACAAATTAGTTACAGCAAACTTCCTGAAACTTTGGAAGAAAACGTGGGATAAACTTGGCAAGACTCTTTACTATCTGTTCAAACTGAGCTCCAACTCAGAGACCTTGCAAATCTTTTCCATAAATACATTTTTATCCAATGCTGTGGCAAATCATTGCTGAATACATTAACAATTCCAGTAACCACTTACATATGCAAGTTCTTTTTCATGTGACTCATCACTATCAATATATCTCACAAATGAAACAGAGAATAAAAAAGATTGAGTTGATTTGTAATTCATAAGTCAGTCAAAAATAACTTTTTAAAAAACAGCTTGGGAAATTTGTCATAGTCTCAAACCAAAAAGCCTTCACCTTGTTCTGAAAAGCATAAGTAAACTGACAACAAAAAAACCAACAAAGTATTTTAAAGAAGTATCTTGTCAAGCAGTAACTGAATAAAATAACCTTATTTTACTAAGTCTTCGCTATTTCAAGGCAGCAATTTCTACTCCATGTTCAGCCCCCTCTGACTACAGGACAAGTCAAAACCAGATCCATGCGGGGATTTGACAAATCTGAACTACTATTAGGTTTGAGCATGACCTAATACATGGCAAGGGAGGCCTCTGTCATAGCTCCTTACTGTCCTTGCACATCCAGGTGAAACCAAGACTAAAGACTCAATTCAGTTCTAGAGTAGCCCAACTGGCCTCAGCGTCTCTCAAGAAGTGAAACCACTGGTGATAAGAAGGCAAAACCCTGTGTCTAGACTGTTTGTGAGGGTTTTGAGTCATGTTCTTGAGGAGTATTGCAAAAGTGAGCTGGCAAAGCTGTTGAGGATTATCATAACCCTTGTGTATCTATGCTAATTAAATTCTGAAAGGCACTCATGTTTGCAGAAAGCTCAGTCCTGTATGTACGTACGTAAGTGTGTGTGTGTGTAGGGATTCATTCCAGAGACCACTGGCATATAAAATACAACTTTATATTAATTGTCCACTCTCTTATATCATGTCTGTGTATTTAAACCTGCAATGCCAGGATCTAAAATGAAGGTGCACGAAAATACTGAGTCTGATTCCAATTTACACTAAGGTAGCCGTTCCTGCTTTTGACTGTGTTACGAGTCTGGAAACGGGGGGTAAATCTCAGCTGAGAAGATCTTGTTAAAGGCTCCTTTTCATTGCTCAACAGGTATCCAAGACTTCATGCAGATTAGAATCAGGCCCCACCAAAAACCAGGACAGTACATATCCAGGTCACTAATAACCACAGCTTTAAGGCATGGGAACATCCATAATTAAAACTTCAGAAATTCAGAAAATGAAACACTATATTTGCAGTTTGAGTCACATTAAGCCCGATTAAATAGTGTTATTTTTCTCATCTCATAGAAAACCTTATTTATATTGTTAGAAGAAGTGTCTGCATAAGCATCTTTTTATTGTATAGTTCATGAAAATTACAGAGGAGTAAGGCTGTTTATTAACTGGAACCTGACAGCATGAACACACGTGGTCTTATTTGCATAATAATTCATTTTAACTTCTGTGGAACTACAGACATGAGCAAGCACCTCATGTCTTTAAAAGTTAGTAAGATCAATCTGTGCATGTTTTCTTCCTTCAGTATTGTTAAATTTGGCCCAGTGTAACTGCACATGACTACTGGGCCGTGTAAATATAAAGGAAGAGTTGATGCTTGTTCACATACTGGTTTATACTGTAAAATAATATTTACTAATCATACAATTTCAAGATAGAATGATGCTATGCATGATACTTTCATTACATTAAAAATCTAACAAATCCTTTTTAAAAGGGAAGGAAGGGTGTGTATCAGTTCAATGCCACTGTAGTGATTTGGTGAGGTAATGGAAAAAAGCAGTGCTCTGTTTGTAGAAGTTACTATTCCGCGAGTAGTTTTTGCTATATTTTCTGTTATATTGCTATTTGTTCTCTAGAATTGAGATGAGAAAATTTACATGTTTATTCTTATACACTGTCCTTAAGAAAATCAGATATATGTCTCCTGGAATGGAGGTAGAATCAATATACAGGACTCCCATTTTGCCTTTTTTATTTAACTAATACTATCACAAAAACTTTTTAGCTTTGGATGAAAAATCACATCTCAATGACTTTACAGAACGTCAAAAACTGTTAGGTTAATATAAGAGATTTTTAGCTGCTTGCTTTTATTCTCCTGCGTATGGCTCTCACTACCCTTATAGTCCTTCATTTGATCATAACACTGGTAATAAAACTTCACTTCACCTTAATAAAATGGAGTCAAAGCATCTCATTTCATATATTTCTATTTTATTTTAAATAGACACTGATTACTGATCTGAAAACATACCATCCTATACCTTTCTGCCTCATTTTTCCATTTATATCCATTGTTGACTGTGATGGAATTGTGCTAGGAAAACAATATGATCCCAGCCTTGAGAAGATGTCTCTCTGCTAGGTCAAACCATTTGCCATAATGAAAATTGCAAAAAGAAAATAAGTGCATTCAGTAAACAGTCAAGAACACAGGCCTTTCTTCTCTGTGCCTCATGATAACAGATTGGCCTTGCCAACTTCCATCACAAAAACATTTTCATCTGTAGAAGATCTTATAATTCTTGTTTTGAGTGATTGCATTTAGATGACACATAGCAATAAATATGAACTTTATTTTATTTAGTGACCAGTGCCTCTGAAAGGCTGCAAGCCAACTAGAACAGCCCAATACTGAATACATAAAACTGCTGTTAAAGAAGGTTAAGGCTGTGTCATAAACTATCTAAAATGTTATTATTATTTCAAGCTCAAGCCAATGTGTTGGGAGAAAAGAAAAGGATACAATAGCGGGAGTGAAAACACCACCAGAGAAAGGAAAAGTTGCTCTAATAATGACTTTGGGATGACTTCAGTAGAAACAAGAGCAGATCCACTGCGGATTATATAGTCTACACCAAGGATATTGCATCAAAATCATTCAACTCCCAAGCCACAAGAGATTTTTTTTTTTAACTAACAGTCTTTTTAAGCAACCTGATCCAGTGGGAGGTGTCCCTGCCCACAGCAGGGGGGTTGGAACTGGGTGATCTTTAAGGTGCTTTCCAACCCAAACCATTCTATGATTCTATGACAGAGTCTAGAAGATGCAAGAATTTGCCTCATTTGCAATGAATACAATGTGAACAAGGGTCATAATTCAGGAACTGAAAGCTAAACGACATTTCTTCTCTCTTTTCTGTCTCCATTACTAAAGATTTCACAGCTGAAATGTAGTTGATAATGTTCATGCAGAACAGAAAGGTCCTATGCAGTTCACAGATACATAATTCAATTGGATTAGAAGTACAACTTCTTTGCAATCTATCCCTACCAAACAACTTTGTCAGCTATCTTGTTCCCAACATCTTTCCAACTTCATAAGCTTTTCATTAAGCGTTAACAAACATCAGTTACCTGTGTTAAGCAAAAAATACACTAAAACCTATTTTAGCAATTTGGTTTACTCATTCATACTGCCACCAAAAATACAGCAATTTTATATATTTCACTATATCTTTGAAACCACATAATTCCTAATCAGTCATAAATACAAGTTTCTCAGTTAAGGTCGATGGGACACTGTAAGATCACCTAAAGGCTCAATCAAACTACCAAACAGATGATTTCTGCACAATAGTGCTGTTGTAGCTGTGATACTTTGTGGGTGTAAGAGAGGAGATGATGATACTTGTGACTACTGTAATGAAAAATGTAAATTTGAAATTATTTCTAGCTTCTGCAAAATGCAAACTATTAACTAAGTTATATGGCTTGAAGAATGACTTATGATTTCTGTTTGAATTGTACATCTGGTTGAAATGTCTGAAATTCACAATCTAATAATCTGCTGACTGTGAAACTCTGTTTTGATTTGGATTGTGAATAAAGAATATGTTAAATTTTTCTTCCACCCCATGCCCCAAGGACCTGAAAAGAAGGTAAATATTTTTTGCTATGAATTCACTTACATTACGTTACATCACATTGTAATTTTTTTCCCCTTCCAGTTTACTTGCTGATGGATTTATTTCTCTCTGGTTTTTTATCCCCTTGAGTTTTACAATCCAAGGATCCTGGAAAGTGAAGCCTGTTCTGTAGCTGTAAAACTGACATTTACAGTAGAAATTTGCTACATCTTCTTTGCTCAAAAAGAACTCCCCCACAAGAGAACAGAACATCTGAATGGCATCTTCAACACCTTGGCATATCTTGTATAACTAATCTAGTGCCAGACACTGAAGAATTAATTAGCCAGTACCTCAGTACTGAAAACATTATTATAACAAGCAGATAAATGTCATGTACACAGACATGATGGGGTAACAACTTTCTACTTTGATAACGATGTAGATTTGAATTGCAATCTAGAAGCAGAGATCATGAGGGCTTTTCTTTGCCTACCTCTATGGAAAGTCTACCTTCCATAAGAAAAAAAAACAAGCTTTTTTTTTTTTTTGGTAATATCTTTTCTTTCTGTTTCTATCTGCAGTTATGTGTTCTACAATATGGGAAGGAAGCTGGATGAGAAAAATGTTTCTCTTTAGAAGTACTTAAATAAAAATCTCTATTTTCTGTAAATGAAATATCTTTATCACTATACCATATTATTTCTGTTATAATGTATGAAGTAGAAGATATGAAATACTGCATATACTGAAATTAAGTGCTGTAATTTTAGGTTAATCACTGAAAAAAAAATTATAGCTTGATAATGAGGTTAAGAATGAAAATGTGGTATATAAAAAACCCTTATGTGATATACATTTCAAATGCAGCTTTAATCAACCCCTTATGGAGGAGTGTGAAATCTAAGCAATAAAAATGACATACTGCCTGAGAGAGTTTTAAAGTGGCATGAAGTTATATCCTAAAAAGAGGCTGGATAACCTCACAAACAGGGTTATTGGACATCGGATGTCAACTTTCCCAGGAAACTGATTGGGGCTGACAATTCTTGGTACCAGTAATTTCCAAAACAGCTGCTCCATACTTGTAAGCAACATAAACTAATGTGAGTGTTAGCATAGGTGTCTCAAAAACATTTTGCAGTGTTATTATAAACAGGCTAATTGAGACCAGGTAGCACACACAGACTTTATAGACCATGAGCATCTCGTGAAAGAAAGAGGATTACTAATGGTTATAGACAGAGTGATAATTGTAAGAGCTTATACTTATTTTTTAATGAAGTTTACAAATGTAACACTTCAAATCCACAAGTCCCTCTCACACTATTAAGAAGTGGACCCTAGAATGCTTATTAACTTCATTAGAAATATCAAGTAATGAAGCAAGGGACATTGCATATGTTGTGATATTACTGTGGCTGTAGCTAACACTAGGAGCTGGGTTTCTTTTACAACAAAGAAAAAGCTCAACAAATTTAACATGACAAAAGATAAATCAGTGCTCTTGAAAAGCTATTAAGCCATAAGTGTTAATTTCCCTTAGTTAAATCTTTGCTCCATCACCTTGTTACATATGAATCATTTCATAAAAGTGAAAAAATGGTGCTTTAGAAATATTAAAGTCACAGTTTTATGTCTTCTTGAATAGGTCAGGTTCTTAAACTTTCAGTAAAGGGTACCTAAATGCAGCTATCTTTGAAAAAGCTGAAAAAAGGTGACACATATAGTGCAGTGGAGAGAATCCGTGCAAAATCAGGAATACAGACATATCTCAAATAGATCTCATTGACTTTTAGAAACACTTTGAACAACAGCTGTAGCCACTGGGGTGCTGTAATGACATACCCCATTATAAAATGTAACACTAAGTAAATGTAGGAGTGGAAATTTAACAATTGGACGTTTAATGGCTGCAATTATGGCAAAAGAATAATGAACCTATTAGACAGAAGAACTGGCAATTACTCTAAGGCTTATTGCAATACAGCTGTGAAAAAGTAATACAGAAGCATGCTTAAAAATTGTTATTAAAGGGGGATAATGCATTCTGTTTACCTTGACAGAAGCAATTTTTCTTCTGAAATGAAATGGAGCTTTCTGGCTATCCGACATGGGAGCTCAGATGTGATGGATCCCACTATTTAAAGGTAATGTATTTTCAGATATGCTTTTCTAGGTATAAATGATGTCTACACTAAGACTATAACGGCTAGATTTATCAGCCAACAAACAGACAGAGGAAGACGTTTAAGAACACACATAAATGAACAATAAATAGCATGCAAAAATCTAAGGTACCCTCCAAGCAGTCTGAGCAGCTACTCTTCATGAATGGAAATGTAAAATGTCAGTTGTCTCCTATCAAGACAGATTGGGTGCCAGACTCATTAAGTAGCTTACAAAATTCCCATGTTGGGATTCAGATATAACTTATTTGGCTTGCTTAATTTTCAGCTGTACACATCCCAGTGAGGGAAAGAAATAAAATCTGGTACAAGTGAAATGAGGGAGACTGTAGAAGAAAGCCTCAATTATCTTTTATGGAACTGTAGTATTTGATTAAAGCAGTAGACAATGCTCAAAATTTCAGTTTCCTTTAGATAGGCAGAGTCAACAATTAAGGGTAGAAAGTCCATTAAAATGTTAGTAAATTATACAGGATGTGTTGCTTGTCCACACTCTGAGCAATCTGACAGAAATCCAGAGGATGGCCGTGTCAACCTTGCGCAAGTCAACCCTTGAACTGGTGACTCTACATTAAGCAATGTGGAAAGTTGAACATTCCACAACAGTCGTGGCAGTGTTCCTAAAACATACACCTCATGCCCACCTAATGATCTGTATTTGTCAGCTTTCTACTTTATTCAGTATTTCACAAAGGATTTATTAAATACCCTGCAGCTCTTGGCCATGCATTCACACGAAAGAGCTCAAAACTTAAATATGGATCTAAATTTGGATGTCAGGGAGTACAAATAAAGAAAGAACTTCAGGGTCCATATCTTATCATTTGATTCAGACAGGAAGAAATGAAGACTTGCCCTTAAAAGGCAATGAAAATAGCATCAGCTGATCGAGAAATGGAGTCTTAGAAGACACAGAACACAATGCCTTGTGAATGGTGTCCTAAGATCAGGAACTAAAGCAATCAGAAAGTTATGCACTAGCAAAATTCTCATCAAGGGCTTTTCCCTAAGCTCACTTACATCACAGAAATAAATATGCACAAATATAGGTTTACTCTTGGCTTAAACAGCACAACTAACAATCTGTGTCTTTTGGTTCAGGGTCTGGGACTGGCTTTGGCTGCTTTATGCAACTGTGGCTGCTCAAAGCAGCTGTAAAACTGCTACAAGGGGCAATAAAAATGTTCCAGTTTGCTCTAAATTATTCAATAGGTCATTTAAGCCCAAGGCCAGTGCACAAACGTGGGTACAGAAAAAGTGGCTTTGAGCTATGGCTATCGGTTTCCTGGTATGGGAATTAATTTTGACAATGAAGGGGATGATATTGAAATTTGACATACTGACTTTACAGGTTTCTGTTTAAGAGCAATATGAAATGAAAATCAAGCTTTTCATAATGTACATCAAACATCCACCTTGGACCATGGTACTTTTTTGTTACGTACTTGGGCTACTCTATGTAACTAACTCATTAGTATACGTATGCCCTGCATACTGTCCTCCAGAAGTCTCTGTTTCTGCAGATAAGCCCCCAGATCACGGTGAGAGCAGGAGGGCTGTCAATCTAGGAGAAACAGGCTTTGAATCTGAGGCGTGGGGACGATACAGGCTATGGTGAAGCACGTTACAGAGCAGCAGAGAAGACCACTAAGGAGCTCTGAGGTAAATATAACCTGATATTACTTATCCAGAGTCAGAACACCATTGCTTCTGAAATGCAGGCTGTTTATTTATTCTTAAAATATATAAATATATAAATCTATTTGCAGATGACTTGGGGGTACTCTAGTGTGAAGATACAGTATAATTCCCCATAAAAATATCCTCTTTTTACTTTAAAGTATACCCTAAAGTTAGTGACACTTATACCATCACTCCTTAAGCATGCCTGCCAGACAAAATGTCATGATTCTATAAATGATGTCTCTTTTCCCACATACACTTCCTCCTTATTTCCCTTATCTTTCCCCAAGACACTGCTGTAGAGGGTTTGGACCGTACTTACCCTAGCAGTGCATTGCATCAGTATGGAAATTATACTCACATCTTTCAGTGTGTAAGTAGATGTTTTACCAGTATCTCAATTATTACACCTTAGACTGCAATGTGTCAGAGGTGTCTCTGGCTGGCAAGGCATTGTTTTCACACATTCAACCCAAGCATGGCTAAGAATGTAGCTTTAAAGGCATAGCCTGTTTGATTAGCGTTCCTGCGTCGGAAACCAGTGACAAACAGAAAATCCAAGGGGGTGAGCATGAAGGCAAGTGGAAAAAAAAAAGATACCGTGAAAAACTGCCATTAAAGCAGGATGTTATCCTCAGTTGTCATCTGCTGAGAATATATTTGTTCACCAAGTAATAAATAAACATATCCTCAGGTTCTCTGCTTTGAAATGATGCTACAGAAAACCGCATTGCTCCTACAATCAAGTTTGGGCTATCATTTAGCTTATGGCAAATAGATAGTATTAGTTAACTATGTCTGGAAGGAATGATTCATTGCAGAACGAGCAGCATTATTTTGAAGACCTCCTTTCAAACTTCTCTGCTCCCAAGAGATGAAGTGTATTACGTGAGACTAGAGAAGAATAGAGACTGTCTTTGAAGAAGCATTAATATGCAGTGCCATCTTTTAAATGTTTTAATTGCTGGTATTCAGCATTTGTATGAGTAAGACAGTCTGTTTATATACGATTTCTCTTTCTTGTTAACTTCCTTGTTCCTCAGAAATTGCTGAGAGTAGTTTGTGCTTCTTCTCTACGAGCTGTACATATTTATCTGGGTGCCCCTATGCTCAGTCTCCTTCAGAAAGAAAGCCCTTGCTCTTATGCTTTCTGAAAGTTCTTACAACATGCTTTTTGCAGAATGGTTATCTTTCAAATATTACAGACTGTCACTATTAAAAAAAAAATAGGTACTATACAGAAGGATAAAACCAGACTGAATCTTCTTGAATGTAGTGATATAATTAATTCTAAAAACTGCCATTTGGATAGTCAATACGCTAGGGACAGACACTCAGGATAATTATTATCCTATAAAGCTTCCTTTTTATTTTTTTTCCATTTTTTTTTTGTTTTATTCTCATGCTACTTCAGAACTTTTTAAATGAGCTGTAGGTTGTCCTGGTTCATTTAGCTCCATCTGTCTGCTTCGAAAATGTTTTTATTATGTCGTAGACTGCCTACAAGTGTCTTCTTTCTACACTAACCTTTTAAATTAAACATGTTAGCAGAGTATGAGAGCTTGCTAACCAAGGATTTGCCCTGTTTTCCCAAGAGGTTCCTCTCAAAGAAAAATTCTCTTTTCACAAAAAAATTGCAGAAATACTGCTTACTGTGTTGGGGAAAGTCAGGTCTGTGCAGGGAAGTGCAGGACAGGTCTCCATACCGGTGGCAACCCAAGGCTGGTTGGAGCACCACGTGGAGATACAGAGAGTATTGATAAGTGGCCCCGTGACCAAGCTAAGAATCCCTGCTGTGACACTGAGGGGATGAGATGTTTTGGATCCAAGCTGCGTAGTGTCCATCTGTGTGGGTGTGTCTAAATAGTAAGGCAGAAACTCTACAATGTAAGACACATCTATCAACATGGCTAAAAATGCATCCGAAGGTGAATCTATCTGTGAAGATCAGAGTGCATTGTGAAGAGATGCATTAAATGGTATAAGTGGAACATCCACGGCCATTAACTTCTCAGTAAGTGGGAAACATCAGCTCAAACAACACTGTGGTACAGACACTCTCAGGTCTGGTCTCTAAGGAGTTAAGCATTCCCTGACACCAGACTACAGTATCAAAATCCTAACTGGGATAACTTATAAACCCCTAAGTTCTGACTACTCTGGGGAAACAAATATGACTAATTAGCACATATGTTTTTAATGAGTGTCTGTGGTTTTGCAGACAGTAAAAGGTAACTCTGTGCACTGTTACATTTCTTCAGAGTGCAACTAGGTTGTATTATTTATAAGACAAAGACATGACTTGCTTAAGTTTTGGAAATCTGTGCTTTAGAACTGGACTGGCATCTTCATAGTTAGCACAGATGTACTGTTGCTTAAAAGATAAAAAACAACTGGTGCCTCCCAGAGACTCATAAACTCAAAGTACATCTGCAAACACCAGAAAATGTTTAGAAAGTTTGGGTAAACTCAATTTTTGTGAGAACTGTTCATCCCTAATTTGCAAGGATGAGTCATGTAATTGTCAGTGAGTGATGAAATAAGGAAGCAGGTGGTAGCGTCTGCACACTGGGTTATGAGTGGAGCGTTCTGAGACAGGATGTGTTTCAGTCTGTAGGAGAGTTACTGGGAAATGTGACAGACAGTTCTTTTGGTTACTGGACAAACAGAATAAATCTGAAAAAAATAGTTTAACAGCCAGGAAGATAAATGCGCTGGCTCTGTTATAAAGTCTATTCTAAGAAAAGAAAGATGATTGCTTGGTTGACAGATGTGAAAATATTGCAGCCTCAAAAAATACAAAGCACTCTGAGGGCTCCTGTTATAACTGGCGCATCCAAAGGTAAGAGAATAAGGAACATCAGAGAGATATATTTGCATCGAGGAAAAAAAAGTCACACCCTTTTTATTCTGCCCAATGGCCTTGTTAAAAAAAAACCACAAACCACCTTGTTGTAAAATTGACATCCACTCTGAGTTCTTCCTCTATAGCCCAGGCTGTCATATTGCCTGATATTTGCATATTCCCATGGTATTTGTACTGGTTGCAGATCTTTCTAAGCAGCATCATACCACAGAAAGTAATGTACCAAACATCCAGTAATACAGCATCCTTTGGACTAAAGACAAGAAAGGAAAAGAAAAACAAGTACAAATTCTTCCAAAATATTGTTTTGGAAACTGATAGACTGCATAACTATGTTGTACTTCTGGAACATTTCTAACCACTAGTCTTTACATGCTGCTATTTTGGCTGCTGAAAACAAAAAGCAGCTGAGACCAATGAGGTGGAAGTTCAGCTGCTCCAGTTGAGCTCAGAATCAGTTCAGAAATTAACAGCAGCGTGATAACAGGACGTGAATACACATGTAATGTACTTGTAAATTCTGGGAAAGCACTGCACAGTATTTACAGTGTAAAATTCTCCACCTGTAATAAACTAAGTGATCCTGTAGGCTTGTTGACAGGCACACCATGTTACAGATTACAGGGGGTAGGATTAAAATGCTCTTAATTGCTAGGTCATTAATGCACAATAATGAAACTTAGTAGAAGTATTGCTAACTGAAAAAAGCACTCAGAAGTACTCTGACAGTGAGATCAGCATTTCTGACCTGTCCACTTTGAAAGATGATAACTCTTTACTGAAAGCTAAAGGCAAATGTTTTTCCATTGGCTTGTTGCATTACAAGCCCCATTTAGGACTAAACCATCCGTACTGTGCCAGGAGATAGAAACCATGTAAACCACTACAGACTTGAGAGTCATTGTGGGATATCTACTCTATATGACTCTTCCTCACTGAATTTCATTTTCCTATTAGTAAAGTCTTTGAATGGACTCTGGCAAGAAACCTCCATGGCAAAGAAGTTAAATTCTCCAGTGGTCTGAAAGCTGCAGTTTATCTACCTGAACACTTAGCTTGGAGTGCTGTCTGAAAAGTGAAAGCCTTTTCCTTGCAACCAGTAAGCAAATGTAGCTGTAAGAAGAAAAGACAGGATGTGTCTTTTTGGACCAAGGGTGCTAAGTGGAATGAGAATCAAAGGTGAAGCAATACCTATCAAAGAGAATTTTCTTGTTTTCAGATTTTCAATGCTCTAAGTTTTTCGAGAGAAAAATGTCTCTAGGGCTAAGAAATGCTTTGCCCAGCATGTTTTTCTCATTATTGCCCTCAGTAACAAATCATGAATGTACTGAAGTTGCCAGGGTCTGTGCTTCTGTCATGTCTTTAGTGGAACAGTGCAAAGCAAATTAATTAAGTCCTGTTCTTTGCTTTATATGTTCTCATGCCTGTTAGTGAACAGGTTAACAAAGCCAATTCATATATATCAAAGAACAGCCTAACAAATTCTAGCATTTGTGAAACGTCGAGTAAATTTGCGTACTTACAGAGTCCAGAGCATGTTTCTAGACACTGTAATTCCTCCAGGCTTGGAAAATAAGTAGGTTCACAACAGCAATAGGCTTTAGGCAAACAGACAGAAAATCCACATCCCTGTGGTGGTGATAAATCTCCAGGACCATACCTGCCAACCTAAGTAGCATTCTTCTGCCACCGTTTGCTGATTTTATGCATACGTTCTTCTAGGAAATACAAGCCTGACCTACAAAATGATCTGGATAGTTCATACCAGCCACCAAATTACTGACATGCATGACTAAAAGGTATTGAGAAAAAAAGAAAGCTATTGCAACTGTGTCTGCAGGAAGAGCAGCATTTGGCAAATAAAACATTCCTTGAGGCAAGGTGGTTTTAAAATTGCATACAGGTCTATAGTTTTCTGCCCTTCTCTACTGCTTAGAAATAATTCTTTGGATAAATTAATTTCTTAATGACAATCAATTATGATACTTGGTGCTGGTTTATATTATATTTTGTAGATTTCCAGGTTTGTTCCACTGAGACCTAAACTTCCTGACCCTCAATACATTAAGCTAATGTACCTCCCACATTAATATAATCAGAAGATCACAGCACTTCCCACCATCTGTGATTTGCTTTCACAGTGATCAGTGCAGAAGCCATCAGGTTTCAGTTATGTTGTCCACTGTAATAATCTCCTTGCTATGTAGTTTTTAGTTCATTATTCTAGTGCAGTCACACTTTCAACAAAAAAAGTTGGTGGCTATGAGAAAATTTAACTTGCTGAATACAAAAAGAAAGTCAGCTCTTGTTTGACCCATTAGGTGCTATCTTTGATGGTACAACCAAGTACAGATAAGGACAAACAGACCAGCTTTGGCTATGCAAAGCCTTCTTCAGGTGAGGTTTTTTCCCCCTCAATAATTATAATAGCTGTTGCAATAAACTCTATGGCTTTTTCTTGAAAATCTCGCCTTATCTGTATTCTGAAACCATAACTGGGTTTTTTTCTACACAAAACTGAAACTCTAGGGATCTCAAAGTTATCTGTATTTTTTCTGTATGTTGTAGTGTTTAGGCACCTTTAAGCCATAAATAGTTCCAGCAAGGGGACATGGCTGTGCAACACTGAAACTGCATCACAAGTATTTGATATGGGAAATCAAGAAGTTTCCCTTGAACTAGCAGAAGGAATTGGGTTAGATTAGACAATAATTACAAGAATTGAAAACTCACATTTTTCCAAAACTATGCACAAAGACACATAGGAGAGAAAATCCTAAAGAGGGCTCACTGCATGTCAACAGCTTGTTCAGTTGTGTGATGGAGACAAGTACAAGCTCCCAAGAGTCGTTGGGCATCTGGGCTTGGTTTGGAGGCTCCCTCCAGTAACAGAGGTTACAGAGCAATACAAACAGGAAATGCATAATAAATCTCCATACTTTGTGAAACTCATAAACTTATCTTACAGGCTGGCTACATGATATATTCTCTTTGAAAATGTTATAGAAAAACTCATGCCAGCCACAGTCCATCAATTTTATGAAATGAAATTTAATGAATGCAGCAGATTCCCATAGCATAAGAATAACTACAGAACCATCATGAATAATGAACGTAATGAAAGAAATATACCTCCAAGCACAAAACAAACTACTGACTGCATCATCAGATTAAAAAAAGAGTGACTTAAATAGCTATTTGCAAATATCATTCTGTAAACAAATTTGAATATAAAAGCCACGTAGAGTTTGTTATTCTTCAAATTTGTGTAAAGGATTTGTCTTCTCTGAAATGACAGTCCATTCAAAGTACAAAGGAAAATGTGCTGAAGGTGCCAGTTTGATTTACCAGAAATACCAGGAAATAGGGCAGAATACAGCTGAGCATAAACTCCTACCAAAAGTTATCCTCAAGTGAGTGATCACCAGGGAGTAAAATGTTTGTGCCTCCACTTCATAGAGATATCAAGGAACAACAGTGCACTTCTCGCTAATCAGTACCATTGCCACTGTATTCTGGAAAATTGTACTCACAGAGGTTTAGGACTTCCTCTATTTTACTGTCCCCAAATATAAGACAGAGTTGGATCAAAAATGGCCCTCACCTTTCCCCAAGCTGACATAAAAATACACAAAAAACCCCAAATCACTTGCCTCCTGATTCAGACAACAGCTTTAAAATAAAAAGAAATGGATTTTCCTTTGTTTTCCAGTGTACTGCATACCATATTCAGGCCAGTATCACATATTGAAAGATTAGAGAGTTGATAATGTGATCACCTGGCAGGGTTGGATCAAAGATAACTCTAAATACAGATAAGTGTTTGCTACCCAGTTCAGGTTGTCCCCCTTTAGCTGTGTTCGATCTGAGCCTTAGAAAGGCAGGGTTTGAGGATGAACCTGCCAGTGTTCAGCTGTCTTGGCAAAATGTAGATTTTTCTATCATCTTGCTGCATTTATCATCTCCCTGCCAGCCTGCACGGCTCCTCATTAAAGGGGAAGGTGAACTCATAGCAAAGAAGAGGGAGAAACAAACATCCCAAATTGTATGACTGTCTTCAAAATACTTCTCAGAAAGTAACCCTTAAACTTCATTCTGAAAGTTAGCTGTGTAGCCCTACCCTACTGTCAGTGTAAATAACCACCAAGGTAGGGCAGGTGAGAGGAATCGGGGTTTATCTCCTCCATATATTCTTAACTAAAGAGGAGCTGTGCTTCAGTGGGAATCTGGGATTGCATTATAGCACCATAAAGAGCAATTTTTGTTGTGCAAAAAATGGTAAACAAAACAGCAAGGATTTATCCTGATAATGCTGGATCTATCTGTACTGCTGTTCTTTCAGATAATTGGTAAAAACTTGGCAAAAGCAGAGAAGGCACGTGTATGGTCCTGTGTCTGGTGTGAAGTTTAGACATCTGGAATTTTATAGAGGGTAGTTACATCTTGGATAATTCATCTCTTGCCTTAACTGATGCACGTGTGCTCCTTAGTGCCAAAAGCACACATGCTCTGGGTAGCATGGTGTTACCTTCAGCATGGACAGAAATGGTTTTGGTTGATTATAGATGTAGTAAGGGAAAAGAAACTGACTTCAGTTAATCAGAAGCTACTGTCTGTTGTGCACAAGAAGTACCAAGCAGAAGGTATGAACTTATGGGTGACACCAAGATAGAATGGAAAAATTGACAGGGAAGAGAAAAGTAGGAGGCAAAGGACTACGAAATGAGTGATGCGGATGTTAATTTGAATACAGAAATGTTAGTCACCCTAAAAATGTAAACAAGATGTGTTTGAAAGGATCTCAGAATTAATCAGAGGCTTATTCATGCAAAGCAGTGGTATGCGTGGGGCCTAGTATCAGTAACTCTGCTTCTCACTGGCTTTTCTTTAATGTTTCAGGAAGCCAATTAAAAAAACACAATTATAAGCAATCTGGTTATGTCATTGCATTTCCCGGATGGTAAGTCTGTAAAATGATTCTTGGACTTTGTATAATTGGGCCCACAGATGTCTCTCGGAGGAACTGAAATGTATGTGGAAAAGATACATGGGTTTTTGTTTGAGTTCATTTGGAATGAAAAGGCTCAGCCCTACTGCAAAGCATATTTGTGAAGCTGGGAAAAAAATATAAATGTGGTTGTTGCCATCTGGCTCTTTCAAAATGATCCCTACAGAGATCTGTCTCTGTCTATTTATACCCTATCCATTGTCATCGTATCTGACCGTCCTGCGAGACAGCACTCTGGGCCAGAAACATATAGGATGATACTCTGGAAATTATGGAGATGATCCTCAGTGAAAATCAGCACAGTAAGATTAATGAATGAAGCACAGCATTTACACCAAATGAGAATCTGCCCTTAAGAATGAATTGCCCATTGTTAAAAGATTTCAGCAATATGCTTATTATGGCTGTTTTTATTTTAGTGTGCTTACCCTGCCTCAGAGACCAGGGATAAGGTAAGATGGCTTTTTGTTTTCCTCTTTTGACGAGCGTTTCCGTGTATGTATAAATGTGGTCTCATCTCTCTAAGTGCATCCACACACACAAATACCTATCGTGTCAGAAAAGCTGATATATCCACCTAGGACATTCTCCATAAGAAGCAGGGCTAAGAGGAGGCTGGAGGGGCACTGAAGAGAGAGCAATTAAAGATAAATATCTGTAAATTAAATACAACTACTGTATAGCTAAGAATCAGGGTATGTAAGCAGTGTTTGCTATTTCATATTAATATTCAGACATGCAAACAGAATACTGTGTTCCTCTGAAAGCTCTTCCGTTTGTAGTTTTTGCGTGTGTATATCCAACTGCCCTTCCCCTTTATAGAGCTCCCTCTCTTTCTTTAAGGTAATAAACCCCCTATCAGGACCTACCCAAGGCTCTCTTTCAGATTAAAAGCATTGTGTGCATCTGCTCAAGAACAGGGACAATGCCATGAGATTTAGGCATCCATTCACACTATTAAAATGTTAATTATTCACAGTAAAAAGTCCATGAGGAAGACACAAGAAAACGTGTTAACAATATATTAACAACAAAGGTGGTAACAAAAGTTTCTTACTTGATTTGCAAGGGAGAGTTGGTTTCAAAAATTAATAGAGGCCACATTCAGCCAATCAGTTTCTCCTTTCCTAATTTCACATCCCACACAAACAACAAAACTTCTCAAAATATTTGAGCAGCCAAGAGGAAAAAGCCACACAAACTCCATGGGGTTCCTTGGTACAGCTTAAGAAATGCTGTAAACATTGTTTGTAAGCAGTGTTCTATTGGCCTGTGTAAACTGTATCACGAAGCCTCTCAAGAAAACCCCAACGAACACAACCTCAACACCTCCCCCCAGCCCCAACATAATCTTTAAAACTAAGAAAGTTTACTGAAATTTTGTTCTTTCTTATCAAATCCAGTCTAACCCTGGGCAGGGAGCTCAGACACTTGCACTACTCACATAAAGCATATTTCGCCAGATCCTATGGTCTCTCAGCTTTGAATTGTTTAATGATTTCTGAAAGCTATCAAATGGGTTTCCATATAATATCGCAGACCTAGCATTACTTAGGCATGTAAAGACAGCATAAAAATCACCAGTTCTTCAAATATGACAGAGCATCTATAGTGACATGACATTGAATGGCTTAAATCTGCTCCCCTTTAACTCAGTGGGGAGAGTTACAGGCAGTTCAGTGCTGGTTTAAGTTTCCACAACATGTGCTAATTCCCTGCTGACTGCTGGCCCAGCACCAGCGCTGGTTGTTTAGGCAAAACACTGCTATGGAAATCCTTGCTAAGATCCAGGAAGGTGCACTGGGGTAAAGGACTGGTTGGAAGGGGTAAAGGGCTGGTTGGAATGCAAACACCCTAATTCAGTGTTCTCACTGACCCCTTCCTGGGCTCCACCTCACAGCAAATGGCTGGGATCTCATGCACTATTTAGTGTAGAAGGTGTGAAATTTAAATCAAAATCAGTCACAAGATTTTCTCCTAGTGGCAAATCCACTCAGTCTTACTTGAATTAGGAGGTATTGCTTAATTCATTCACTAGGATTTTCAGCCTAAACACAGCTGCCAATCTAAAACCAAAAACCAAACTAGTTCACGGAGAATGAAATAAGAGAACAGTGGTAGCTGATACAGGTGAACACCAGGTTAGTGTTAAAACCTTCACAGGACCTAGCCTTGGAAAGACTGTGAAATGTGAATATTCATCTGAGCTTGAATACAAGCTACACACAAGTCTCCAGTTATTCATTTTTCTTCAGCATTTTGCTATGTCTAACTCCTCCAGAGAGGCCTGGTAGCTGTATCTTTCCCTACCTTTCAGCCACCTCTTAGAAGAGCTTCTACTTTCCACCCTTTTGGGATCACTTTTGTGTCTTTTCTTCTAATCACACCTAGCTTCTTTGCTGGAAGTTGATTTTTCTTTCACATTTTCTTCTTTAAGAGAAATATCATTTTTCCAACTACCTTTTGTTCTTTGCTCTACAAGTTGCACAACTATCATTCTGCAGCTCCCTCTAAAAACTCTTCTATTTTATGTAATTACTCAGAGATCAAAATAGCAGAGAATGTCTTTTCTACTGTAGTTTTTTTAGAGTGTTTCTGATAGCTATATAATGAGAAAAGGCTTTGCACTATACTTCTCTTGTGTCCTAGTTGGATATTACTTGTGTTTAGAGCTTGACATAACAAGAGCTTGAAATTAATTTTCATGAATATTTGTTATAAAAAGAGGATACATTTGAAATGATAATGTTTAGATTCTATCAAGGTGCAATCGACCAGCTTGCAGACAGCAGAATAGAGGCTCAGGAGGACATTACTTAGGATCCTTGTAGGACTCAACATTCAGGACCAGATCCTCTGTTTGGCTTCAACAGAGCAATGCTGATGCACTCCCACACACAATCTGGCCTTGTTCTTTGCAGTGCTATTGCACCCAGTGCTTTTTATTTTTTTAATAGATTTGCTTTTGTCTGAGTCAAAGATTTGTTTTTTAATATTCAAGCAATTTTTATTTAAAAACAATCTTCTGTGATTAAAAGGTCTAAAATGCAACCAATCAACTCTGCATCATTGATAAGTGTCGATTCGGTCTCCATGTGCAAACTCAAAGACCTTCAACACACATTTTCCTTTCTGATGCATCTCCCACGGATGCATAATATTCCCTGGAAACTCTTCCAGAGATGAATGTGCTGAAATTTCACTGTGTAGGGGTAAAATACTATATTACGTAATATCAAATTTTAGACTCATATCAGAGATTTTCATCTGGAGATATTACAGCATCCAAAATGTAATATTCCAACTTCTGTATTCAAGCGTCAACTGTTGAACTGCCAAATAAATGCTCTGTCAGTTGCACCCCTTGAGAACTCCAGTGATATCTGGAGCTCAGCAGACAATTCTTACACTTTTTTTTCCCAGAATTTCTTAGGGGAGTAAACTAGGGGGCACTTATGGAAAAGCAGCATCCAAAAGTGAAACAGGGTTTGCATCTTCATGGGTTTATCGCCCAGCTTTCTGCAGTACCAGACAGGAATGGCAGGCAAACCCCAGAAATTAATAAGATTGTTTCCTGCATGTGCCTACAGGGAGCCTTCATTGACGTTAAAGCTGGACCTCTAAAGAGATGTCTAGACATTTTGCATGGCACTCCTCCTGCTCCTTTACTTAGGGTATTTTATTAGCATCCACACTGAGATATTACTTACGTAATAAGAGTTTATGACAGCACAAGTGCTTGTATGAGAGGATTGCACTTCATTAGAGCATATTTTCTGACATCGTGTATTCTTCATTAACTTTTAAACATTTTACTAATTAGATTTTGCTTTGTGAAATGGACACTAAGTAGGATGGCTTTTATCCCGGCTCCTACTCAGTGAAAAATTATGGGATTGTGGGCAGCAAATGTTAATTGAATATACAGCAGTAGCTGAGTTCTGCTGCTGCCCTTCTCTTCCTGCTGCCCTTTTCAAGACTGAACGCAGCCATTATTGTTTGATTCCTTTGACCTCTTATAAGGGCAGCACAGAAAGGTCGGGCTGCTCTTTTCTTTCCTCTCCTCTCCTCCAGAGCAGCCAGCAGCGCAGACCTCTCCAAATCTCTTCCCATTGTTTTCCGTTACACATCTTCCTGCACAACTTACTTCTTATTTTTACCTCTGATTTAATGTTCTAGTACTAATACATCAAAAATGTGGCACCTCCAGCTCCCCAGGCACCTAGATAACATAACTAACATTTGCCATAAGATCAGATAGGAGCAGGAAAGACACCTAAAGCAAAATGTAATATAAACCTCCAACAGCTTCACCCAAATCTTTTTTCAGTCCACTTTCAGCCCATCTAGCTCTGTGAACCAAGGGGAAACAAGTGATCTGCCTCACAACTGGTCCTGAAATTTAACAAAGATGTCCACAGGAGTGGTGAGTCACTACCTCTGCCTTTCCACGTTTTTGTTTAACCCTAATGACCCAACCTAGTCAAAGCTTATGTGATCACAGACACTTCTGCAAGTCTGTCTGCCTCTGTCTCATAACTTTGGAGTTCATTGGATAATTTATAACTAATTTCACAGAAAACCAAAAGCCTCAAATATAGTTTCTGAAATGAGTTTCATGAAGCTCAGCAGCCAGCTAATAGGAGAGAGCCCCTGCTGGCACCTTGAATGTGGGAAAGGCAGCACAGTTTGAATTGTCTCTCTTTTGTTCAGTGTGCCCTGGTGCTGGGAGGAAGTAGCAAACAGGTGAGTCAGTGCATACATTTTAACTGACCAGAAGTCTATATGTAACTTTAAATCAGGCAAAGGATGTTTTGTTTGACCACCAGACAGGGCAGAGGCTGGTAGAGAATATGAGAAGGAGCTCAGAAGCCACCTTAACTTCAGAAGTTACTGCAGTAACAAGAAAGGGGTGGTAAGGGTAGCGTGGGTAAAGTCAGAGGGCACAGAGATATCACAGAGCATAAGGATCTTTAAGGGATGTGGGGGAATCTGGAGCCAAATCAATGGAGAAATGCAGGCTATTAAGGACAAATCTATTGCTACCTAGATGTTATTACTCTCAGAACTAGAAAAAGGGCTATGGCTTATGTCCCTTCACTGGCAATAAGTGCAGAAAACATTTCAGACAGGGCTTCTTCTAAGGATTCACTCAGATTATTTAGCTTTCTAGATCAAAGTCAACAGCTTCAAATGAATCTGGAAGACAACGGCATGAATGACATTATGGGTTAACAAGAAACTTCAGCTTTTATTGATATCAGCAAAATGAGATCAATAAATGCAGTCACATAACCTTCAAATGCTCAGGCAAGTCCGGTTAAGTCGTTATAAAAAAGTGTATCAGCACTTGTTCTTTTCAGATGTCAACATTTTTAGGCTGTGATAATACACAGAATTTACTGGTAAATTTTTTACTGTATTATCTTTGCAAATAGCCTGACTACAGGATCTGTGCTGTTCCCTGAAAGTGCAGGGCTTCCAGAGGACCCTTGCCCAAGCCTAATAAAGGGATTTATAAAACTGCCCATAGAAATCTCTGCATATGGGTTCAGGCTGGACCACAATGGCAATGCACTTATTAATTCAAACATTTTCTTACTAAGAGATTTTAGTACTCTCATTAACATTAACAGCAGAAGAGCAATATCTCGTTAAGAGGAAATGCACTAGCGGAAGGAAGAATGCTCCAGAGAGGAAGATTTCCATAAGGCTTAAAGATCCTTGGCACAGGATACAAACAAGTGACTTCTGGGGCTCAGAAAAGTTAACTTTCTTTGCTTCCAGAAGAAACATGGCTAATCCTGAGTTCAATTAAATATTGCCCCTAGGCTTGATTCCCATATCCAGTGATTTTGATGTTAACTATACATTACAAGCTATGAATGCACTGATTTTATGACTTGGATGTGGGTACCACTGCTTTGGAAAATCCAAAGCAAACATGTTTGGATTTCTCAAACATCTGATTAACATTTGCAAACTTTTTAATAGAAATGGGTAGACTACTTACTTGTTCATCACATGCATTTTCAGGCAAAATATTATTGAACTTGGATCAGTAATGTAAGAATACAAGCTTAATGTATCCTCAAGTAACTTTTTGTTTCCAGGAGCTTTAAACCTTTAATATTAGGAGGGAAAAAGAATATTATATACTCAGCAATTCATACTGGGGCCTGATGCCATCTATTCTAGTGCCCAGTGTGCCCATACTGGTGATGCTGCTATGAAATATGACCCCTGGGATACTCAAAGGTGTGGCACGGGAGGAATCAAACTGCTTCTTTCATGACTTCATAACTAATGCCTTTTATCTGGTTCTCACATAGACTGATTAGTGGAAGAGATTTTAAATACTTTGCAACTTATCACACTGTTGCCTTCAACTCTTTGAAATAGTAGACTATTTTCAGATAGTTGCTGCTGTTCAGTTATGCATTGATTTTGTGATGCATATAATCAGTCACCATATTCACAAATCCAAGATTTCCCAGTGGGAGAAGTTTTAAAGATAGGACTTCTATTGCTTTCATGCCTTATCAAAATGGAGGCATGTTACACATGTTTTCAGCAACAAATACCTTGGGAAATATACTAAGGGCTCAATCCTGCTGTTCTCAGAAATTTTAGGATTTACTGGTACTCCCAGTATGCTAAGCCCAGACCCATTCTGCATTCCAGACAGAAAACTTTTTTCAGGGAAAAAACAGGGAGGGTATTGTATTCTAGGCCCAAAGGGTAGTACAAATGTCAAATAATTAGCTTCAAAAATGAATGTACTTTCTTTGGTTTACATATTATCAACATCATCAACCATTTTTGTGACTAAAAAAGGGAACAAAAACCTGTAACTAGTGCTAAAAACTCTCTTCTCAAACACTAAAAGAACCAACTTGCACACACCTTCTCCTGTGGCAAATCTTTTCCATTTTACATGAGATAAAAGGGAGACTGTGTGCAGGAAATCCACCTAGATTTGCCCCATGAATTCCACTAGGAGCTTGGATTCTTTTGATATATTAAAACCAGAAATACATTAAGTCAGTGAAGGACTGAAACACAATTCCTGATATGGAGATGTACAGTGGTGTAACATCACTGAGGGCCAGACAGGTTTGAAATGTGAGTGCAAATCATAGACCTCTTGGCTCACTAAATGCAGTCAAACAGTATCTAAGATTTCAAGCCTTACAAAATTTAAGGGAGATGAATGCCAAAATACAGACTCAAGGTTTGTCTGGTGTATCCATCCCTATTAATATTGTGTGGGAGTATTCCCACAGGATGAGGAGAATGTCAAACACAAGCCAGCTTTGCTTATGCGTTGTTGCCCAGAAGAGAAGGATATCAACACAGTTTTTCCATTTTGTTTTGCTTAACATCAAAGCTTTTTCCAGAGCCTCCCTGTGAGAATCAAGACATCGTTACTACAGGTGCTGGACAGACAGTCTGGCCCCAAAATTTTTCCCTTCCCAGACGAGACATAGGTAGCCAACTTTGACAATAACATCTCATGCAATCCTTTTTGATTAGAAATGTGCTCGGAAAACAGTCCATTAAAACAGAATGAAAGGTCAAGTCTCCATTTGAGTAATTATGTTGTTTTCAAGAGCGATCAGAGAGAACTATGGCAACATATTGTGGATTAGTATCTGCCACCATATGGCACTTCAAAATGACAAATGGAAACAATGCATATACTTTGTTAAAGAAGCAAATTGTAAGCAATTTTAAAACCTATTTTATAAAATCAGCCCTTGGTATTTAATACAGGAAGCCTGTGGGATATTTTATTGTGCACATTGCTGCTCAGGTACAAAAAGATCCAAACCCACCAAATGCTGGGCAATTCTTTTTTATACTTCTGATTATTTTAGACTTTTTCATTTGTACTATGAAAGAAATCTGTAAGGTATTTCGAGCCTTAAGGAAACCTCTGAGTTGCTTAAATACATGCTTAAAAGGCAAAGCAAAGACACCCAAGTACAAAGGTTGAGTACTTAGTCCTATTAAAATCAAATAGAACGTTCCAGAAATTTAAATGGGACAGTTTTTGTATCAGTTCTGCTGACAGAAAAACCCCTCCTAATTATTCCTCTTCCCCACTGCTTCCCCTTTCTGCAAATCATGAGATGAGCTTAACAATTAAGAATACAAAAAGAAAAAAAGTGAATTTTTTTTTACCTCTTTTTTGCTTTCAAACAGCTGAAATGCACACAGACCAGTTCTGAGGTTTTCCTGCAAGATGAATTGCATTTTTTTTTTCTTTTCAAAGACTGTTCTCATATGAACCAGGTCTTTAGCAAAAACCCCACAAAAATCTAGTGAAATATGATGTCTTCAACTGCTCAGAGCAGCGTGCGATGGTGGCCTTGGCAGGCCTGGAGAGTATCCACCTGGAAACTCTGAGCTCCTGCTGCTTGGAGATGTTGAGCAGAGATGGCAGTGCTTTGGCACACAAGTTTGAAGCACAAGATTTACAGGGGTGTCATTCCCCCAGCACCATCCTTTCCAGCTGTGCTCAGACCAGGGAAAGCTCTCCCAGGGCAGCAGGTCAGTCCTTTGCCTGCAGCCACTCCACAGGGAGCTCTGGGGTGGAAATGGCTGGCTTAGAACTCTCTGGAGCAATCCTTGCTGCCTGGTGGGACGTGAATGCACCTGTAGCGGGTCCTGGGCACCTCTCAGCCCCCCTCAGCTGCCAGAGCTGGGTCAGAGCTGCCACTGCCACCTTGTCTGCCCTCCACTGAGACCTGTTGCCCCTTCAGAACTGCTTCCTCCGAGGACGAGCTGGTGGTGGGCAGACAATCCTTTGCCTTTCCTGGAGTGACACTTAGTCTTCTCCAATGACATCCCACCTCTTTGTCAGGTGGGGAATGTCCCTGCCTCCCACCTCAGCCTTTGAGCAGGAATGCACCTCCCTGCCTCCAGCATCACCTCTAAGACTGGGAAGAAGCAACTGAGGCAGACAGAAGCTTCCCCCAAACAAAACAAACAGAGCTGTTTTGATCCAAATCCTGCAGAAACGAAGCCTACGAACAATCGCGTGGAAATTGCGCCGTCTCTTGCCTACCTTATCATTCCAATTACATTCTCCTAATCTACAAAATTGAAAGGTAATGAGCAGTATTTCCTTAAACCACATTAAATAACACTGTCAAAATGCAAATTTATTCATTAAGTATAAATGAGTGTGTTAAATATTCATGAATTGTTGCTTGCAGTATATAATTAATCCCATGGTCTGTGTGTCCAAAAGCATTTAGAAGATAAAGAGTTGAGAAAACGCTGCTGTAGAATGATAACATTTAAAGCATGTTTTTAAAAGCAAAGGTCGCCAGCCCTTTAGATCCTAAACTGTTACCAGTGCTTATAATTCACAGTAATAGCTCTTCAGCATCTACACATGCTTTCATGATTCAAAGTTTGCATCCTCAACCCTTGCTGTCTAATAATCTATTCAAGGAAAGACATACTTGAGAGCGGAAGGTGTGATTAAATTATCCCATTCAGTACTGATGCACTCAAATTAATGTGGTACTTTCCACAATTTAAAATTCCCAAGGATTTTAAAGCTGTCCTTGAAAAAAAAGATGCAGCTTGACGCCCTGCCCCTCCTTTTTCTGAGAAAAGTGCATTCTGACACTCACTTGAACTGTCATTAAGGCTGGTTGCCATTTCAAGTATCACGAAAGATAAAACAAAGGCTTTTTCTATGCTTTATAGCCATTTGTGGATACAAAGCACAAACCCCAAGTCCTACACTTTAAGCTTTAAGTAGATGTTCCCACTGATGCCAAGGAGTATGGCACATAAAGTGCTGGGATGTAATGCCTAAATGTCCTTAGCTTAAATATTCACTCTTTTCTCTGCCTTTCTTGAATTACCACTGCTTGCTTTCATGTAATCAAAACCACTTTCAGAAACTCTGTCAGTCTGCTTCATACTTTTTTGGGGAAGGATCTCTGAGGTACTGATGAGAGAAACTGATATTTTCAAGATCGCTTGAAGAAATAACAAGAAATAAAATCATTACAGTGTTCACAGCAATTGCCTCCACAATCACTTGATGATCTCAAGTTGCTTGCTGTATGGAGCTTTCAGCTGGTTGTGCAAGTATAAACTCTGCAGTCTCCCCTTCCTTCCACAACACTTTCAGAAAATAAGTACATGTCAGAGACTTACCTATGATGTTTTAGTGTGTGAGAATTTTACCACATCATTTTATGTGGGCGTGTGTGTGTGTGTGTGAATTAATCAACACAACACCAAACGTGATTCACAATTCCAAATAACTCAACCTGTTGTTCACAGCACAGGCCACAGACACCAGGTTTTTAAGAAGAGCTGTGAAGCTGTGCTCTTGTAAAATTTTTAAATGTTTTTCCTTTTAAAAATGTAACAAAGGGTATGTCATTTGTCTGCAGACATCTTTTGTCCTTTCAGGGCCAGCAGAACTACTCCTGCATGCCATGGCTTGTACTGTACAATGTGGACATACCCACAAAATTAAGTGCTGGAGGATTTCTAGTTTCTATACAGTACCTTCAGGGGACACATTTGCATAAATCTCTTCCAAGTTCTGCAGAGCTAGTACATATGACAAGGAAGCAATCAAACTTTTAGCTAGGTGACATCACCATACAGCAAGTGTCTTTCATCAGTCCATCAAGCCACTAAGATGATTAAGCGACGCAACTTGTAATATGTCAGAACAATAAACTGAACATCTTTTCTGAATTGCTGACAAAAAGGGCAATGTAAGACCAAATGGATTTGATTCGTCTTACTTCAAGGCCTGAGCAGTAGCAATTGATGAACTACAGGCATTATAAGATCAGGTTGAAGGCAAAGTTGGTCACAGAAAGCAGGATAATGTTTCATGCTATCTATTAAATAGGTAAGTCATCAAACCCCATGCCAGGCAGCTGCAATCCAAACACTGTTGACACTCAGTTTACAAGACATTTGTGATAAGTGCTTTTGTTGTAATTAAAAAGCTGTGCAAGTCTACCCAGATGTGTTGTAACCAGTACCTTATCTCCTGTGCCAAGATGAGGACAGACCTTACCTGTCAAAGACAATTAATCTAGATAGCTCTCCTCTGGACAGGAGAAGAGTTAATCAGAAATTCTCTGCTAGAATGTTTTGCTTTTTCCAGGGAAGAATGCTAGTTGGTTGTCACTTACACCTCCCAGAGAAAGATGCAGATTTTGATCAATCTTGTGACAAAACACAGCAGTTTTTCTGCTGTCTCACTTTTTTTGACAGTTCCTTTGCTCACCTAACGCACCGTCTCAGATCCTAGACTACGAGGTTCCCAAGTTCTGCCAATCCAGGTGAGAGATGGGAGCTGCTAACCCAGCAACTGGGCTGCCCGCAGAGCTCTGGTTTCTCTGTGCAGTGATAAAAAGAAGGGCCCAAGCAGACGTGTGAGAACAGCCTACATTTTCACTGGAAAACAGACGCCTTTCCCCCATCTCCCACTCACCCAAATTTCAGAATCCTCCAGAGTGTTTTTTTCCAAAAGGGCAGTTAGGGATCACACGTAGCCAAATCAGTCTTGGGAAATGGGGAGATACAAAGATGATTGGAAAGACTGTTTTGCAAAGGAAAAGCAGATAACCATAAAGTTTCCCTGCACAACCTGGACTCTAGATATGTCTTTAAACATGGAGGTGTTTAAAAAATGGGTAGATGAAATTTTGAAGGTCAAAAGCAGAAGATGGGTACGGTAGGACCCGATGATCTCAAAGGTCTTTTCCAACCAGAAGATTCTATGACTCTATGATTAAGATTGAGCAGACATCCAGTGTCAGAAGCAAGGATCATCAGTGATTACACATTAAGCATCAGTGACTCTGCTTTATAGGGGGCTGTGTCACAGATCTTAGACAAGTCCAGGGAACCCTGAATGTTGCTGAAGAAGAACGCTTTTATGATCCTCTAGGGGAATACCCTTGGCTGGCAAATGAAGGAAGACAAGAAAAACAATTCTGAATATGGAGCATCTGTCTTTTGAGGCAGGTGAAAGGATGGCACGGTTTGGGTTGTCTCCTGTTCAGCAGAAAGGCAAACACCCTGCTGGGGAAGAGGCTGAAAATAGAGCTCTAGAAAGGGAATTGGTGAAAAAAACCCAAACCCACCCAACCAACCAAAAAAAGAGTCCTCATTCAGTGTGAAATCAAGATGGCAAAACCAAAATTAATTAACAACGTAAAAGTGGCAGATTTTCTATAAACCAATACTAAGGAGTCCGGGTGAAAAAGGAAAGTAATCATAATTACCTATTTATAAATTCAGTGTAGCTGGTACTACTGACATTTGATGGGAAGAGTTGCATAACTGGAACATTAAAATCAATGGTTATAACCTATTTTGGAAAGATCAAGCAGAGAGAATGGGAAGAAAGGCAGAAATCTACAATAAGAAAAGACATAGTCTGTCTTCAGGACACTGGCATCTGAGAAGCAAATGATCTTGAATGCAATGGATCAAAACTCTAATGGATAAAACACTAGATGGAATAGTAGCTGCTCTCTGCAACTCATCAAATCATAGAAGACAGTGGGATGACTGGATGCCTTTGCACCTTCTCTAATGTGTAGGAGCAAAAACCTGCCCTATCACCTGAGATTTCAGTCTGCCTGACACATGCTTAAAGTTTCATGATGCTGGTACTAAAACCTCTGCAGAATATCTCAACATCATATAAGAACATTTCTTAAACCAAAGAGACAAACTCTCCAAAAAGGAGAATTTTACGTGAGCTCTCATCTCACAAATAATGAAAAGAGATCAGAGGATCCGATAACTAAATATTAATGGCTATGATAATAGCTCTATTGCTCTTTATGGGCAGAAAGAGAACTAACCCCAAATAGTAAACTGAAAATTATTGTAAAGGATAATCAGCTAGGAGAGAGATCTGATCAATAACTGGAAAATAAAAATATTTCATTTAATAGTTGTAAAATCAGGAAAGAAAGCTGTATGTGTTCAAATGTATCCGGCTCAAAGGGTTAATGAAAGCCTCTGCATAATTATAAATCAATAAAGAAAGCAAGCTGATAACACTGAATATAGAGTAGAAACAAGGAATTACATAAATAATTCCTCGAATTAATGTAGCCAAGTTGTATAAGAAGAAATTTATGGCCAGAGAATTAAGGACAATATTTTTCATATACATTAGGAATCCTGACAATTGTACCAGTTCTTTATCAGATTGAAGTGGAAGATTCATTAAGAGTAATAAAGAGGAGAAAGAAGTGTTCAATTACTATTCGTGTTCGGCATTTAAGGAAAAGACAGACAATTGGTGATGCTCTATGAGGATGATGAACTACCAGGCAACAAAAACCCCCAAACCAAAACATTAAATGGAAGCTGCTGCAGTTAGAAATATTCACATAGGGAACTTCAGATAACTTGTATCCAAGAGCTGGTAAAGAGCTCTATTGCTCTTTTTGCTATGTCTTGGAAGAATTGGGAAAGTTCCAGAAGGCTGGGAGAAAACTTATGTTGTGTTAATATTTAAGAAGGATAAACTTAATGACCTAGATAATTACAGTCCTGTCAGTCTGAAATTGATCTGGAGCGAAGTAATGGAATGGCTGACAGGGGACTCAATTACTAACTAATTAAAGAGGAGAAATATGGTAAATGCCAATCTAAGTGTAATATAGAATATAGATACTCTCAGACACATTTACTGGCTTTTTTTTCCCAATTTTGACTACAAGCAAAACACAACACTGTTGATAAACTTTGATTCTATACAACATTTGATGTGGTATTCATGTCATTTGAGTTAAGAAACCATGATAGTACAGAATTGACACGTCACATATTAAATGAATCAAAAATGGGTTAACTGACATTTCAAAATGTGAATTTAAATGGGAAATGATCACAGAAGAGGCATTCTGCTGGGATAGCTTCCTGGGCATACTCTAGTTAACATTTTTATTAACAATTTGGAAGAAAACCCAAAGGTTTGCAGAAGACTCAGTCCTCAAGGGAGAAGTCAGTAATAAAAAGAAAAGATCACCGAGACTGACTGACAAAGATTACTGTGTGATCCCATGCACACTTAGAAAATAAGATCCAAATGGAAATCCACAGGAACAAAACTTCAGGGGATAGGCTGGCTATTCTATGAGGGTTTGCAAAGATCTAAAGAGGATAATTCAATAATTAAACTTTTTTTTTGACCGATTATCTTGTTCTATGACAACTAATCAAATAAATTCATACTTAATAGTAGTGGCATGGGATACAAACGTGAATGTTCTTCAAGAGTAATATACAAACCCAACTGTCCTGCATGGAAAAAGGATGAAATGAATCCATATTACATCATGCTATTAATATGCATTCACAGCTCACGCTGTAATGGTTCTGAAGGGAACATCACCGTGTATTCAGAGAGTATATCTGAAAAATAACAGGCAAACTCTTAACAAGCCCCTTGGCAGCATATCAAATCTGAAGGACCCTCAAAGCTGAGCATGTGAATGGCATTTCTTCCCTTTATTTAATTTTAGTCTTAGCATAGAAATCCTCTTCTTCCTTCCCCTCATTGCTGTGGCCGACAATAAAGCTGTTTGTAAAAGAAACAAATTTCTGTGCCATGAGTACCTGAGTCCCAGAATCTGGCTCAAAATTAGATGGTAACAGTTTTTGCATTATGTATGGCAGTGCTGACAAACACACCTGGAATCTCCAGTCCTTTCCCAAACCCAGTTAGTTTATAAATGCTTACTTCAGCAAACAGAGACCAAGTTAAAATTTACATATTGGAGCCTGTTACTTTTTAATCCTGGTCTTAGCTGGGCAATGAAACAGGAAAATTAGAGGGTAGTTAGAGGCTAGTGGAATTCTAGACCCTTTCCTCTCTCAGCACCATGGGGTCCACTGGATGTTGCAAGAGAAGTTACGTAGGTCCTTCTCAACACTGTACCTGCAAGAAGAGGTTTTCACCTTTCCATGAGATGTGATCTCTCCCACAGCCCTTCAGTCTCGCACAGCTCTCTCAAGGTGCCAAGGGTATGACTTGACTTCTGAAAGTGCTGTGCTCTGAGAGAGGGCCCGAAGGATGTACCCTTCATGGAGAGGATCCAACATACCTTTCCTACAAATCTCCATTTCTGAGCGCACGTGTGTGAGCAATTTGTGTTTTAACACACAGAAGTAAAAATATGTTATTCTAAGTGTAGGTTTTGTGGCTGAGTTTACCCAACACTACTGGATACATTTAGGACAGATGCCTTAAAATGTCTTTCAAGTCAATTAAGAAATAATTTAAGGATAGTTTGTATTTTTGTACTGCAGATTATACTACTTTCTAGAAGAGACCTTTGTTCCTTTGAGTTTAGCAAAGAGTTAGGTATCATTATAACATCATATACTTAAACAAGAATAAAAGTGTTTAGCACAAAATAATGCATAAATTATGTCAGACAATTGGAAAACTGTATACATTTATTTATATTTTAAAATAACCCAGGCACAATTTTGCAATTACATAAAAGAGCGTTCTCCAAATGGGAGCAAAACCAAGTACCACATAGCAAGGAAACACATGGCAGAACATCTAAAGTAAGTATAAATAGCATGAAAGTTTTCTAAGTCTGCAGTGATATCTACTATGACTAAACTTGTCAGCATTACAAAAAGGCAACCAAAGAATACAAGTAATAAATAGCATAACATGAACTTTCCAAGTAAGTTTATGTTAGCAGTATATAGTAGCAACTGTCTAAGAACAGAAGGATGCTTGTACACTGTATACACATGCATGTGTGCACACACATACAGATACAGCTGGAAGGCCACAGGAACAATAATACCCTGGGAAAATGATGAAGGGATTTTTATGTGTGATGCAGTATATAAAAACAATGCATGCATTAGCAAGCATCCAGCATGTTCATGATAAAATCACATCCACAAGTGGAATCACAGTTAACTCTTAATCAAACTAAGCACTTTCCATGCAGTGCTTATGCTGGATTACTCTATCCTATACCACATTCCTGGCTTATGGAGCACATTTGGATGCTAATCTTCATTCCCACGATCTGACAGGAGAAATCAGATCTCAGATCTGAAAGAAAAATACCTATCAAAAAAAAAAAGAAAATAACCATGCAAAGTGTGAGGGGGTGAAAACCCCAGAAAGAGTGTCTATTTAGCCAAAAGATGGGCTAACAGGAATTTCACTTTCCTGTGGGGCAGTCCAGTATAGTGGTCTCATTTAACAAGCTTTAGTTTGCGTAACGGAATGGTCCTGAGGATGTGAACTAGATTCCTTTTGGATAAACTGAAAGATGCGCTGCAATCACCAGTGGCTTTCAGCCCATGGGACCAAACTAGAGACAGTGGAGATCAGGTCCTTAGCACCAACAGTTTCAGTCTACAGATCTGATCCAGCTGAGCTAATTTCTCCTTAATGTAGACATAGGCTTTGGAAATATACAGAATAAACACAACTCACCGAGTACTATAACTTATATTTACCAAGTAAATTAGTTTTATTTATTCCTACTTGCCACTATTTGGAAAAAAAGACTTCCCTATAGACACTCTTTGTGTTTGCAAGATGCGTGTGCATGTGTCTGTGTATGAGGAGGGGATGGATAAACAGCCAAAAGAGTAGTGAGCACACAATTATTTTTTCCTTCGGCCATTCTCAGAAATACTATGTTCAGCAGCAACAATATGCAAAAACTACCAGCATCGTAGCCAATCTTCTACATGAGCAATTCCTGTTATAAAGGTACTCCCACAAATGTCAAAAACTCATGCTCGCTACCCTGCCAACATCTTGGCATTATCTATGTCAATAAAGTCACTCCTGATGTTACACTCGGATGTGAGATTTCCTTATAACAGAACACAGAATTGTGACTGTGAGCACTAGAGTAGGTTCACAAAAGCCAGTTTAACTGTTTCTGATATTCCAGTAAAAAAATGTCTAATTTAGTAAATATGTCCTGACTGGTTTCAACAATTTCTTTGCTGTCAGTGGCTAACGGCACTTACAGAGCTCCAGCAAAGTGCTCTGGGCAGCACACCATATGAAAAAAAGAAAAGCACCACTTCCACTGCTTAAACTAAGTTTACACACAACTTACATTATTTATTGTAGTGCGAGAATAAAATGTGTAACATGCCATCATGCATAATACATGGTAAGAACATGCATCAGTTCAAGTTTACAGTCTCTCTATGGCCAGGAAATCAGAACAGCATTGGCAGCTCCTGCCAGCTGAATAGCTTGAGGAATTCCCAGAAACAGCAGCAAGCAACGCAAAAAAAGATGTGAAATCAGCTGTTTGAGACACCCATAAAATGGTGACTCTCGTGAATCAAAACAAACAATAACAAAACCCAGAGGAAACCCCACCACATTCAAAGAAACTGAGTTCAGCACCTGAGGTGAGACTGTGCCCCGAGCAAGATTGCGCTGCTGACTTGAGGGAGCACCCGACACTCCAACTTTAGCATCACCACTCCCCTGAAGAGGAGGATGGGGCAAACTTTAGGCAGGCTGTGAGCTGCACAAATTGGCTGGAGAACACCCTTCATCCAATGGGACTGGAAAGGGCCCCAGTCTGCAGCTGGGTGGGCAGCCTATGCCACACAGATTACGATGGCTTCCAAGGGAGCTCTGTCTCTCGATGGGGAGAGGCCCTCTCTTTCTCCCTCAGCCCCTTTCTGGAGGGTTTGCCTAGGGGACTCCAGAACAGACACAAGACTTCTGTAGACTATGCAATAAAAGGTTTACAAAAAGCTTGTTTTTCTCTGTGTAATATTGTGGCAATAGCCAGAAAAATCTGGTTGTCGGCTATTTACCACATCATTCTTCACTCGTGGTTAAGTCACATTGCTCTGCATCCTCTCAGAAAAGAAGGAACAGACACATCTGCTGAAAAAGAAACTTTGTCCTCAAAAGGAATATGCCTAGTCAGGGAGAACAGGCCATTTTTAGTAAATACATGACTGTTGTACACAGTACATCACAATGCCCACTGACAGCTCCTGTGAGATCCTTTGGCACTAACACAGAGTTTAACTCTTGTGGATAGCCCAGGGTTCACCAAAAACAAACCCCAGACTTGCTCAAGAACAAATAAAGACATTTGCTATTTCTGAGATACATGCAGAAAAAAAAGTCAGCAAAATATAAACGTCAATATGTAAAGTGCTTCTGATTTTCTACTTACTAAGGACACCATCCAGTTATAATTCATGAGTAATTTAATGCTTACTTACCTGGACACAACATCTGGCTGAGTATCTGCACTCTGCTGCCAGCTATCTTTGTGTGGGGTCCTACTTTTGTCCAGCCCACGAGCAGATGAACAAAAACCAACTGCATCAGCCCTCCAAGTATTGGATGGACTCCTCTTTATTAACTATGCAACGCAATGTGCGCGCATGGTACTTCTCAGACAAAGCACTGCTTACCTTAGTACCCAGGAATGCAAAGGTTTTACTGGGATGGGAGCTGTATTCATGAACTTGCCAAAATGATTCCCATTAGTTTTGAAGTGAGTCCTCAGACGTTCCCAAATCAGTGATGTTTCAGATGATTTAAGCAGTGTCAGGCTGACTTCCTCATCCCTGGTGTATATAGAAATCTTTAATACCACAGAATTTGCCTCTACTTTTTCCTGGAAAGGGCATGTTTTCCCATTGTTGGTAGTTCCTACTGGAGAGAGTAGGAAAGTAGCTAAAGGTATTTGAAGAAATAGAACACTTCAGTAAAGTATTTCCAGGAGAGATCAGTGGGTACTCCCAAAGCACCTTAAGGGTGTTTTTTAGAAGCTGTAACACCACCTGCTCCTAAGAAGAACTCTTCCTCAGTCCTTCCCACTTAACTGATGTAACTGATACAATGATCCTGCAGATGGAGCTTCCCAGCCCAGATGGAAAGGGAATTTGGCTGGATCCATAGACTAATTTTTTCTTTCTGTGAAGAGGCCTTGGGATGTGATCTGGACACCTAGTGAGGATGAGATAGTTAGGATCATGTCTGCAGTGTCTATGGAAAATAAACCCCCCATTTTTTAATATTATTCAGTTAATTACCTGTGAATTAGTAATTAGCCAATCAGATTTTTTTTTTGCTCCTATTTAAAACTTTTTTCTTGAAAAATACTTAAATCAGAAGGTAATGCAACATAAAACATAAAGTGTATTAAATTTAAACGTTTATTAAAACAAAGCCTACAGCAACCCCCAAAATAAATGCTTTTTTTTAAAATTCAAAAAGTGTATTTTAAAAAACTAACTAAATTATAAGAGAAAACATCTGGAGACTATTTAGCTGACTGATGACAAAAAAATACCAAATTGCCAAATTATTTGTGAGTATTCCTCTATTAGCTGTGTTGTGAAGATTTATTTGGAAAACCTCAGGTAAACTCCCTGCTTGTTTTATACTCGAGTAGTTGATTAAAATAAGACTGCTCGAATGAATAAGCAATTAGGATCTGATTACTGCAGGTAAACTATAGTAGGCTTTATTTTAAAGAATTAATAAATGATTCTCAGCTGATATTTTAACTGCTCTCAGAAGGTGAATCGTCAAGATCTCTTCTGTGCACCCGAGTACTGAGGTTCTTTCTTCAGTACCACAGTGCTGATTTTCAACAGATTCTGACAAAGTCATTTCTTTGTAGAATCAACTTTAACACAGTGGTCACAGTTCCTTACTCATATAATAAAAATCATGCAAATATGTGTTTAGTTTATGGAAAAGACAGGCTCATTTAAATAAGAGAGCTGATGTTCACTTACTCTAGTGTGAACGAAGCCTGCTGCAATGTTTCTAAAAGCAGATCTGTTCTTACAGCAGAGAGCAACACTTTGATGTTGCTTTGTGACAACTGCTCTCTAATGATGTTCTCAATTTTGCTGTACATTTAGCTGCTCTTAGAGCTGAATTTTTCTTAGCTATCCTTTGCATGAGGTATTGTTTCATACCGCATGCAAGCATTCTACAAGGAGCTTCAGCATGCAGCACTATTTTACAACAGATTTATGGGGATTTGGCAAGTCTTCATTATCTTAAAACTTTCTTAGGCTTACAAAGTGCCTTGCACGAGAACACAACCCAGGTAGAACCCATATGCTATGCTCATTGGGGAGAAAGACTGTGCTTTCATGCTGACAATTCTCACGTAGGTCTGTCCAGCCCAACTGCACTTCCCACGTGCAGCACTTTCATAGTAACTTTCTATTAACCCAAAGACCTTCTAAATAAAAGTTCAAATTGACTGATGTTCTCCTTTTCAGCTCCTCTTCCCACAAGGGAGCTATAGGTTTACCCAGGCTGCCCTGTACAGTATGTGTAGAATGTTCTCCCCAGTTCTACATGTCCTGCATTCATCAAATCCTGCATTACAGTTTTTTTATTAGCTTTCCATCTATCCAGCCATCCATCTGAAGTGAAAAGATGCATATGAATATGGCAATAAATCTAGCTCAATGCCTTCTGCTACTAGAACTCTTCATCCATCCATGACCCTTCCCCCTCCTGATTTCATCCTATCCTGTATTAGCCTACAATTGATTTTAAACTCCAGGGACAAGAAGCAGCTACTTTAAATTATTTGTATATTATAGCATTGCCTGTAGCCTTCAGACGCTTTGGACTCTTCTGCAAGGCATTATACAAATACATTGCAAATGAGAATATCTGTCTCAAGAGCTTACAAGAAAGTCAGTCAAGACAAGGAGTAGGAAAATATTATTGTTCTCCTTTTGTGAGACATGAAGTCACACAAGAAGCCTGGGACAGAGCCTATATTTGAATATTGATGTTTACCCAGGATCATAACCATGGCCCCAGCCAGCATGAACACTTACAGCACTAAAGTAAGCAGTGAAAGCTGAGCTATATTAAAAAAAAATCAGAAAGCTGCATTTACAGTAGTCAATAGAAGGGGCAAGACCTGACACCACCTACCAACAGGAATAAGAAACCAATGATCAGGAGGAGGAACACTGGTGAAGAGATTTCCTCCCCATCCTAAGAGCTGCAGCTGCTGCTGAGAGAATATATATGCCATGAACATATAAAATATAGATCTATATACACAAATATACAATAGGAAATAGTCAGTATACAAATACTTACATGTAAAAATAGCTTTTTACTTTCCTCTTTTCATGATTTACAAAAGCATACAAAGTTTCCTGTTGGTAAATGTTTAAGAAGTGTGAGTAAACCCTGTGTGTCATGTTCCACACATAATTCTTTCAAGTGTTCACAGTATTGGCTATTACAGTGTTGAATCTGACATTCCAAATGTTAAAATATTCAGAGGACATATTCTAAACTTAAAGCATTGATTTAAATACAGTTTTAATAAAACTCTTCTAGTTGAATTATTGTCATTTTACAAATGAATCTCCTGCAGTTGAAAACTTTTCATGAGAGTAAGCTTGGAAATACATATTTCAACTAGAGATGAGTGTATCTAAAATTCTTGAACTGCCTCTCGATGTGCAGATCATACCGTGAGGTGGTGAGTTCTTTCAACTCCATCTGAAGCAATGCAAGCTGAGAGAACTCAGTATTACAAATTATCCTCAGTAGGAAAGCGGATGCGCAGAGCAATTCGCCATCAGATCCAGACATGCTGTCACTTTCTTCAAATACCCAATAGACAAGAATAAATGACAGGTACCATTGTTTTTGTGTTAAGAATAAATACTTTTCAGCATTCTTCATCAGGGAAGTGCTTTATGGTCTTAAATTAATCCTCACATCTCCCTTGTGAGGCTGTGGGATACTGTCCACGTTTTTAAAGATGGAAAAACTGGAGATGTAAAATAAATTATAATGGATGCATGGAAAATACTGTCAAAATACTGCTATTTGGATGCTGGAGCAACTCAAAGGCACAACTGGAGTAAATGGAGATGTTCAAGAGACAATCGTGCACTAACCAGCTCGGGTACTGGACAGCAGGCTTAGTACAACAGCCAAAGGTTCAGCAGGGGCTGCAAAACAGTCTTTGCCAAGTGCCAAACTGCTGGAGCTAAACTGTGGGACAACAAACCACATCATGCAAGATGGTGCAGTCTCACCAGGGTGGAAGGAAGCTGTGTTCAGAAGTTGTGAATTAATCAGGAGCCTTGAATAAATAATACCTTCTCATGCGAGAGGTATGTACAGTTCAAGAACCACGTTTAGCTCATCTCTAATTGTACCATATATGCAAGTGCTCACATGTATCAATGTATTCAGGTGTTTATTAAAATTCACTCATGTACAGACCTTGGAGTCTCACATTTCTTTTATGGAAAATTTCCAGTAATACCACAAAAAGAACTAGTGCTGCAGTCCTGAAAATTAGCTACAAATACTTTTTTTAATTAACTAACGCGACAGACAGGTTTTAAAGGATCACCATGGTCTCTGTGTGCACCTGTACACACAGGAAATCTCATCTGCTTTAACTGCTACTGCCTTGAAGTAAAATCCAGTTAAAGTATAAAGTGCATTGTGTGGAGTAAAACCCGAAGAAATAACAAACAATGTGTCTGTCTTCCACAGATGATTAATTTTGCTTAGCAGCTGAACCATCACCCTCTTTGTCGTCTAGTTTTTAGTTTAGTGTTACCTAGGCTGAGAAAGGCCAGCCAGATGTAAGCAAAATTTTTGTAAACTGAGACATTTTTGTAATATGCTGTTAAGGGAGAGTTAAGAAAACCAGTATCAAGACACTGTCCAGTTGGGGTGTGTAAATATTATCGTGTGCTTCTTGGCCCATTTAGCAAATACTTTCTTTTCCGTGATAAACCTATGGCCTCCATATGGAGCATTTTCATGGAGAAAGTATTCCTCACACTCATCTCTTCCTGGCTCGTAATAGTGGTAGGGAACTTTACGGAAGCCTTCTGACCTAGGGAAGAAACAGATACACTTAAGCATTATTTCCAAGAAAAACATTAATAAATACTGCACTAAAATTATCTGAAAACCTTCCCATGTGTCAGCACCAAAGCTCCTTTGCTCAACTGTGCAAGGGCTTTTGTTATGGCATGATTTGTATGAACTTTCCTATGGAAAATGAAGCCAAGCGTATCTCTCAACATACACCGGTCTTATCAGTCATCAAGGAGCTGATGGGCTGGTGTGTTTTGTTTAACCTGGGAAATCTCAGTCCATCCCCAAGCAAAGTCATCTCATTGGATAGTCCTATCTCTTGAAACTGGTTCTTGAACTGGCTGAATAAGGGAGTTATAAGAATAATATACATTATCAATAGGTAATGAAGTCAGAATTGCAGGTTTAAGGAAGTCCATCCTTCTCTGCTGTCAACAGACCGAAGTGCTACCGTGTTGTCTACTGGTTTTGCATCAGGGCTATGCATTGCCAGCTTGGCTGAATTCTGTGAGGACAACTTCAGTCCTGTCACCCCTCGTCTCAGGGCACCTACTGTGTTTTCATAAACAAAGAACAACATATGTTCGTTCCATCTGGATGACTCACTCAATCAGTGAGATCTGCAAGTTCTAAAAAGTCAGCCTTTAATGTTAAGATACCCTAATTAAACATCTGTGACTCAAACTCTTTTTTTAGGGACTGCCAGGAACGAGTCCCACACTGGAGAAACACTGAATGTGGAGTGAGGGTCTGCTCAAATCCTTCAGGAGCTGTGGACCCGCTGGACTGGATACGTGCAAGACGTGAACCCGTGAACCCGCCTACCTAGAGAAGAACAGATTTGTTCTATCACACATTGTTTATGACATTTCCTGCTGTTGTGAATGAGAAATAGTTTCATTTTATATTTTCCTACCACATACTGCAGATTAAAGGATTTAACTTGGACTTTTAGAAATTGTGTTCAGAGTCGTACTTCTGACAACAGAATTAATCCATTGTCACTCTAAGGTCACTAACAGTAATTGGCTGGAATTTATGCCAGTTTACTGTGATAAAGCTCACAGGACTTGTTTTATTATCTAATTAGAATCCCCCTACTACTCAAAACAAGCTATATATAACCTAGAAAGTTCCAGTAGGTTGCTCAATGGTGGTGAAATGTAATTTCAGGTTACCATCCTGGGCTAATCAGTTTTTTTCACTTCCTGGTATATTTAGTATTCAGAAAACTAATCTATTAATATTTCCTCTATAGATTTGTTTTAGCAGTAGAAATAAGTACATTTTATCAGAAGAGTATGAACATAATTTGTTTCCAGCTAATTCAGAAACTGCAAAAGATCTTTAATTAAAAATAGTTCCTTATGACATCTGATGCTAGATTTTGTAAATGTTTTTCTTTTATCAACAGCAAATGCCGTATCAGGACTAAATATGCTGACAATTGTGTCACATCAATGCAAAACACTGGGAAATGATTGCCTGATCCATTTTTTGGATTTATGATATCAAAATCAATTGTGAAATTTTGACAAGACATCAGAATTGTAGATGCATGAAAATAATTTCCTGTGATCTTACTTGCAGTAGGTGTCATTTATCATCCCATAGACGTGAATTCCATAGCAGGCATCCATAGCCAAAATTAAAGTAAACCAACCCGTACTGAGATATGAACCCGACTGGACTCTGTAAAAATACAAAATACACAAAACAAATTGCAATGAGAACTTATCAACACTTTATCAAAGAAATATAATCTATTACCCAGGACAAAAGGCATTAAGCACTTGACAATCTGTCAAAACCATACAGTTAATTTGGATTATTTATAGATGTGCTCTCATTCTTCCCAGCTTGTGGCCTCAAGTTATTGTCCACAGAAAAAAGACCATGTTAAATATCTGAAGTCAAACAATGCATCTCCCATAGGACAGAAATCAATTTATTCTTACGTCCAAAAGATAGCAATTAGTAGAGTGTGTAAAATGAGATAAAGCTCGCCAAAAAGCAAACTACTGGCAGATTTTGTGCTGTGTGTGAGTATGCACCACACACTTCCACAAGCAAAATCTTAATCTGCTTTGGGCTATCCTCAACTTGAAAATTCACACACTAATGAAACTTTTAAGGACATTATGGTAGAAAACCATCCAATACAAGGCTTTGAAAACCAAAATTCTGTGCATATCCCTTCACGTAAGTTCGTGTTATGCTGCTTTATGATAACATAGCAGAGAGTAAACCACAACAGAACAGTGCCAAAATTAATCACCTTTGCCCAGATAACTAGTTGCATTGAATCATTCCCAAAGTATTACCTGCATGAGTGAGAACGAATGACCCGTGTAAGTATTTGGCTCACACATCAGCTATGTGAGCAAATGTACACACTCTTAAGTACAGACCAAATCCTGTTCACTCTGCTCACACAAGTGTTCCAATGGGGGACTGGGAGTCAACAGAGCTACCCATACAACCTGGGCTAGCATGATTTCCTGCTCCAAAACCTTGTAAGCAAAATGAACACACTTAGCTGTCACTGCTTACAAACTGGTCAAAGTTCAGCTTTGTGCATGTTTTGCTTTCATTTTGAAATTAAATGAAAATATTTATCTTAGAATTATAAAGAATCCATCCAATTTCCAAAGAAAGCTATCACAAAATCCGTAAAATCATCTTAATAGATCCCCAACTTTGGCTCAGTTTGAGAGTCGAGTGTGAGCGAGAGGAAGGGATAATTTAGCTTCATACCACATCTTTTAGCTCATAGCTTTTGGGTCCAGCAGGAGCAGTCTGTTCTCCATCATAGGTTAAAGTAGTCTAATGATGGCACACAATTAAGATTTGCTGCAAAAGAACTCCTAACTAGGCCTATATGCGAATTCGGTATCCCCATCAACATCTTCTAAAAACATTTTCATCCCAGGGCAGAATAAAGCTTTCATGTGGAAAAAAAAAATCATATAGCAACATATCCAGCCCATAAAAGCCAACTTTCCTACAAGGCAGAAGAATCAACCTCAGCTCTTTCTTCCTGGTTCAGAGCCAGAATGTTCTAGGGTCTCCCGTCTCCCAGGTAAATCTGTCAGTCAGTGGCTTTTGGCTCAGATTTTGTGTTACTTCCTTGCTTTTTCTTGTTGAAATCTAACTAAATACTAATTAATACGATGGGTGAAAAAGTAGTTGTACAACCTTTATAATGACATTTACCTACACATACAGGACTGAGATTCAAATTCCTTCTCTGATGAATATCTTTTATTATGGAGAGCAGAAAATCTCCAAGAGCTTTACATTCCTAAAGAAATTCAAGTATACTTCGGTTTAAACATTTTTTTTTTAAACCAAAAACCAATTACCTCAACTCCCAGAGAGTTTTATTGTGTTAGGGAACACTGAAAGTAGTTGGAGCTACATCTTCTCTTCCTTACCCATGTCCATCATCCTTCATGGGTTAGCTGGTGTTAACTTATGTCCCTACCTTTCCTGAAATGTCCTTTTCCTTGGGGAAACTCCCAAGTATCTGTTTAGCTGCGTTTGAAAAGGACTTTTCTGGAAACAATAAATAAAGGGTTAACTTGGCACTGACAAAGGACAAATGGGAACAAAAGACAGGGTGACAAACACCTGTGTTTCATTAGGTGGACACCAACTATAACTGTGCTTCTCGACACCTTTATGGCCACGAAAATGTAAATCTGTTTATCTGTCCCATTAGGAACTCCATTGCTTCAGACAGAATGTTCTCCTACTGCCTAGCAAGGAGAATTCCCAATCTGGTTCCTGTTATTTCAGAGTAACATTCTACCATGATAAAAAGCTGCATTGCTTCTGACTTGCTTTCTGCATTTGCACCAGAAGAACACTAACCTTGAGCTTTTAAAGCCATTTAGAATCATAATAACCATCTATAAGAACACCATGAAGATCAGGACCCTTCTGATAATGGAGGTTTACTGAAGAACACTATATTGACAGTAGCATCTGAAATTTGCTATACTCAGGAGGAAAAAGGAATTTAAAAAAAGAATTAATCAATATTTCATGTCTTGTTTTAACACCACTGGACCTTAGTCCTCTCATCTATATACTACACTGGCAGGATAAATAAAAACAGCAGAGTGAGTTCCCAGATACCTTCCCTGGGAGATGAAGTACATGACAGAATACAGATTATGTACTTTAAAACAAAGCACTTACATTCCTCCCATTTTTTCCTCTCAAGATACATAGGGATACAAGGAAATAAGCAGTGGGGAATCTGGATGATTTGGTAACACCTTAGAATTCAATCTGATAACCATAAACATACTTCCAACATTCTAATGAAAGCAATATTAGAAATGTGAAAACAATTTTAGCTGTCCCTAAAAAGTCATAAATATCTGAATACCTTTTAAAATATCATCCTATAAAAGTGTAGCACAAAACAACATCTCTGCCCTTGCTATTATGCTAACACAGTGCCCTCAATTTCTTTCACTACAGGAGAGTTTTACGTGTTTTTTTGGCCCGGGCTTTTTGAGAATCATTAGAAAGAGTTCCTCTTGTTACTGTAACTGCATTCAAACTTCAAGTTTTACACACTGAAAATAAAAGAATCCTCCATTTATGTGTAACATAAGGCTGTGTTACTGCACAAATCTAAGGAAAGGAGAAAATTAATCCCAAAACAGGGAAAACAGGAGTTTGTTAAACATCATCTACAGAACTACTCTATGCAAATCTATTGTGATATATGTGTGTGCAGCAAATCCAAAATTGTTCCCCATGGCTCCCAGTGACTTTTTCTTATACTCTAAAATTAATGGGGCACCAAATCTAGGCAGGAAACTGTCTCAACAGCTCAGGAGAAAATAATGCATTATTTTTCAAAAAATGCATTTAAAAAGAATATGGGTTTGCTTTCAAGATATGATTTACAGCTGGATGCAGCAATAAAAAGGCAACTCTCACAAAAAGTTACTTCATTTGTTTATCTTGAAAATGAAAGCTTATTTTGCATACTTCCTACATTATTAGGATTCTTAAAGAAATGCTAGTTATTGAGATGTAATTCATTCTGCTAAATACCATCCAGCATTTCAGAAAAGTACATAGGCATATGCTTAACATTAAACACAGGAAAAGACCAATGGAATCAACTTAATTAACATGCTTGTAACAAAGCATATGCTTGCCTATCTTGCTCTTAGTGAAGGTTTAAGTGCTTAAAATGTCATTATTTCATCCCAGGATATAAAAGTAAGCTCCAAGATTAATAGTTATTTGGAGGTTTCAAGTCTCAAAACATAGAATTTGCATTTTAAGTAATGCTTTCCATAACTCCGGTAGAAAGAACGGACATAGTTTCTCACAACACCTTAAAAAGGAGACTTTCCTCCTGTATTTTAGAAGCAAATGGAAAAAAGCACCTTTAGGATTGCTAGAATTGTAATGTGTGCTACATAAAGCTTTAATTAAAAAGTAATTAAAAATAAAAGCAATTAAAGTTCTTTAGCCTTAGCTTTCCAATATTCTACAAAAAACATAAGAAATTGATATAAGGAAGATGGAATAGAGTGCCACATAAAAATGTTGGCAACTGAAATTCATTTTCTCTGACATCTATAACCATGCTTTGATGTAGGCTGAATGAAAGAAAAACTAGTTCCATCTCTCATCAGGGAAAAACGGAGGAACATCAAATATTTTCTTAATGATCAAGTGCAGGTGAGTTCAAATTGGGTAAAAGTTTTCTTGTCACTTGAGTTCTGACTTTACCACAGAATTCCAGGAAGTTCTTTTCTTTGTTCAATTGTTCCAGGATATTTTATGTGCACAATCAATTCAAGCTTTACGGTTCAATGAGCTGTAATTTCCAGTGGGGACTTCAGTGGTAAAAAATTGAAAGTGTAAAAAAAAAATTTGTTAAGGTAGAGATGACAGATAGACAAGCAATTTCATGTCAATCTGATTGCAGATAAGAATTTAGAAGCCTATTTTTTAATTCTTTATTGGGAGAAATTAGAGAGAACAGAAGTTCATTTAAGAGCATTAATTCAGATGAAAACCAAAGAAATTTAGGACTTCAAGAAGATATTGAGTAACAAAGCTTGCCAAAAGCATTAACAAGACACTCTTCCTTTTTTGCTTCATTTCAAAATATTGCAGTAAAATAAAATTCAATGATGACAGATTAAAATGACAAGATTCTCCAGGCCAATTAGTTGGCAATTTTCATAAAGGCTGTTTATAGACTCTGATCCTCAGATGACCCTTTTACCAAACTACTGAATCAGCAGCAGCTTTTACTTGCAGCAGCTTGTCAGGCCCCTCAATTAATAAATAAGGGTATTGGTCTAAACAAAATCAGAGAACTGTAATCCACTGAGTGGAGGCTTCCATAATGTGAGATGTCCTTCCAAAATGATAAAAGATTTGTAAAAATGATTCAACATAAACAAAAATATTTTCAAGAACTGTGTCAAGATTACCTTAGGCTGTGATCAGTTAGACTTGTCTCTGGTACTTATTTGTATCTGCAGTGCATTAGATGCCATTAATTTCAGGGAGGGGTCAGTACACTCTGGTTTTGCCTGGCTCTCTGCCACTTGCTCTGTGTCATTCTCATCTGTACCAGACCCTCAGGAATGAAAGTACAAGGTCCACGTTCCCTCTGCACTCCTTTATTAAACACAACCAGCTCTATTTCTCCTTGGATTACTGTAGGCTTTTGCATTGCTGAATAAGGGTATCTTTCCTTACAACTAAAACCATGGAAAATGTATCTACCAGCACAAACTGGTGATCCATTACTCAATTCTATACTAACCAAATTAATGCTACCATTGTACCTTTGTTGACTGAGATGTCTCTCTTTTTCTGAGGAAGCATCTCTGAATACAGCTGCTGAGCAACTCTTCTTCTCCACTAAATTAAACACCCACATTCCCCAAGTCGCAGGGTTGGCCTATGCCTTCCTCTTCACATCAAAAGTAGATTTGTAAATGACAGATTAAAATGAGCTGACAGAAGAAAGCCCCCACCTCTGAGAGAACAGCAAGGCTCATTTTCCTAGCGCCTCTCCTTTGAGGAGCACATGTACTTCTTGTGCCAGAAAGTTGTTTTTTTATGAGGAAAAAACAAAGTACATTTGGTAGAGGTGAAGGGTAAAGCTCTAAATGCTGAAGAGCATGAGCACTAGCCTGGATTTTTTTCTATCTTCTCTGAGACTCGGTGCTTTGTTGCTAATAATTTCATTATGTACTTTCTGCAGAAAAGATAGCACAGGGAGAGCAATGAAGACACAAGCACAGAGAATTGATTTCACTTGGTAGAAATGGCTGCTATTTTTGCATTATAAAGATACCTGTTGGGCAGTTGTTTATCATAATTATCCATTCTTTTGTGTGTGTGTGTGTGCATGCACGTGCTTGCTTTGCACTCCGTAACGATGCAGGTCATCTAATAATAAGCACCCATGCCCCTCTAGCAGTGAGCAGACTGTCTCATGCATTCAAAAGCCTACGTGGTGCTTCAGGTCATTCTGAGAAGTGAAACATTTATATATGGACAGATGTTTTATTATCCATCATGTGTGGTTTTATGCAAAGCTTAAACAAGTGGAATGCATGATGAACAGCACAGAGCCCATTCCAGATTCAGACAGCGGCTGTGCCCAACAAGATGTACCTGGGAACAGAGAAGTGATGCACTCCTGCCAGCCCGAACTCTTGGTAAATCATCTGTATGGTGAATCCTGAAAATAAAGTGTGGTCAGGTGGCACACTGCCCAATTAATCTCCAGAAATGTAGGTTTTCTCTATATATTAATACTGCACCAATGAAATGCAGAGGACAGGAGTTCAATTTCAGTTGAATCTGCTACAAACACACATTAAAGGCTACTCCTAGGTCAAAAAATAGCCCATGAGAATCACCCCTCACAATCTGATTTACAAAGAGATTTAGCAATTAATTAAACCCTATCTCCGAAACGGCCTTGAAAAAAAGACAGGAGGGAAACTTTTGAATGATCAAAGAAGAGAATAGAGAAATGATGGCTTTGTATTTAACTGCATCTAATATAAAAAAGTACAACTATTTGACTTACTATTTACAATTTTCGGCAAGACAGGCAATACCAACATTAGAAATAAGGAAAAATTTGTTACTGCAATTACTGAAATCCACACAGCATCTGCTTGGGTGTGTAATTTATATATATAGTTCCAATCTTTGTGCTGTGTACGTATTTGGTGCTCTCTCTCTCTGCTACATTTAATATACATATGGAAATCTGAAACAAAGGAGGGAGGAATTAAAAAAAGCAGCTTAAAGAAATAGACTTCTGCTGCCCAGGCTTCTGTAGTTTCCTTATTTCTAATTCCTTGACCTGACTTTGATGCATCTCAGCTCAGTCATGAACTCAGGCAACAAGGGAAGGAAGTTAATTCATCCAGACAGAGAACGCTTCTTCAGACGCCACTGCTGCTGAGCTCAGAGAAGAAAAGGAGAATTCCTGTTTATCAATAGTAGTCATGGAGGTCCAGCTTGTTGCAAAGCACGCGGAAAAGAAACAAGACTAAAGAATTATAATTGTAAATCCTGCCTTCCAGCCGATATATGTGTAATATTTTGAGGTGATTCTCGTGCAGGAAAACCGGTGCTAATCTTTCCAAGTTTAAAGGCATCCCCTGCAGAGAACAGGAGTTCCAACTAGATTTGTTACAGCTGCTGGCCTTCTGCAGCTCGCACTAACTCTTCATATACAAATTGTGCTTTTGGTGCAAATTGTTTCCAGAAGAGTAAAACCCAATCCACATCTTTTTCTCTTCCCTGCTCTCTTGCCCAATCTTCCTGTTTCCAGAAACACGTACTCTCCTGCTTTCTCTTGAATCAAGGATTCTTAATTTTCCCTTAAGTACAAACCATGGCCTGAGGCACAGCTCATGTTATCACATGTGCTCAAGCTATTAGTAAAGATGACTTTTGTAAGTCCCTCCGTTGCAGTTGTCACCTGGGATCTGAAGTCAAGCAGTTTATGCATGATTAGCCTTGACCCACTGGAGGTGTATTGTGCCGAAAGAGAATTGTACGGCTCCACATACCTCCACTGGCACTTGGACATCGTTGATGAGCAAATGGATGTTTAAACCAGAGGAGTATCCACAGAAGTATCGACCATTACAACCACGCAATTATGTTTTTGGAACAAAGAAAACTAAATTCACAGAAGCAGATGTGAGAGCTAAGCTGTTGGTATCTTTACATAGCCAGTTTTCTCTTCAAAAATCACCTGAGTAAAACTCACTCCACCGAGCTCGTCAGGAAATGCAACTCTTCTGCTTGGTGCTAGCACAGCACTTGCTCCACAGTACAATTACTTCTGCTTGCAGTGGTTGCAGCAATGGTAGGTAATGCAAAATCTGCTTTCAGTGGGCAGTGCTCAAGCCTGCGAGTTAATTGTTCGCCATGGTGTACTCCTACCCCACCATCCTCTGCTTTCCATTGGCCTACGCACAGTCGTGGCTTTTTGCTGCATCTACATTTAAATCAATACTTGCTGCCTTGGGTTTGCACATTTTTCTCCAAGGAGGATGTAAACTAAACAGAGCTGCAGTTAATCCAGGATCCCCGAAGAGAATTAATTAAGCAGGCTTTCCCACCCTTTTCTTTTGGTATTAAAGGGCACTTACTACTCCTAGCTGCATATTTTAGCAAAATCTACTGTGGGTGAATACAGAAGAAAGTTCTTGATTAGCTCTTACCTTGTCAAGACAAGATATTAGAGGGAGTTCATCTAACCTTGGCTGAAAGCAGCTTAAATTTTTCATAAAAACACTTTCTATTAGTTTTTTTATGTATAAAGCAAAAAATATGAGACAACTTTCTAAAGGTGCACACTGCGTATCTGCAAAGTTGGACTGAGAGCGGAGGCTTTTAGAAAGGTTGTTTTGTTTTACTGCTATGATGAAAATGGAAGAACAGCCAGCACAAGACTGTACCATAACTCTGCTCATTTGAGTGGGGAGAACACTGGCCCAGATACTCAGCTGATGGAAACCACACTGATGCATATCAGCTGACAGCCTTTTCAATTTTCTACAATCTGCAGTCATTGTGTTAATTCAATCACTACCCCTTTGAGGTTAAAATGTGAGGGAAAGAAGAGTTATGTTTTTCTCCCTGTTTCACGTTTATCTGAGAACTTTGCTTTTCACCAGGATGGAAGCTCATCCAAAAAAAAGCTTAGAGTGGGTCAGCCATAACATTAATGGGAAGTTTAATTCCTGAAAGGAAAATAATCACCAAAAAAAGAGAACTCAGGCAACACAGATAAGGCCTTCACTGGTGCATATCCCTCCATCAATAACTTGCCAACTGTGGTATTCATAAGAGTGACTCCAGGTATGCTAAAATTAATTCTTAACTTGTTGCTAAATTACTCACGGATTATTTACATTACAGTAGCACTGTGAAATCCTCACTATGAAAACTATACACCCACATGTGACAGTCCTTGACCAAAAGAGCTTAACTGTCAAATAATGAAGAGAAACAGAACGTACACACCCTTATCTCTAGTTCTTCCAGGGAACTGATGCATACTGAGATTTCCTCCCTCACATTTAAGGCATGGATATAAGTAGTCATTAAACACGCATGTAAAAGTCTCTCTACCAAGTATAGCAGGTAGAATGGAACAAAATAAATGCAAGACCTCTAGTACTGTTCCATAGAAACTTCCTACAATATTGCATCATTTTATACACCTACATTCTCTGAAATTGAATCCAGAGCCACTGTGCTTGTCTCTACACTGCCTGTTTACACAAATCAAATGTTCATTTTAGATCACGGAACATCAATATTTTTAGCAAAAATGAAATCTTAAATCCAGACAAATTATTCTGATATGGAAAAAAAAGGAGGTAAAAATAGAACTTGCGTGGGTCTGAATTTTAATTCAAATGCAAGAGGCCATAATGTAACCCATCAGTCAGGCTTTGAAGATGAACTGCTAATTAACACAGATGTTGCCGTTCCTTTTACTACAGTATCTTTCTCCAGATCAACTTTTCCTTAAACTAAAAAAGGAACAGAAGTGTTCTCTTTTCTTTTCTCTTTTTGACTAACAATTTAATGAAACACACACACATCCATAGGTATGATGATAATGTTTAGTATCATTGTTAGGTTCTTGCTCTGTTCCAGCTGAATGTCTCTAGTCGTTCACAGCTTTCTTAACTAACTCACCTCTGTCAAGCTATCTAGAAAGAAGAAGATAATCCTGGCCTCTGAGCTACTGAAATTTCCCCCATCTTTCTCCATTGCTCTGTTTACACAGTAATTGGCTTTCTGATGGACGCCTCTTGCTGATGTGCATTGTGGATACAAGAGGCTGATATCTAATTAAAGACCCATTCGAAATATAAGGTCCAAAATTCTCAGGACATGCAAGATTAGCTTTTGTCTTTCTCCTTTTACTCACCAAGAGCCACTGGAGGTTTTTAAAATAAGACTGGATGTGGCACTTAGTGCCATGATTTAGTAATCATGATAGTGTTGGATTGAGGGTTGGACTTGATGATCTTGGAGGTCTCTTCCAACCCAGATAATTCTATGCTTCTATGATTCTATAGATACACAACAGGATCCGAAGGCTGGATGCCTGCAGCCACTGACACGAATATTTACACCGAAGGCAGTGCCTTCATTGCAGATAAATATATTCAGCAGCAAAGGCAAAGAATGGTGCACATTTTTTTCTCTCAGATGGCAGTCCTTAGAAAAAAAAGTGTGATATTGCAAATAATTTAGAAAAGACTGCCATAGAGAAGCTCATAGGAAAAGAAACTATGGATCAGAGTAGATTGCCTTCTAACCCACTGCACAGTTCCTTCAACACTGGACAATTTCAGGCTATTTTCTTCCCATATTCATTGAACAGACTGCAGGAGGGTAATCGTACAAAAGGAAGCTGAGAGAAAAATCTCCATACTTATTAGAATGGCAGTGAAATGCTCTAAAAGAGAATTTTTATGGCTTCCCTGCTATTAACTGAAGTAGCAAATTAGTTAATTTTCCAAGTCTTTCACAATCCAGCTTTTTGAGAACAGTAAACTCAAGAATTATCAGAGTAATCTTGTAGCCAGCTCACTGTCAGTGTAAGCTAATGCCTAGTTATCAAGTACGGTGAGGAACTCAGCTTCAGGGATTTGCTGTTTCCAGTGAACCAAAGTTATTAGAACACGTTCATGAAGCAGGACAGTGTTCCTTTGCTTTATAAATACACGTTCCGATTTCTCCTCATATATTATATTGCTTTTAATGACATCATCTTTTCAACGATTCCCAGGAGCAGCTAATTAAGACTGGGATAGGTTGCCAATGAAGCTCTGCAGGTGAGAAGCTCTTTGGGAGGCAACACACCTGACCGTGTACATCAGAGAAAGTTGTTGCTGCACCCTAAGCATTGATGTTCAGAACATCACAGTCAACTGAATTCCTGTCTACAAGATTTACATAACAAACATTAAAACAAGCTAATTCATTAGAACTAGGAACTGCAGCCCACTTGTTACAGTGTAGATAACTCAAGACTATATCTTTTTGGCACCAAATTGTGAAATTTAAACCTGCAAAAAATGGTTTCTATAGTTACATTACAGAGAACTCCGGTAACTCTAGTGTTACTCAGGTAACACCAGTCTCTACATTGCTGGAAGGAAGATCAGATGAAAACATTGTGTTCAATCACAAACAATACCAGAGATAGTGTCACAACTAGCTTTACAAAACAACATCATTCTTTATGAGGTTTTCTCTTTGCCTCTTCACGCTGTTTGCCTGATAAGCCCTTGCCAACAAAGACATTATACTAATTACAATTAGTTATACAGAGTCTGGGACAAGTGAAATGATTTATTGATTTTTTTTCCCTCAGAAAATAAACCTTATTTTCAATTCCAAATATAGAGTAAAAAAATAAAGCAGAAGCCCCGGATGGTATGTTTAGTCCAGACATGTATGAATGTGAATATACTTACAGTGACAATCAATCCATTTAAAACTTTAATCTTACAATAATTGCTTAGAAAAATCAGTACAGAGTAGGTTTTATGCAATTACATTCTTCTTATCCTGAAGAGAGGCATAGAAGGTGCAAAGCCAGGAGCTGAGCTGTTCTTGAAAAAAACTCAGAGCTAAGAAAATCTTCCAACAGTAGTTAAAAAAGAGAGTGTCCAGGCCAACAAATAGAAGTATGCACATTTGTCATGCAATATTAATGTAGCATCGACTATGTTTGCATTTGGTATAATCCACTATCTAAATGTAATCTGAAGAGATGAAAGCATATGAAGCTGTGTTGCATATCTTTCTGTGTTAAATATCAACCTGTAGTAATTACCACTTCATATCTAGGCACGGAAATAATGAAGGAATCTTTTTGTTTTACTTCCCTGGGAACTCATTCTAACCATTTCTAGAAACCTTCTTTAGTGTTCCATCCTGCAACATGATGAATGCTCCTCAAATCATACCGAGAATTTGCTCCTCCTGTGAAGTATGTGCATGGACTGATAACCTGAGCAGAATACAGTGCTTGATCCTTCACAGGGACCCTCCTTACAAGTCTGTATCTTAAATTCCTTTGAAGTTCCAAAAAAATACCTAGACTTACTGAAAAATGAATAGCTGATCCAGTTTGATGTTCTCCCAGTCCTTTTTTATATGCCCCAACTTCAGAGCTCCAACTCACTCAAGCACTTAGATATAAACCCCTGTAATACAGACAATGAATATATTCAAGTAAATAGGCTTAGATGCAACAGCCACACTGACAAACCAGCAGGTTTACTCCCTGATCTCTGCAGTGCATTTTGCCACTACACCAGCCATTCTGTCCTCAGGCTTGACAAGAGGAGGCAAAATATGCTGCTTCTCTTTTTTTCTGGTCTGCAAGTCAGCATTATCTGATTAGGTCCACTTCCTACGGCTTGTTCAGTCTCGCTTATCAGACTCACTGGAAAATATTTCCAATAATAAGCCACCAGAAATCTACCTTCATATCTGGTGTCAGGCTACATATAACAGAAATCTTTTCATTTTAGTTTTAAAGTATTGCTTCATTCAACAAGCCGACTGCTGGCTGACACACAATCTAACCTAAAGGCTATGGATCAGCAGGTAAATGCAGAAATTCTATTAGTTTTCAGACCTGAGGTTTACGCCTTTCATTTCAAATGAAATCAAAATCCTGCACATGAATAGGTAAAGTGCAGAGTGAAGATCCTTTCTTAAAACCATCCATTACCTATTACATGAGTGCAAGAAAGAAAGCAGCTTCTGCATCTTGTAGGTACTGTGTTTCTCGTGCTCAGTGACTCTGTCAAGGATGGTAAATAGCAGACATAGAAGCAACACATTTTCAGGAAAAAATTAAACCAGGATGAAGATTATATTAGGCAATGTGAAGTCCAGTGAAGGTACAAAGACAGACATATTCAGATACGCTTGGTATTAACAAAACCTCCCTAAGCATGTATAAGATGGACTTCCTTACCCAAATTTGAATTTAAAAGCATAGTCAAACTTGCTCATGCTTTAGAGGTTTTAGAAATGAGCATCCTCATTTAGCACCAGAAGAAGGAAATAGTGCAAAATTGCATATTCCAACATATCTAGAATGTTTATGAAAATATTTATTTTTGCCAAACTGAAGAAAAAAATCAACAGAGAGTTTTCATTCCTTTGTTCGTCCTGTAAGTGCATTTTGATATGTAATCAGATTTTCTACCTAGCTTTATAGACATGAGACTTATGGATGATCGACTTCATTTACCATTTGCTCTAAGAGATACTTTCAGTTGTTCAGTGGAAGTTCTCAAAGCACATGTGTCAGCATTTTGAAACAGTGTAGGGACTGTATCTCCAAACTAATAGCAGTGAGTACAACTCACTTCTGGTGTGGTCAGGCAGGACTTCACTGAAGTCACTGGAACTGCTCCTGCCAGATCTGTGCACCTCTTGGAGATAAGGCTCCCTCATGGGGGGCCTACACTAAAACTGGAGAAAGAACACATCTAGATTCTAGCTTTGTGGCTTAGGGATTTCTTTATTAACTATAATTCTTACATATATGTATTGTGTATTATTTCTTATATATATATGTATTATGTATTCTTTTTCATGTATGATTACGCCCATGCACTGTTTTCCTTCAAAAAGGTGATGATGATAGTGTTAGAGCAAGAAAATCAGTTGTGATTACTTAATCACAATTATGATCACACTAATGGTATTTTTTTTGCTGCATGTCTCATTCTGCACATTCATTTAAGGAAACTGTTATGTGGTTTTGCTATTTATTCAAGAAAAAATACAAAAGAAAAAGCATGATTTTTTCCTTCTTTGTAAAATTAGCTGTAATATTTGTCTTTGGCATTAAATAGTAAGAAGCTACTCAGCTTGTTGGGCTCCCTCTTTCTCATTATACAAGCCTACTCATATCTTTCATTTGTATTTTGTGTTTATTTATACAGTATTTTCCTCTGGCAATAGGTTTGACAGCCTCTCATTTCATTTTGTGCTGATGCTATCTTGCTTGATGATTACAAGTGAGTTGCTATTATTTATCATAGCTCTTAGCTTTTGCAATATTCAGTCCTCAGGTATGGATTTCCCACATATTTTCTTTAAGAGGTGTAGAACTGTAGCTGCTACATGGAACTGAGAAGAAATAGAAGTCTACACAGTGTGAGATTTCACCTTATGTGATCAGTCAGATCAAGAAATGTTATGTCAACTGGCTTAGAGTAAGAGCAAACGGAAGCCTCAAGATGCAATGTCCAGGTCCAGCTCTCAGTTAAGTCCAACAAGCCAATTGAATCACAGCTTAAAAAGCAATAAAAAATAGCTGTGAACTTTCTGTTTTAGCTCACAGAAGGTGATAACAGTAATCTTGGTTTATCTTGCCCTTCTGTCAGGTGTATGCCAGTACTGCATAAGAACTTTTGACAAGGGGACAGTGCTCTGTCCTCTCCAGTCAGAGGCTGACCCAAATGGTGCTTCAAAATTAACATTCTCTTGGGATGTACTAAAATCAGAATTGCAAAAAGCTAATTTAACCGTGCTGGCATTGTTGCTTATGAAATACTTTCTTCCCAAGAGGTTCTTGGTAGTCAACGTAGACACCAACAAATGCAGGCACTTGTGGTGGAATATGGAAGGATTTTAAGAGCATGTCAATGATAAAGGACAATTCAGGATGAGAATGAAGAACTATGTATCAAGCAAAGCCCTCAACAGCACAGGACATGCTTGTTCGATGCTGGCAAGAGAGGAATACTCATATGGAGCAAATTCCTAATGCATTCTTGAATTACCTTGGAAATTGCACATCTGAGTATTGACTGGGTCTGACTACGTTTAACATCGCTCATCTGATGAGATATTGTTGTATGGCTGCAAGTTTGTGATAAGAAGCCAGTGTTAGAACTGCAGATCTCACAACGGCAAAACAAGAAAACCCACAACCCTAAACCATTCATATGGAAATTATTCAATAAAACCAGGTAATTTCTTCTTGAACTGCTCATACAGTAGTCTATATCCATCTATCATTACGAGAACTACATGGATGCACAGTTTATTACCACATGAAACAATGCAGGCACCTTACGTCTCTTCATAGGTTTACTAGCATTGCTTAGGGCTTTGCTATTTTAGAGTAATGCCATTATCCTTTATGCTGTGTAGTATTGTCCTCCATTGTGCAGTATTCATTATTACACACTTTGTCATGCACTACCTCTGCAGATGTATATAATATGCACAGATTAAGCTAACTGATTTACTGATACCATAGACATGCCTTGCACTTAGATCTGTCACAAGTGTTCCTTATGCCTACAAGACAACGCAAGCAAATTATCTTTTATATACTAGAGGATCACTCTTTGTAAATGTTGAATGATTCTAGTGTTGATATTATGACTTTGTTTTCCTTCAATTTGTTCCTAAGAGGGTGTAAGAAATAAAAACTTACTTGTAGAGGGAAGGAATAGAAATTAAAGTATTTTATGAAGCCCATTCCTTAAAATGACTCAGAAAATAAATCTCAGCAATTGTTCAAAAGAAAAAGCTTTTGTAAGTACCTGAGTACAACCAAACAGGTGCAAGTAAAAAGAGAGAACATGTTTGATTGAGATCATCCAAGTTTGCCATTTACTTCTACAAGCTTAACCAAAGAGCATCTCTTCAAATAGGGAACCATGAACCATCAGTTCTTCTCTGGGCCCTCGAGTGATGCTTTGCTCTTGTTTTACCTTTGTGCTTTATTTGGTTTCTTTAAGTGCGTGCAAAGGATTAGTTTGAAATGATGCTTGTTTTCACACACTGTGGAATGAGTTTCCCATTTCTAACTTGCAAACTACAATGTAGACTAGACAGCCTCCATAACATTTAAATAGAGTTTATAGAGGCTGTAAGAAGCATCTGGAGTGGAAGCGTTTGGTACAAAGCAGTGTTTGAAAGGATGCCAGATATTATCTCACTCAGTTCTCAAATACCACAATAAATGAACACATAAGACAAACCTCATTTCTCCCAGGAAGGGGTTTTTTAACTTACTTTCCTAGAGAGTTCTGGAGTTTCCCTTTAAGAAGAGATTCTGGGACGAAGGCATAACAAATACAAGATTATCTCCTCTTGATAACTTATCTCACTAGTGCATAAATTGCATGAAACACAATTCTGTATTGCATGAATGCGTGAAAATTAACCATGGGAAAAATGCAGTTTGCACTGCAGTAAGAGCTGAAATACACATAGATAGGAGCTGACATGCTCCTATCTAAGCAATTTAATACTGCCTGTAAACAAGACCTCACAGCGTTATGCAAGATATGCAAGGACTAATACTAAAAACAAGCAGAAAAGCTACGGCTTGGGTGGACAAAGCTAGGTCTACAAAGCCAGCTCAGTTGAACCTATGCTGAGCTTGTGCTCACTTATTCTCAGCAGCCTGTCAGACACAGCCTGAATCCAGCCATGTGCTAGATACTGTTATTGCTCCGACTGTTTATCACCACCAAACAACCGCAGGATACTGATCCCACAGTCCTGGTGGCACATGGTGCAGATCTCCAACCTGCTTCAAGCAAAATAACCAGACCAGACCAGCTCACGCACGCTGGAAGCACAACAGCAGACAGGTGATTTTGCACTGGGCAGTTAGAAAGTGGCTGTGTCTTAAAGGAGTCCAGCTAGGAATGTGTACCTTCAGCCTCTGGGAACGTGCATTCATGAGCCTGGATAGAGCAGCTTGCTAGAATTTTCTATTAATAGAAAACTGGGAAAATAAATGCGTCTGAGGTGAGCAAAATAGCTGATATTTTATTAACAGACAAGTACATGGTTTCAAAAAGACTTTGTGCCTATAAAGACAATTAATGGAACCACATCTTTTTCAAGCCTGGATTAAAGTATGCCTAGTATCTGCACACAAAGATCATCATTGTAATGATAATTGCTTTGCCACTCCAGAAGTCCACTCCAGGAGCCTGAGCAGCAGATACAGCATTGATTAAATATCATTCAATTCAGCTCTTTGTATCCTTTACATGACACTACATTGTTATTTATCTGAACAGTGTTTATAAACCCTCACAATTCAAATATTATACAATGCAACAGAATATTGCCAACTTGAGACAAGACCACTAGTAAAGCATTCTTCCCTAAGCAAATAGCAGCGAGAGTTTTTCAGTACCTTGCCCCAGATGCTCAACTTTGTTCAAAAATAATCATGAGGAGAGGCAAAAAAGATATTTGTCAGAGTCATTAGGTAGAGGCTTACGTTACTATGGACTTTCATTTGGTAGCAGCAGGTAAAAGATCCACCCAATGCACCTTCTAGAAAATGATCTAGTCTTTTCTTTCCTCCTATTTGTTAAAATGAAGAACTTTCAATTCAAATCCCCTTTTTTTTTTCCAAAATGCCATAAAAAGGAACGTGAAAAATCATGTTCTTTTTGATTCCTTTTGGGTTTTGATCTCACATTACACTGTACTGTGCTTGTATCTGAACGAATTTGTGGATAGAGGGCCTCAGCTGCCCAAGTACTAAGAAGCAGCATTTGCTCAAAGTTATAACGAATTATTAAGTTGCCTTCACATTTCTGAGTGCTCCAAAATAAATAGCAATCTTTCAGTTTCTATTCAAAGTACGTCCTGAAACAAAAACTAACTGAACTATTAGCACATCTGTAAATTAAGTAGGCATTCTGGCTTTTTAGCTCAAGAACACAGAAGCTACCTGAGATCTCCAAAGTGCTCGCTCTAGTTCCCGTTGGATCTCCCAGCTGTACCCTCATTGTCCTCAAAGCCACAGGATCAAGCCCAGTGTAAGCAGTAAACTGACAAAAGATAAAACTAATTCTCAATCAAAGACATTAATAATGTAGAGGGTAGGACAAAAGGAAGGAAATACACTTGGCAAACACAAGTTGCACAAAGCAACAACTAACTCCGCGTATTCCGCACGGGGTGTGCAGGCATTTGCAACATGACTACCCGTGTACAATTTGTCCCAGTGGTTCTGAAAAGTCCCCCTGAGAGGTGGGCAGCCTGCCAGTAATCACACAATTGTGACAGAAAAGCAACTGGAGGCTCATTTAAGAAGTTAAAATCCCTGCCTGCTTCTGCCCCTGAATCTCAAGCAAGCCCGATAAACCTGATGATTCCCTATTTGGAAAAATATATTCCACAGATTACCGTAAGTAACTCAATGGGATGTATGCTTACTTTTTGCAAGCAAAGAAATAACCTTCATCCTGGCTTGCAAGCATGGAGAACTTTTCAAAGTACAGAATTTCCAACCAGATTAAACCCCAGTAAATCCTCTTTCATCGCGCCTCACTGTGCAGACCGTCCTTTCACTGAACACAGGTTTGAAATATGGGGAAGCTGATTTCCCATAGTGCCATCCTTCATTGGCTCAAATTCTCACAGAGCTTTGTTTTCTCAGCCAACCCTGCACATTTCTCACACTAACGAGTGCAACTGTACTACAAAACAGACATCAAAGTGACTGCTGCGCCACGGAATCCAGGCTCCTACAAGCAGGAAACAGAAGAGGGACAGATATTGTTCAACCCCACCTCGCAAAACGGTGCAGAATTCCTGTCAATAAATGATCTCCATTCCTGGTGGTTTGCATTTCTTGTTCTCCATCTTTTCCAAAATGTCCTTTTCAATAAAGTTTGAATAAATCTTCAAGGATCTAAATGAGCTGCTCTGGAAAGGGCAAGCAATCAACTTGGAAGCCAAAGGAGAATAACCATTTGTCATTACAGAATTTCTGTATCACTCAGAAAGAGTATCTTAATTTGAACCTATATGGCATCCACAAACGGGCTTTGAGTCACACCTGAAATAAACAAAATCTCACTGAAAGTAAAAAGGTACCCATAGCCTTTTTCCAAATTAAAAAAAAAAAGGGGACAGAAATTATTTAGAAGAAGAACAGTGCATGTATTGTAAATATTGCAAATATTTCTTTGGTATGAAGTAGAAATTATTTCACAGCTTTCCTGTGAGGAACTGTGAAACCCATTTTCCTTTCTCGCAAAGAGAAGTAAAAATCTTCTCGCAAAGAGAAGTAAAAATCTTCTGAAAGTCTATAACTATTACACTCTGAAATAAGGCACAGAGATAAACCCTCCCAAGGAAACAGTAAGAAAAAAATCCAGAAACAGCTACTGTTACCCTACTGGTTCCTTCTGCAATACAAATGATTATCACAGATTAAAAGAATGAAAATAATTAATTATTTAATTTGCAAGGGCAGAGGAACAAAACTCTTAAAATCCTAGATATATTCCTATGTTTTTTGCTGAGCCATTTTACACCTTCTGAGGCACCTGCCAAGAAAAGGTGAGTTGAACTAATCCATTCTTAAACCTTGGCATCTCCATTGAAACATGTCATCTCTCTACTATAGAGTTATTGCTTGCTGCCCATGACACTAAGTCTCAGAAAGAGGCTAGACTTGATCCTGAATGGAGGTGTGACTGATGGGTCTTTTAAAAGCCAACAAAATCTATACACTGGGTGTCTCAGGAGACTAATAGTCCAACTTCCTTTGGAGTATTTTCCTCTTCTGTCTGGCTTTCAGAGCACTCCTTTTTCCAATGCAGTAACTACAGAGCAGAAAAAGGAACCGTCAATAAAAACTCAATGTCAAACAATTAACTTGGAGGGACAAAACTCAAAGGAAAGTCAAATGTATTTGCTTATAGTAATTTACCCGAAAACCAGGGCTTAAACACTCACTACTAGTTGTGAATTCACCTTCTCTATCTGTGAAACCACAGCTTCTCTGGTTGGTCTCACAGGGTTTTCCCACACAAAGCCATCGCTTCATACATTGGGAATCCTAAAATCTCAGAGTGAATGCCTGGCAGCAAACACACAAATGAAAGAGCACATCACAGAATACAAGCAACATAGAAAAACCCTCATGTATAAAATTTAGCTGTCAGAGAGCTGACAACTCCATTCTGTCTTCCCGTGGCTCGTAATACCCAGGAAATAACCCCTTCACATTTATCACTGTTTACCACAGTCTCAGGTCTCAGAGCTTGGACCGGCTACAATTGCCACCCACTCCATATTCATGGAATCCATCTCCTTCTCATGCCATCTGTTCTTTGTCCCAGTCTAATCATGATGCATAGGGCAATATGATTGCTACCTGCTCTGAACACTGCTCATAGTTCCTCATCCCAGCTTTCAGCAGAACCACAACTGTGAGGCTACGTGTATCATCTCTGAACCTCTGGTGTAAAACCACTGGAGCAGAAAGGCAGGTTTTAGGACCAGTACTACTTCTTACGCTGTTATCACTTCTTGTTCAGTGTTGGAAGGGAGATTTCATACCACTGCTATTCTTCAAAGCTACATTTGGTGCAAACACATCTGGCTGATAATGGCCTCTGATGGATAACACAGGATCATGTTTTGAAATTGGACTTTGAAAGGACTCTAAGATTTACCTCTGAAAATTAGGCTTTGATTGGTCTATTTGGGAGTAAGGCTGGTTATCAGTGATAACACATGAATTCAGACTCTTAAGGAAACCTGACAGGTACCAGACATAAGAAATTATCATTTTCCTCTGTGAGTCTGGCTCCATTACACACATGTTCAGATCCCATTTTTGCTAGCCAAAGCCCTGTTTAAAAAATCATTTTACAGGTTTTAAGAAGCCTGTAGTCATTTATTCAGAATTTTTCCTTTTTATTTCAGTCAGATATTAATAGAACAGCAAAGAAAAATGTTCCCGTGGCTTGAAGAACACATTTTTCTCTATATCTGCCTTTGCTTACACAAGGGGGAAAAGGCTCTGATAATCTAGAGTACAAGGAAGAAAGGCGACAAGGGAAAACTTATCTTTTAAAATGCTTTCCTGCTTTACTGCAGGTGAAACAGGCAGTTAATATGCTAGAGGTTGTTTTCTGTGTAGCTTGGAACACTAAAGAGAAGCAGTGTGCTAAATATCATATATATAGCCTACATCATAACAGAGCAGCTTAGATACTATATAATCTGTGACTATTTGAGACAGACAAATAGGAGTAAAAGTGTAACCAGTTTTGAAGTGAGAAGTTAAATACCAGAGAGAACGTTTCTTACTATCTGCTCAATATTAAAAACACTAAATAATTTGAAAACTACAGTGAGAGTAATATATGCAGCAAACCACGTGACTTTACTCTTGCAAACAAAGTTCAGGAGCATTTTTGCTCACAGGAAAAGCATCTTAGTTTGAATTTGTATGATAAGTAAATATTCCCACTTCTCTGCTGGTTTGGAAGAGAGGTTAATAGAGGTGAAACATTCAACTAACTCTCTAACATACATATTTTTCTGTGCAAGAAATCATTATTATTGCTGCTTCCTGATTTTATCAGCCTGGATGTATGATCTGCAAAACAGAGAAAAGTTTACAAATTGTAAAAATGACTTTTGGAGCAAAATAGAATTATATATTTATGTTTATGGTCAGAAAGTAAGCTAGAGCAGTCATTCCATTGAATAAACAAAGACCAAGTCATCACCTCTCTCTTTGCTCTTGGCAAAGATGGAATTTGCAGATCTCATCCACTGAGACTTGGATCTTCAGACCTGTGCATGCTGGCAAAATTCAATCCAAGCAGTAGTAACATTTAAGTGGATTCTATTCCTGTTCTGCTTGAATTAACTGTCTGAAAGACTCATTACTCACATAGTTCAATGCTCTGAACAAATCTGAATTAACTTCAGTGGTTCATTTTCATAGGACAGAGTTACTTTATACATTAGTGCAATCTGAATTCTGTCAGTGACTTTGGGTGGTTTGATATGCACAGGACAAAAAAACCCTAAGGTACTTGAGTATGTTAGAACCTGATTTCCTTAATTCACATTACAACCAAACGTAGAGAGTATTGTCGTTTAAAAAAATCTTTGATGTTAATAACACAAGTGATAAAATATGGGTCTGATCAAAATGACTCAGTATTGAACATTAAACCCTGCAGTACTCAATTACTCATTGCTGTTTCTGGTGAGAAATGTGATATTCAAGGGTATAACCTAACCTGCAGCCATAAATAACACCTACATTAAAAAGAACAGGTTGATGGCAGGGCTACTAAATGCTGTTCTTTTACTGCGTGGTCTTATCTTTGAATCCATCGGTAGAAGTATTAGTACTGTAGTTACATGGTACAGTTTTATTTAAAAGCAATAAGGTCCACAGACAGCAAAATCATAAAGTGCTTGTGCTTGTCAGAAAGTAACATTAATAAGTTTGGGCTTGGCATGGGGTCATCTTTCTTTAAAAAAAAGGACTCACATGCTTCGTTTTTGAACTTGTCAGTTTGCTTTGTCTGAGAGTCTCATCTTGATTTGTCTTGAAAAATCTTATGAGGGACAAAGAGAGGCCTTTTTGGGATGTCTTGTCACGTGAAAAGACTTTATCTTACTGTCCACCCAGTTTGCTAAATAAGCAACCTGTCAGGCTTCTATTAATTCGCTCAGGTCAAAGCTGAAATTCAGTTTGAAGCTCGTATTTCAGCATTTTTCCTCTGGAATCTATTGAGCTTGTTGTGTACAAACACAAAGCTGTCTGTCACATAGAGGGAAAACAACTAAAACACAAAGAAGAAGAAACAAACCCCATCATATGCATTGGGTATGTTTTTTTCCCCTCATTCAGTTCAAACAAGTGTCTGTTTTGTGCTGCAGAGATTGGTACAACACCTCATCCATTTCAAAAGAGAAACTGCTTTATGAACTCATGGAAAACTGTTATTTCATACAGCAACTCGCAGATATGATCCTCTGACAAGCAGTGCTCATTAAAAGAGCATCAGCTGGCTCAAGCAGTAGTCTTGGTTGTTATTGAAGTAAGTCAGACCCTTGGGGATTTTAACACCATTTGTTCAACAAACAGTCTCCTTCTGCCCAGCTGAAAAAAAAAATTCCAATTTAAAAATAAATCTTTTGTAATGGGCTCAAGGAAATGTATGGTATGGGAAGACAGAGAAGTTATCTATTATACAGGATTCTGCTCACATCCAGGATGATTCTGCCTTGATAAACGAACAGTGACACTATTGGCAAACCTGGGATTTGAAGTAATGGTTCATTAATGCAACTGCACACTAAGTAATGTACTTGGGTGTCAGCGTTCTGCTGGGTTTTCTTCCTCATTGTAATGTTCTTTTTCCTCCTGGATATGCTTAAAAAATATCCTTGCACTCCTGTCAATATATTAGTTTGAAAAATGCCACCGTGGGCCTGGAACTGTTGTGTGTGTCTGTAACAGTGCATTGACACATGCATTGGCTCGATGCATTCCGGCGATGCGAGTTCAGTCTCCTGTAGAGATCCAAATTATGATACGATTGCACTGAGCGTGCAGACTTCTCTCATGCTGGGATGGAGATGGTGTGAGAAACTAAATTCACAAAACAGAACAACGTGCTCATACTGCATGGTTTGAATAGCTCTTCCAGCTGCACGCAGTGCACATCTTGCTTTTCTTTAGAGGATTGTGGAGATTAGATATGGCTGAGCTGGGGATGAGAGGTATTCAGTTCTTCCCCTTCACTAACACGATCCTTCGCCTTCTGATCTGAGCTTCTACCATGCCTTCCTTCCCTTTTATTTATCTTTTTTACTCATGTTCAACAGTTTCCTTATCTACCTCTCAGAGACCAAATATCCAATACAACGGTTCGTGCAGCCCATGGCTCTGTTCCAATGAGATGAGTGCTCAAAGGCCCTGGCAAGAAGATTTTTATGTGTCATTTAGGATTTAGGATCTATTTGAAAAAGACAACTGCAATCACTACTGTTGGTAGGGCAAGGTTTTAAAGTGCATATAGATTAGGGAAGGATTCACTATCACAGGAAATGACATCCAAAATGGACAGACTTAGTAATTCCTTTCATGTGTCACCTATAGATGACAGAAAATTGATTAAGCCATCTTTGTGCAATCACAGGAGAAAACCACATTTTCAGCACAATTACGTAGCATCATGTTTAACTACTGTCATATTTGTCAGCAAGAACTGTTAGTTCTTGGATGGCTTATATAAACTTATTGTGTGAACAACTCAGAAAAGGTGTATGTAACTGTTTCAAACGTGTTTCATTAGATTTTAATTTGTAGACTGATGTGACTGGTGCAGAACAAAGTGACCTCATGCTTCCTGCCCCAGGAAATTCTTGGAAATTAGATATTTCAACTCAGTGGGATTCACATTGCAATGTATTTTAAATTACAAGAGCTGAGTCTTTTGCTTGCTGTTGTCCATCTGCATTACAATCTTTGATTTACTCCTATACACAGAATGTATAGATTGCTTCTTATCTACATAGCTTAGCACATCTTACACAGAAAAATCAGGCAGGAAATCTCAAAGGCAATTATGTTGGAATTAAACAGCTGCAAGGAATTGTCAAATGCATTCTGGCCAGAACCAGCAGGCGTGTTTGAAATACTTTGAGTTCATGTGAAAACTCACCTCACACCGACTTTTTGAAGGAAGATATGAGTCTCTGCTGAGCACTATTTTAAATTTTACGGAATTGCTTAGTTTTCCCCAGTCCTGTGAAGACATTACTACCACTCAGCAGAGCTCTCCTTTGCCAGTGGCTACTGGTTGTAATCCCTTTCCCCTGCCCTCACAGCTAGGGAATGCGAACAAATATCCACGGCAGTTAATGGGATCATCTTAAATCCTTCAGAGGCAACTATTCTATTCCATTAACCCACCAGGGACTGGTTATAACAGTTGCCACAATATTTCTTGGGGTGCCACTTACCAATGCATCTTTGCACACAAATGAGGCCAAAGGCACTGAACCAACAAAGATTACCTACTGTTCAAAGCGTAAAGTAGATCAAGGAGCATGCCTAGCTAATTCCAACACTGGGTTAAAATCATGCTGTATATTTGACAGTAAGTGCAATCTTTCCAGCTTGCCCAGGAGAACCTCCACTCTTATCATTTTGGCTTTTGATGTGCAGCACCTACAGAACAAAAATACTTAGCGAGTTGCAAACGTTAAGGGTGCACTGGAAAACTTCTTGTTCCAAGTCCAGATATCTGATATTGAACATACCCACTGGCACATTCCAAGCAAGAGCGATTTTAAAAGCTAAATCTAACATATTATTATTGATCTGGTTCTGTCTGCTGTGCAAGGTGGAGCCTTTCCCCCCGAGGTACCTATGCAGTTCACACAGCTGAAGGCCACTGAACTACAGAACAAGCTGATTGATTTCCTATTTGTGTCCAACAGCACTTGAGTGGCATTAAATATTATTTAATGGCACTGGTTACATTTTAATGAAATAATGAGAAAAACCTCAACCAAAACCAACAACAACCACCTCTTCCCTAACTGGTAGCATTGTTCTATCTCTGAATTGAGCACACTGTCTGGTTGCATTGCAGGGTCGCATCTTGATTGAGCAGAGTGTCAAGAGTATTGATAGCATCTTTTCAGTATTCTGGGGAGCAGCCATCAATAAAATTCTAACAGAGTACAATGACTTCTACTCTCTTTTATTAATCATGAAAATATATTTACAGTTGGAGCAGAAGCGCGTTGTACAGAAGCATCAGTCCTCTCTGCTAACGTCCCCATTGCAACCCTCTTTCATTTTACAGGAATTGAAGTCTAAAATGGAAGTCAGTGCACATGAATCTTCCTGTTGCAAACAATTATTGTTACCAGAAATCTTCAAGGAAAATCAAAACAAAGCTCAGAGGCAAATCAAAATGGCAAGTTCAAAACAAAAGCATATTAAAGCTTAAAGAAAAAAAATAGGTCCATTTCCTTTACCAACTCCAACTTAATAAACAAAATTTGACAAGCACAGTCCTGTTATAGATACAGCTGCCTGAGTCCACATTCCTGATTGCTTTATATAAAATGGTGTCAAGAAACTACCTTTTCAATAGCACTAAATGGGAAACATCTCAAGTGTCTTTGCTTTAAAAATCAAATGCAGGTGAGAAGGACAGTAGTTTAATTTCTTTTTGATGGTAAAATTTCTCCCTCATTTCTTGGCTGCAGCTGTCAGTTTGTTTGCAGATTGTTTGACTTGTCCAGAGAATGCAGAATGTGGACAGAATCTCAAATTTTCAGACAGAGCAGAGGGCAGATGCTTTCTCCTGCAGATCAGCAGTGTGGGTCAGACAGGCAGGTTTGTCTGTCCATGAAAACCATGCAAATAAAGATCTATACAGAGAAAATCTTTCAAAAAGAATTCACTGCAACCACTCATTGCCTGATTTCCAAGTTACTTGTTTTACCAGTCCCAAGAGGTGCAAATCATCTCCTGGGATGTCAAACTGTTCACGTCCCAGGAGGGCAGGCAGCTCCTCATGGGACACATTCAGCATCTCACGGGATTTAGCCCTTAAAACTCAGAGCCAAAAAAAGCAGAGGAATAGAACTAAAATAAAATAGTTGCATGGTTCACGTGCCTGAAACAAGGAATCCTCCCGAACACAGACTGCAGAGAGTGAGTAGCTAGGGAAGTGGAACTCCTACCTACAAAGGGGAAAAACGTTCTATTTCCTATGTCAATCCCATTGCAAATATTTGCAAGGACTAAGCAAGCATAGTTAATTGGCTACTCTTTTTGTAAGCAGAAACCACAGAGATGTTTATCTCCAAATCTGATTTCATACCTTAGCTGTCACTGAAGAAATTAAACATTCAGCAAGTGACTCTCTCTGTCAAATATGGAGACAGTTGGCAAATGTAGGACATAAAGGTAGAGATTAATTACTGGCTGTATGAATCGTTGCTGTTTTCCTCTGTCAATTACGTCATGGTTAATCATGGAGTGAACTCCTGAGAGTTTTGTATGATTCCTCCCTGAATTTTCACAAATAAAAAGTAAACAAATATAAGGAAAGGTGATTTTAAGCTTGTTCTAGCAGGAAAAAGTGCTGGGAATTACAGTATCTCTCAGCATGAAGATTAATTTAATCACTTTAATTGCACAAGATGATTTAAAACTAACAGATCAAGACATGTCATGATTTATTTTATGAATCTGAATAATATTAATGCACACGGTCACTTCCGGTAAAAGATTTTCTAGTTACTATTTGGAGGTGTTTCTCACTCTTTGGGTCTCAGATTCATTCACATCAGGCTACGCAGGACTTGTCTGAAAAGGCCCAGAGCAAAGACTGAAGTAAAAGAGAAAAATGGAAGAAATGTACATATGAGGTCTGACACAAAAACCCCAAGACTAATCCTGTAGCTCTTGAACCAGGCTCAACCTGATGGCTTCACCTCTACAAGTGGAGGCGTGTTCAAATACAAACATCTTCTTACCCTCGGTCAAGAAATGTTGGTGTGCAAGAGTAAGTTAACTGTGAAGCATTTTTTAGCTAAGAAAAATAGCAGTGTGCTGATATTCACTAGGCTCCCTCTTCTCCAGACCTGGCTCCCTCTTCCCAAAGATCGAGTCAGTGCTCAAAGGAACCCATTTATTTGTTGGTAGAAGATATGAAAGCAAAAACGATGGAGATCCTCAACAGCCTTTCAGAAAATGATCTGAGGAACTGCTTTGAACATTCATGTGCAGCTGTGTGTCAGCTCAGAAGGGAACTATTTTGAAGGTGGTCGTAGTTGATTTTCTTAATTTGTTAAAGAAAAAAAGAGCTATAGGCACAGTCTTGGGGTGGTTTTTTGGGTTGAGCCCTGCACTATAGGGCAGTCTTCTTAGTCATAACTACTGAGCTAATGATGCCCCCTGTGAGACCACTCTGGACTGGGTTTCTACCAAAAGGATCAGTTCTATTGGATAAAAACTAAATTTCACAAAAAGGTAGAAATATGATTTACTATTAAAAAAAGCAATATATCTGCCTATGCTGGGCAGCCAGCAGCGTATCAGTATTCCTCTAGCACTTCAGAAAAGACAAGCATCCCAGTTTTCTCTATAGGGTTTTTTTAGAAAATGTGTTATTACAGTTGAATTCATTAAATAAACCTAGATATCAGCATCAGCCAATATCCTCACAGAATTTCCCACAGGAGACTGGAAGAAAATAATATTGTAAAAATGTCATTAAGGTACCTGGACTGGAAAGGGAATTAAATTTTCACAAATACTTATGTAGGACACTAGAAGCACAGTTTGAGATAAGTTTGTCTTGGATCACAAGGACCAACTCCCACAGGAGTTCAGGAGTGTCCTTCCATAACTTTGACACATAGGACTAAATTTACCATATGCAGAGAGAGACGGAAACTGTTCAGAGCTGTTAACGTTACCCATTGGTTCTTTCCTCCTTACAGCCCGTTATGGTCACACTGTAATTAGCATAATGTCTATTAATGCTCCCAAAACCACTCTGGAACAGCAAGCATTATGCTCACTTCTACCTTAGAAGACGCATAAATGCCTTTACAGAAGTATTTTCTTCCTTTCATCTGACACTGATGAACAGTAAGTTAAAAACCTGCTCTGAATCAGATGACAACTCTTGCTGACGGAACCAAAGAAAGACCTCAATAATTTTGATTCCAAATACAGGAAAACCTCAAAAAATTGTTAAGGCCATGCATTAACTAAGAAAAAACATATTAACGTGAAAAAAATTATCTTTAAATGAAGTAATTGGTTGTAGTTTGCACTTGGCACTGCTCAGCGATACAGCATGGGTATAAGACAGCAGTCTTCACGCAGTTCTGTGTCAGAACAAGCCATTTGTATAATCTTAATCACTTGAACTGACTAAGATACAGCATCTCGGCCTTATACTGGAAAGACTGGCAATGTGCAAGATAAAAGAGACATAATGCTCAGATAAAGAATAAAAACTAGCAGTTATTGAGGGGTTGTCATTTGAGTTTGCTAGACATAAAACTGATTAAGAGCATCACCATCTTTCTTTCCTGCATCGTAGAAGCTGACTGGTGTGAGATCGCTGTGGCTTCTCGCATCCAGGGATAAGGCATTTCCAGACAGTTGTGGGAATAGAGGTAAGCAGATACATTTGCCTTCATCTGGAAAGTGAATGTACTGGAATATGGTAAACATGTAAGGCTGTTAACAGAGGTTATGCCAGTTCTGCTGCAATAAGGAAGAGGTTATGGAAAAGAAGGGGCTTTTTTGTGTAAAAATATAGAAGAAAAAGGCTCAAAAAGTAACAAAATATTTCCTAAGTTTAGACACAGATTTACTGTAGTACACAAAAAACATTTGTTTTGGTACCCATGTTTCAGTTCAGCTTCTTATCAACTGGCTTCCAAGCTCCACTGCCCTCTGTGAGATTCTGCAAGATTAGGATTCTAGTGCTTGTTTTCACTGACGGGAATCGTGATCTGACACGAACATCCTTTTCATACCTTTCTTTATGTGATCACAACGAGATCCAAACCTCCCTCCAGCTGTGAGAAATTCAAACCTTAGTAGAGATGTTCTAAACTCATACACAATCTTTTGCTAAAGACTGTAATTCCTGCCTACATATAGACAGATAAACTCAATTTATAGCTACACACATTTCAAAGAATGTAATTAATTTAGTACTTCACTAGAGCTACAGATAACCAAATAAATGATGGGTAATAGAGCATTTGGAGAAAAGAGGCTGTATTTTGGGCTGTGAGTGATATACTGAAATTCATCCACTCATGTGAACTGCATATCCCAAATGTGGCATGGCAGGAAGTATGTGTCATTCAGGCTACAACCAAATTAAGATTGGAGTATTCCTGTGCATGCTGTTACATCTGTAAAAATAATTAATTGCTTATTAACCTACAAAGGATTATCTTGAACCAGTAAGATTCTGCTAGTTGGACTTGAGCCCTTTGATTACTTACTATTTCTGTTTACAGGGATGTGGGAATTACTGCTACTCACTCTGCCAGTCATCACAAGAAAATTCCTTTTTCCAGTCAAGCTATTATGGTTAAATGGTTTTACTTTTTCTGTTTCTTGATAGTATGAATTACACAAAATAGAATGTACCTTTTTTTTTTCCTTATTTTAACAACTGGGCAGCTTTCAGATTTGGCCATAGGGCTGTTAAAATTAACTGCAATATGACAACAGATGTCACAGAATGACATGGCAAGAACAAAAGCAAAACACAGTAATGAAGCAGAATTATTGTAGTGGTAGATTTGCATCATACACAATCTGAAAGTGGCACCTGGCTGGTTACATTCCTGACAGGCTTACGCATAACGAATCCTCAGCCCACAGTGGAGAGAGGTACACTGGTTATTTCTAATTCTTTTCTAATTTTGAACTAGATCCACGCAATTATTTGAAAACTGTGTCTGCAATAAGCTGATTGTTTCAGCACCTATTTCTTATACAGGAAAAAAAAAGGGAGGGTGATAAAAAAGAAACAGAGACATGTCAATTTGATGGGATTGCAAGCTTATTCAGCCATCACTGGGATGCCTGAAAGGCCAGGCACTTCACTTTCCTTGGTACAGATTAATTAACCAGCTGTGACTCCTAGATCTCTATTTTTAAATAATGATTTGCCTAACTCTCTGAAGACAAGAACTTTCCACTGCTACTTTACACACAACCACGGCTGCAAAGTATTACTACCACTGGAAATTGAAGTTTGCAGGAAACCTATGTAAGGTTTTTCCATGAAGAGCAAGAAAATTAACCCTGACACCTGTACAATTCCACTTGGGCTCACCTCCATTTCTAATATAACACTATAGCAAATTGCATCCTCATACTTCTTATACTACCACGGAATTGGTAATATTAAAAAATCTGGTAAGGTGTCTGTGTTTTAGCTAGAATTAATACTTGTGAAAAGGGAAAAGCTTGGGAAATGTTACAGTAAGCAATGGCAGCTGGACTTGTCCCAAGGCTCATCAAAACTACATTACACACGTTCATACATGGATACTTACAGCTTCAATGAAGGTAAGTAGAACTATTTTGCCATTTTTCAGATTGTTTTTGTATACTTGTGCTTATTACCACTGGGCTCACAACTCTCACTCTGAGCAGATGTACTGAAGGCGGTTTAACTACCTGCAGGTTTCAGATAAGGGTTGTTCCTTTTTCCAACTCAGGCCTGAATTTCTTCAATTCATGTAAAATTTCTGTCTGCAGTCATGGTAAAGACAAAGTGCAGGATGAAGGAATAGCTGCCTGCAGAGTGATCCTTGATAACTGCATACCACAGGATATTGTTGCCAGCTGGAATAGCATTCATGTGTCATTCATAAATGAGATTTTTAAGAAAAAGACAGTCAATAGAATTGACATAACATTACAACGGGGAGAGGGAGAAGACAGGAAACACTCCAGCACTGGTCTATACAGCAATATTAAGTGAATTACCAACATTTTGCGGTAGGTTTGCCTCAAGGAATACAAAAATAACTCAGCTTTGAAACATCCCAGTAGTTATTTAATAGTCGCAAAAGATCAACAGATAATTACAGTGTATTTTGGTAATTACAGTGGATATGATTTATGGCAGATTTTAATTACCACAGAGAGCCTAGCATGAAGAATGAACGCTTAAAAGTCAAGATAAATATATGAATACTTTGCCTATAAAAATAAATCCATTAAGTAACATGTACTTCACTGATAGTTGCGAAACTGCAAAGCAACGTAAGAACAGCTCCATTTCCATTTGATATGTAAATGGCTGATGAGTTACAGCACCATCTCTCATTGTTTGCCAGATTCAGTAAGACAGGTTACGTTCCCTATACCTTTAAGAAGTCCAAAGGAAAGAAAACACCTGGTGCTTCAGTTTAAATAGCGACAGCAAATGCTATTTTCTTAGCATTATTTCAGCCTTATGATAATGAATTCCAGCACTGTTGTAGGTGAGTCTCTCCTCAATTATGCAAACTTTGGTCTTTAGTATAGGGGTCATTATGTGACACACAAAAATTGTATAGTAATGAGGTTATTCACATTCTGTTACAGTGCATAAGAATTGAAAACCAAAAGTGAAATTAACTTTCTTCGTGGTCTTTTTTGTCTTCACAGATTTAGGCTAATAACACAGTGGCAAGGTGAGACTGGGATGTGAATATTTTAGAACACAGCACCATACCAATATCACAAAGCAAACATCATAGTGGGGAGTATTGCATTAACACCCCGCTTCTGAGCTCTAGGAGATGAATTTCATATATAATACAGTGTGATGTTTACCAATTCATTACAATGACCTGGCTTGCTTCTTCCTTAGAAAACTGCAAAAAATGAAAATGTCACACACACATTTGCATTCAGGAGGTTACTGGGTATCACTCCACGCTTCTCGTGCTGTCTAAACAGAAGTGTGTTTTCTGCTGTCAGCCCAATGGCTCGGCTGCTAACCCAGTCTGAACTGCCTTTGGGAGGCATCGGCGCACTCCAGATACTGGTAGCTCGAGGCATGAAGATATGAGGCTCTTTGTTCCCTAAAGAAAGAGAAAAGCTACTTGTCAGGACAGTCTGTATCCCACAGGATCTTCTTCTGGAAGTTACTAGAACAGGCTGGAAACGTGACTACAAACAAGGGAGGTGTCAGGGGATGGCTGGGATGGGAAGCGTGCATAGGAAAGGGTTTGAACTGATGAGAACATGATTTCAGATTAGGAAGCTTTTGAGCTGATCCAGAATACATCCTCAAGGACAAAAGATCATATTTGGTACATGCATGGAGAAGGATATCCACGGGCCGGTATCTCAGACTCACTGTTCTCTTGGATCTTTTGCTACCCAGCAGAATAACTTTACAAAATATGTGTATAACATACAGTCCCAGTGTCTTTAAACACATCTTCCTTTGTAGCTACCAAAGTAGATGGATTAAGACAAAATTAGTTTGGGGTGGTTTTTTACCCCTAAATGTTCATTAAAAATCTGCTGAAATCTACAAAGCCAAGCAAAGGTCATAACTTTACTTCAGAGTGACATTCAAGTCTGGACAAGGCAAACTGCCCAGCATCCTAGTTTTGTGGAACATCAACAGTGATGTAGAACTCTTAGTTCCCAGAAGAAAGATATGGTTAGGCGACCTCATATCCCAGGAGACAGTGACGAGGATGTGCTGGAACAAAAAGACAGGGCAAGAATTCGATTTCTATTTTATGGGAGGTTTTGACAGTCCAAAAATTCAATTTCACTACAAACTAATAAAGAAAATTTCCAAAGCAGAACTCTACAAGCTGTGTCATCAGTCAGTTTTTATCCTTAGATTTCCATTTCAAAATGAGTTTTGAGTTTTCATATATTATTTTTCCAGTAAAACAGCAGTAATCTGCGTTATGCCCTATTTTGAATGTACTGCAAATATGAGTTATAATTCAGAAAATGAATTGCGTTGATTAATACTCAGCATTTCACTGGATTTCTGAACGAAGGATATACTTGTGTAGCACAAAGGAGTGCAATGCAAAATATAGACATTCAACTTTAGCTAGAAGAGTGAAGTGCAAACAAGTTCCAGGTCTCCTGTCTGTTTAGTAACAAAACAGTGCAAGAAATGCCTATCCAAGTGGCCTGACCTTCTAAAGTAATGAATATCCAGCAGCTACCAGTGAAGTTGCTGTACCTCAGAATTCATTTAAACTAAACCAATTTGTTAAGAGGAAGATTTTCAAAAGGAAAACACACAGTTATGGGAACAGAAATGCCAGGTGTACCTTGGGAAATCTCATCACTGATAAACTCTGGAGTGAACATCCAACTTCTGGTAACTAAGTGGGCAAATCTTGGTTGTATTTTCACTGTGTTTTATACACAACGGCTGAGAAATGAAAAGTAATTATTAATTTGTGGTGACACTTAGTAACTCTTTGGGGCACTGCTGAATTCCTAATCCAGCATTTCTTCTCTCGCCACTCTCCCTCTTTTCCTCTTGCAGGGTATCTATGGCCCTGTCAGGATGTGCAAAAAATATCATAAGAGAACCCTATCGAATAAAGTGTCCTTTAAAAATTAGTTCTTCCAAAACAATCTCTTTTGTGTCTTTCTGGGAGTCACAAGGGGAAGAATCCCATCATGTCTTAACACACCTTCCAGAATATCTCAGCTTTTAGGAGATAATAGGTGTTCTCTGACTCCTTTGTGTGAAACGCCAGCATATTTATGTTGAGATCCAGGGTCTGAGTTGAAGCATTATTACAAAAGCAGAGAAGAAGCAACAAGTTCTAAATGCAATTTTCTGTGAGACAGAAGTACATTCTGTTCCACATTCAATGATCTTTACATGCTGAATGCAATACCATTATCGCGTCTATTTGAATTCTTTTTCTGCTATGGCACAAAAGAAATAATTCTTAATCACACAGCCAACTTAGACTTGCAAGTCATCAGGAGACTAAAGTTTTCTTCTGAGCTGAAAGGGCTGCAACATGAGACATGCAGAGGTGAAGGAGAGCTATTGTTTAGCTGCAGGACAAATCCTGTACTGTACACATTGCAGACTGGTAGAGTGCCCAGCACGGAGCTGATCTGCTCTCACGATCAGCTCAATAAACCTTCAACCTGAAAGAATTACTCCTAATCCAGATAAAGGAACTTCTTCTCAAGACTGGGCCGATTGTTTAGCATCTTGCATAAGGTGCTGAAGTGCCACACAAGGCTAATGAGCACCAGAGGTCTGGAGCAACAGTGTATGGATGAGGATACAAATCAGTTGTCTCACTTGCCTGCATTCTTTGCCTTCACTTGGCCCAGGCAGGTTAGAGAAGGAATCTACCTGTTGTATTTGCAAGGAAGGACCAGTGTCCATTAAGAAATAATGTCTGAGACAGGCAAGCCTGCTTACTCAAGTGCAGGTTACTGAAATTTAGGAATGAGAGAATGTGTTCCAATTGCACCCAACACCAAAGGAGTGTCCTCCAGGGAAAGCTCTGTCTGTGCTCCTCCTTCCAGGGTGGGAAGCAGCAGAGATTACAGCCAGTGATTCTCGTTGCTCTCATCCCTGAGGGTTTTTGTAGTCTGAGGAGGGGCAGGGTCTCCATTCTACACAGAGAAGCAAACATAGCCTCACTAGGACAAAATCCTGGTACAAACATGTTCTGGTGTAAAAAGTAATTTGGATCAATATGGCTTTCTGTACCAGCAATGCTACATTGCACCATTTTCTCTGGGTGATCCAGATGCCATTTCAGTAGTACTAGAGGTAGAACTAAAGCTAATGAGCCATACTGGGATTGTGGCAGAAGGTGAAACAGTGGCTTCCGAGCCTCTGGACCTAAATGATCCTTTCCCTGAATCCATAGGACTGGGAGGCCCAAAACTCATGTATTCAGAAATTACAGTACCTTCCACATCACAGAGTCGTGTATTATCTATTCAGTGACTTCTCAGCCATCTTCTGTCAAAGATACTTCCCGTTCCCTTCCTGTACCCAGTGCTAAAACTTCAGTCTTATCTTTTCCTTAACACCTTTAATTATAGTTTTGGGGTGAAAGGGCTTAGTAGTTCCCAAGCCTAAAAAAATTCTATGTCCCAAACTATCCTAATCATTCACTTTGTCATTCAAATACATATAATCATATATGTGCATGGAATCTGAAACATTTCTTCTGCTTTTCCAGTATATGCATTACAATTAAAGAAGTTTTAATTTATTCCATCACACAAGAGGGGAAAGACTGTGCACTCCACACACACCCCCTCAAGATCATACTTGTGGTTATGAGTCTAATCATGAAACCTCAGAGATGAACTTTTCCCTACCAACTCTAAATTCTACCCCACTAGTGGCATTAACATGTAAAAAATCTGCTGGAATATGCAATTTTTAACACAACTATTAATGAAATGCAACACCATAAACAATGAAGTTTAATTAACAACTAAAGTGTCAGTGGCAATTAAATAAGAAGGAAGTGTTCTGGAACACAGCAGGATGGATTATACTTGGAATAATTTACATTGCAAATGGATTTTAAAGATGTTATTGATGGAAAGTTGAGGGAAATTAAGATTTTTAGAAAATAATACTGACTCTATGACACTCAAATGCGTAACTTGGCTTAACATGAACTTAGTGACTGGAACTGCAGGTGGAACTAATGGGAGCTGCTAATAATGTGAAGTGCACTGAAGAAATATCAAAAAAAAGCATACGAGAATCTAGTGCAGTGATGTGACTTATTAGTGTCAGGCCAAAACAGAACTTAAAATTAAAAAACACATTTTCACTTATGCAGTAAGGAAAAAATGTTAATGTATTTCATGCCTAAGTATTTGAAACTGAACACAGCTGCTTACTCTACAGTCACAACCCTACCCGAAACACCACAATCATTTAAGACTCAGAGCAAAGGTCCTATCTCAAGACAATTTTTGAATAACTTAAGTGGACAAGTGGTGGAACACTGTCTGCTTGTTTCAACTCAGTTCATTCCACCTGAATTGTTCAACCTAAAGCAGCAAAGCTGGATAATCATCAGGAAAAGGCTTGGTAAGAACAAAATAAAGAGGAAGAGACCAGGTGGCTGTGACTTGAGGCCAGGATTTTTCCTCCGTGACAGGAAGGTAAAGAAAGCATTAGCGTTCACTCTCTTGCAGAAACATCAGTGAAAGCTACGTGGGGAAAGAATTATCATGGGATGATTCACTAGGAAAGCTGAGTTTTCAGTTTTGCACCGGCTGCTCTCAAAGCCAACAGATCCTCCTGGGTTTGCAAGAGGGTGGGTCACCTCCAAACCAGGCTTGTCCTCAGGCACCCCACTACTCAGACTGCACCAAGACTCACTATCTCTGTGATCCCATGAGAACAGGCGCCCAAGTGCGGTGAAACATCGCTGGCCCTGGCACAGTGACTGTGACCATGCAAACTGCACCTGCAAACCTCGCAGAGGCTACCGAGCTTTTGAGGTATCCACAAGGGAGAGGCAATCCTGGATTCTACACTCACAGGGGACAGGAATTTGAATTGATCCCACTGGCGGTAGCTGAAGGTTCATTTTTATGATAGCAAGAATGGAAAAATTTTGGCTTTTGAGTCTCTTATTTCATAGGTTTCCGTGAACTTGAAGTGTTTTACTTTTCAGAGCAATGTAATCTTATTTAAAACACTGTCTGTGATCTCTAATTGCCTTTGTGTTTAGGGTTTTTTCTGTTTTCTCCTGTCTCCTCCACGATTCTATGCTCAGCATATCAATCAGTGAAATTTAACAGACAAAATTCTGGGCTTTGGTGCTGTATTAGAATTTTGGTTGGTTTCATAAAGATCTTTGGTATTATCGACTTTCTCCTTAAGAGGAGAGGTGAGTAAACAGAGCAAAAGTTATCTGTCAATAGCTTCAGAAATAAAATCCCTTAACACTTCTGCTCCTACTCTCATCCCCCTTTGTTTGCATATTTACAAACATCCTAGCATAAAAAGATAGGATTTTGAAAAGCATTCAGGCAATTGTTTGCTTTGCTCATGGTGCAAAAGTGCCCCTTGCCTAATAGGAGCCCTGGTAAGTCTTGGCTGATAGTAAATCCCTTCTCCAGGGTTTTTCTTCCCAAGAATCTTTTCAGAATAAGCACCAGAAGCAGCTCATATCTTAGACACAATGTCGTCTGCTCTACGGGATAGACTCTCCCTGGAACATCTGCTGCTCTCCAGAGCGGGTCATTTCTGCCACACAGCCTTGGCAGGTGACAAAGTTCTCTCTCTCTCACTCCTCTATTACAAAGAGACTCTGCCAGCAGCTTTCTTCTGTTGTGAGGTGCAGTGGGCTAAGTGAATAGCCACATAGACTTCTGAGAGCTGCTTTGCACTCTAACACTCACATCTGTGCAACATGAAAGCTTTGCAAAGGCACAAAACCAGCAAAAGCGAAAAATCCAAATGTGTTATTCAAAGGCTTGAAGCTTTTGCTTTGTGCTTCTCTAATAGCTCTGAAATGAGATGCCACTAGATGTTTTTCACTATGTGCAGCAAATCTGATCCTGCAAGTGCTGGCTGCTCCCCTCCCAGTGCTGAGCGCTTCTCCTACTGCTTTAGAACTCCAGCGCTCAACGCACACACTTTGTACCTGCGGGACCAATCTCATCATTTATATTTTTATCAGTGCAAGGTGAAAGAAAAAATGAAACTCTCAGAGTTTGTATTGTTAATGCGTGGAGTGGCCACAGAGCTGACTTCTGGAGCAAAGCTTAGCAACTGGAGGGCACATGCAAATGTCTGCATGCTAAGTGGCTGAGAGCTTGTTTTCCCTTGAACTCAAACTTCAGTCAAATGACATGACATATGGAAATGGCTCCTTCAGGATTGGCTCATTAGTGCTCTTAAGACCTCAGATTCACCTACCATTATAAATGCAAAAACTTCCACAAGATTTTTTTTCAATGTTAAACAAAATAATGATGTGCACACAAATGTTATGGTCAGGTTTTCAGACAGTTCAGGATAAATCACTCCACGTTTGTTGCCACAAAAAAAAAAAAAGCACCTTTCTGCCCCTGTGAATATCAACTTGTTACGGATGGTGATGAATTTTGACAACCAGAAACCAGTATGTACTTACTCAGTCCTGTGTGGACAAGGAAAGATAACAACGTTTGAGATCTAAACCAGGAAACGCTCACATTTTGCAAAATCTTGAATCTTTAAAAAGAGCCAAATCTAAATCTCGGCACTGAAGAACATTCACCTTTGAGATCTTTCTTAACACGGAGGCTCAGCTCAGAGGTCTACCACTCGAATTTTTTTGTTCCCCAATGTCTGTGTGTCTTCTCTACATATAACAGTGAAACAAATAGGGAAGAAAGGCTGCCTTGTAATTAGAGCACCAGACAGCATGGGGAGAGAGGATATTCACACAGCTTAATTGAGACACTTTTCCCCAGGCTTTCCGCAGCCACTGAAGAGAGAGAACTTCACAAGGCAACTCAGGGCCTCTAAGTAGGCCTCTATTTTTAATCACCTCTGTCTCCAATGACTTAAAAGGACTCCAATAGCTGTGAAAAGAAGCCTTCTCTCCAACGAATACAGAAGGAGCAAGGAAGCCTTATCTCCTAATGTAGGTTTTCTGAGTAGGTGCTTAAAACTCTTCGGTTCTGTTTTTGCTTATTCCACGAGACTCTCTTCCAGAGAAAAAGCAGGTACTTCAATATTCTCATTTGCAAATTTGGAGAGCCAGTGACCCTTCATCCTCTGGCTCCAGGGCTGTGAGGTAGATGTTAAAGCCTGTAAAGCACTGTGGCTATGCAATGGGAATACAAGAGGCAGAAAGGGCAGGATGTGATGCTTCATGTCACAGCAGACTGGAATCAGTCTCTAACAGCAGATCCCCACAGACAACCTAACTGGAAGGAAGGCAGCACTACCAGTCCTTAACTGCTACGTACAGAAACCGGAATACGAAAAGAGGTGCTGATATAAGTGCTGTGTGATGTACTGAGAGGCAGTTTTCCCTCTAGTAGTGCGATCCTGGATGTAGCGTAGATATTTTAAAATGTTTTATGATTTTAAAGCATCATAAAGGTTAAAGTTTTATAACTGTGGTGTATAATTCCCTCTACCTTTAGCTCTACTTCTAGTGTTACTAAGTTAACCACAGTCTAGACATAATATGCAGTGGAGCAGTGGAGCAGTTTGAGCAATGCTCTGCCAGTCTGACAGGATCAGCTTCTCGAGGGATGGAAAGGTAATTCACCCTCCAACTTTACTGAATCCTCTTTGGACCAAAACCTGCTAGCTGAAACAAAAGTTGCCACGATGTGTCATACGCTACAGCATAGAAGAGATGTGAGATGTGTTGAACTTCTAGTAATTGAAAACACAGTTGAGTGTGAGAGGGACCGAGCTCTATTTCAGAAAATGAATGGGATGGTTCCACACGTATAAATAGCAGCTCTCACTGCGGTTATCAAGCTCCTAAGAATAAAGGCTTGCCTCTGCTTCCACTGGAACCAAATTCAGGCTTTAAATTGATTAGGGTAGACACTTTTCTTGGAGAGCAAAACATGGCCCAAGTCAATGTGTCACTTTGGAGTGATCCACATTCTCACAGTGACCACACAATCAGTCCCCACATTAAATTAAAATAACAGCTTATTCAATTAACTTTTTTCAATTGACTTCTTTTTTTCCTAGCTCTGGATTTTCTCTATTGCACCCATGAAGACACCGACCTGAAGCACTCCCAAGCTAACAAATGACGATCACTGGCTTCAACAGTTTTAGATCAGAACTTGGTTGGCCTTTTGCTCTAAGAGTTGAGCACAAATATTTAGAAATAAAAAAGCCCAGTATTTTCAAGTTGTTATGTAATAAAAGTGATTTTTCACACAAGTCGGAGAAACTTGTGTCTGGCCCTCAACTCAGTGAGCATTAGCATGAATTTTTGTGCACTCTAAATTAAAACTCAGTTCCTGCAAAAACTCACACGTGAAATATCAAAATTTACTTTCTGCAAACATTTATACCAGATGTGCTTTCTTGACTGTTTGCAGAGTTAATGTGAGAGAGTGAAGAAAGTTAAATTGAAAATTAAAATGAATATTCATAGAAGTTTCCAGTTCACATTATTCATCCATCTTTGTTTAATACAGGGTCTAAGAAAAAAGCGTACACGAAGGCAAGAACGTAATACCAGCCTCCTTTTTTTTGCCCCAGACTTTTAAACTTTCTGGGCTCAGTCTGCTGTTCTCTCGTTCTAGAAGTCAGCAAGCTTTTATTAGCAGTAACATTTATATCAAAAAAGAAAGAAACTAACTTCATTTTGCATATCTCAAGACAGAAATGTGGGACAAAATGCTTCTTAGCTATACAAATATTGTACCGGTGATAACATCCCTTCCTGTGCTTGAGTCTGTCTTCAGAATCAGTGTTAATGTCGTGACACCATGCAACAGACATATGGAAGTGTTATTTGTTTCTCATTTACCAAACAGATAAGAATATGGAAATAGTTTCAGTCCATTTGTTTGATGAGCTTCCTAAGCCAGTAATAAACAAATCAATACAATTAGTTTTGGCTCATCATCATTAGAAACCTTCACTACTGGGATACAATTTAATTATACCTCTTGTTTCAAAGCAAAGGGAAGCCTTTGTAAATGGACTACTTCGCCAGCTATCGAACCAGGAGGGAGGAGCAAGAGGATGCATCAGTGATGGAAGAGATATTATCTAAGCAGGGTGTACAACATATAAAGCATATTGTGCAACACAATCTCCCTGATTGCAAGTCTAAAATATTCCTGCCATTAAGTGCTTATGAGCAACGCAATGTGAAATCCAGCTGTAAAATGACTGTGTATATGACATGCTTCATGTGAATGTTGCAATTAATACAGCATGCATCAATCACTCTTGGACTTGATTACAAACTGCACTAATCCTAACTGATTAATTAAGCTGCAAAGTTACATACAGTAATGTAGGTTAAAAAATCCTCGCCATATGTGCTTTAATGTCCCAAAGTACGTTTTCATTGTGGGGATTAATGCTGTCACTTTGCTCTCAGCTGTGCATCCAGGGTCTGACAGGAAGGGCTGCACTAAACACGGAGAACTCTGAAACTAGGAGTTCTTCAGTATAGGAACGCAGCTGCTTGTGATAGAGGTAATGGAAATAAACATCCACATTCAAACACTCACAAATACTTTTGGGAGGAAAGAGCTGAAATCTAAATCTGACGTTCCTGGAGAACTCCTGAACCACAGTTCTACTGTGGCAATTCCTGTTCCAGAACAGTCTTCTTCTCAGGGCAGGGAAACAGAGATTCTCAAGTTTAAGTCCACTGAACGCACACTTAGAGTGGCAACTCCCCCTCACTGTCATCAATGCCTCTAGACTTTCATTGGTATTTTCACACCACAGTTGCAGTCACTTGTCTCTAAACTATGTCTGACAGGCTTGAAAGTGAAGATTACTCCAGAGAGGGGAAGCTGGGGTAGAACGGGAAGAGGGGCCTGGATAACCTGCAGCTGGAGATGAAAGAGCTGCACTGGAGAGGAAAGAAACCTCTAGTGATCTCTCCATCGCATCACCTTATCAAAGGCTAGGTTTGCCAGGCTTTTATTTGCCATGGTTTCAATCCTTCAGGGACAATATCTTTGTGGAATCTAAGGTGACTTGATATATAAATAATGGAACTGGGATCACTCAAAAAACCATTACATTCACAGCACATCCAGTGCAGAGCTCACTATTGTATTTATAACAATACTTCTTTGGATGACACGTTTTAGATCGACTTCTAGGAACTTTTTATACAATCAATAAACGGTTTCTCCACATTAATTGCATGCATGTTTATAAGTGTATTTCTGCTCAGTACACAGCACCAGGGACTGGTAATCAATGCAGTCTACTGTATAATTATCACCCTAAATTTTACTTTATTTTTGAATGACACTAAAAGAAAAAAAATGTGTTCTTAACATACAGGAACTCTTGTGTGTGTACTTTGAAAAACTAAGGTATGTTATACGTTTCTATCTGGAGACTTAAGATGCTGACTTCAGACAGCCTTTTTTAGGCATCATGCTGTAAACAGACACATAAAAATTACAGGAGGTAGTCTTAGCTGAAATTCAAATGTTATAATGGCAATATGCACACTTTAAACCACTGAGCACTGATGTAGCTAATCTAAGGCTCTGCTTTCAAAGTACGTGAGGTTTGTTTGCAGTTTCAGCTGGTCTCCAGTGTCATCAGAAAGGACCAATTCATCCTGGAAGGCAGGTATGAAAAGAAAATTACCCTAAGGCTCCCTGGTAATGCTGAAGTGACACTGCCAATTCAGTATCTCAGCAGAACAGTCCCAGAGTGAACATCTGAAGATTTCCAGAAAATAATAGGATTTTTAAAAGCCTCTTATGCAGGTCTCTATGCTTTTCTTGGCACAAAGTCTGTGAAAAATAATATGGTCTATTTCATGTTTGTTTATGGTTACTTTTTGTTGCGACCCAAACCTCATCAGGATGTGATGCAGTAATGTATTTTTGACTGCATACATGCATACCTTTGCCCTTCCCAAGGTTTAACACTCTAGCTTCTCTTTCATCAGGTCCCCAGATCATAATCCAAAAGTAATGGTCTAGGATCACTTAAATTGTCATCTGAGTACAAAGCTTTTAAACACAGCTGAGCTGCTAACAGGAAAGAAGCTGCTACTAGTGAAACATATTGATGGCTGAGCGCAGTAACAAATTTATCAGTCTCTTCTATAATGTATTATCACTAGTACCTGGTGTGGCAGAGGGGTGAGGGCTCTGTGTTGTTGGAGCTATTAAAAGGCCATTTTTTTTCCAAGGAAGTTTGCCCTGCCCAGACTGAAGTGCTCTGCTTTGCTCTATTGTCTGCGTAACACCTTCCTCAGCCTCACAGGACGCAACGCTGACTACAAGTCAATAAAGAAAACTGTACAAGAGCCTACAGCTAAGATGAAAGGGACGTGAGCTTGGGGGAGGAAATGCAAATTTATTAGCATAGTCATGCCTGAAGAGCATGGGGAGTTGAACCTTTGGCACAGCTCAAGGATCTCTCAACAGGCCCGTGCTTGCCTCGCTCATCGCCTCTGCTGAGAATCCAGGGGGAAAGCCAGCAGTGACCTTAACTCAAATGACTCCACAGTGAAAAAGAGAAAGTTAATCAAATACAGGCTGTCAAAATGTAGCAAGACCATTTTCCAGGATATCTTGTCCTCTACAGTGCAGTAAACCATCCACAGAAATATAGAAAAACTTGATCCAAACATCTTTTGCTTAGAGTTGTGAGATTTCACAATTTTATTCTAAGTTTTACAGTATCTGCCATTCTTTGAGCCCCACTTTGTGGAATCAATTGACTAGATGGGAGGTGCCACTTCTGCTAAAACAGAAGAAATTTCCCAGCTATCATTATTTCAGAGAACAGCTGGAAAACATGAACTCTGGAAGCTCAAGAACAAGTACACAAATAAACAGCATTCTATGTTTTATCCTTCTGAAACCTCATTGTCTTAGGAAGCTCAGTTCCAGCCCCGAACACCTGGGAACAATGGTATTAAGACACTTACTGACACCTCAAACAAACTCCTGTTGCTGGCCCAGAATCTACACAGGGACTCAGAGGAGAAGCCCCACAGGCTGTGTCAAGGCAGATGGAATGACGAGCACAGGTGCCATTTCCAAAGAGGCACCTTCTTGCAGCATCTGGTGTTTTTCCCAACAGTGCTTTTTCACTGCACCAAAGAGCCGACGTTCAAAAAGCAAGAAAATCAATGTACTTTGGGACTTGAAGGTAAGACAGATGTCTGAAGCTGTGACCTTGCAAGCCAGTGAAAAATATAAGTCTTGTTTCTACATGTCTAGAAACCCTTTCTCAAAGAAAACAAGTGCATTTATTACACAAAATCCCCAAGACTGTGCCTGTAGCTCTTTTTTTTAATGAATTAAGAAAATCAACTATGACCTCCTTCAAAATAGTTCCCTTCTGAGTTGACACACAGTTGCATACGATGCTGCCAATGTGCAAAGTAATTAAGCAGATCATTTTGAAAGGCTGTTGAGGATCTCCACCATTTTTGCTTTCACATCTACCAACAAAAAAATGGATTCCTTTGAGCACTGACTCGACCTTTGGGAAGTGGAAGCCAGGTCTGGTGAATACAGTAGGGGCTCAAGCACAGTGATGTTTTTAGTTGCTAAAAACTGCTTCACACAGAGTTGAGGGCTGGCACACATCAACATTTTCTAACTGTGGGTGAGAAAACGTCTCTATCTGAACACGTGTCCACTCATTCTCAGTGAAGTAATCAAGTTGAGCCTTGTCTCACTATGACAGGTTAGAAGATGTTCTATGCCCGTCTCTTTGTCTCTCCCCTCCCATTCTTGATGCCCAAGATATAGGGTTAGTCTTGGTCTTTTTGTGTCAGACCTCATATTTCAGTGGGCTTTCATTCAAAAGAGCACAAACATTTTGTGCTTTTATCTCGACATCTAATTATATACATGCAAAATAATTATTGATTCTGTCATCAAGTGGGTAATTTTGTTGTTTCATTACTTCTTCTCAAACAAATGATAGTGACAGTGCAAAATCAGGCTAAAAGCTCTAAATGTAGAAAATCTTACTTATCCATTTTTATGGTGCATCATTATCTGACAGCTCTTCACTGGTTGGGTCATTCAGATCCACAGTTACAATGTCCATTAGGATCGTGCAGTCAATTCTACTGTCTGATTATTCTAGCAGTTCTAAGAGGATAAAGCAGTATGGCCAAATTGTCTATTTCCAGAATACAGAATAACAAAACCCATAACTCCTACAGCAACCACTTAGCAATATTCAAATGCCGTAAAATGCCGTAGCTGTGAAATCTAACAGTCATAACTTTGAGACCTCTCAAAATTGCTCTTCTTTCCAAGATTTAGTTAAGCTTATCTGGGCAATTTATGCCAATGGGAATCATACATGCTCATCTGCAGATGTTAGTTCAAAGGACAAGTCTTATGATTTCAGAATATTTTCTTTCATTTTAATTGAACTCAGGAAGTTGAAAGCATGCTGTAAAACACAGTCCTTTTCCAGTGTCATTATTTCCTCCAAAACTGAGTGTTCTGAGTGGTTATTGTTATGGAAATGAATGAAAAATGTCAAGAGATTCTGAATTTCGAGTGTTCTGTTCCTGATATCAGATCAGACTGCATTGTAATATGTAATTAATGGTGTATCTGCTCAGTGTACTCAATTACACTGCTTTTATAAACTGAAATAAATATTTCTGGTATGTATACACCCAGATGGTTGGCTTACATTAGCTGTATGACCTATAACTTTGAATATCTTTATATGCAGTTAAAATCTCACACATCCTGTTTCATTACTGGAATTTCTTGAATTTAATATGATATTAATTCAGCAAGTCACTTGAAAAGCATTTGAAATGAGTTAAAACAAACCGTAAGACTCTCACCTAATCTAAAGATCCAGTAACAAGGGAAAGCTCTGTTTTTTCAATCTTGCTTCAGAAGAGAAACTCTTTCACATAATCACTCAAAATTTTAATTTCTCTGCACAAAATGAAATTCCAAATGGTTTTTGACAGTCGTAACTCTTATGCAAACCTATTTCATTTCAGTGGCTGAATATCAATTCATACCATAATGAAAAGCAAATCTTCAAAGTTGTTTCTCTCTCTTCCCTAGCATTTAATACAAATCGATGACACAATGTGACCGCTATCACAACATCTCTTCGGGCAGATTATTTTCTTAGTTACCTTCACACATTTAATCAATGATGCTAAGATACTAAAATCACTTTGCTGCTTTTTTTTTTTCAATTTATCAAGACTCAATCTCGCTCCAACTTTTAGTCAGCATGTAAGTTAAATAATACGGGTTGAATACGGATTGATTTGAGTGCAATAATTAAATAAAATATATGCTATTTCACATATAAATTTAGTGATCTAATTTAAGCAGAGGAATTTTTGAGTATATGTATCACAGATGGTGCGGTAGTTTATCTTTCAATAGGTCTCTTGTTATAAACTGTAAACTTCACTCAACAAGCTCAGTAAAACATTTCATATATCTAAACTGACTCCTAATTGTGTGCTGACATTTGTAATAGTGCAACAATCCCACGGATCTTTCTATTTTATTTGGCAAAGTGCTCTTTACAATATCATTCGCTCTCTGTCTCTCTTGAGATATATAAAGGTTTAACTGGAGCTCCAGGATACACTGCACACGGTCAGAGAATTCATCAGCAGCCAGCCAACCTCTTTATTACTCCTTCATTCCCTGGGTTTATGAAAAGGGCTGTTAATTCAGTAGGCAGCACTTACCTCTGTCCCAGTGCTGCTGGAGTGATGGCCCTGATTCCTCCCGCACTTGCACTGTTCCAAGTCTGCAATAACTCCAGTGAAATCATCAGTAAAACTGGTCTTTGTGAGAGGAAAATGAAGTCCTTTATCTTTCAGAGAGTAAGTGTTCTTTCTTACTGTAAAGTAAGTGCTTTTGCTGTACTGAAGCTATTAATAAGGTCAGAGTGCATCTTGCAAGGCCAGAGACATTTTACTTTTATGGCCAAATTTCAGTTTGAATAACTACAAGAGTCAGTTAAAAATATGTTTTGAACAAGAAGGGGCAACATTTTCATGAAAACGTTCTCCTTCCATGCTGCATCTTCCCCACTGTGTCCAATGCACATTTGTTCTTTCTTTTCATTCTTAAATATCTATATGCTGTTTAGCAGCCATGGCATTACATCCTGGAGGTGGCTGAATTTCACAGTGGATAAACGAGACTCTTTTATAAATAGTAAAGTTAATTATTTCAACTTATTTCTTCATTTCCACCAAGATTAGCTGTTATAAATAAATACATTTACAGTCATCAAACACTACTGCCTAATTTCCCATTAGATACATTCTCTACACTTCTTTTCCATAAAATCAGACTCAGCTTTTTTATACAAAGAGGGCACATGATTTTTAATTCCACTAGGATTATGTCTTTGGGTCAAAGCATAATTGCCTACAATAAATAGAAGCATAAAAGAGTGCCTTGGAAACGAAGAGACAATATGCTGGACCTGTTTAAAAGACATCTGGTGCCCCAATTCACTGATAGCAAAGCTGAAGGGCATTTGTTTTCCCCTGCTATGTGAAAATTCAATTTCCTTTGAACTAGGGGCAAATCATATTTTTATCGATTGAAGGGAAGGAAAAAAAAAGCAGACAGATACCCAATTTTGTGGGTATCACACAGAGCATCTCTGGCCTTGCATATGGTGTACTACTGCTTTAAATAAAATACTGTTGGGCTTAATTTCTTTAGACAGCAGCCAGATCTAAGGAGCCAAGTGTGCATTTGTGGGAAGACCAATGGAGAAACAGTTCTGAATCTTTACATTTAGTGTTAGCCTCAGGCTCTGACCATTATTCAGTAGAGAAGCTTGGCATGGAAGCTGTATAGTATTTTGTGAGGTAAGAAAGGGTCTCCATTCCCCACCCTGGCACCAGATGGAACTAATGAACTGCAATTAAATTATCATTTGCTCCACTCACAGACTGACAGACTAAAAACTATGGGGGATTTATGGTCCGTATTACTCTGGAAAGGAGATGAAAACAGAGCTTTTAAAATTCTAATAGTTGTGTGCTAGGTAACCTCTGCACCCCTCTCACCAGCTCTGAACTCTCCTGAGTTACTGCAGGTACCTGCCAGTCCCTGACACACCACCAAGAAGCTCCTCTCAATGTCAGCATCCTCGCAGTGGCTCCTGGACACACACCTTACTCTGTCTGTATGTGCTCTGCACAACTGACTTTCTGATCCCTCAAGGTCACCTAAGGGGAGTAAATGCCTTTTCAATAAGCTCTAGGGCAGTTGTAAGCAGCTGGAACATTGAAAGACAGCCTGCTAGAGCTGGATCTGCTCCATGCAACTATTCTGTGGCTACAGCAACACCTGAAGCTCTCAAAAGCATGGGAAGGTGACAGAACTTCAAGCATCCCCAACTACTGTGGGGCAGCTGCCATCCACTGGGCTGCTACAACCCAGGAATGGCTCTACATTGCAAGGGAGTGGGAGGCAGGGGATCCTGAGCCCACGTGCAGAGAGGGCAGCGATATCACAAGAATTTACTGCAGGCCTTTCCTGAAGCTCCAGCCTGGCCAGTGGGTGCGTTCTCGTTAACAGCTTTGGTGCTGGTGAGCAGCAGGAAACATTTGGAATAGTAACATTCAGAGCTGAAATCTGCTCATGACAGATGGGAAAGTTAATTCACTCCTGGATGGCAGACACCACAAAAGGTTAGTCACAGAGACTGGTGTGAAGAGGCACTGCAGATACAGCTGGGCATCAGTTTAAGGTCTCATATTCCTTTGTGAAGAGAGTTTCTCTTCTATCACTCCCTCCAGCGGGTTCACTGCTCTGCTCTTGGTCCTACATCCCACAGGGGAACACGGAACGATGTTAAGTGTCAGGTAGAGTCACACCACAGCCTACAGACAAGTCTGAAACAGCTACAGCCCTACAGGCCCCACGTGGTCAGATTCAAGACCAGGAGAGGATGTGCTACAGAGAAAGCAAGCTCTGTCCACACTCTTGTTCACAAATCATCAGCCTATGGAGGTACCAAAGGCTCACAATGTGAGCTCCTAATCTGCACCTCTCAGTGCAGATACTCCAGTCCATCTGCTACAAAAAAAAGGCATTCCCCAAACACCCACAATTAGCTTTTCCCCCTTCACTTAAAGAAGAAAATTCAAATTTAACTAAAAATAGTGTGTTCAGCCAATGCTCTAAAAACTGAGACCAAATGTTCTTGTGCCAATGGGAGGAAAAAATTTCAGAAGAAAAGGCAGTCAATTAAAACTGCCAACCATACAAGTCCACAGTACTGTTGGCTTTAATGTCCCAGCCGAGTTTAATCACTACAGAACCAGACCAAAGCAATTCCAGCCATTTCAAAACTCAGGTTTTGCACCGGAAGGGTTCCTGATAACTTTGGACAATAATCTTACCACAGTGAGATATGTCCAGCTTTTTCTACATCCAAGTAAACATCTAGCATGTTTGTAGGACCTGTGTATAACAAAGTTTCCAGATATTGTTCATGGAAAAATACATAACAGTTATTCCTACACTTGGAAAAAGGCACTTCATCTCTGTCTCATCAAACTTCCATTTGGTACCTCTCTCACTCACTTGTCCCTGTAATTTTTTTCCTCTATCCCAGGGTGGAATTCATTTTCAGACCCAGTTTTATGTTGACAGAGATAAGTAATTCTTCAGAATAAGGATGGCAACCAGACTGAAAGAAGTATGATACACCAGACAAACTTTCTGCTGTACTAAGAATATGGAAGGCACCACCTCTGTCATAGCTTTACCAAAACCTTGAACTAAGCACAACAGAACTCTAAATAACTGCACGTAGCTATTAGAAGATATAACACACAGCCAGAAGACAGTTAACCACTATTTACTCCACCTTCCTTTGCTAACAGAGTCCAGTGTCCAGGTCAGGCATTCAGACTCTCTTTAGTCAACAGAGAAGGAGCAGAAGATTTGCTTCATGTATCTTTAGACAATTCTTTCAGAAAAGCACTTTTCAGAGATGCTTATTGAAAACTGCCTAAGTGAGGCAAAAGAACTACCTCAACCAAATGCCTACCCTCCACGCTGCCAAAGTGACCCAGTGGAAGTCTACCTGCATTAGGGATTTTACATCTCAACCTTACGTCATTTCAATGAAGTTCTCCATATTTTATATTTAATATATTGAGAATAAAAAATTGGTCTGTTCAGTCTGTTTAATGCAAGCCTTTGGTTTTCACTGGGTTGGGAGTTCTTGCCCGCAGTAGCTATGTCTTTTTACATTACCATTCTGTGTCAAGAAGCTTCACCCCATGACTTCTATGACTGTGTTCTGTAGCACTAAAATGAAAGAATCCAAATCAATGCTACAGATCACAGAATGCATCTTTGGGAGTTCCTCACCACTAAAAAAACATGTCTCATGATCTATGTTGTAAATACACACTCAATCAATTTTTAAAACATATAATGCTCTGAGAGTGTAGTGATGGTAATGGGAATGGCAAGGATGTCACTGAGATATTCCTGTCCAAATGTCTCCCCTGAGTGGAATATGTTTTATTGAACTGATATGTGAAACTATCAAGGCAGTCATTACAAATTCAGATACACACATTTGTTAGTTACAGCCAGACTGTTTTGTGGATCTGATGACTAAAGTCATAGCCTCTAATAATGCCAAAAACTGATTCTGTAAGGCCACAATACTTCTGCAATGATAACGGCGTGGATCACATGATGAGATACAATTTACCTTCAAATAATCTTCCACGCAAAGGCTTATAAATACATTTTCTTCTGATAGATAAAGTAATGGTCCAGCAGAACCCTATCTTCTCATTTTTTTCTGGAAATGTATTCAAACAACAATGAAAATTAGGCTATTGTATAGCCTTGATATTATACGGGTGATTACAGACAAGAAATCAGAAAAGAAAACCCAACCCATAAGCTAGTCTGAACGAAAGCAAACCACATCATTTTGAATTCTCCTGTTCTGCTGCCATGCACAGGAACATAAGAAATGAAAGCATCTATTAAAAACAAGGTGGGAAAGGCTGCTGATCGGACCACTTAGCATCCAAAATGTATGAAACAAAGAAATGAAAAGGATCTAAACTTTCTGTGTGCATCTGCAGCCCATTCAGTACCACTCAGTGCAACTTCTTAAACTGTTAACATCGTACGGCAATTTGGAGTTCAATTGTACTTTAAATAAAGACACCTCCCCTAGGAATTAGAGGAATCAATTACTGTATATTAGACAAAGCTGATATAACTTTTGTGTGAGCCTTTAATTTGAAATGAATAGGGTTGGTGCTCAGTAAAAAAGCATGCACTTTGTAACTTTGACTTTAAACAGCATTTTCTCAGAAGTTTTTCAACTGAGATTTGCTGTATCCTGTTGCTTTCCTGCCTACTCCTTTCAATGCAAAGCTTTTGCACATCAGAGGCCGAGTTACACATTGGAGTCTTTCACTTCTAAAGCAAAGACTGAAACTGTAGACGTTGCTACTGTAGATTTCTTTCTTCTTAAAGATACCGATAAACAATAAAGCTGGACTTTGGTTTATTATACCAGACTTATACCTCACAGACTTAAGGTCAAATCTAGATTGGACAAACTGGTGTAACCTCATAGTTTCATCAGTCTGTGAAGCAATGTTCATGTATGTAGCAAAGGACCAGTGTACATTAGTTGGACCAGCAATCTTTGCTCAAGAGAGAGGTCAAAGCCTGGGACGGCAGCGTTACCGTGAACTGGGTCTGATGCAAACTCACTGAACTGGAAAGGTCTTACCAGGTTGCGGTGTATGAAATTGGTCCATCGCTTTTATGGGCACTCAAGTTATTGAAGCTATTTACAAATTATTCAAGTTATTTTCAAAGAGTAAGAAGGATACAACTTGTCAAAGCAGATCAGGAATCTAATCCCAGTGTACAAGGACAGACAGTTCTTATTAACAGATAGACAATTGCATGCAAAACGGATTGTTTTCTGCAGTTGCAGAAGTCAAGGAATATTCATACCACAAAATTATCATGCCTCTGAAAGTACATTTTGTGATAGCCTGCAATGGAGTGAATGGGCAGAGACACCAAAACACTAGAAACAGTGTTTTCTGATTAAAATATAATATCCAGATAATTAAATACATTGTTCTGCTGTGACATTGGAATACTTTACTTTTAGACAACAACAGGATACACCACAAAACCTCAATCTTCAGTATATTCCCAACACAGAATCATCGATTGATTTGGATTGGAAGGGACCTTAAAGCCCATCCAGTTCCAACTCCCCTGCCATGGGCAGGGACACCTCCCATTGGATCAGGTTGCTCATAGCCTCATCCAACCTGGTCTTGAACACCTCCACAGCTTCTCTGGGCAACCTGTGCCAGGGCCTCAACACTCTCACAGGAAAACATCCATTCTTAAAATCTAATCTAAATTTCTCCTTTTTCAATTTAAAACCATTCCCACTCATCCTATCCTTGCACTTCCTGATAAAGAGCCTCTCCCCAGCTTTCCTATAGACATATCCACCTTTTATTTACCAGTATCATTTTATAGTACTCAGATAACTGCAATACCATCAATCCTTCAGAACTTCATGGTCTTAGGAAACACAGCACAAGAAATTCAGACAAATTTTAACAGAGTATCTTTGTTTCTTCAACTAATGAAAACATCCTACAAAAGTCATTCCAATTCTGTTTTCTAGATATTTCTGGGAATCCCAGGTGTTTCAGTAGAAAAAAAAATTCAAGAGGACTAAATCTCTCTGGGAACTGTTTTATTTTCGGATGTAAAACGTGTTATTTGCTCAAAGAGGTTCTATGGAAAACGTTCTTCCATAGATTTGTGCCATGTTTGCTTATTATAAATGGTAGTTACTGATGATCAAGAAACGCAAACAGAAAGAAAACACTGGCAAAAGTTAGCTTCTACCTCTCAAATTTCCTACAACTAATTGAAATATCTTCTTCACTTTGAAGAAAGAAACCAGCTCCTGATGCCATGCAGCATCCCATGTAGCAATCCTGTCTGTGAACGCAAGTGCGACACAGCATCTGACCTCCTGACTTTGGTGGGGGATGTAAATGTTGAAAAGCCGATTAAAGATCCGCTGTTCAAACCAGGCTTGGATTTACAGGGATTTTGTTGCCATGAGGAGAGAGGAAGAAAGCAGTAGTAGCTGGCTGAGTTTACACTGTTCAATTCACAGTGCAGGTGAAGGGAAATTTGCAGCACATAGCAAGAACGGCTTTTCCACCTTTCCTGAAAATGAAAGTTTGCATCAGGTTCTATTAACACTCTCTGGATGCCACTGGGAAGGCATCTGAGCTCACAGTTTACCCTGTTGAGTAAGAAGAATAGCAGCATATTGTGGACTATTTTCATCAGTTTTTCTTCAGCTAATTTAATTCCTCTCATGCTATAAGATCACTCACAGCAGCTCAGAAATGCCTAATGAAAAGAGAAATAGTGTATCTGATTCCAGTCATGCTGTTCTAAGGGAATTAATAGGAGTCATCATTACCTTAAACACTTCCATTCAGTTGGTTTTATGACGAGCTCAAGGAAAGTAAATGCTGTTTCAAATAGGTATCTCTATATATTAAATCAAATAAATGAATGATAAAGTGCTGGCACTTTTTGGCTGTAACCCCATTATTGCTTAGAGCCATTTCTAATGCAAATGACGAATGATGTAGCAGAGCTATTTAGCAATTTTCTTTGATGAGCAGTGCTCACTGCTGAAAAGAGGCAGGAACGCAACTGCTCAGATGTGGAGGGCTCCAACATGTCTGCTGAGATTCCTTCACACATCTAACGATCACCCCTCCCTCCTGCAAAGCATAATCTTTAAACGAGGCTCAGGTGCAAGCCTGTCTCTGCACGGAGGTGAAGACACAAGAGCTGGGTCTAGTCACAGACGATTTTAGGAAACGTGCAATTCTAGAGAATTCAGTTAGGAAGTTCCAATTTGGCAAGTTTATAAAAATGCACTTGATATGGATTGGATCATCACTTGGTCATCTGGGACCCCCTCCCAGATAAGCATGAACCAAATAGGCAAGAATACACTCTTGCACTTTCAGAATGCTCGAGTAGAACACCAGGGGCCATTTGGGAATCCTAACTGAGAGATATCTTCATGGCTCTGCCATAGGCTTGCAGGATGATAATTGTGCACAACTTGACAAATGACCCCATATGAGTTTTACAATCAGGAAAATGGGAAAATTAAAGCTGATTTAATGTCCTGCGGTGCTTTAAGGTCTGTAGATGATATGCATTATGAAATGCTAAATATTGTTAATGAAATCTAACAGGAGGAAGAACACTGACTTCAATTTTGGGAAGGAAGATGGGCTTAGGAACTGTTCCTCTATTTAATAAAACATTGCATAAGGCCAGTAGGAGGTTGTCATCGGGTAAGAACATACATGTGACGTGTGGTAGATTATATGTCTACTGTAAATTCAAGCACATAAAAAGTCTTCAGAACCTACAAACTATGCCACCAATGTGAAATGTGCACAAACATCAGCTTTACAATGGAATAGCACGGGCTTTCTTCAGGACATATATGGGAAAAGAATAAGCCAGAGATAACCTCGGTTTCTTTGGCTTCTTTGATGTTTATGTCTCATGAATCTGGGATGTGGTACTGAGTGGAAACCTCAAGCTACCAACACACAACACTGCTGGCTGCAGCCCAGATCCCAGACCTTCAGACACAGTAACACGACATCAGAAGAGGCAAAGTGTTACAAAGAGGGAGTGAGGAAGAAAAAAGAGACCCTGTCTGCTCTAGCAACCCCCAAAACACAGAACAGCCATCCTGCTAACAATACCACAAAGCAGATTTAGTCCTTCATCGGGTGTGCGGCTGGAGACACTCAGAGAGACCCAAACACACCTTTGCCAGCCTCCAGCACACACAGCTACACACGTGGGGGAGAGCAAAGCTACATATACTGCTGCATCCTAGGGAAAAGCAAGACATGGTATTCTGAAATGAAAGAAAACATCAATTAACCCCCTTCCACTAGGGTAGCAGAAGGTCTGGAAAACTGGGCAGACCTTACTGAAGAAAACAGTCAGGAAAAAAGCCCTCAGAATTTTTTTTTTCTGCTTTTCAAACTGAAGGTTTGTAGGATGCTAACCAGCATTTTGACAACAATATTGTGCTACTGTTTTGCTCAGACTTTTCCACTTGAGGAATGACTTCGGAAATGGAGAAGCAGGGCTTGCTGAGATCCATATGTTGTGATGAGAAGAGTTGTAAGTCTGAGCTTTTTCCACAAGACTGGGCAGGGCAATCTGTCCTCAAAGGGCATATTTACAGGAAATCATCAAAGATAAATTTGTGGTTTCCACTTTCCTGATTGGGGCGGATGGTACTGTATGATTGCTACACCAGGTCCTCAGGTTTCCTGCTGTTTTCAATACTTTGCACTCTAAACTGTCTTACAACTGACTTTGGTCCTTTTTTAAATTTATTTATTAAAAAAACACTTCCATCCATTTAACTAGTTAATGCTTTCACAGCCCTTTGAAGCTGTAAAGCACTGCAAATTTAGAAACTGTTCTTAATAATCATTTGGACAAATGGATCCCGAAAATTGCATATTGATGGAAAGAGTTTATGTTCTTTGCAGTCAAATATTTCCTTACTCGTTTCATGCAAAATTGCTTGGCCAAACAGTTTTTCCCAAGGCTCTCTCAATAATGAATGTAACTTACTTTCATTTCTGGCTCTTCTCCGAACCCACGAGGAAAGGGTAAAGCATAATGACATAGGTCTATTGTCTCCTGTAACCCTCTGGGGCTGTTTTCTCTAATGTGATTGTTAGAAAATCAGCAGTTTTCTGCCAGGAAATAAAACAAGCCATTTTCCTTCCAAGTAACACTGAAAAAATCTGAAAGCCAGAAAGCCTACTCGCTTATGCAACATTAATTTTTAAAAGAATCAATTTTGTAATCTTTCAATTATGGTTTATTGTAATGATAATAATCATTGAAAAATCAGGGTTTTTTCCTACTGGTAGTGCTGGTGGCTGTCATCAAACCACTTTCAGCAATGCTGAAACACCTGGACTAATAAAGCAGGCATTATTTATTTATGCTTTTGCTTTACTTATTTAGAAACATATTAAGCATCAATTCCCTTAGCAGTTGGTGATGTTATAAAAACTAAAAGAAAATAAATTACATCTGTAGCACACAAAGACCTAGAAGCCACTGCCAGTCTGGCTATCTTGTACCATCATAATTGAAAAGTACTTTTGAAAAAAACAAAGCAAACCTTGTTCCTTGCTAATGTTATGGAACGCATGAAGTGAGTCTCTGTGTGAACACATCTTGTGCTGGAAGCTCACAGGAAGGCTGGCCCAGCTCCAGACGGGCAGCCGCAGACCAGATCCTTTTGCTTTCCATGCTGAAATCATTGTGCTGGGTGTTTGGTACACGAGCACAGACATGAAGCATATGTGAAAGCTCGTGTCTACCCATATGTATAAACTGCTGCATAACAGCTCCAAGCCTTTACCAATGCATATACAGAGCTACGTAACCGGGAACACGCTCTGTTCATACAGCAGGTCATGGCAGAGCTTAGCCTTTACCAGCACGAGCACAATGGGCCTATATTATGTTCACATTTTACAATAAAAGTGTACAGAAAAATCACTTGGTTTCTGATCAAAATCTGAGCTCCCTGCTGTTTTAATTCCTGTAACCAACAATCATCAATAAATAATCACGCACGGCTTTTGCATCCCACTGTGATATTTTCTTTTTGTTTTAAGTACTGGATGTACTGAGTTGGGATTTGCAATTCCAGATCAGACTTTTAAGTGTTTTGCTCCAGGATTGAAGTGAAAGAGCGAGCACAAGGGCAAGGGCACAGAGGGGAGAGCTGTTCTTCATCAGATACCTTGCAGGTCTGTGAGCTGTTTTAAAAGAGATTGTGCTGAAAACAGGACGTCTGTTTGAGGCAATGTGTTTCACAATAGAAAGACAAAAGCCTGAAAGAAGAAAGCTACACAGATGAAATAGTTACAAATAATGAGGCAGGAAAACAGAGAGGAAAAAATGTCAGTAAAGTAATGATAGAGGAGAAAAAAAAATATTTGAAGGGAAGCAAGAAACATGCTAAATCGAAACAAGTATCCCATTACAGAGAATCAAGAACAAGGAAGGGTTTGTGACCAAAGTACAGAGACAACGTTACAGCCTGTGATTTGAGTTAGCTAATCCAAATGGAAGACTCTGAGAAGGGCTTAAGGAGAAGGCATGAAAGCTGAAATGCTCCAGGAATTGCTTGGGGCTGGGCCTCAGCCTCAAAGACAACGCACGCCTTTGTACGCACTGAGCTCTCCTGGCATCCGAACAAAGACTCAGTGCCACGTGCACTGTGGCTCACAAGTTCAACTCAGCATTTAGCACGCTAGAACAGAAAATTAAACCCTACCTTTGCAAAGAGACAAGAGCTAACACCTCCAAGAATCCTGTAGATGGGTGCCTCAAATGCCTCAGCTGGCCTCCGGCCTCACTCTCCTCTGTAGCACTCCCACCTTGAAAGACTGGAGATGCCCTAGACTTCCCATCAGCTACAGGCAAGAGCAGCAGGGAATGTGAAAGAAAGGTGGAAGCTCACAATCTGCTCCCCTCGAGTGGAAAGGCTTCTTTACCTCCTTGGCAGAGTGGGCAGGATGCCACAGACTTCTGGCAGTGGTGAGGCTGCCGGCTTTGTCTGCAGTTTCTCACCCCCTTCTATCACCATCTTTACCTCCCAGTCACGTCTAGGGTGATCCCTGGGGATACAGGGAATAGGACACTGGGCAGTGGAGGAATGGCAGAAGGCGAAGGCATTTGTTCATTCACTGAATAAAGAAATCAAGCCATTTGTTTCTGAAATGTAGGTAATTAACATAAGCTAATTAAATACCGCACTGTTAGACCAAAGACATTTTCTATTGATGTCATTTGGTATAATACCTAGAAAAATCAATGCAATTAGATATTTAATGCTTAGTTCATAACTGCTTAATTCATATTGCTTAATTCTGCTTTGGAGTGAAAAAGATTTGATTAGTTAATTCCCACTATGACGAGTTTGGCATTTAAAGGTAACATTCAATCATGCCATTATTTTAAGGAAATATGCAAAGCATTGAAAACTGGGGGATGATCTTACCACATCTTTAAAATCTATGTAGTCTGATCTGGGTGTACAAGTACCAAAATATCTTAATTCTAATTAATTTTTTTGCCATTGAGATTATTTGGGAGTTTGCTCTATGCATTCCTGAGCTAAGCCCTTTTAACTTTGAGCTCAATATCTCAGCATACAAAATGAAAGGCTTGTCTATCTGTGTCAAAGCACTGTGTTTCTATTTGTTCTTGCATGTTCTGCCTCTGGATATGGCAGAAAAGGAACTTGTTCACGTGGCTGACAATTCTGCTCCGTTGCAGACAATACTAAAACAAGATTGCCACAGATGACAATGCATACATTGAACATTTCTCCTTCACCTAAGGAGAGATGGCATCCTACTGACTGACTCAGAGTCAAGCTGCCTTCATTCTTCTAACACATCAAACCTAAAGGACCTAAAATTAATCTTAATTTTTTTTTTGTTTAATGCAGCCAAGTTGTGAGATGTGACTACTTCTGGTAACTTAATACCAAAAATGTTCGTTGTGAAGACTGTACATAACACTTGATTAAAAAGAATTTGTAACCATTGGGTTTTAAATAGTCATAAGTTTGAAGCACACAGGGAGTGGACACAAATGTTTACTGAAGCATGCAAATCTACGATTCTGTGCAAAATGTTCTCTTTACAGGAAGTAAATGTAATTAGATATATGTAAATTAGATAACTGTAAAATGTAATTAGATATAATCTTCCCTGTTTTCATTAGTTATTAACATTATGTAAAGATAAACTAAAGCATAACAAGTCTTTTCATTATCACATAATTGTTACTTTAATGGCTACGTTACAAGCAATATAATACTATACCTACTTCCACCTCTCATATTAGTGGGCAATTATTTTGAAAATTTCGATTATAATCTGCCCACAGAGACCAATGTATTAATGCCACCATTTTAGTGTAATGATGACCATGGTTTTGAAATCGATATGATAGCCTCAGGGAAAAATGTAAAGTAATAATGAAGAAAACATTTATATGATATGCCAGTCCCAGTCCTGGTACACAGACAGGTGAAGTTTAAGAGACCCAAGTGGAGCTGCTCTTGCTACTGCTGTCCTTAAAATGGTCAGATACACATGAAAACAGTGGTTATTATTTCAAAAACAGAGGAAAACTTTTAAGTAATCCAGAATTAAAAGCCTGGAAGTGAAACTGGGACAAGCCTTCCCTGAATATACCATCCCCTGAATATATCCCAAACCATATCCAGAACTAAGGTCTGAAATATTCTGTTTCCCACTGATCTAAGATGCCCTGGCCTCAGTTACTCATCCATTCATTGCCTTTCTCCCAACCAAGCAAAGCAGTGTGTCTTGGCAGCACGCCACAGGTGCTTAGGCAGGTCTAAGCAGTACATAAACTTGAGGAGATCCTGAGGAGATCCTATATAAAATTAAATGAAGTTTCCTGTCCTCAAGGCACTCAATGAGTGAGGCTTAAAATACCTCCAGGAATGAGAAGGCTCTAGGATGCCACTGCAGCTGAAAGTCCCTGTCAGGATGGGTACAGTGGAGCTGAAATTCAAAGCTGTTGAACACTGTGCCTTTTTGGAAGAGACGGTAAAGGCAATTTAAGACCATGAAATAAGCCTGGAGGAGTTAAGGACCACTGCTTTCTCCCACTCCAAATATGAAACATATTTCAACAGTGTCATCGCTAATATAAAATCAGAGCAGCACAGAGAGAGGAAAAACAACCCTCTAAGTTCCAGCAAAGACACAATTCTCCCTTGATAAAAGAAAATGCTACTCATGACAAACGCTAGATACATTTCTTAATGGACTGGAGGAAGGTGTGGAGTCAATGCTAAGATGAATGGACAATGGATGGACACAAGACAGGAAAACAAATAATGCTTGAACAAACAAACTAAAATTCTTCTTTTAGTGCAATACTGCTTTACAAATACTCTTATGACTATTTTATTTCTCTAATATTTTGATTGATTGTGAAATACCAAGAGACTACCGCTAAATTCATGTGGAAGGAAGTGCCAGAACATGACTGTGTTTGGCTGAAAACAGGTTACAGAGGAGCAGAAATTGGTTCTGTTTTGCAGTTCCAGACCATTTCAACCCCAAATTAGCACTGTAAGAGATTGAAATGACTTCATAATAAACAAACACTCAAAAAACCCTATAGGCATGAATTTCTCCACAGCAATACCTCCTGCTTTCCTCCAGAGTTGTTTTTTTAAGGGAAGTCAAGTTGTAAAAAGGGGATAAATTTTCCTTGCCTCACAAAAGCATTTTGAGTCGTAAACGGTATCTGCAATATTTTCAGAAATGCTCTCATGGAAAATGTTTGGGATGCTCTTCAGAGACAGGAGTACAAACATCTCTAATGAATGTACTTCAAGGAAAACTCGGAAACAACATATGGAAAGCAAACTGAACAGAGAGTACATATTTCTGACATTTATCTTTGTTTTTATTGTAAAGATAAAAGCATGCTGTTTGTTTCTTAGGATTTCATCTGCTACCGCTTTCTTTCCTTTCTTTGTGTCTTATTCTATGCTAGTGACATCATCTGCAGCAATTTTAAAGTTTTGCAGCAAATCTGTGCCTTGGAAGTTTTAATGAGTCATATAGAGACTGTTACTAGACAGGGAGTTCGTGTCTCCTTTCTGTAACCAGTAGAGAGGATGTGCTTGCTGGGATAACTGACTTTGAAAAACAAAAAACAAAGAAAAGGAACTCTCCAAAGACCAGGACACGATAGTAACAGCAAACTTGCAAAGAGCAAATATGGGCATTTACAAACCTTTTCTTTTGCAGTTGCACGTTCACTGAATACTAATGTACTGGACAGGGTTGTTCAGCTTCTGAGATGAGTGAAGTCCCCGGTATGTGGTCCCAACTGTACCAAATGCTACTACAAAAAGAATTGCTTACAAAATCTTGAAAACAGAATGGCTGAAACTTCGAACATCTGCATCAAAAAGCATTCCCCTTCACAACCAAGTGAAGTTACATGGTGATCAATACCCAAGACATCAGACAAACTATTTGAGGACACGCCTCAAGATTCACAATAAATCCAAACCGTGGTTATTGTTACACATTCCAAACCTCCTGAAGATGTGAATGCCTGAGAAAAATTGTGCATGCTGCTTTTGTGCATGTTACTCTTTAAATGCATAGCAGCCTCACTGTCAAAAGCTCAGAGAATTTCAGTATCACAGGAACTGTATAGGATGCAGTCGGCGATCGTTTTCTAAACGCAGGTTGTAGCATATCCCAATAGCACATCACGTGCCCCAAAAAGTGTGGCTGTGAATCTTGAGTTACCTTCAAAGACGTGTGCTCTAAATCCATGTGCACACATATAGAGATATCTGTACAGTTTCACTGTTCTGAAATTGCAGCCTGAATTCTTGATACAGGATACATGGTAACAGACATATAAATAAAACAGCGTAGAACATCTGTTTTTGTTTTATATGGATAAAAATACACACTGAAGATGTGCATAAACAAGCACCCAGTTAACACTGAGTTCTAAATTATTTAATGAGACAAAATTTCACCATTTTCCCCCAGTTTTCCTCCCACCTGTGAGATATGAGGTCTCACAACACAAGCTTCATTTCCTACAATTATATTTTCAGTGCAGTATTTCTTCACTAATTTTTCTAAAATTTTCAGGTAAATTACTTTAACACCAGTTCAGGCTAAACTGTTTCAACTTTTGAACAGTTCCTCTTTTGCAGTGTTGCCTACATGTTCAAAGCTTTGAGAAGATAATCTTTTCTAGACATCACTCAGTGAGATATCTGGAATTTGCTCTCAGACACTTCTTCTTACAAAGGTCTTTTCTAGTAAGATTTACTAGCTAGTGGATGGACAGATGTACAGGAGCAACAAATTACTGTAATGGTTTATCCCCTGCCTCCTAAAGTTGCTGTGGTCACCCGAGCAGCAACTCTAACAGAAAATCTCCCAGTGCATCTCAAGCAGTTTGATTGTAGTATGTTGGCTTTTGCTGAACATTGTAAATACAGCTCTGTGCACTTTAGGGAGCTTCCATCAGAAAACTCACAGTTATCAGTAACCAACAGGTATCACGCTAAAGTAATGGCAACATTGCATTTATTTTCTAATCTAATATATCTTTGAAAAATATTGCTGTGTGGCAACTGGTGATAAGTACAGACTTCAGTGGTAATCACTCTGTGTTCTTAAAGACCACTGTTTCAGCTGACTGCAAGACTGAGTTAAAAAAATAGATTAATTTCTTGATTTTCAAAAAAATTAGTTCTGCTCCTTTAAAATTTTAAGCTCCTTTGGGAGGTCTATTTTAAACACTGTGATCTGAAAAATCAAAATCTTTGAACCACGGAAGGTGATTCAGTAAAGCTTCTATGAACACCAAAGGCTTCATTCAAAATCTATGCCTTTGCTAATTTTTCCTTCCAAAACTTCTGCCCCTGCAAGCATAAAATATCTTCACCACCAGCAGAAAATTGGAACCACTGTGATCCACAGCATTACCAGGATCGCTGGCATATACTCAAGAATACTCTTGTGACCATAAAGGCTGTAGAATATTTAAGGGACAGGATGGAAAAGGTATGTGTGTAATTAAGACATTACCAAACACTGTAAAAAGATTTAACGTGCAGCTTGTCAGGAGCAGAAAACAGATTCAGCGGCACTTAAAGATTATGTGATAAATTAAAAGCAATAGAAGTCGGATTAACTCAAACAACGTGAAAATGCACAAAGACAAAGTAGATCCTGATTATGCAATTTCTTAGCTTAGATCATTAGGTAAAAAAAATAACTGTATGGCTAAACTCAGCAACCACCACTGAATCAATACCTCTCTGAGCCCACACCAATCTATCTGCAGTCACTGTTTTATCACAAAATATGCGTTGATATTGATATTTTTTAATAAAGTTTCACTTCACTGTGTAATTAGTGTAATGCAGTAGGAGATGTGCTTCTTAACAAAATTCCTGGTGCTTTGTACAGCATTTACGGGCACGTTACAAAAACGGATGACTTCTATTGAGTTCCATCTGCCTAATAGAGAAAAATGTTCATCTTAATTAGGAAAATCTTCATAAAGAAATATAAATGCAGTTACTAATGGGCTGCAGGGAATAAATCTAGGACACTCAGGAACAACTGGTGCTTTGCCAGGAAATGGAAGAGTGAATATAAACCCCAAAACAGTTGTTAGCCGTCTGGTGATTGACCACAAATAGCAATAGACACTGAGGTTTTAAGTGTTTTATAATGAAAAATCTATTTATTTCATTAAGGTTTCATGCTTTAGACTCCTGTTTTTTCAGGTAATAAAGCAGTCTTAGCTGACAATGAAACTATTTAAACTCTCTACGAATTAAGATGGATAAATCCATTAGCAGTTTTTGAAGGAATTGCTTTATAAAGAGAAAGAAAGGAGTGCTAAGCAATGGTTCAAGAAAGATCCACTGTCAAGCACTTGTACATTGGTCATTATATCAAACACATTCTGAGATTTGCTGTGATGCTTACAGGCAGCTGAGAGAATTTTGCTGACTTTATTGGTGCAGTGGCAGACACTACGTCATCGTGATAAAGACCAAATCAAAATGTAAACTACAATTCATTTTTATCCTTAAAAACATTTCAACAGGCATTACACATTTCCTCTGCCAGTCTGAATCAGTTTTTTCATCATTTTCTTCCAAGAGTTCTGTTATTTAAAGAAGCTGATGTTCTCTAACTCTGCTGATTTTCCTTTCAAAATGAAATGAAATTTTACTCATCTTCCAGCATTTACTTTTTTTTAGAAAAAGCATGTTAATACAAAGCATTGATGGGAAATTCTTCCTAAGTCCCAAAATCCAAATCTTTGAGCTAGATTCAGTGCCAAGGTTCACAACTTCCCAATCTAAACTTGTTTTCTCCAAATATTATCTAACATTAGGTAAGATTTTGTGTTTTCCCTGAATGGCCTCGGTAGGGAAACTAATCTGGGTAAGTAAGCAAGTGCAAAAGTAGACACAGCCTTCCTGTAATGTTTCATTCAAGCCAACAACCACAAATACAGCATAAAACTCTGACGTTCTGGCTAATGATAGCTCTACTACCTCAATTCACAAAGAATATCACTGAACAGCAGAAGCTGCAGCTATTTGAGCCTCAGAGAATGTAATTTCATTTGTTCCTTGCAATGACATTTCTACTAAACTGCAGCTTCACGTAGATTAGTCAAACACATCAAAAATCACATATTAGCTGAGGTGAAGCTGTGATGACTGCAGTTGTCTAACAGTGTCAATCCGAACTCTGGATGAATACAATTTGCTATCTCTAAATGATAGAGATTTCTTATATCACCAAAGTAATAAATAATTAGTGAGCAGAGCTCAGTAAAATAGCAGGTTGAGCACATCCCCAAATTTTGAATCTTGATGCAGCAGTCAGTGATCAGAATGATCAATCTTTCTGCCTCGAATGATAAAACAGCTTTCTCACAACCTAACACACAGCACCATCTGGTACGAACAGAGGAAACCAAAAACTTCTGGAAGAGAAGCATGAAAGCAATTTATTTTCTTCTGAATTGTCCAACATATTAACAAAAATCCTTCAGAAATAGCTGTTTGACTGCAAACGTGGCTCAGTGAACCTGCCTCCTGTAGATATGTTTGTATAGCTAATCTCAATCAAATGTTGTTGAATTGAACTGAAGTGTTTGGGTATGAGATGGGTGTTGTCAGAGTTAAGACAGGTTGTGTGGAAAGTCAATTGTCTACCAAACTGGCTGGATTTCAGAACATTATCTCATATCTCAATGGGCATTTTAGGAGCTCAGAATACATGCCCTCAGCAAAGCCCAGCAGGGTAGATATTTAGAAGAATTGTGGCCAGAAACACCAAGGAAAGCTGTGCTTTGGGCAACACCAGCACATAAGTTACTGGCTGTTTGCTGGGGCTCAACGTGTTCCACGTGCAGTGGGACAGGAGCTGTCTGATCACACCCTCAGCCTCGAGAGGGATGTGGAGCTGTGCCATCAGAGGCACTACTCTGACATTCTGTGCAGAGTCGTTAGTCTGAGATGCCTGTGGTATAAACACAAACGCAGTCTGCGGTCTGGATGACATTAGACTGTTTCACTGATATTAGGACAGATTTATTTTATCATTGCTTTTGAAAGTCACTTTTAACGCAGACTGTTTTCTAAATGATCCTTAAAAGACACTCCTTTCTTTCTCATCACCTTCACCTAAGGCAATAACATCCAGTAGCATTGATCTATTTGCTGCTAGTTTTCATTAATTTTACCCTCCCTAAGGGTGGTGCAGCCTCAGTGCCAGCTAATTAAAACCTATTTAGGGCTGTTCAGTGCACTTTATCAGACCAGAATTAGCTCTGCTCTTTTAATGGAGACTACAGTTTTCTCTGTTATTACCAATTAAATGTTGTTATATCATATTGCATTATATTTCCAATGCATGGCAAAGATATGCATGGCTTTTGAACCACTTACCTGGACTGAGATGCATACATAGATTCCACATTTAATAAATACCTAAGGTTTCTTTAAATCCTTTCACTTGACTCAATGCATATAATATACAAGAACATTAGTAAAGTACTGGAAGAAGCTGCCAGCTTTATGCTCCCTCTAGGGAAGTACCAAGTAAAATGCATTAACGAAACATTGTGAATGTCTGGTAATGAATATTATTTATGTACAACAATTATTCAAAGTGGATCAGCATTCACTGCCTTGAACTCAAATGCTTCACTAATGAAGACTCTCAGAAAAAACATATGTCCCCCAGTTTCATAACACCGGACGCAAGGTTAATTCTCCAGCAAGGATAACCCATACCAGAGGACATTTGGTACTGTTGTAGTATTACAAAATGCTTCATTGTGAAATAAACAAACTTACTGGCTGGACATTATTTACAGAATACCCTTGTTTCTTCCATGAACCAATCGTAAACCATCTGTTTGCTGTGGATTTTGAACCTGCACTCAGTGCAGCCAGGGATGAAGCTCCCATATAGTGGGCAGGACCAGAGCTTTTCTGCAGCAGAGAAGTGACTGCAGCACATACCTGTTAGCTGCTTCTCATAATGTCCTTTAAAACTCAAGCAGCACTAGAATGAAACTCCTGAAAATTCCCACTAATTACCTACAAAGATGGTACATCAAAGAGTAGAAACAGAAACCTCATTAAAGGCTTGACAGACTAGCAATCTGTTGCAATCTTACCATGCATCAGCAGCATACACTGTACATAAGGACAGAATTTTAGGATTAAACTGAAATAGATGTGGTTACAATCCACTCCGTACATTTTAAAATATGAGTCGAACTTGATTTCCTTCCAGAATTTTTGCTGGGAACATGTTGAATCAGACCTCTGTTCAACCTAATATTGCAAGCAAGAGTTGATGTTTCTCTGAGGAACTGAAGGAGTATTTGGCTGAGGAACCTGGGCCTGTCTCAGCATCGTAATAGTCTGGCACAATGCACGGAACTGTTTTCATCACCCACAAATCTCTTGTGCTCTTCCCTTTACCGCTTCCACAAATGCCACATACCTCTAACAGCCTCATGACCCTCCCTAGAAACAACAGAGGCGCCCTGTGAATTGGAGACTTTACAGAAAATGAAACATCTTCCAGACCGAGGTCCTCTGATTAGTAGGGGAACTGCGGGGTGTTTTCTGGTGATACAGAAGGTGTCGGCTGGTGACAGGTCTATTGTTCCCTTTGTTTCTGGCTGACAAGTGCACTAAATGATGTTAAAACACCACTTAGCATTTGATGTGGAAAAGCAGGACTAAAGATGAAAGTCACGGGAGACAGATGGATGTTACCTGATTGTCACTGTGAGAAGAGTGTGCGTGTGGGGATGTCACAGTGCTAAAGTGAAGCACGTGCAAACACAGTGCGATGTGGGTCATGAGGCAGGCTCTTTACAATTTGCCCCTGTTTGCAATGTGAGACTTTTAGTGATTTTAACAGATTAAGGAGAAAGGATTTGGGCCACTGACATAAGGCTGCTTAAGGATTTTGTTCATAAGCCCTGGACGTTCAATCTGCCTTGATGAGGAAAGAAGCATTTGTATTTGTGTTAACTGCGTAGTAATAAAACCTTGAGATGTGTTAATTTGTTGAAGAGGAATGGCTTATGCTGGAGATGAGGATACTTTCACATTGGATGATGAGATCTTTTGGTAGGATATACTTAGGTCTGGTGTCACAATAAGGATTTTGATAAAGTGCTGTAAAGCCACAGTGACCTGACTGACAACACAGAACAGTCATAAACAAATTTCTGTTTAGCAATGCAATAATGTATCCATGGATCGTATTTAGCTTGATTAATATGTAAACTGGATGACTTGGATTATTAGAGGGCAATTTTGAAGAACAAATCTTGTGTATTTTCTCTATTAGCCTCTGTTCATCAGTTTGTTCAGTTAAACCAAAGAAGCCATGATAACCTTGACATAGGAGCTGCCTCCAACTTCAGAAATGCAGTAGCAACATGTGCACCACGGTGAAGAAGCTGAGGGGAAAGTTCTTTCCTATGTTTCAATGAGTTTGAAAAAAAGGAAAAAACAACTCTAACCAAGTTTTTGAGAGTTTAATTACAAAGTGAATCAAGGAAGTTTGAGAGAACAAGCTCCTCTACTTCAAAAACTAAGTCAGAAGCTTAGACTAAGTTAAGCTGTCTGTGAACACCTACAAGCTGCAGTCCTTCACAACTGAAAATTCATGGTGTGCTAATTGAAAAATGAATACTAAGATGCAGCAGTGATGTGGAAACTCCTTCCTAGTTAGCTCCAGTGAGGACGTGTGGCAGCTGTTCCTCCATGGCAAAACACAGATGATCAGAATTTTTGTAGTTCAAAAATACTGCAATTTGTCGTCTTAATTCCACAAATTCAGTTTCTGCTCTGAACATGCTAGCCAAAACAGTGGCCCTCACACTTCCCTCTCCTTACAGCCCTGACTTGAGAAACATAAACACACTTTCTCAGACATGGAAAACAGAATTTCTGGTAAAACCTAAATCTCTTACAGTATCACTGATAACCAATTTTCACCAATAAATAGAAATAATGCTTAACCCGAGTTTTGTATTTGAAGAAGAGCTACACTGGATTTCAACAGAAAAGAGATTATAACATCCAGATTTATCCTGAGGTTGTGCATTTGGAAATGTTGTTTGTGTAGGATTATCCTCTTCAAATAAAATGTCAATTTAATCAATAGTAAATTGAGCTGAAAACAACTCACAGCTTTGAAAACGTTTCAGGAAAACATCCAATATTTTTGGGCCTCAAGCCAACAGAAATGGAAAGAACAGAAGGTAGCGTAGGTGGGGTAAATGGGGCCTAGCTGCTGCCTCATCAAGTGCTTATAACAGTCAAAACCATATAAAAATCCATTAAAAACATGTCTAGGGACTCATTTAGTAGCTGGCATCCGGTATGGACTTCTCTCGCGTCTCTTTTGTCAGACATTATAACTGTTCTTCACATTTGAAACTTACCGGTCTTTTCCTGTCTCCATTTTAAACACCGCATCACAGTAACTCATGCGTTTTTCTGTTGTCACGTAGATTTTGGCAGCTGGGTAGCTGTCAACAGTTTTCTTCAGCATGTTGTACACAATGCCATTTCCATCCTTCCTCATGTTTCGAAAAGGTCCCCAGATCACGTAAACAGTGTTGTTGGTTTCTTTAAAAAAGTACTCGGGATTCTTGAGCAGGAGAGGCACGCTTGTGTGAGAGACCACTCTTACGGTTGTCCTCTTCCCAACATCCTCCTCGTAGCCCTTTGTGGGAGCGTTGTTCATCCGCCATATGCAGGAGGACTTGTCTATTTCAGATCCCACCTTCTGGCCAGCCATCTGTCCCGAGTTTGAAACAATGGCACAGAGGTCACAGTCAAGTTGCAGAGGCTAGAAGAAAGAAAACAGAAATATATGGTAAGTTCTTCTCTGTAAAACACAAATACTGAAAATTCAGTTAAAAGGAAGACAGGCACAGGGCAACAAATTTATAGCAACCTCCCTTTAAAAAAAACCTAACAATCCCCATGTGGCAGAGCTACTACCGCTACAAAGCTCTGAACACAATTCTTTTTAGTGAAATGGGTGGCAGTTCCAATCTTTTCCTTTGTTTTCCACCTTGAAAAGTCACCTAGAAAAATAGTAATTCCCCTTTTTCCTCTAAATGTTACTCTTTCCTCTAGAAAACAACAAAAGAAAGAAGCAGCAGAAAACAATGAAAATGAAGCAGCAGAAAACAATATTTAGATCAATGCCTTTTTCTCTTTTAACAGGTGCTGTTAGCAATAGAAAAAAGGCACAGCAAAAGTAATGCTGGAAATTTAACTATACTCTGACTGTGTTTATATGTCTGAATATATCATTCCCCAGTTTGTGACAGAAGTCAAACATCAGCTGTAACTCTACAAAGCAATGTGAAAATTCTGCAGTTGGAAATGAGATGCAGAACAGAAGAATGTGGTGTTTTCTCCAGAGAATGGTTGTGACCAAGGAAAACGGACAGGCAGATGGACTGGTGACATGAACCTGGAACTTAATCTTGAGCAAACTGAAGTCAAAGACATAATCTCGGGTACTATTTCTCCAGTATGAATGGAAAATAGGAAGTTATTTGTCTACAGAGATATAGGGACCTATCTGATACTGTTTGTCTGAGTATGAATAGTAAATGTGGGGTTTGGTTTCTTTTGTATCAAAAGAGTAAAAGAAAATACCCTGTTTTTAACTTGGATCATATGAATAGTTTGGCTAGAAATCTAAATCAAATGAAAACTAGACCTATAAAAAAAAAACATACAGAGGATGGTCCAGGCCACGGATAAGGTAAAATGTTTTGTATGTTCACAGACTTTAGTTTTTATTCATGCTCCTGACTTAGAGGCAGTGACTTCAGTTTAACATTTGTTAGGAATAATTCCCCTCACGTTCTGTGGACATTTAGCCTGACAAGATGCTAGGTGCTTTTCTTACCAGACTTGTGGTTATTTCCCTTCAAAATCATACCTCATTTAGTTGATGTGGATGAATATCCTGTCTACGTTTGACCACTATAACCTTAGGACACGGTGGTTGATGAGACATCGAATTTTTTTGATAATGGTGCATAATATAAAGACAAGAACTAAACATCTGAAGAGAGCCAAATGATAACAGCTAAAATATCTCATCTTTGGGTGACAGACATTGTGCTGAACTAAGATGCATCCTGGAAGACTTCTGCAATAAATCTCACAATTGCAAAAGTTTGATTTCTCTGTCTGAGTGGTTCCTGAAATTGCTCTTTCCTCATTTCATCAGGAGTTAAAGATGCCTGACTGAGTGCAAAAGTATTGGCAATACTTCCTTTACAGGACACCATGTATTTTTTCACAGCTGTTGTAGTTTTAGAGAGCTGTCCCGCATAGCTCTCTGACAGCAGGGATAAAATCCCAGGAGATGCAGCTGAATACAAGTCTTTCTGTTTACTGCTTAGTTACAGAAATCCTCTCTAAGATACATTATGAGGACATGGCTGGGTGACCTAGACAAATCCATAAGCATAACTCACACCCTAACACGAAGAGAATTTTTAAAGTCCCAGTAGATTAATTTATAGCTTTCAGGGTGAACTTTCAAACTAACAAATGCTGAATATGAAATCGTTGGATGGGAAAAGCCAATTTGGTCAAGAATCTGGTCCCATGTAAATTTGACTCAATCTTGTTGCTGGTTTTTAGTTTTGTTTTTCACAATACTTTTCCTTCTCCATTAAAATGGAGATGCTCTCTTAAATCTAGAGTTGTTTGATTTCTGACCTTAGTTAGAAATGCATTGCACATTTTCTATTCACTGAGTGTAACTGTTCTGCTCGAATAAACTGAGTACACTCAGTCCTGCAATTGTGTCCCCTGGTTTTCTAGCTCTTTTGTTGTGATTCATTTATCTTGTTCCAATTTATAAAGCACTTTCATAATACCAAATGCCTGCACTAGGTCAACATATAATCTGCTCTTCTTCAATAGAGGCAGAGGCTTAACCCCTCCCAGCCCTATCTCAGAATAAATATTTTTACAATGCAGAGAAATTTTACATGTCATTTTTCCCAATAGAGATCCCAGAGAGAGTTGAGACTGACTGACACCTATAACAGATACTCCACTGTTTCCAGAATCATCCACTGACCTTAGTATCTTTTTGCATCAAATTTGTCACAATATATGAGAAAACACACTTCAACATTCATTCATTGAACCCTCATATGGAGACAGGCCGACAGCTTGCAGTGTTGGTTTACAAATGTCACAGACAAAAAGGGCAGTTCCAGTAATCCACGTACAGCAGATTTCTCATTTTCCTCATTTAACATGATATTCCTCTTTGTTATTACACCCTAGCTCAGGTATGACAGTCCCACCACTGTAAGACTCAAAAGCTGCTACACAGGAGCTCTTCAGGTGCAGGATTTGTGTGTCCAGAGGGTCTGGAATCGGGAAGCACCTGGGTAGTTGAGGCTGCTATTTTTGCTAGTGAACTAGGACACAGCTGACAGCTCCCTGTGACTCTTGGGGAGTTGGGAGTGCTCTGCTGTTGTCCCCCCTCACCTTATTCTCTGAGATCCTACAACCCTCACAAATTTTTCCCTCATGCAGATTTCTGACTGCAAGTTTGCCCATGATGCTCCTAACCTGTCTGAGAAACTATCAGTCCTCATTTAACATTCTCTATTTTTGTACTAAGGATGAGCAGAAGCAGAGAGAGAATTCTTACACACAGAAACCAGAACAGAGAGATGAAAACTGAAGAATTAGAGAAAGTGTGCCTTCTTCATCACTTGTTTTGCGGTTAACAGTAACTATTTACACATCACAATGCAAGAACAGCAATTATACTCAGCAGCAGCCTTACCAGAGAAACCAAAAATGATTCCATCAGGCAGTCCAGGCTGCTCTGTCATCTGCAGAGGTGATCGAGCGGCAATGGTATTGATACAGATTGGCAAGACCACACAGGATCTTACATTTCAGTTTGTCCTCTCTGGACCAAGAATGTTAATTGACTGTTTACCTATGCTTTTCACAAAATCTTCATTCACTTGCATTGTAAATATATGAGTTAAAGAAAAAAAACATAGAGAACCGTTCACCTTTTCTTCTCTTTTCATGTATTTAGACACATAGTTCACCTCTTCACACCACTGGAACTGAGCTATTATTGCTTCTAGAAGATTATTCATTTTGTTGCTGACCAAAAGGACGTAGAAGTCCTCAGCAGAGCAGCTGGGCATGATTCTGAGAAATTGTCCCATCTTTTTCCTGAATGAAGCATTGTAACTGTTGAGGAGCACTTATATTTTAATCAGTAAAGAAAATGAAATGTCCGACCTTTCCATTTCCTGTGCAAGCTTACAGACAATAGAAAAGATAATTAAAACTGTGAATTAGAACTTGCAAAACAGTGCCTTTTCTCTTGCAAAGAGAAATAGCTCTGTAATAAAGGTCACTTATCAAAGAGTTCTAGTTATTAAATCTTTGCGTTTAGCACTGAAGTGGCTTCACAGAATCAAAGGTCAAATCATTAAATAACAAAACCAGCAAGAATTAGAAAAGGTCACAAGCAAATCTAACCAGAAGTAGGTCACAAAACATGATTCTCTTCCACAGAGGATTCTGATATTTGGAAAATTGGTTGCTTTCCAATTCGAAACAACTCCCCCATCATTTCAAATGTCTGAAATTCCAGCTACAAGTCTGTTTTATGGGTTGTTTTCCCAATGGCACAAATCCTAGATTGCCAAGTGTCACAGACGCAGATCTGGAGGTCTGCTAAGTCCCAGGCAGGGATGATCTCAGGCCAGATCTCTTAAACTCTCGGCCAAGACTTCAGCACAAGTCAGTGGGGTCCAACAAAACAACATCTGGACAGACCAGCCGCGTGCCAAGCTCCCCCCTGAGCAGAGACTGCCGGATTCTCTCCTCTGTTTCACCCAATCTACCTCAGGACCTACGCAGATGCAATTTACAGTGATGAAAAATGAATTTCTCCTGTGACTTCTGCAGGCTGGTGGTGCGCTGGAGAGCTGACTCCAGCCACCAATTCTACGAATCCCACAACTAATCATACAGATAGTTAGGAAATTCCGATTAAACTTTCCCAATTGTTCCTTTAACAATATGATTGTAATTTTGTAAATCGGACGCAATGCCCATTCACTACATAATGAGGCAATTATTAGCAGCTCACCACATATTAATTTGCTCCTTTAATGTTGAAACAAATGAGATCTTTTCTTATAATCATCCTATTTGAGTGACTTGTAACAAAGCCGATTGAACAAAGCTCCAGAGAGACTTTCTTTATTTCAATGCCATTTATTCTTCTACTCTTCTTGGACGTCTTTAGAGTTTTAGAGGATACAACATCCATAATGATGCCAATAGGGAATAGGCTTTGCCTTTATTCTTCTTGATGTTCTTTTGAGGTCTTTGAAATGAAAGGTACAAGAGAGGCATTAACCGTCTGGCATTGTTTTTATTGCTTTTCTCTACTTCACAAGCAAAAAATGTATTTTAATTTTTCCTGTGTTTCAGTGATGATTAACCAAGCTGGTTTTATCTACACTTACTCACTTTCTTCAGACCTCTGACTGGGAGGAAAGACTTGCCAGGCTTCTCTAAGACAAAAGTCAGCATATTTAAAGAAAAGACAGACAGTACTTGTGCGTTCACCCAGCAAGAGCTATCAATTTAGCACAGCGCTCACAAGCACTGTATATAAAGACATTATATAACTAACATAATGAAACAAAAATAAAAATGATAAAAACCCTACAGGTCTGATTACCCTGAGTTTGTGGTTGCAGCCCCTTCTCTCCTCTGGTAACATTGTGGTTTTCTAATCTTCAGCAGTTGATTTTGGTCCTAGCCCCCAGCATCACAGCCCTGCAAACACCTCTGTCTTCGTAAAATATTATGTTAATATTTCATAAAGATTTTAACATTTTGACATTATTTTGAAATAAGTCCTGTGTCAACCTGCATCCTATTTCCAAATAAATAGAATATGATCTGTCTCTTCATAAGACTGGTTTTGACACTGAAATGCTTGGGATATTTTATTCAGATGATTGTCATTGGTACGTACATAAGTGCTAGCAGGAAGTTTTTATTTAAATTGAATGAATTCAAAGGGAATCGATAAGAGCCACATAACGTGACTAACCTTGCAGTCAGAGATTGAATAACTGGTCATCACTGAAATTTTTTTCTATATACACTGAACCAGTCACTATAAAACTGATATTCTTTGATTTGCAGTTCATGTTACAGCTACTTAAAAGGTCTGTGTCAGCCTTTTGCTTCAACAGGTATCGTGTAGTCTCCTGATGTCTGTGGTAAAGAGTTAGAAAAGGGAAGGAAGCTTGGACTTTGGGCAGAGGCTGAAACTTGCATGCCAGAGTCTCCAGCACTATCTACACTTTCATTTGGCAAGTGTATTTTTGAAACATTTTAGCTTTCTTTCTCATGGAAGGGGAAAAAAAAAAAGCAAACCCCCAAACCTTCTGAACATGAACCAGAGTGCAAAGTGATGCAGTGTCATCTTTCGCACTTTGGTGACGGCTGCAGTTACTCCATGCCAGCTCGTACCTCTTTCAAGATAGAGCAGAACAAATGCTCACCAGAATGTTGTTGATTTTGCTGCTGCTATTGGGAACAATATAGGCAGCTTTGAAACAAGAATCAAGTACATCTCATCATACTGAGAGCTGAAATATAAATGCTTCAAATACATGTGAGAAAAATCTGAGTAGCAATAGAGTCAAGAATATGACCTATGAAGAATAAAATAGAAAACCAGGTCTTTTTATGTATTTACCTTTAATCTAATATAAAGCAAAAATTGAAAACTCAAAGATAATACCCCTCTTGATAATCCCATAAAATAAAATTTAAGTAGAAACAGGTCCAACTTGATCAAAATATTTTAACTTTCTATATTTTAAAAACTGTATTTAAAAAGTTCTCTAAAATGGAATTGAAATGCTCCTTCAACTGAATATTTTTCTCTATAAAAGCTTAAGGCATGGCAGGTCACATTAACAGAACAATTCCTTTCATTTTTTCCTTTCCTTCCTGATTTCCCACTGAAGCTTTATTGAAACTGATGTCTTTTAAATAAGCTTAGGCGAGTATTTTCTTCTGGAATAATAAACTATTGAAATGTTCTTGAGAACTCTATTGGTAAAAAAGACTCAAAAATAGAAATGTGGCAGAGAATAAATAAAGAACAGGATAAATTGTTCTGTCTCTATATGGAGGGTTAATGCAGGAAGGAGGCTGCTGGATTCAACCTTTCAAGTGCAATAGAAAGACTCAGCTGGAGAACTGATGGTCAACTGCCCTGCGGGACTTTCAGCACTGAGAGAGTAGCAGGTGAAAGAAGTTTTGCCCTAAGGCATTGCCTGAAGGATGTGTGAGAACCAGTCCTGCTGGACAGCAGAAGCTGCATTTTAGTTTGTGCCTCAAGTGGTTGGTAAGTTCTCCTCTCCCAATGTGTGATGGCAGAAGGGACGAGCTCTTATTAACATGAATGAATAGGAAAAGGAAATAAATGGAAGCAGGATACCAAAAGAGAAGAAAGAACAGAAGAAAAAAAAACAGAGAACTGAACCAGGTTGTGAAAATATAGAACATAATGCAGTGTTTAAAAGAGAGACATGCCAGGGCAAAGAGGACTTGAGAAAAAACAAAACACTGATATATAGCCAGTAAGATAAACCATGATGTTTGGGAATGAAATCTAGCGAAAGAGAAGAACCAGGACACCTAAAGGTGTTTGTTAAGGTATAAACTAACTGTTGTGTAGAAAGCTTTATGAGACACGTCAATCAAGTAACTCGGCCTTGAGCAGAGAGATTTTTTTCATTTCAACTACAACTGCCCAAGCAGAAAACAGATGGAAAGAGATCCATTCACTCCCGCACCTAGTACTGCAGCTTTTAGGCAGCCAGAAACCCTGATAACTACAGACATACAGATGTCTACAGTTCCACATCCACCTAATTAACACCTCATAGCGGAGAGAAAAGCAGAATCTTCTTTGGCATACAAAATATCAGGATAAAAATATGCCTAAGAATATATGTGGAAATGTTCACGACAAACACAGGTAAGCACTGAATGTCTAAGTGTTATGGGAGGGAGGCAAACTCCATCATGCACACCCTGAACAGTAAGTTCACAAAGTAGGTGCTAAAATGACATTTGCTTTGAAAAACAGCCTGCGGAAAAGTTAATTTCCTGATTGCTTAAAAAGAAAAACCAAGTAAACTGCATTGATTCTAGAGTATCCCTAATTTCATCCCAGCAGTCTACCTAATGGCCAGCAGTAATCAGAATGTTTGTGACACTCCACCTGTCATTCATTTCTAGACATACAGCCTCTGAAATGCCAGGGCTTTGTAACAGTCCGAAAGCTGGGAATTCTCCCAACCAAATGCTGCTTGCTGAACGCTGAACCCAATAACTCATTTATCTGAACATCCACCACGTTGCTCACCTGCCCCTGTTCACTCCTGATGACTCCTGAATTTTGTGCACAAAAGTTACTGGAGAAACACAATTCAAACCAGACCCTGTCCATCAAATTTCACAGACAACCCTGAACACAACGCAGTCAGCTGATCTTAACTCTGGCACCCCTGCTGTCACTCTCCTGCAAAACTGCACTTGCAAAAGTGTATTTGTTACCAGCAAAAAATATCGCCACTTGATGCAGCAAGTTATTGGTGCAATAATATTTAGGCTTATTTTATCTTCTGCAATTCTCTGTTTATATTGTATTTCTTTTCTGGGTTTTTAATGCAGCGATAAGGAAGATAAAATTTGTTTCTTCTCCATACAAGAATATTTGCTCGACAAACACCAAACACAAGGATATAAAATGTCACTTAGAACTCAAGGAGACATAAAAGGGGGAGAACGTAGCGTTAGCACAAGGACTGAATGGTGGATGAATCACAGTATGAAAGGACAAAAACAATTTCTCACATCCAGTACCAAGTACAGCAGAGGAACTCAGGTAACACATAACACAAAATCCTTCTGCACAGAGTGGACTTCAAAATGATGTCCTTGAAAGCAACCAAGGCCAGAAAGGCTCTCTCCACAGAAGCTGTTTTGCTTTGCAAATAATAAGTATCCATGAAAACAAAATAATGAGAATTCTTCATCATTCCTCTCCTACTGTAAGATTATGTCTGAGGAATTCTTTCTAACATATGCCAAACATTGGTTACTCTCTAACCACTGACTTTAATTTGTATTTATGATAAATACCCACAGATGGCGGTAAAGTATATAATGTACACAGCAGATTAATTCCAAGTTTGCTTTCCCTAATAACCTCCTATTATCAGCACTCACCACTAATCATGGGCCATTATCTAGGAACTTACTTGGCTGAACCACAGATCCAGGAATGCCTGGTAGGCCTCGAATCTAAATACATTTGGAAAAATTACACTTACAAATAAATTATAGGACTTCTAACATGAAGTTCACATCTTATTTCAGGTCAATTTATTAGGGATATGATAGGGGGAAATGATATTGAGGTAAGCAGCAAAAAAGTGTCAGAAAAACTACATTGTGTTCCCACATTTTTTTCCATGAAAATCCACCTAACAGGCTGGAAGTCTAACCTCTAATTTATTTTGGTTCCATGCTGTCTAGACTTATTATTTAATTTTGTCTCTCTTGGTGGTCTATCTATCAAGTTATTTGTATGCATAGAAAGAAAGTGATAAGCTAAAATGCTAATTATCCATTTTTCTGAAATAAAAAAAAAATCCATGCCAGGAATAACAATAAGTTTTAATACAATAGCACTAAAACCAGTAGCCTTTTTCATTTGACAAAATAAGCCTTAAGAAGCTTTCCAAGTCCAGTGTTTTTAATTGCAGGATGTCTTATCTAAAAGAGAATACACATTTGCTTCTGGCCACATTAATTTCATCTCCTCTTGTCGGTATATTGGGAATATTTGCTGTACCACACTATGACTGTCAGCTTTACAAACGTTTAAAATCTTCTGTAAAAATGTCATTTCAGGTTAAAAATTCACTTACAAGTTCCTAGTCTGAAAATTAAATTGCTTCAAATATCTTTTAAGATAGTTAAATGATTTTAGTTGCAGAAAGACACAAGGTTGAATCATCATTTTGCAGGTATCTGAATTTTCAAACACCATGACACTGGCCACTAGGACAGAAATTTAAACTGGATTGCAGAGTTCTTAAATAATTAGGAAGACTTATTTTAAGGTCATTTAAGTCATTAATGGAAGATGTTGAAGCACAGCTGCATATTTAAAATCTCTGAAGTTAAAGGTCTGTTTCAAATTAAAAAAACCACTGTACATATCCTCTCTTCTGATTGTTTTCACAGCAGTGTGTACATCCAATAACCAAACGCTAATCAGTGCACCAGTTCGCGTTATATCATGGACTAACGTTACCCACAATAACTTTGTAAACACTCTCAAGTGGGAACCACTGGGTTAAATGATTTGTTAATAATTTTAAAAAGCATTCTGTATCAGTTCTCCTTCCTCATGGAGCCTGGTCGTAGAATCATAGAAAAACTTGAGTTGGAAGGGACTCAAGAGGATCTTATCCCTACATAAGACACTCCCAACACGCACATCGTGTGACTGATGGCATTGTCTAAATGCTTCTGGAATATTGTCAGGCTTGGCGCTCTGACTGCTTCCCTGGGGAGCTGTTCCAGTTCTCCACCACCCACTGGGGGAAGAACCTCTTCCTGATATCCAATCTAACCCTCCCCTGGCACATCTTCCTGCCTTTCCCTCTAGTCCCATCACAGGTCCAAGAAAGAAGAGATCAGCCCCTGTTTCACCTCCCTCCCTTGGGAGAAGGCAGTGAACAGCCACGAGATTCCCTCTCAGTCTCCTCTTCTCCAGGCTGAACAAAGAAAGTGGCTTCAGTTGCTCCTCATACAACTTCTCCTCCAGACCCTTCCCCAGCTTTGTGGCCCTACGCCCTTTGTGGTGCACTTGCTGCTACTGCCACATCCCACACCAGCGCGATTTCTCCCTCCTTTAAAAGCTAAAGAAAAGCCCCTGAGCACAGTGGCCTCTGCCAAATCTTAATGAAGACAACGGGGCCTTGAGCAGGTCTGTGCATCATCACTGCAGGGCTCACACAACATCAAGGCCTGAGGAGGGGCTGAATAACAAACACACACAAATGAGGTGGTAAGTTATGAGGTGAAGCACGCTAGAAGCAATTGCAAAACAAAATGTTATTAAAAAATGAAAATAATAAACCCTATCAATCTTTCCTCCACTGTATAGTCTGGCTTGACAATGATAGAGTTGCAAGATATAAACAACACTACCTCCAAAATGGGTAGGTATAATCATATAGCTCTTCAATCTGCAATTTATTTTTTTAAGAGAGAAATTAATTTTTAGACCTTCACATTTTAAGGAGAAAAATACCACTATAATGTACCTATACATGAGCTTTTTAAGAAAATCTATGGTATTTTTATAGCCTCTGTTAGAGGCAAAGGCAAAACTCCTACTGAGATCATTGGAGGCATGACTTCACCTAACGTCTCAATTTCGGAAAGAGAAATTAAGATTCTCCGTTCATAGATGGGAAAGCTTTCTATCAGTAAACAGACTTTGCTCAGCAGCAAGAAAACAGCAAGGAAACTTCTTATGAGACCCATCCAGCTTAGGGTGAGAATCTGTGCAGGGCTGGGCTCTACAAGACACGCTCTAAATCTGAAGCATGAATTTAGACATGGGACCATAAAATATGATTGCTCAGAAAACAAATGTTCTGTGTGCTTACAAAGATCATGTTCTGTGCAATAGGGACAAACCTGGTGACTATGGAAACTATTTCCCCCTCCCGAGACTACTCCTGGGAAGGAAACCTAGGAGGCCACGTCAGCTTCCTGCTCTTGCTGGCACCAAAAGGGTTAAGCCAGGTTCTACATTTCAATCCTGTCTGTGAGTGCACAGGGTTCGCATGGGGTTTGTTTGTTTTTATTTTTTAAACCTGTTGACTTTAATGAAGCTTGTGATTCCATATGTTTCCAAGGACTGTAATGACAGCAGGATCTTTATCGTGCGACAAGTTGAAAAACAATCATAAAGGTCAACACCAAAGCTCATCATCTGCTCTGTAACTCCAACTGATGGAGCAATGGCTAACGTTGTTCTGATAAAACAGGTTCTTGGGGACAGCAGTAAGGATGGAAACTTGGTGCCCTCTGATAGCTGAGCTCTTTGGCTTGCTGAAAGTCAGGACATGGTGAAATATATGTCAGCCAGTGGCCAAGCAAGGGAAAAGATAATGGAAAACTGAAAACTCCCTTCTACAGCAGGCAAGTTGTGCCTCTGATTTACTGCTTCTTCCACAACAGTGCTGCTCCATGCTACAGGCTCTGTTGCACCCCTAGCTACCAACAACGGCATGTGGGGACCTGGGGAGAAGAAGTTCCACCTCACTGCCACAAAAAAGGCCTGAGAGACCACAGTAGGAAGTTAAGTTTAAAAAAAAAAATTCCACTGAAGCTATCAACTAATTATAAGATAATCATCCAAAAGAAAGGTCCACAGAGGTTACAGCTGGAGAGAAAAGCCCAGAAGACAGCAATGAACGTTGGCTTGCATAGAAATATCATTTTTTCATTTCCATGAACAGATACATCGGGAAAATTTTCTACAGTCATGTTAGTTCTATGTTCTCTTGTCTGCTTGCTGACTTTAAAAAGCACATGTGTATATAAGTAGTAACAAATCTAAAAGCAGCAATAGAGGTGTGTACATGGAGAGTTCAGTTAATGTTTTAATTCCATTATAAGAAAATATTTGCAAAGCAAACACGAAAGCTTTGGCATCTCCTCTCTCTGAGTCATACTACTGCAGAAATATAGATGAAGAAAAACGTGTGTGTGTATGTTCAGCTATCCCATTGTACGTGGTCTCAGACATTCACAGTGCTCCTGATGGCTAAAAAAACAAGGCAGATGAGCTGAGGAAGGAATACTAATGGGCGACAGATGCTCTATGAGAAGATGGTGTTTCTTCAGAGAACGCACCCTTGTAACAGAGGGCAACAAGGCTTTGGAAAAGGTGCCTAGAAGATGCTGGTGTTTCCATCCTAGAGCATTCCAAAGCTTGACAAGGCAGAGAGCTGACCTAACCTTAATGTTAATCCTGCTTATAGACAATATTGGACAACATGGACTCCAGAGGTTCTTTCCAACTTCTTTCCAATAATTAAAGAGCCAAAGGAAAGTGGATGAGTGAAAAATGCAATACACATTTTGAATAGTGAAGACTATTCATCACTGAGAGAAAATTTAAACACCCCCAACACACAACAAAAGACTGGAAGTTGAATGATTAGTGAAAACCTATTCTCTTTTTCCTTGTCTGTTCTTAGTTGTGTCTACTGCCTGTCAAACACAAAACCACATATCAAAATACAGCAGAAGGGAGAAATATTCCTAAAATGAAAATGGGATGATAAGATTTGATCTGCATGTCATATCACAATCCTGCACAGAACCTACACCTAATAAATCTTATTCCTGATAAAACATTATGAGACACAGTTACAAGACTGGAATCCAGACTGGCCTAAGATGATAACCGTAGGCACAGCCCAGTCAGCGCCGCACAAGGCAGGGCCAGGCAACACCATGCAATTTCCTTCTCACACAAACCAGCTCCAGGACTGCCAAAATGGCTGTTCTGGTTTAGGTTCATTGCTTTGTAGGATATTTGTAGAGACTATAAATTTTAGTGGAATGCTCCTCATGAGTATTCTTTCTAAGGCCTGTTAGCAATTAGAAGGCAATATCACTTCACGCCTAGAGACTGATGCCCTGAGTTCTTGTTACTACTTTTAGCTCTGCTAAAAGTGGTGTCTCTACCATACCAGGACACAGCTGAGATGCCGAAGTGGTAACTCTAGTGGACTCTGGAGTTAGGAGAGGGGTAAAAAGGAAGAAAAACCCACATTGATCCAGAACGAATAAATCTCTTCCAAAACAAAAGTCAAGTGCTGTCACGTGTTAGGGACCACTGAGCAGCAAGCTGTAGCATCACAGCTGGGACAGAGGGGAGGAGAAGAAGAGGCATGTTGCAAGAAATGAAATGCACATTGCATTCTAGAAAAATGGCAAAAACTCCCAGAGCACCACATCTGCAAAGCTCCAACTATAATACAGCAGAATTTTAGTGGCTACGAAATGCAGGATGATGAACATCAATTCATAAAAAGTGTATCACAAGTGAATACTGTAGTTATCCCCTCCCCTTGAAATAACCCCGCTGTAGCAGCAAAACCACTGCTAGTTCTGTCACAAGATCCTTGCAAAAATCCTGCAGACCCTGCTTTTCAAAAGAGCAATAATGAAAAAATAAAGTCCTGTGGTGCCTTTCCTCTATCAGCCCTGTTTATGAATTCATAGCACAGCATGAAGGTTATTAAAATCCCATATGTGAGAACCACACACGGCACTAGGAGATATGAATTGGCATTCCACAGAGATAATGCTATCTAATGGGCAAAACAAGTAGCACGGTTTCATCCTTATTCAGACTACATTTGGAAAGGGCAAAGCATCTGGCTGCTGCTTGTGGGTAGCTGACCAGACACAAACCATTTCTTCTTCTTACCTGTTCGTTAATAAGTGAAATTTAAAGAGCGTGGCTGTTATCTTGCTGGGCCTTGATATTCCCAGGACACCCCTTTAGCCACAAACCATTCAGTGTTGGGTGGATTAAATGCAGTTTGGGCAACCCAGATACAGTAACTATTAAACACTTTGCTGTTTACTTCCACATACATGCATTTCAAATCAAAATGTAATTAATTGTGGAAATAACCAATAACACCTCACGAATTAATTCTAGAGTCCTGCCTATCCAATAATTTAATTATTTCCCCAAATTATTCAAATTTTTTCCCATTTTATTAGTGAAACAAAACAGTTAGTGCTGTGCTTTATTTTGCTGCCAAAATTGTTTTGATCCCAAGTAGCACAGAGCTATCAGCAGCTGGAAAAACTTCAAAAAAAAAACCAAAGACAACTGTTTTGGAAAAAAAAAAAAGTTTATGAAAAAACCCCCAAACTAACAAAGCTTAGACACGCACAAAAAGTTTCCCTGGTTTTCATACTCTCTGAAACTTTTCTTAAAGACAAAGCAACCCCAGCACATGATTCTAAAAACCTTGAAAAGAGTCAAATTTAATGTCTAAACCAGACTCTTCTTAAGGCCAACGATCAAAGGTTTGCAAGGCTGTTTCTCTGCCTTGCATGTATGATCAATCAGCCATCACAGCAGGACTGCAAGTGTCTGATGGGAGCCAGCACTAATGATGGAAAGCACTCCAAATAGGAAAGGCAGGATCTGCCACAAAGCAACATGAGACAAAACCATCTTTTGGCAGAATTAAAATCCATGTGCTTGCTTGGTACTCTCCTAAATTGCTGACGAAGGGTCCCTTTCTCATCCATATCTCTATGATCACACATTGCTGCTCACTCTCCCTCACTTGAACCATCATGGCTGAAACAGTGATGATGCTGTGAAGTTTGTGTTCAGATCTGAACTTTCTCTAATTTCAGGAGTGTTCAGACTCGACATTCTCATTTATACCAAATCAGACACTCTTTCAGCTGCACTTTCCAACCTTGTCACCATGCGACAGGCCCCATCACAATATCACACCATCTGTTTCAGCTGTTGGATACTACTTACATGCTACAATCAACATCACTGTCAGAAATTACAATCTGTATCAATATTTTACAGAGGCAAAGGAGGGAAGACAGTGAAAAGAAATTAGGTTTCATAACTAAAATGAAAAATCCTTTCCCTCTAATGACTCCTGCCTTCTAAACCATCTTTCGTTATGCATGAGGCAATTTGACATGGGATTTGGTACCTGATGAGGATTAGCTATGTACTTTGGAACAGAAGCCCCACAATGAGAAATGCATAAAACATAACAACAATTTTCTGTGCTATGCCATTCCAAATAGAGACGGTTCTCCTTCCTGTCACCCTCACAGCTAAAGCTACACTCAGGTATTGAGAACTGTTCCACAAACAAGAGCAATCTGGCCTTTATTCAATATGAAAAAATGAGACTATTGGCTAAAAATGTCAGTCTTTGTTAGCAGGCAGTTCTTGAGTTTGGTTGTTTGGGGTTTTTTTGAAGAATAGGGAATAACAGATCTCAGACAACAGCTTGATAACATTTGGGTTTGCACTTGCTTACCAAAACGAGCTTTGTAGATGCCTTCATTATCTCATAAGCATTGCCTCGTCATCTCACCAATTTTGATATATCTAAACCCAAAGCCGAAAAGAAATTTATGTGACCTTTATGAGATAAAGCCAAATATGCAAACTCTTACTATCCTCACTACTTAGCACACATTCAGCCTTACACTGGAAAGGCGTCTTCTTTTTATGACTGAAACATTCCTTCAGTACCTGATCTTCCACATGAAGCTTGGCCTAGGATCTTCTTGGGGCACTAATCTGAAAACTCCAACCCACTGATAACCAGGAATGAGAGAGTTTTGGAAAAAATCTGAATCCAGCAGATGAGATCAGAGAAGGGCTGCCAGAGATCCTTTAGGAATTTATTTGTACTTTCCTGCCACGAAATAAAAATTGACCATTTGCCCTTAGTTTTTATTTCCTACCACATTACCACCTAATTTGCAGGATAAACCTCCCTTCAATGCTAAGACATTTCATTGTCTTCAAAATCTTTAGAATTCTTAACTGAAAAATCTTCTGATTGTGGTTAATTTTTATTTTTAATTCATCAGCTTGTTTTAAGTGTTTTCTTTTATTGTGTCCTTTAGAGGGTTGGGGTTTGGGAGCTGGGTTTTTTTGGTAGAATAGATTAAGACTGTTGTGAGCCTCTGATGTGGAAACTGAATCATATTTTGAGCCCTGTCTTAAGACAGCTGACTGAACCAAGAAGACCGACTGATATCAGAGCTGAGGAACACAGTTCTATAGGCATTTCCAAGCCTTACAGAAGCATTCAAGACGCAAAGTGGATTGCCTATCACATCACCCGATGAATGAGACATCTAGTCTGATCTTGGAGTCAAAGGAAAACTTGTTTATATCTGTAAATATGTCAACCTGTATTTCAGTCTTGCTACATTTTTAATGTGGACTCCAGAACTTCACCACACAACACGGAAAGTTATGTACACTTGCACCTTTAGGACATGCTTCTTTATTTCATTATTTTTACTATTCTCACCTTACAACAGACTGCATGTTTTCTTTACTGTGAGGCATTCTGTGGCTTCTCCAGTGACAGCTCATTGGCTGTGATAGAGGGGAATTCAGAGCCCAAATGCTGGGGCTTTGTATTCTTATAAAGTAGCCAGGAACACAAAGCTAAATATTCAGCTGTCTTGAAGGGAGAAGCAAAGAGGGGAAACCAGCTACGTCGAGTTCTGGCTGCAGCCCAAGAATAGTCCAGCTTCACCTGGAAACTGGAACAGCTCAGCAGCAGCTTAATTCTGAAGATTTCTGGTAGGAAAACCAAGTAGTGATGGCCGCCTGGAATCCTTGGCATAAGAATATACATGGAGTACATTTATTCCATAGGGACGCCAAAATTTTATTGCCTGAACACAAAGTGAAAAGGCTGGTAATAGTAAGCAATTTTTTTTTTTTCCAGATTCATGAAGGAATGATTTGTGGTTTTGAAAAGGCACACCTACAGTGTGATTGCATTGTGCAACAACAGCTCCTGCACTTTGGAGGAGGCGAAAGGTTAGGTCACTTTCTAAAATAACGCAAACAACCCTTTTAAAGACACAGATGAAGAAATACGTTCTTCAGGGTCTGTATGCAGTTACCTTCAGGTTTGAGCTCAGCTCTGAGGATTCTCTGTCTCTGCACAATACTTTAGAGTGATCCCACAGCAAGTCACGTCAGTTTGAGGTTCTGATGCTGCAAAATACTTAAGGTCAGCTCTTCTTTTTCTTAGACTATTGGATTATTTTTGCTTTAATCACAACATCACGGAGTTTTGTTCTATGCTGAAAATAAGAGCCCACCCTCATACGCTTTTCACTGCCACTACCATTACAAAACATGAGAAAAAAATAACTCCATTTTACTTTTACCTTAGCTCCTCAAAAGAAGCCTTACTGCAGCTCTATCAAATCAGAGGAAAAAACAAAACATAAAAAAAAAAGAGGAGAAAAACTGACTTCTGTTCTCCTGACCTTGGGAAATAAAAATTCACTAGAGCTTCCCTTCATCTTCCCACTTCATTTCTGCCAAGTCACAGAACAAAATAAATATCCAACGGAAAAAAAGTCTTCTATCAATCTTTTGAATACTTTTGGGACAGAAAACACTTAAAAGTGATGTGTCAGAGCACCTTGTCTGTTTCTTCCTCTCCCTTTCTCTGTCTAAGGATGGTATTGAAAAAGCAAAAGCACTTATAAGTGCTGTTTGGGGCATAAAATCCCCTGCCATTCATCTCTCACGAGGACAAATTTTGAAAAGAAAAGCACTTAGAAGTCTCTTTTTGTCTCCATCTACATTATTCCTTTTCTCAGATGTGTTTTGAAATAAAAATAGAAATGAAATGCTATTTTCACTGTTTTGATATTCAACTCAGGCATGTCTTCTAATTTTTTCCTTTTGCACTGGCTCTGTAACAAATATCATTTTTGGTGTATACTTCATTCTGTTTCTCTCTCTTTTTAATCTCAACATTCCCCTCCTAATTCATATAATGAGATTACGATGCAATAATCTTATTCTCAGCATGACCTTTGATTTCTATGGATTTCTCTTCCAAAAGAAACACATCCATTCTGCTGGGCAAAGGACAGTAATATAAAGGTTCAGCTTATTTAATTAATGCATTAACTTTCTAAATTGTGGGAACCTTCACTGACAATGGGAGTCATCTCCTGAGGTACAAGTCACAAATGTGTGCTCAGTGGCAGCAAAATCATCAATACGGTTTTTAATAACTAAAAAACCAAACCTAATCCTGAGACATACATAAAGGGTTATGAAATGATCTTTTCACTCTATTCAGCAGCAATAATAGAAAATTCAGCCTGGGCATTTGACTTCAGCACAGATTTGGATCAGCTGCTGAAAGGCCAGAAAAAGCAAAAATAATAATCCATGCCCTAGAAAACTTAAACAGCAATGGAAGAACTAGGTTAGTGCGGAGAACAGAGAGAAAATTGAGGATATGGGATAAATGTTTCCAAAGATGTAAAAAAATGCTGCAAAGAATACTCCTACTTGAACAGGGTGGGATCAGGAGAGACTTGGCTTAGACTGTAAGCAGTTTTCTAACATGTAATACACTAAAACATAGTTATAAACTATCTTTCCAGGGCCCAATTATGAATTAGATAGCTCCTGAGGTATTTTCTTATCCTATTTTCTGTGATTCAGTGAGTTTTAGTGGGCTGATAGACACACAGCACTTAATAACTTAGCCTTCCTAGGTGACACTGGAGAAAGAAGGTGACACGCTGTGCCGTACGGTAACAGCCTCCAGCTCAACATTACACGGAAACGCAGCCATCCAAGTATCCTTTAGCAAAAAAGGTAGCTGGGCAGATGTGTGTTTGTGTGTGCATGTGAACGAGTGTAACTCGTGTACTAGTCAAGGAACCTGCCATTTGACAAGCCCTAACGCCCAGAGACTGAGAAATCAGTAAAATAGAGCAAATCTAGCTCTCCATAATGTAGTCGCAGCAATAACAACTTCCAACTTTTTAGAAAGTCCAGAATATTTTGATAAACATTAACTGTTGCTTTCAAATGGTTACATGCTTCTGACTTTCAAGTTCAAGCTACAGCAAAATGAAACTAAAATAGAAGTATTCATTAGCCCATCATGTCCTGAAATCCTGCTTAACTGCAACAGAAGCGTTGCGGTCAACCTTTTTTTCCTCTAAACCTATTCAAACATTACCTGAAGCATTCCTAGCAAATCCCTGCTTCTTGGCAACAGTAGATGTCATAGAATCACAGAATGGTTTAAATTGGAAGAAACATTAAAGATCATCTGGTTCCAACACCCCTGCCACACCTCCCACTGGACCAGGGGCATCAAAGTCCCATCCAAGCTGGCCCTGAACACCTCCAGGCACGGGGCAGCCCCGACTTCTCTGGGCAACCTGTGCCAGTGCCTCACCACCCTCACACTGAAAAATTTCTTCCTAATACCTCATCTAAATCTCCCCTGTTTCAGCTTAAAACCATTCCCACGCATCCTATCACTGTGCTCCCTGGTAAAGAGTCCTCTGAATGAAAAGTTGTATTTCTTCTTAGTTTATGACAGCTTTAGACATGCCATACTTTCTTTTTTTAATAGAAAGAATGGGAGTAATTGTGAAATAAGGCACCACTCTTTGTGAGTAAGGTTGTCAAATTCTGTTCTATTGTAAGCTCTGACAAATGATAAGCAATTAGATGCTGCTTTCAAGGTCATTAAATAAATAATATTTGTGTGAGTTACTTTTCAAAATGTGCCTAATGCACATACCACAGCCTGGAATACTGACACGTCTACGTTGACTGCGGTGTTAAATGTATATTTCAAGTACAAGAATTTCCATCTGAGCAAAAAAAAGTTGTTTCTAAAGTCAGTCTGAGGGTGTGCATTTTCACACCTCTGATCAGCTCCTTACTGCTGCTTTTCCAGAATCTTTGCCATATTGTGAGTATCTTCATATATAGCTGCCAGTGTAAAATGAATCAGACACTACAGATTGCTCAAGGGCAACGAAGCCTTGAAGGAACCTTCCGCAGAAACTTTCTGAACACAGAGACTAAGCCTGCTGCGCTCTGAATTTCCTTAGTGGAATTCTCCCATGAAGGCAAACATACATCTGTTCATTGCAGATGCAGCACACATGTCCCTGTGGCAAAGAAATACTGGTTTGTGGCCGCTACATTCAATAATTTATTCAAGTAAAATATAGTTATGAATGCTTTAAAAATCCTGCTAAGTGTGAGCCTACTGACCTGCAAAATACGGATTAAATCTGTATTTCATATGTTGCTTGGCTCCACACTCTTGCAAGCTTCCAAGTAACTGTTCCACTTGAACAAAAACACAAATGGGGTTCCAGTGTCAATAACCCATAATAGAACATGAGGGTATTGTGTCTAATCTCTAAAACCCCATCAGAGGGGTATTGTGAATCAATGACATCCAGTTTACTGCAAAAGAAAACGCATCGCTTGTCGAAATGCACGTGGAGAGATTCTGCTGCAGTAAATCTCCATATCCATCACTACAGTTGAACTTGTCCAGTGAACTACAAAGCGGCCTCAATACATGCAAACCAGTTTAAGAACTGAACAGCTTTCTCTCACAGCGATCGGTCTGTCAACTCCATTTCCCATAGGGGAAGCTCACACCGCAGTCACACAGAGCTCACTGGAAACAGAACGACTTACACACAGTCACACAGTGGAGGGGCTCTGCTAACATAGGAACTAAGGGTTATAAGGCAAAATAAATCCTACAGGCTTGGGAAAGACAGTCTGTCAAAGCTGATGTGCCTTTATTTATTTGCACTGTGAGAGCCAGTCTCCTAATTTTTTTTATGCTGTCTTTGACCTTACATTTAGAATCACTTGGTTGAAAAAGATCTTTGAATCATAGAACCATCTGATTGGAAAAGACCTCTGAGATCAAGTCCAACTGTACCTGTCCCCTTAATAAGAAACTCATGAGACCTTTAAGATCATCAAGTCCAACCATAAATATTTAAAGTAATAGCACAACAAGGTCACTCTATTCAGCAAAACAATACTGAGATTTTTCTCTAAGATGCTACCTTTGGACCACTATTCAATTTATTACTTATTGTTTCAGCAGGATTACTCCTATGGCCAGAAAAATCTAGATTTATACCACTGGTAATTAAAAAACAATTTAAATCCCAACCTTGTATGAGTCTGCTAATGCACAAGACTTCACTGCAGGGACAAGGAACAAATGACCTCATTCTCCTTCTACACTAACCTAAACCTGAAATCCTGGGTAAGCCTTATGCCAGTGGCAGAAATAAGAAACCTGCCCTGTAAATTGTAAACCACTACAGAGAGATCTAAACAAAGGAAGGGAAGGAGACCACGAGTCTCTGCTGAAAAACTGCTGTGCTGAGGAAAGATATTGTTTCTGGTTTATAATTGTACTTTTCACTTTTGTCCTTGTTGCTGAGCTCAAAAAAAATACCAATTCTGTTCCCCAAAAGCACAGTACACGAGAAATAATAATGAATACAGATATCCTTTACCAAGATCGACTCGTTTAAAAGACCTTTGTTCCAAATAGGTGCTATTGTTAAATGGGTCTGTAAGAGCACAGATGAAGGGGAATTAGGAAGGTAATGAAACAACTCTTATGAAGAAACAATAAACAGCACAGAGTGCAAAAGGTTGAGTCTTTCTGTGGGTGCAATTTCAAGTTTAGGAGTCTGAGCTTGGCAGCCACATCCATTTCTGATCCTCTATATCGGTGGAGTGACCATCAGGTCTACTCCTGATACCAAGTTATTTCTCAAAGAAACAAATCTGGAGGAAAAATTGGAGCAAACGTTTAACAAATGCTCCCTTGGACTCCAGACCTGATAGTGTCACCTTAAGTAGCACTTCCTTCTGAACAGACCTTCTACAAACAACAGCATTATTCCTGCAGTGAACTATTTCTTATGTTCACCAGACCCCAGAACACTGCAGTTTGAGGCAACACGCATTTATATGCAGGTGTTTTTTGTGCTGTGTAACATTTGCTGTCTCCTAAAGGGAGACTCCACAGACAGATACAGGGAGGAAGAAATGGAAACAACAGTTTAACAAGGCAGAGGGTAGGCAGGGACAGCACAGCCCATATGGAGCCAAAGTTGAAAAGACAGTTAACAATATAAACACAGTGGATCCCGGCCCAGGGGAACAAATCTGAATTGACATCTTTTAATGGCTAGACAGAGCCTTTGGACTGTTCAGGGATCTGGTATAAATACCTGACTGGGGTGAGTGAGAATTAAGAAAGTGGAAATAGTCTGTTGTCATTTGTGTTCAGTGACAGGACAAGATATGATAGGCACAAACAGAAATACAGGAAGTTCTGTTCAAACTTATGAAAAACTTTTATACTATCAGGGTAATTGAACAGTGGGACAGGTTGCCCGAAGATCCATGGAGATATTCAAACTCAGCTGGAAAAGCTTTGTGCAGCCTGCTCTAACTGACCCTGCTTTGAGGAGGGAGGCTGGACTAGATGTTCTCCAGTGTTTCCAGACCCAGAGGCATATATCTTGATCAACACCAACTGAGCTACGTTTACAGGAAAGATCAGTCACAAGAGTTTTTTTTTTTTAAAAAAGGAAGGCTGTGTGTTAAAAAAAATCTGCTTGAAATCCTCTCACTGTTCAGCAAAAAAAAAGGCATGAGGCTGGACATACTTTTTTCCGGATCTCAAAGAAATGATTTGATACTGCTTCATCCAACAGATTGATTTCTAAAGTGGGAAAGTATGGCATTGAGAAAGAAAACAGAGCGGGTTATAAATCTTCCCATAGAGAAGAAAACAAGGATGTTTATAAAAGGAACATTTCAAGGCTTTAGTGTAGAGAATGTGTAGTGCCATACGGGTACCTACTAGAACCACTTAAGCTTTTTTTATACCATTTGTCACCATTACAAAGAAAATGAATCAGGGCATCTAACATAAGTCAAACGTGAAAACAGAAAAAGATAGTAAAATTCTTCTGCAAAGGAGAATCAAATGAACTGCAACCCCTACGTCAGCCAGTGGGACTTTCTTAGTCATAGTGGCGTCATTTTCAGTCTAATATGTAGTTTCTGTCAATGACCAGCAGTATAAATCTCAGATATCATAGAATCATGGAATGGTTTGGGTTGGAAGGGACCTTAAAAGTCATCCAGTTCTACGCCCCCTGCCATGGGCAGGGACACTTTCCATTGGATGAGGTTGCTCAAAGCCTCATCCAGCCTGGCCTTGAACACCTGCAAGGATGGGGCATCCACTTGTGTGTGGATAAAAAATAAATATTTATTTTAAATAAATATTTATGCAGTTTCTACTAAATATATGTCGTTTTATCGTTTACATAGAACTAGCTATGAGCTATGTCTGTACAGAAAGTTGGAGAGGAAGATTCAGGTCTTCAGGAGCTGATTTGAGCTGGCTGTGTATTAATGCAAGCCTATAGAGAGCTGAAATCACAGGTTTGGGACAAAATATCGGTATAGTCCATGCAATCACTACACAACACTGGCAAAGTCCTGTAGTGTCAAATCCCAAACAGCATAATGTTTTCTGTATCCACAGTATAGACAATGACTCAAAACCAACGAAGAATGAAGGATAAGAGTTTATACAGATTGAGTTCTATAGGGAGTTTTTTTCAGTTGGAGGTTTTTAATTTACAGTTATATATACTTATACTGAACAGCTATCCCAGGAATCAAAATATGTAAAGACCACGCATATCCAGGTTCATTTTGACAGACGAAAGTCACATTTTATGAAGGAGTTGAGAAAGAATGGTATGCTGAAGTGTAAGCTCCTGAGATGAAATGGTAGCAAAAATCATAGAGATTAAATCATAAAAGGAAGGAATGAACAGTGCAACACCCAGAACAAGGAAAGGATTCAGAGGTGATGATAAATTATACACTAAGCAACCTGTGCAGTATATTTTCAATTGATGTCACTCTCTGAAACCATCGGAGAGTAGGAACCACATTAGAAACACATTAGAAATTAGACCACATTAGAAACATTTTAGTAAGCAGCCTGAGCTCTGTTATTTGCAAGAAGGAAGTTTACTGTGGATGAAAAATTCAGCAGGAAATCAACAAAAATCACGGGTTTCTGTGGTAGAAGTTGTTTAAAAAAAATAAAAAGCAAGAGACTTGAGGGTATATCCTCATGTCTCTTAGCTTCATTGCCTTCACTGTACATCCATTGACTATTTCCCTTTAAAATTTTATCTACTACAAATTGGAAGTAATTCAGCCAATACAGAATTTAGCATGTGCTTAAATGCTTTGGGATGCGTTCCAAAACACATGAAAAATCAATGTCTTTATCTGGTTTTGGATGAGGCCTCTGTTCAATATATTTGGAGCTAAGCATGAGCTGAAGTGTTTTGCTAAACAAGTATCAGAGAGGAAGAAAGATCTCATCACAGAGGTCATTTCTCTGCGTAGAAGCACTTAGTTCTACTGGTCTATCTGAGACACCAACTTTTAAACAATGTAAGGTGAAAGCATTTGGACACTTCAACAACAGCTTCTTGAAGAAACTCGAATGTGGCAGCTGAAGATATAAGTTCTGGCGAAGTATGGAGCTTCATAGGCCCTTTGGATTGACCTGTCATCCTTGTTTGTTATCACCTCACCATCAGATGTTTCTGATTTTAATTCACGTGAACTGCGAGTTACAGGAAAACGTGACTCTACAAACCTTCAACAAAAAAGTGAAAAATGTGTCACAAAATTCAGACATGAAGCTCAAAATAACAAAGTATCCAAAAAAGCTTCTGTAATTTATATAAATTCCAAGACTGTCAGAGGCTGTACCAACTTAAGTCTTAAAAAAAGATTCCAAAGGACTTCACAATATGAGATAAATCAATAATTTTAGGCTATGTTATAAAGTAATTCATTGCCAAATGATTTCCATACACTTTAAAAAGAGAGAGCTTTATAAGAATAGAAAGCTTTGTAAAAGTCTGGTAAAATTAATATAAAAACTGCAATAAAAGAGTCAATATAATTTCAGAGTTAGCCATCTATTTTCTCTACTACTTTTGGTATTTTATGAAAGGCTTTCACAGCCTTTTTTAATGCACCCTTCCTGAATGCTAAACAATCAAAAGAAAAAAATGCAACGAAAGACATTTCTAATGGAAAACTAAAATAAATATTAAGTAGTAAGTGCAAATAAAAGGTCACTTCCAGCTTATTTTCTCTCATAGAAAAAGCTAGACTATGCTTCTTTGTTCCATTACTCTACTAAAATTCATTTCCTAAAGGGAAAAAAAGAAAGTCCCTTCATTCCTGTGCATCAATATTTGATTATAACATATTTGACTCTAATCCCAAGAACTACTAGTTCTGGAGAAAATTACAAATAGCACTTTAAAGATGATATGTTCATGGCTTGATTTAGATGTTTCCATTCGTGATTTTTTGTACTCATGATGAGCGTTTTGTATTTCAGGTAAAATCTTAGAAAAGAGAAGGAAAATAATAGTTCTATGAGTTTGTGGAGAGAGTAAGATGAAAACTGGCTGATATTTTCAGGCTTTCTAATCCGGAGCTTCTCACTTGGGTTTGTATTTTGATGCTGCTGTTAATGCTGAAGATAACCTAACAGCACCAGCTGTACCTTTGGTATGAAGAGAAAACAAGACTGCTTTAACTCTGCAAGCCAAGTGACAGTGGACATGGACTGGAGCAAAGGAGGTGCCTTTAGGAGCACGTGCTGGCAAAGGTGGCTCTGACTTAGGCATCCTTACATTCCAATATCCCCCCTTTTGCCCCTTTGCTCTGACAGATAGCTAAAGGGGACTGGCCTCTGACAACAGCAATTTAGACATCCAGGCATCTCACCTCAACCAGCAAGCAGAGGGAACAAAGTTCTTGCTCAGCCTGCTTGGCCATATTTGTATTCAAGTGAGGGCATATTTTAGAATAACAGCTTCCTACTTCACGCAGACCACTACAGTGCAATTGCAGAGGCACAGCTCAGGACAGCAGCACCACTGAGGCACTGAAACAATTTATCTGCATGCACATGACAAAAAGTCTGGATAAACCTTTATTTTCCTGTCCATCATTCTCTTGTCTCAGTCTTTCAGTTTTTCCAATTTTATGTTTATTGTTCTTCACGGATGTTCTGAAAAGTTTCAAATCACACAAGCAAGTTAATGCCATTTAGAAAGCTGCACTGTAGAACCAAAATATATGGCTCCAGATAATATTTTTTCCAAAAGGAGAAATGAATGAAATTAAATTAGCTTCTAAACTGAGGGCCGTAGCTAAAAACTGCTCACACTCAAGGGGGAAGAGTCTTAGGAATGCAATTCTCATTAAAAAGATGTTTCATTAATAAACCGTGAAGAAGAAAAGTAGAAGCAGAACCAGAAATAATGTAATACAGTGTGTAAGAAAAGAGACTTGCACTGAAAACATGACTAACTTCTTCAAATTAATTAAGCAAAGAAAACAAATTCATCACTACTGATGTAAACCCTTCAAAGCTCTGACAGCCTCAAGTTTCCTGCCCTGCAGGATGGTACCCGAGGTTCATTGCAAACCCCTGTTTATCCAACTAACTGCATTTCTCAGTAGTTCTACCCAATTAATGGTCTGGCAATGAAGGAGGCAACAGGGAGCATATATATGTAAATACACCAAAAATATGCTAGGGAACATTAAATGTGTAGAATCAAGCATTGAAAATTTAGGGAAGCATCAGAATTAAGGTTGCTCTGCAGTCCTAATTGGGCAACCTTGTGTGCAGGCATTATGATACTGTCTTTAATTATCCGACCACCTACCATTTTTTCCACCGGACCCCTGCCTGCACTGACTGACATAACGAGTAGCTACTCAATGCCTTTGTTTTCCTGTTATTAGTCAATGTGTCCCCATGCCTCATTTATTGAGCACTATTCACACCCTACTCTGAGACTTATTAATTTCTGCCTGGGCTGTCATCTGGTACTCATGCTCTAGTAGCTCCTCACTTCTCAAATAGCACTCTAAAGAGAGACAGGAAAAGATTATATTAGCCCTCTTCAGCCGAAGGCGTCTGAGAAACTAAGGTGGAAGTTATAAATTAAATTAAGAAGTATAGACTCACTGACATACAGAACCTGGAGCAATTAGAATTCTTCAGTAATTTGTATATTCGAATAATTTTCATTGACTTGAACTATCTCTGTGAAACATCAGTGCTTCATAAATCAGACCCAAGGGTCTCAAACTAAGCATTCAGAAAGTAAACAACACACAATTAGTAAAAACATGGCTTGATTAGCTTGGAATCACACGGAAATTAACAGAGGCAAGAATAGAATCTAGCAGCCAGCGTTACTGTTCAGCTACAGCAGCCTTTGCCTTCCACTTCTGTAATGCCCCGACTCTCTCACACCTTGCCACTTCTTCAGCAAATGAGGCAGCAGTCCTAACAACCTTCTTTACACATTTCCAGCTGACACCAGAAATGGTAAAATCTGGACAATGAATGAGGCTGAAGTTGTCCCACTGTGCACATCCATGAATGTGTCAAAGAAGTCAGAATCAAAAGTAGACAGGTGATTCCAATTATGGCATTTCCCAGTCTCTGAACTTTAACTTTGCAACCCTACTCGTGTTGTGTCAGCTTCAAAGGCAGGCACACCTATGTTGTCCATGGCAGGGCCAGAACTTTCCTGTCCACCACGCAGATTTCAGTCAGTTGAATCAATAGTAACAGTGGCAGTGGCAGAATAACACCATATACTGCAGTAGCCACATTATTTTTCTTTTTAAATTATAACACCATGATTGTTATTGGGAAAATATATTTTCAACTAGTACTAGTAAAAATAATATATTTTCCCCTGACCAACAAGCATGTCATTAAGAAATAAAATATCCATTTTAAAGAAGCATCAAAAATTTTGAGTCTAACAGGCAGTCATATTCCAAAATTTATCAGGCAGACTAATTAAGAAGTTTTTAACTGAAGTATTTTCTAAATTGCAGTTCTCCTTTCAGGAATACGTGTTGTTCACTGGACATAGAAGTCCACCACCCTGGCAAGCATAGCAAAATAGAAGTCCAGATGTCAGAACAGTGGCCTTGGACTCAGGAAGCCTGAGCTGTGGTCTGGTTGCTACTGACCTGCTTTGTGGTCTCAGGTAAATGACAACCTCAAGGTCTCACTTCCCAAATCTGCAAACCAGGACTGATACTTGATTTCAAAAAGAACCACATAGGCTTGTTACTGGTTTTGAAAAAAAAGCCTCCTCTTACCTCAAACCTCTCCACACTTAAAACTGTGTGCAAAAGTGAGGCATTTAGCACAGTTCATTTAGTTAGAGAATTACCATGTGCCCTGCAAAAGGCCCATTTGCTCCCTCCACGTGGAGATCAGTGTAGTTATGCCTCTGACCTTTCAAGTGTCAGCCTGCAGGGACTGGAGAACAGACGGGCAGGTCAGTCCCAAGGAAGCACCGCAGGAATAAGCTGAGCTACCGACATCCCCTCCATCAATCAAATTTTAAATGAGCTGAAATTTCTTTTTGCAAAGGCCTCTTAACCTGATGTGGCTTTACCTGTTGGGCAGCTCCAGACACGATGCAAGCGAATGCAGGGATCCTGCAATGGAACGGTGCTGAAAGCCTTCCTCAGGTGCTCACTTTCTGGTCACAGTGAGTGCTTAGATATTAGAACTGAAAATTTGAAATAGTAAAATCTAAAAATCTATGTAAATATATGTTCTAGAGGAACAATTTCAACAGACTATTCAAAAATATAAAGAGGTCATCTCACTGCTAGTAAAACATAATTAGCAGAGTGACATAGCTTTTACCTATTAATTACGTTTCTTCTGTACCAACACCATAGGATTGGCAGCAAAAAAAAAATTATACTCAGCAAAGCTCTTTTCTGATCACACGTTTTTCCTCCTATTAGCTCTGCAAAACATATTAATCCTGAAAGAATGATATTTCCTTTCAGTCTGGCATAGCAGTGTGTACAAATAAAAACGTTAACTGCCAGGACATAATTTTCAGTATGCTTGTCTTACTTCAGATATGTGTTTTCTATTTGGAGCACAGCTGTTCATATTTCCCAACATGAGCTTCAGTGCTGTAAATATCTTCTCTATTGAGGGCTACATTCCCAAAGTACTGCACAGGGGCCACACGTACAAATTGCGTTAGAGCTAATGTAAGCTGTGTGCATGCAAATCCACACACAGCACTTAGAAAATGCAGACCGTGGACCTTGACCCCACAGCTTTGCCACGGAACCAGCATTGCTCTATTTAATGCTGTGACTGTGACACAAATCAGATCTTTCCAATGACTTTTATTCACCTAAAAGAATTCATTCTGGGATAAAATTTAAATAGATCATGTTGCAGAACTGCATTAATGAAGTAAATTACTCCCAGCAACCTGGAAAACAAAATAATTTGGAAACTGAAGTTAAGCTCGTCTGGGGTTTATTGCCATGGTTTTTTTTCAACAGTAGAAGCCTGTGTTGTGTTTAGTTCAATTTCTTTACTTCTGGATTTCAAAAACAAGCCCTTTGCCTGTCAGCATAACACAGCTGGCAGCACTATCGCCTCTACGCGAGAAGGTCAGAGATGCACAACTCTGACTGAGACTTGGGCTTGAATCCAATGCTGACGCTGCAGCAGAGCCTTTGGGGGATGGCACTGCGCAGTCAGAGCTGCCTCCCTTCAGATGAGACATTAAATCAAGGTCATCTCTGCCCATCAGTGGGGACCACCTGGGTGAAAGGTAACAATCCCTTGGCAATTTTCGCAATAGTAGAAGAGAAGCACAATGGTCTTAACAATATTTGCTGCTAAGGAATAGCTTCTGCTATCTGAGATTCTTTGGAAGCGATTATTAAGCAAAATAATAGAAATTCATGGGATTACACAAACCACGTCAATGATACTTCCTTCCTTACTTTGCAAAGTTTTCTCAGTTTAAAATAAAATGCAGCCTCCTTCATAATGAGAGTTCTGAATCCTAGTAGACATTAATACATTTTATAGAGATCACAGAATTATTGAATCTTCTGGTTGGAAAAGACCTGTGAGATCACCAAGTCCAACCATACTCATCTTCTGCTCAACCATGTCCTTCAAAAACTCACCTACCCGTTTTTTAAATGCCTCCAGGGACGGTGACTCAACCACCTCCCTGGGCAACGCAGCACATACTTCTAAGTTTTTAGAAACATGGATTCATAGATTTTCAGTTTCCTGATATGAGCAATCCTAGGTCGGTTTCATGGAAGAAAATGCGTTGCTTTATTCATTCATGTGGCAGGGGAAATAATAAGAGAATAGCAGACAAAAGGCAAACTGGAGTAAATCTATCTTTGACTACAACTGAAAATGAGAAGCAAAACCCAATTTGCAACAATAATTATCAAATTAGGTTATTATCATTCATTCAGTCTGTTGCTTTATTAAGTTGGAAAAATGCAAGAAACATAAGAGTCTGAGAAATAAAAGCTATTTCTGCACCATTTTCCTCTGAGCTCAGCAATCAGGTCTATTCTATGGCTGGTGACAATAGTGATGGTTGGTGGCCACCTACGCCCTCTGTGCCCTGGCTTTGTGACTACAGGGAGAGAACTGGATGAACAGACGCGGGCATTTTTTTAGCTTTCATAGAACCAATCTATATCGTAAGATCAAGAGCAGAAAAAAGAATGGTGCAACTACAGATGGATGTCAGGATGTCACTCTCAAAGGGGTGAAATATCACATCTTTTAATAAGAGCTAGAACAATGCAGAGGTAACACAGCAAGGTGACGTGGAACATGGTGTACTCAGGGATCTTGGGCAGTCACAGAAACCTCGCGTTCTGATCAAGGATTTCACCTTTTCTTCACGGACTATAAGCAAACAAGATTTCTTTTTTGTTTTGTTTTTAATCAGACACTGCCTGTATCAAAGATGTGGGGGAATCAGAAGACTATAAAGAAACCTTTGGGTGCAGTACCAGATTTGATAAAACAAATAGGAATCTGAACTGATTTGCAGGCAAGAAATAATAAAACATGTTTTTCTTTCCAAGGCAGCTCTCAAAAGGAAATTGAGAGGACTTGCATCGTTTCAGGTATTGATAAAATAGGGCTTTTCATTGTGTTAATTTGAGCAATCCTAGGCAGGTTTCAAGGAAGAAAATGTGTTGCTTTATTCATTCATCTGACAGGGGAAATAATAATGGAAGAACAGCAGACAAAAGGCAAACTGGAGTAAATTTGACTACAACTGAAAATGAGAAGTAAAACCCAATATATATACAGTAGATACTAAAACAAAATTAAGCATACAAATAAAAACACTGCTTCTATAAAAAATAAGAAATATGCACATACTTAATGTCCATCAAGGGAAAAATTGCAGTGAAGTTACAGTTATATTTTGGGAATAATTTGAGTAGGAACTTATTTCATTTCTATAACGCTATAATGATTTCATCAGTAAAAAATTCTCTAGGTAGTATCATACTGGAAGGTTTAAGGATGACACCATTAAATAGCATCTCTAACTGTTACAATCAACTTCGTATTATAAAAAGGGTGCATTTGTGGGTGACTCTTAAATGTACCAATTTGCCAGATTAGCATTTTGCTGAAAGTAACACTCTGAGCCTTCAAGAACCTATTGCCTACGGACCAAAGCTCACGTCAAGTCCATTTTCCACTACAAAATGACACTGGGCATCCTTTCACAGTAGAATTTATATTACAGCCACAAATACCACTGATTACCACAAACACTTTAGATACATGGGGAAAAACATGGGGTTTTAAAATGCCACTGAGCGCAGGGATAGGTATAACAGCTGCCTATATACTGACATTTCCCTACCTTGTTTTAGCCTCCTTCATTCCTAAACTACTGCAGGAAGCAGTCACCAGTGCTTTGCAAAGAGTGACAAAATTTGTGCTGTGATCTTGACAAGACACCAAATCTATTTAACAGGAAGAGAGTCTTGCAGACACACACAGGTTCCACAAATCTCAAAAATCTGAGGTTACTCTTAGAGTGATACTGGGAACAAATCTAAACAAACAATCTAGAAATACATTTGCTCTTCCAAATCCTCTAGGATCATTAAATAATAGAAACAACCTCTCCGCAGAACACTTTTTAGACATTATCCTATCTGAAGTACAAAAAAGTAGTAGAAATCTATGACATCATTAAGTAGATAAATACTTCGTTTCATCCAGGAACAACTAAAGGTTATACAGAGAGATACTCATATTTGAAAGAAACATAACCACTACAGCCATGACTCTTCTAGCAATTTAAAAATTCAAACATATTTTAAGATGTATTATGCAGTATTTACTCACTCGCATCTAATGTAGAAATGCCTGTTAGTTATATATAGTTGCTAAAATTATATTTATGTTTATAAAGATCCTGCCAGACAAACTAGATTTTTCACAGAAAAATTACATGCTTAGTGAGTGAAAATACTAGAGGTGCTTTTGCATTTGATACAGACTGATACAAAGACTGATTTTCACGAATTCAGAGTGTAACTTCAGAAATAACTGGACAATTAATTTGAATATACAAGAACTGCGAATGTATATACAAATCAGGTGTTTTAAATGTAAAAGGAACTGCTAATCTCTTAGAGGTTCTGGCACATTCCATTATGAACTGTTCTCTAATGAACACATTTAATCTGCAAGAACACCACTGCAGACTGAAACAAAAAAAACGATGGCCAAAATCCTGTTTCCAAGAATACTTAAAATCACTGTAAGATCTCTGACATGGACTGAAACAAAAGCACCACCAACAACATAAACGACACCAAAAGAAAGAAACAAACAAATACTAGAATCACTTTGTCTCTAGTTCTAAACTTTTTTTCAATTGGTCTCTGTTGTGGTTTAACCCCAGCTGGCAATTAAACACCACTCACTGCTCAGCCACTCGTTCACTCCCCACAAGCAGGAAGGGAGGGAAGAGAATCGGAAGGGTAAAAGTGAGAAAACTCATGGGCTGAGATAAGGAAAGCATAATAATTGAAATATAATAATAAAAAATTGTAGTGAAAAAGAAAATTAAAAAAGAGAGAAATAAAATCTGAGAAAGACAAGCGATGCAAGTGAAAAACAACTGCTCACTACCAACTGACTGATGCCTGGCCAGTTCCCGAGCAATGGCCTCCTGGCGAACTTCCCCTGGCTTTATATTCTAGGCATGGTATGCTACGGTGTGGAATATCCCTTTGGTCAGCTGGGGTCAGCTGTCCTGGCTGCATCCCCTCCCAAATTCTTGTGTACCCCCAGCCGAGCGCTGTGAGGAGCAGAAAAGGCCTTTACTCTGTGTGAGCACTGCTCAGCAATGGCTAAAACATCCCTGAAAAACTCTCTTTCCACCACAAATTCAAAACACAGACCCACAGCAGCTACTCTGAAGAAATTAACTCCACCTCAGCCAAAACCAGCACAGCCTCAAACACCACAAATATTTGTGATCTTTCCTCATTAAACCTGCCACAAATGATCTTCTGGAGAAAATAAATGGTATTTGCAGAAAGAGCAGAAGAAAATCATGAGGAAACTAACAAGCTGAGCATCATCTTGGGAAACTATGAAGTGATTCATCTCATGAAAAAATCATCCAAGACATTTTAGGAAAAATAAATCCCAGGTAATTTGATATCTTGAAGAAGAAATAACTCGCTGTCTCACCTTCTCCTTCCCATTACAGATGAATCCCATGCAGAGTTCTGGGAAACTGAGACAACAAGTGAGGAGGGGACGGTTTTTGCTATGCATAAATTAGGAAAATACAGAAGAGTTTTGCTTGACAAAAAGGTGGAACTACAAGTGTCTGTACACACTGGAAGAAAGAATAGAATGAGAAATGGAACTATTTAAGATCTTTAAAGAAGCAGGAAATCACAGTATCACAGTATCACAAGGTTGGAAAGGACCTCTGAGATCATCAAGTCCAACCTATAATCCAACACTAATACCAGCCATCATCTAAACCATGGCACTCAGTGCCTCATCCAGTCTCCCCTTAAACACCTCCAGGGTCGGTGACTCCACCCCCTCCCTGGGCAGCGCATTCCAATGGCCAATCACCCTTTCAGTGAAGAACTTCTTCCTAACATCAAGCCTAAACTTTCCCTGACGAAGCCTGAGTCCATGCCCTCCAGTTCTGTCGCTGGTCACCCGAGATGTACTATTTTCCATATCTCAGTCTGAAGAAAAAATGAAGTGTTGAACTATTAGTCCACAACTTGATCTTCCAGGGGATGTGGGTAAAGGCTCAAGAGTTGCAAACATAAAAGCAGAGAGGTCAAAACATGAGTGAACGTAGAATATGGGTCAGTCACATATGACCAGCAGACGAGCCGCCAATTGTTTTTTTCCAGCTCTGTGTTTTATTTTTTATATATGCAACCATTTAGCCCATGCTGAAACCAGAAGAAAAATATATGCATTATTCATGGTAGACGTGCACTGCAGTTTCAGCGAAGAGGACTGGAAGTAATACCAGAGGAAATAGAGGCCTTAAAGGAAGACACTAATCTCGGAAACCTCAGAGTGCCACCGTAATTTTTTTTTTAAGGATTCTGTTATGATAATAGTTAGGTTTGCAGAAAGTGATTTCTGTGCTATTCAGATAAACGACCTCACAGAAGTCCATTTCTTCCCCAGGAAATGAAGAGTGGATAACACCCACCAGAATAGGAGCAAGCCATTTAAGAGCAAATGAAGGGAGCTTCACAATGCTGGTTCCTAAGCGATTATCAACAGGCTGAACATAACAAATGTTTTACATTTCACAACAGAATTTACCTCACATTGTGGCCAGCAGAAGTGGCAACTCATTTTAAACAGGAAACAATATCAACCCCATCCATTGCTGGAAAATGAATTCTCATCTACAATTATCTGTCAGCTTTACCTTCTCATTTTCAGCTATCACCAGGCTCCATGCATACAAAATTCCATTTCTCCTTGATTCTTGTGCTCAGCTCCAAAATAATTTATTAGGAGTTACACATGCTTATCAAAGACAGACAGAATTCATGCAAAAATTAATGGCAGTCTATGAAAGTTGCTATATATCATTATACAATATGTGCCAACACTGCTGTCAGGGGACGTGGATTGCTTTGTCCTTTGTCAATCAGAATAAAGCATTAGTGTACTGCAAAGATTATTTTTGTTGTTGTTACAATAAAGTTCTGGCTATAATACAATAGCAATAAGTGATAATATATCAGGGACTGCAGATCCCAAATCATTTTGTGAGAGTTAATCTGACTGCCCACAGGTTACTTTTTGAACTTGAGCAGAAGTGACTTGATCCAGAAATGTTATCTGCTCTTTATAAACATGAAGCCTTTACAAACAGGATGAAACTGAAGTGGTGAACAGTACTTTGGTCCTTGTCAATAACAGGAGAGAAACTGAGGCTAGTTCATAAGAGGTCTAACACATTCCTCTGTTCGTTCTCTTCTGAGTAAAAGAGTAACACTAAACATCGTTATCGGCACTACAGTAACATTATCACCTTCATCATTTGTCACCAACGCTGGTGATAACACCCAACACCAAGAACCAGCTGGAGCAGAAATGACTGGACTCATCCAAGTGGGGAATCCCACAGGAAGGTTTCTCTACCGCCAAGCCACTCCCCTGTGGGTCTCCCTAAAGGTCTGCCATTGAGAGAATTAATGAAGAAACACCATCTACTATGTGTTTGAGAAAACTACGTTTGTTTGGCTTCTAACAGAGAGCCTGTTTAGCCCTGAGAAACTGAAAAGTGCCTGTAATCAGACTTTGCGTGGCTGCAAGTAAAATTTTTAGGGATTTGCTACATTTGAAAAAGAAATTATGCCTGTAAACACATTGGAAAGATGTACATGAGCTCTCACCTGGGACACAATTCTTCCATAGGTTCTTCTGGTTTTAAATCTATTCCCAGTTGTTTTTCCAAAGCCTGTCACCTGAAGACTGGATCAATATTCCTTCATCTTGGGGCTACATCCTGAATCCATTCAGAAACCGAACGTTGTGCAGAATGCAGCAGTAGCTGGCTTGTTAGGAACAGCCTCTTATCTCTTAAATCTCCAAACCCTGCCTTAGAAGCTGTGCTAAGAGGTAGTATATTTTTGGAGAAGATAATCTAGTGAAAGAAAATTTTGGCAGTCAAAGGCAAGCCAAATTAGAGAGGACAGAGGCTGAAGAAAGAAATCAGCAATTTTGGACAACATGGACTAGATGTAAAAAGGAAGAGCTAACAGAAAGTAAGATAGACATTACAAATCTTTTACGTGCTGGAAATAAGATGGCATGAGGAATTGTATCGTAAGCTTGAGAATATTAATAAATCAATAAAATTAATTATACTCGAGAATAAAATCGTCGGTCGTTGATCAACTCCATAATATACTGTATGTCATCAAATACAGGGTTGTTGGTTTTACCTAAAGGCCAAACTTTGTCCTTCACCTTGGTGTTTAATTACTGTTGTAGGATATCTGCCAGTGCTGATCTAAGCTTTCAGTGTCCTGCCCTGGGTGACTTTGGTGCGAGTCCCGTGCATCCAGCCAGGCATTTCATAGGAGTTTGAAGTCATCTCAAGAAAATTTTAGAGAAATACTTTTTCAACTTGATGCACTCCAGAAATTATATTTTCTCTTTACAAACCTGAATCCTAGGCATCAATACTCAAAAAGGCAGAAGGGAGGAAAGGTGGTAACATCACTGAACTAGGACCAGGGAAACCAACACACATGAACTTGAACTTGGGCCGGTGTAATATTAATACAAGGCCCTTGAGCAATCCTTGCAGTCTCTAACTGGAGAATGTAGGTTCTGCCCCCCTGGAGAAATATTGATCTAAGACCTGTGGCATTTCCATCAATTTCAAATCCAAAACTTTGGGTCCTAACTACAAGAGACTCTTAAAGACAAAGTCAAACAGCTGTACTTTGAAAAAGAATACTATTTTCTTGACTGGTATGAAGAAGGTAAAGGAAGCAAGATGCACCCCTGGGGTTGAGGGTAAAAGTGGAAGACGAATTGTTGTTATTAAGTGGACAATCCCAAAATCACTCAGGTAATTTCTCTACACTCATTTTGGCAAAGCCAACTGCTTTTCTGAGTGACAGGAAACAACAGATTGCTGTAATCTCTGATTACCTGAATATGAAAAAAATGTATCAAATAGGGAGAAGGAAAAATAAAGATGGAAGAAAGAAATACTGCAAATAACACAGAACTTAATTCTCTCCCCACCCCTCCCCAGGTGGAATTGGTTTTCATTTTAGGGTGCAGCCCCAGGGACACAATCTGCCATGAACATTTCAATGTTGGTGGTAACATCACTTGTTTGTTTAGATGTAGTTAAAAAATTATTTATGATGAGTAGACAAAATTTACAGTTACACACACAGCAAATGTAGCTCCTTGTTAAACGTACTGTAACTCTATCAGATAGAGCTCTAAGATGCACACACTGTGAGCACAGTAATGCCAGCAAAGGGTACGGGGGTTTTGATACGACAGTCATCCAGGGCATCTTACAGACCAAATAACACATATCTGGTAGTATGGACTAAGGTATTCAGTCAGACAAGAGAGACTATTCCAAGAAGAGCAATTTTTACTGGTGCAATATGCATCTGCTCTAAGAGAGTCTCTGAACTGATTTCTCTCTATGCAGCAGTTACCCAGTCCACCTGTTCCAACCCAGTCTGAGAGCAGATAGCACAGATTAACAGCTCAAAAATGCATTTAAGATCCACATTTTAATTTAAGAAAAAGCCTAAGAGAAAAGATTCGCGTGGTAGAAACTTTCCACCAACTCAAAGAACAATAAAAAAGATAAAAACTATGTATTCAATCCACAGAGCCTTGCAGCAGAACTTGAGGCTGCCAAATGCCGGCTATGACAGATGGCCATGGGAGCAAACTTGGAAAGCAAAGGCTTTCAAGGAAGATGGCTGTGGCTGTAAAACTGGCCAGTAATTGGCATGATTGTCAGTGCTCTGTCTCTTGAGCAAGTCCTTGCTGCTGCGTTTACGTGTGTGCACGTGGACATGACTCTGTGTGTGTGTGCCTGGCGCGCTGCTTCCCTGCAGGGAAGTATTAATAGCCTGGGGTCGGCTCAGTGCTGCGCATCTCTGCCAGAATAGCTACACTGGGCAAGAGCTCAAAGAGCTAAAATCACTGATTGCCAGAGCCAGCAGAAACCCCTTGTGTAGAAACAATTATAAGAGCAAAATTCCATTTTCACTGGCTCTTTTTGCTCTGTGGTGTATTTTATACACCAGCACAAAGCGTACCTTAGCTGTCATCGCTGCATCCAACACTAGCAACACTTTGCTGCAAAGGATCCTTGAATCTCTGTGAGAAATGGACTCCAGATATAAACTCAGGAGACTGACACTGATCTTCTTATGATGGAGGCATCTTAATTTTTAAACAGCAGTAGTGGTAGGGTATTCAGTGAGTAAATGATATGGGACTTCTCTACCAACTGATTAAATGGAACACCAAGAAGACATCTTGCTTGCTTTTAACTCAGCCCATCCTTCATTTAGCAACTATTATTGACAAAAGCCAAAATCATATCACAGTAACAGAACTCAGTTCTTAGAATAAGAGCAGTAAGTTTCTCCTTTCTCTTCTTAAACACAAGCCTCATCTTCATCTACTCATTACAACAGCAAGAACACCTTTCCTATCGTACCCAGTGGTCTGGTCTCATTCAAGATGCTATTACACCAAACCTCTCTGCTCTTTTCTTTACCAGTCCAAAGAATGCTCCGTTCACTTTGCCGTTCCAACTGCCATTTACCTGAACTGAAATTTGACTGATAGGAGCCTGTCTGGCCCACTGCAAAACTTAGGCTTGTCTCTGTTTTCCAAATGGCCTCAAGTGAATATTCATAGTGTGTTGCTCATTTGAAGCAGCACTGTTCACACTTCTTCCACAGAAAACACAGCTGGCACCTTCTCTTGGGGACTCTAACATTATCTGATATAAACCTCCCCTTTGCTACCAGTAAAAAAAAAAAATCCTCGAGAAGGTGGGAGAAATCTCTGGAAATTACACACAACCAAAGTAGATGGCAAATCTATGAGACGAGGCATCTTTTCCACTATAACCTGCAAGCTCTGTTCAAAAGATCAATCCAGGCCACGACTGTGCATCATAGACATTTATTTCTAACAGCCCAGATTCTTCAGGAATTGACTTTTGATGGCACAGCTCACTGGCTGATACTAATCTCTTCTCAAGTCTCTTAGTATTTTTTTAAAAAAGCAGAGCTGCCATGCAGGCAGCACTGCTCGACTCATCGCATCCAGGCTCTGTGTAGAGCAGATTAATTCCTTTGTATAGAATACTCGATATATTTATCCTGCCACTTGACTTTTTCCTCATGAGACACCACCAGAGTAGTGGCAGCTTTAAAAACCTAAGCTAATTCCATATATACAGAAGGAAAAAAGCTGAGCTGGCAGGATTTACTCTACTGAGGATACAAATCATCTGTGCTCCCTTCTCTCCTGTAGGTTCATAACAGCCTCAGTGGTTTCAAGCAGACCTTGCAGCTTATTCTGATGGTTCTTCCTTCTCCTAGGCAAAAAGAACATTCAAAAGAGGAAGACGGCAGTGCGGACTCTGGTGCAAATTTGCTTAGTGAGGTCTGTTTCTGTAATATAAGATGGGTTCTGGAGTTGTTCATTTGATGGTTAAAGTCTTCAGGAGCAATTTTATTTTCAAGTGTGCCAGTGGCTCCTAGAATGAGGAATGGGAGTTCTGGTATAGTCAGCAAACACAGAGGGTTGGGGGTACAGGAACCCACCACACAAATCTCTCTCAGAAGCGTAAAAAGAAAAATGACTGTCATTAAAAATGTTACATAGCCAGTCCACTTGTAATATTTCCAAGAAAATTTGTTTCTGAAAATTTATAAGGCAGAAGTAGAAAAATATCCAGAAAAATATACGGCATGTTTAGTTTTACATCCATTATTATTATCATCATCATAGGATTACTAAGGATGAAATGATGTAACTGAGCAACCGATATAAATTTGTGTCTTAGAAGGGATATAAATGATAAATGGCTATGAAACAGATGACCTTTTCTTAACAAAATATCCTATGAATTCTTAAGCTGTAACAATGAATAAGATCCCAAAGGAAAAGACAGGATAGAAGTCAGGGATGTGTCAGAAATTAAACACTAAAACAACTTTCTGTCACAGTGAGTTCTGATTGATGTGGTTCTTTAGTCTCCAGGACCCAGTTCATCCCAGCAAGAGTATGAACAAGTGTCTCTCAAGTCAGCTGAACACACCATGTGAGTTCACAGTCTGGAACGTTCTCTTTTGACACGAAGCCTCGTGCTGTTCTCCGTGTTTCTCTTCATAGTCAGAAGTGTCATTTTGCATCCATCACCAATAGATGCAAAATATAAACCTCTCCAGGTTGATCACTAGCTTTAATTATTCCTATAATTTCATATAAAAATTTCAGACCTTTTTAAAGTTTTTCTTCCTTCTCATATCTGGAAACTAATATTAAAACATCCATCACACTCTCTGCTTTCTTTATACATTTTCAAATTCAGTTATTGAAGATTTGTAAGAACATGGTCTCTCATGATTGCTATGGGTCCTTCCTATGATTACTCCTAATTTGTTTGACAACTCTGCATTTGCTATTGCTGAAATAGTACGTGCCTTATCTTACAGTCAGATAGCACATCACACAGCCTCTACTTCTGCAAGTTATGTTAATTTTTCCTCCATACTTCAGGTGCTATGTTTTTTTAAATGCAACTAATTTATTCTGTTAAAAAAAAAGGACTACACAAATAAGGCCTGTAGCTTCCTCCTAGCTTTATTCATATCTGGGATATTTAATTTGTGGAAACCTCCACTCATTTCAACTAAACTCCACAGAACTTCTGGAAAAGGGGAAAAAAAAACCAACTAGACTTAGGTTGTATGGTCACACATAGATGTGGCTGTGTGTGCCATAACTGGAAAGCAATTAATGCTTGTACACTAGTTAGTTCAGGTTATGGGATAAAATGATATGTGATAACGTTCCAAATGTATCTCTTCAGTATCAACATAGTGTTGATGAGATTTTCAGTTGCAATAGCATTAAAAATAACCTTAAATGTTGCAATGCACGTTCCTTTTATCTAGTGCTCATCACTGTACTACGAGTTTCTTCAGTGTTCATGACACAAAGGCTCTTCTCTCCTTCAGAATTCATTTTAGATGAAGCCATTAGATCTCTCAGTTGCAGTTTAATGTAGGGATTTTAGGTCATCTCAGAATTTACCCTTTTCCAAGAACAGTTTTAATCTTTGTATAGTACTTGAATATACTTCTTATAATTATGTTTCAAGTGTTATTGCTGCTATAATTCAGATTTTACGTATGTAAGAAAATGCTATATTATTTTAATACCGACGGTAGAGTAAAAACCTATTCAATATTCACCTTTCAGGTAGCACAATCAAATATCCAGGAACACTATTAGACTTGCCTAGCATAAAGTTTCAAACTGCTAATGGGTTTTAAATTGATGTCGTAATGCTGCAATTTAAATACATGACGTTCATTAATTTTGCCAGATCTCTTTCTAAAGTAGGAGAGGTTTGACAGAAGGCGGAAGGTTATATGTTCTATACCTACTTCTTTTTATCTGCTTGACCATTTTTGATACACAAGAAGAATCATCGCATCAGCTTGGGGTGGGGGTGAAATTTATTCAAATGACAGGTTTCAATAAGGTAACCACTGTGGAGTTTTACCAAAGTAATATTTCCTATGAAAAATACCATTAACAGGATAAAAGTAACTAACACAATGGGCGTGACATTTCTTAAAGATGAATTTATGGGACCTATCACCAAAAATTCATAAGCAAAAAGTAGCAGAAATCGGGGACACAAAGGTCATCCTGCCATACAGCTTTTCACTGAAAGGTCAAAACTCCTGTACAAGTGAGCAATATTGCAAAACAGGCAGCTATAGGACCTTGCAAATCCCTGGGGGGCCCTCAGGTGTGGACAGTGAAATGGGAAAAGCAATCACATTTGAGAGGAGAGGACTACTAAGGGATCCTCTTCTCTTGAGGAGAGGGCGAGTGGACACTATATACAAATTTTCTGGGTGAAGAGTCATGTATTTCAGAAATATCTCAAAAGTCAAACTTAAATGTGCCTAAACATAATCACCAGTATAGTAATAAACTTCACATCTATTTGTATTTCAAATATAGTAGGTTTACTGTACATAAAATGAGTTTTTCCAAAGTTGTTGCTATAGCTACAAATCAAGGGAACCATAGCAACCACCCAGTATTATGTACAGCCTTAATTAGTGATTAAGTTGTCTCTCTGCATTTTATATTAAATACTACCAAACTACTTATAGTATTCTTAATTTTTTCAGAATTTTTGCTAAAAAAAATTCCACAGTATTACACTATCAAGTCAAATACACAACACCCTTGAAATATCTTTGCCACATTATTCCGATCAAACTTAGTAATACACGCGTCACTGTTTTTCACCTGAGATAAACACAGATGTTCACATCATATTTTCTGATCAACTTTAATAAAAACCATTTATCATTTCATCTTTACCCACCGAGTATTTGAATTTCCATCATCTCATGAAGTTTTCAAGCCACGTCCCGCTTGGCCTTACCCCAAAAGAAATTAGCTCCTCCTAACTTCAACCTTTTTTTCCCATGGATTAAATCTTGGGGTTTTTTTTTACCTTTTTCTCCAGAAAGTAAGCATGTGAGGAAGGCACAGGAAAGGTAGAGTTGTAGTTCATCTAATTATTCTAGTTTTCCTGTCACATCAGACAACTGACTGGGTTGGTAGCAATGTACTCTAATTACTCTCTTGTGTTTATAATATATGTGCTATTTAAGCACAGTGAGAAGTTGGAATTAGCACTGGCGTGCTGCATGCAGCCAGGCCTCAGAGTGCAACCTGAGAGGAACAGATAAAGAACAGAGAACACGTGTGAAAAAAGGAAGGAAAAGGGTGTTGAAAGTGCCCGAGGAACGGGAGGAAGTGTTACTGGGCAGCAGGAGACACGTAGGGCCCAGCGGGGTGACATCCTCGACAACCACGAATACATTCAACAGGTACGCGTAGATTTAAACAAAAAGAAAAGGAAAGCCAAAATCACATCTTTTAAAGCCTTCTATCTTCCCTCCCATTACATAGTTTTAGGATAATTCATTATGGTCTCCTTGCCTTTTGGTCCTTGCCCATTCATGAGATGGCATGTGTCCCATTTTGCAAAACCCTTGGCCACATTTGTTTAACACATTAGCTGCAATCAGAGACTGGACCTTCTACTTGTCTTACACACCACAGCAGCATAAAACAAAGAGAAAAGCATATCTTGATTGCATGAAATGAGCCAAAATTCAATGTATTTGGTACTTACAGAAATAAGAGATTTGTGGTTTTAATCTCTATGAGCAATTTAGAATTGTTGGTCATTTTATTACAAGAACTGTAGTTCAAGAAAGCTATGAGTGTGAGTTAGGAACATGAGTTATGTAAAAGCTTTTCACATGGGCAACACGATGAAACTTCTCTCGCATAGGGAATAATTAAGTCAGAAGATAGTGCGTTCACAATTAGCAAGGCATGTTCAGTTTCTTCATTATCATTTTAATTAGCAAATATTAATGTAATCTGCAAATACAAGGGGGAAAACAACTATAATTACTAAGTTTAAGGAGTCCTTCATGACCTAAGCTAAATTGAGACAAATGCCTTACTAATCGATACTGGTCACCATCTTTCAGGACATTCATTTCCATTTACTGTTAGAACTTCCAAGCATGTTATCAAATTTAAGAATGAATTAAGGTTCCCACAAGCTACATCTAACCCCTGATGAAGGCAATGGTGAATAAAAATGGATTAGCATGCTCCTCTCCTCTGCAGTTATCAGTTCAGTCTGATAGTGATCAAGTGACCGTGGCAGCTCTACCTTATTAAGATTCCACGCCTGCTGCTGTGGCTTTAACCCAGGGACACGCAGAACACTCTGCCCTCTCATTTTCAGTGGGTTCCTGGTCCTTTTGTATCTAAGAAATGCTGGATGAACCCTAGCCCTTCTGAACTCAACAGCAGCTCCCACTCATTTCACTGGCACTAGGATTCACTCCTGACTCAAACACATTTCCTTTTGGATTATTTTCCTTCTTCTGCTCTGTAGATAATGTACTTTGGCCTCCAATATACTCAGTGTTGCATCTTATGTGGACAGCAATTTAAAGATGCAGAAGTTCAAAAGAAGTTGCATCCTAAAATACATAACCCTTTCCCATTCTGATTTTCAAATTTAACGTTCTAAAGGTAAAAAAATAACTAATACAATTATAGGACTGAATAAAATTAAGTAGTAAAGTATTTTCATTCTCTATAAATCTGTTACGTGAATGAATTTCATTTATGAATATAATAACTGCAATTTTATAAAAAAAATAAGTAGCAGTAAGTGGAAGTCTGGTAGTCTAGTAGTATTTCTCATGACTGGCAGTGCTATAACTGATCAGAAACAACTCTTAAAAGAGTTCATTTTTATGTTAGCTTATTTTGCAAGTTTGCATCTGTTATAAACAGTATGGGGGGGAGGCGGGGGGAAGAGAATATGGGAGAAGAGCATCTCTAACACCAAAACCCAACAATGCCAGTAGATATTTTGCCAACTAACACACTTTAAAGCAGGAGACCCTGTAAAATATGACTTTAACACACAAGTATTTTTATCCCACAGCATCTATTTTACAAAGCAGATACAGGCGAAAGCATTTTAAAATACAGACGGGAAGTACATACCTGTCTTTCAAATAGCTAGTAGGTGTTAATGGAATAGTTTCAGAAAAATCCAGTAAACCTCTAGCTCTTTCTCCTTTTCCATCACATACAAACACAAATAAACTACTTCTTCCTTAGGTATCCCTGGCAAAATTAAATATTTTTCGGACTTTATTATAAAAACACACAGGAAAATTCCCTTTTGAGTTAAAGAGACCAAAGATTTGAAATCTGAAAAATTCTATCGCTTGTATAAATACCAGGTTTCGCTCCAACCGAGCAGGACTTGGAGGCCAGCTCACTGCTCTCTCCTCTGCAGACATGACATAAATTAAAACCAATTCCATGGTCATTTAAATGGTAGCACACGTTTAAAAGACACTTTGGTCAGAAACATTGCTTGCTTTAGTTTTTACACTGGGCAGGTTGGTAGAAAAGCAGTTATGTGGGACTAGAGAAAGAGAAGTCTACCAGTCTACTTTGCTGTGCCTTTGATACCAGGTCTTACCTCTTGTGTTTTCACATTTATATACCCATAATGAGCTCTCAGAGGCTGCCTTTGGCCATTGGATAATGGTATCCATTTGACACTGGTTTGTCCAAAGCAGTTTAAGATCAAAGGGAAAGTTACTTCATTTGTGAGGCGAACGATGATCAGACAGAGGAATGCTGCAATGAAACTCACAGCAACAACAGACTTTCTCTGTAATGAAAAGAAGAAAGAAAATAAATTATTAAATGAAGAACTGGTTTTAATAAAAAATACATATCTTCTATTGTAGGATGAAGGAAAAATACTTTAGAAAGCTTTATGTGAAATTATTTTTACAGTAGTCACCTTGTTGCAGGAGCACAAAGAGACGGGTAACTGGATTGTTTTGTTTCAATAAATTTGCATGTCAGAAGCTTCAAGAGTTTCTTTTAGAACTGGTTGGAAGTTAATCAGTTCTGCTGAAAAAAATCAGCTTTTTTTTAAGTTTCAAGAAATATCTATCAGTTTTCAGGTTTATTTGCATTTGGAATGAAGATTTTTATGTAAACATTCACTCCAGTCTTCACTCAAATCACCAATGCTTTGCACACGACAAACACACACAGTGATGATGCCATCTACAGCCCTATGACACAAAGCTGATTGTGAAAACAATCACTAAAGATTGTAATTATTGTGCATTAATTTTTAATCATTCCCATGCAACAGAAGCCATACGCTAACCTTAAACATTTTAGAATAAATGGTCAGTGAAGTCAGCACAACATTCTGCCTTCTTCCACGTTCACAAATTTACAAAGTGAGGCATTATCTCAGACAAGATGACCTCTGTTGTTAATAATGCAACAGATCTGAAGCCTGTATCTAATTAGCCTTTGCTTTCCACCTCTCACCTATCCAGTTGGTTGGACTGGTTAATATAATCACAGAAAGATCAACTTTTCCCTGGGTAACTCCCTCATCTGCAGCAGAAAATTATAAGAAATAAGATTTTCCTCTCTTTTTTAGCTATTTTTAAAATACTGCAATGAATTACTTCTAAACAAACCACTTAAGGACAAAACAGGTTAGCTGGCATATGTAAAGATTCCAGCTATGAGATTTTATTGTAAAGGCTATTCTTAAGTTGTCCCTGATGAAATAATGACTATTTATGGGTGTTTTTACTGTACTTTAATTACACTCAAGTTTTACCTGATTTGCCATGGTTTAATCTCCCTACTGAACGTAACCCTGACCCTCTAAACAGTTGTATATACTGAAAATAGTGGGGGGAATTACTTGCCAAAGGGCCTGTATAAGCATATCTCAACCCTTCATGCTGGATGGCAGCACCTGATCACACCAATTCCTGTCTGCAAACACCACCAGCTAACGGGAACCAGCAGAGTACACATCTAAGACCACTTTTGTACATGATGGCAATAAAAACTGCATGTGCTGCAAGGGCAAAGGAAGGGTGAAAGGCAAGGTCTGATAGCAACCCTACACGATGTTCTTTGCCCAGACATCCATTTGACAGTCTGCAGAAACCAAAACTCAAAGAGTTGAGCAGAAGAAACAATGGTATTTACACAGCAAATGTCCTGGGAAAGATGGAGACAGAGTTTTGCTGCAAAGGAGAAAACAGCCAGAATCACAAAGGGCACAGAGAAAATGTGAAGGTGTGTTACTGCACACACAAGAGTCAACAGAATAGCACGTTACAGGAGTCAACTGCATGGTTCTATCTGTTTGATGTATTAGGAGGCTGTAATTTATAAGATAAAAGCAGCAAAAGACTGAGATGGAAAACTCCAGTGAATGAGGTCATTGTGAGGAGAGAGGGAAGAGGACGATGAAGAAGAGAAGTATCATGGCAATGCGATTCTGTGAAGAACTTTATTCAGCTAAAGGCTGTACGATATAAAATTAAACCCAGCAAATCTTCAGAGGGCAGAGCAGGAGCCACAACCCAGCCACAGCTTCCAGAATGTATGGAAGCGACCACACTTTTCATCAACTGCATTATAGCAGTTTTATATTAAATTGCAATAAACTGGCTGTGGAGCACTTCTGTGTTGCTTCCCTTTGTACCAGGTAGAGTCAGAAATGTTTAGGTATATATCAGGGCCTGGAAAGTGTTAAGAGCAGCAGAGATGTACAGTTCAAGTGATAACCATAAAGCAACGAGAAGGAGCAAGGATTGGAGTTATAGTATTTATTACAAATCTGAATAAAAATATTGCAAATGTTTGAAGGGGAATTATAGTCTCATTCTGCTACAAGGATATGCTTCAACCAAAACTTCTACAAAAGGAAGCAGCAATATTGCCATGCGTGAGGCCACTACCTGATTTATACACATTCTCTCTTCCTGATTTGTTGAATACCTTTTTTTTTTCCACTTCTTTTATTTTGTGCAGATTTGTTTTGAACTTGAGAATGCTGCCATCAACTTTCCGTGTGTCTCACAGGGAGCTGTTCTAGAGAGCCTCTGCCCTGAGAATTCAGAATGTGTAGCTGGACTTCTTGGCCCTCATTAGGATACCATCCGATTTTTGTCTTCCTTCTCTTTAAATATGCTGTACTACAGAGGGGAATGTGCAATGAGATAAAGGCATTTTTAAACAGAAATGTATGAAGACATCTGTTATAATTGCTTTGGAAAAATAAATCTAGCAAAGCCACTGCCTACTTATCAACTTATGCAGAAGAAACTTGTGTTAAGGATTCAGTTTCACACTAATTTTGGTTAAAGGCATGAGATCCCACAAAATGCATTCTCTGAGGGAAAGACTATTGCAGATTGGAGTTTCAGTGGCTCCATAAAGTTCACTGTAAAAATATTAAAAAACAACAAAGCAGCTTCTTATCATAATTTCAGCCTTCTTAAGCATCAAGTAAAGCAGATGGCTCAGTGGCCAAGAATATTCTAAAGGGCACCTCTAAAACTAATTGGTTTCCCCTCAAGTTCCTCACTCCTTTACCTGCCCAAGAAAAAAAAAATACAGGCACTACTTGTCAGTAAGTGCTTTTTTTAAAATCTCTCTTTCTGTAGATAAATGGATTTTGTTATCTTCCCTCTGATAAAAATTAAATATTTAGCTGTGGAGACCCCAGGAATTCTACATGAAGATTAGAATATGACAGAGAAGTAGGAAGCTATAGACAGCAAAAAATACCAGACTCTAATTTGTCTCAAAAATCGTCTGCATCAACATTTTAAATATTTAGACATCCTACCATTTGGGAGAGCTAAACCAACATTAATTAGCAAGTCTGCATAAAAACAAATCTTATTCCTTCTTAGTTTTCAGTTTTTATTAATGCAAATAGTCTCTTAACAAAAGAAATGTTTCTCAAACATGAAAATATCCTCTGTATAAATCTGTCTTCATCTTTTTCCAGCTAGTTTAATGCAGGTGTTTTGATGTTGCCAACATTTAAATTTAAAGAAATGTATATTCAGTTATAAACATTTTAATACACATTCAGTGAGGAGTAAACAATAAGATGCAGTTTAAACAGTTTCTTAGCTGAATGACTTCCAGAGTATATTAGCTTTTGTAATATTTTATTTCATTTGCTCTAGGACATGACTAGTCTAAATTACAGTTGCAAGAAGAATATTCTTACACTTGCAAATACAGGATCCTACAGCAGATGAGTGATGAAGTCTACTCTTTGTTAATGACACCAAGTCCAAGTAGATGTGCATTCAGGGTTGTTTGTTTTTTTTCAAAAGGAGATAAAAGTAGACACATATCAGATCAGAGTACACTGAGTGCGTTCCCTGGGACCCTGCTGGCCAGAAAGCACACAGTAGAACTAAACAGTTTCTTCTCAACTCAATCCCCACAACAACATAATCCCAGTTTTGGTTTCAGTTATTTCTCTGACACCATGTTCTTTCTGTCTAGTGCGTATATCAAAATAAATAAACAGTAGGCACAATTCACACTTCTAAGGGTTGAATTTATTATTAAAATAAGAAGTGCAATAAAAATAGGAGTATCACTACTATGCTCATGAGGATTTCATTAAAAACTTCATGGAAATATAACAATAACAGTAATTTTACTGATCTGTATATATATATATTTGGGAACATGGTCCCTAACATTATTTATAACCTTTGTATGGTCTGATTTTGGTTATTTACCAGTGCCAGAGTGATTTATTAGTTTCAGTTTGGCAAGAACTTGACAGTCTGAACAAGTTTTAGACATTTTTCTTTCATAATCTGTTAAGAAGCATGGAGATGACAAGACCATTTTTATAGGACAATAATGCTTGATAGAAGAATAAGACAAACATTATTTTCTGTTGTATACAGTTGTCTAGCAGGGAGGAAGAAAGGAAATATTCTCAACATAAGAAGATAATTTCATAAGTTGTAAATTTCACTGAGGTATGTAAGAAGTATCTTTGTTCCACTGTCTGGCCCAAAAATGACACCCTGCCACTTGGAATGTATTATATGGCAGAGACGATCCAATCACTTTACAAGCAGTAATAAATACCCATCTAGTGAGATTAACAGTAAAAACACATTTCACAGATGTATAAACTGAGGCTGAGAGCAACCTCCCTAAGATCACAAAGAAATCAACAGAAGTTACTCCTAAACAATTTTTCTCAAACTATGATCTCACTTTTGTTGTTTCTGCCATAACTGTTTGCCTAAATTAGTTAGAGTGCCAAAGTTGAATATATTATGGAAGGCTCTAGTAAAGAACTTGGAACCACTAAAGCTCCACGCTCCAAACAGTAAGTGAAAATAAACCTTTCCTCAAAAACTGTTTTTTTAAAGATATTCTGTTTTTCTGTTATTTTCATGGATACGTGATAACACTGAGCTTGGAAGGACATATCAAAGTGAAAAACATGAGGGCTTTGAGTCTCTTAGTTGATACAATATGCAGTAATATTGTATTAGTTTCACAATACCTACCTTTACAAGTGTACTGAATAACTCAATCACTTTATTATCTCTGCACATTATACTACTTTTATTATAGGACTGTTGCAGGGATTCAGGTTTTTTTACTCAAGTATAATACCCACTGAATACAACGATGACTACACTTTACTGAATTTGTTTCATTTTGGAGACCACTATATGTAAAAACTAGTTTTATATAATCTTCTCTTTTTATGGTTTTGAGCATCCTCTTCATATGCTGCTTTCCTTTACAACAGAGAATACAATTAAATCCTTTCAGTGCACTGGTTCAGCATACCTGACTGATTTCACTGGTATTGGAAATAAATACACCTTCCAGCTATTTCTTTTGTCCTGAACCTCCCTTTAACAGGGTTGCTGGAGGGATACTCAGGCAGGGGTCCTAGAAGTTTTCAAAAACGAAGCAAGACTACACAGCAAAGATCCTTTTGGAAATAGAAATGTGTCAAATAATATTTGCATAAAATCGGTAGCTCAGGATTTACTTTTTTCTCCTTTAGAAGCAAAAGTTAATCTGAATATGTTCAAAGGCTCCGCAGGAGATGGCTGTCAATGTTTCTCTCTCAGGAGAAGAGAAGAAAGCAGTAAGGGGTTATATCAGAAGAAAGATCTGCTTTGGGTTTAAAACCCAGCAAAATTAAGGTTAAAGCAGAAAAGGGTTTTTTTTCTTTCTGGAAAAGGGCACCTTTGCTAAACAGCCAGGAAGTTGAGGAGTAAGAGCAGAAATTCAGTTCAGTGATGGAGAAGCAAGGTAAGGAATGCAGCATGCATAAAAGGAGACAGAAGAGAGATAAGGAAATAAATGGGATTTTTAGCCTTCTGTGAGATCTGGAAAGTATTTCTTCTAAGAATGTACCCTGAATCAGGACTGTGTTCGTAGCTTACGATGTTTGAGAAGGCATGAACAGAAGACACATTACTTCTTGTGTGCCTACCCTGTAGGAGCTCTGGCCTTTTTTTGTAGCTAAGGCAGCTGAAGAGCCCTCAAGAGCACAGCTCTGTATCTCTTTCACTGCTGTCATTTGTAGAAAAGTTGCTGTGCAATTCAGTTTGCACCATGATTCACAACACGGTCCCATATGAGTGGTGGTTTATCCAGGCTCATAACACCTCAACACAGTGGTTTTCACAGCAAAATAAAACATATTCAAACATGTCCTTCATTAAGGTACAAAATCTGCAGAGTGCACTTAGGCTCACCAGGGTAATACCTGAGCAATGAACAAACCCATGAATCGGGACTGTAGCGTCCGAACAACTGATGTAGCAGCAGCCTGCTAAAAGTCTCTTGCTTACATGCGGGAGGACTCTTGTTTCTAACATTTAGTCTCAGGTAACAGCATAACATTATTACAGCAGCATTCCCATCAAAAATAGCACGTCTCTTTAGGGTAATAATATGAAATTATGCAAGGTGAAGAACTTCAAACTTTCAAGCAGTCGCTGTTGAAGTATTTTGAAGGTCTCCCATATGCTAACAAGCGTAAGAAGTTATTATATTTGAAAAATCCCAGTGATTCTGAGCCCTTCAAATTGCAAAGCGTTGCCAGATTTCAAGAATTAATCTGCATCACTATTACTTCTTGCCCTAAAATCAAAGCCTGATAAGAAGGAGCATTTCTTTGTCTGGAGATATTCTTATCCCCTAAAGTGATTTCAGGCTTCCCAGCACTTTGAATTCTCCAGGTCCTATAATGATTGTTTCTCCCACTCCTTTCCTCTTTACTCGAAGCTGATTTTGAATTTCCTCCAGAAGGAGCCTGAAAACAGCCTCTACTCCCAACAAGGCACAGGCACATCATTAGCTCAGCTCCAGTTTCCACAAGCCACAGACTCACAGTGCCACCAAGACACTTCACACTTCTGAGCAAGCTGTGCCTTCTGCCAGTCTGCTGCTTCATTTTGTACTGCAGCTGAAAGCTGTCCAGTAGCTTCAAAAGTCTCCCCCTTTAAAATGCCCACAGCAGAGAAGCTCGCTTCAAATAAGGGTGTTGATTTTTCATTCTGTAAGATCTGTTAAGAATATTTAATCTAAAACTGCTGTTACTGATTCATCCATGTCCTTCAGAACCAGGGTGAACTTCATCAGTAGCTGTAGATGCATATTATATAAATACTAATGGAGTCTTTGCATGATAAAGCAGTATTAAAAAGAAAAAAAGCCTCTAAAGTACAGCTCTCAGTGCTTTTTTTCTTTTCTTACTCTGGATTATTGCCCAGCTCTTCTTATCAATATCTTGGCAAGCTTTCAGACACACACAGAGGCTGACGTCCACGTCCCTATAATAGAATTGCTGGTACAAGAATTTGTGAGCTTTCAACCTGGCAGTTGGTTGTTACTACTTATTGAAGTGCCACCTGATTGCCAGCTATTTTTCACCTGCTGAGAAAAAGTTTGAAGAAAAAAATACCCATATGTAACTATTAACTCTTACCCTGCCAAATATACCTCTCATAGTTGACCTCTGTCTCTCCTCTATAGAAATATATAAAGATTCATGACAGGAAACCTCTTAAGAAAGGAGCACTAACCAAGTGGTTTTCACAAGCATCCTGTCAGATACCCAATAGCTGCCAACATTCTCATGAAAAATCCCTTTAAAAAGGTTGATTCTTTCAACCGCTGTAGACTCAAAAATGCACAAACCAGAAGAAAAGCAATAAAAAAAGCCCCACATACAAATCAAGAAAAATTCTGAGAAAACAATAAAATAACAGCAGACCTCTGGTCTGCAGATCTCTCTGAAAAAAGATGTCGTTATTAAAAGCCTATTGCATTTCTTTGTTATTTTATATGAGATATCAGAAATACCCAACTTCTTGTTTCAAAAGCTCACAGAAAAGGGAATGTGATGGCTTCTAAAGTGAAAGTGAGATAAATTAAATTTCTGCTCCTAGCAGTAAAATCTTCAGTGCATTTGGCAAGCAGCAGGAGGAAGGGATGTTAATCACGTACCTATACGTTTAGCAGACACTACACTGGGACATAACCTCCAGAAGTACTAACTTGTAGATAAGGAAAAAAACAAAATCAAACAAAATTAAATATATGACAGCAGCCCAGGGGCAGAAGAAATGAAAGTAAATAAAATGCTGTAACAACCCCATATTCTCAGGCTGCACATCTGTGAAGAAAAAGTCTTTTGCTGGAAACCTTCACTTGCTTGCAGCTCACTTCTACCTGCGGCGGAAAGTTTATGCTACAGAGCAAAAACTGTATAACCAGAAATTCACACAGTGAAATGCAATTGCCTCCCACCATCTGGACAAGCCCAAACTTCTTCCAGTGAATTTCCTGCTGTAAAAATCTCAGACTGCCATGCTGGACTTGAAGCTAACAAAATTTGGCCCTGTGCCTCAGTTTCCTTCTAAAGGCCAGATAACACTGAAAGACAAAAGAGGTCTTGCCCAGTCACTTGGCAAGGCTCTTGCTCAGGGCCTTGCACACCAGCTTTGTCCCACACTGCTCTCTGGGAGGTCAGCACTTTTGGAAAGTTGCTCTGGATGCTCTCTCCGCCACGGTGCCTGTAGCACACCTGCTATTCGGAAACAAGAAGAGGAAGACAGAAGCAGGTGGTCATTACTCATTTTAGTCTTGTGTTGGACACCTCAGACAGCCCATGCACCCTGGCACAATGCAGACAGATGTCTGGTCCCAGGCAGCGATGCCAACACTGTTTAGTGTGAGGAGGCATATGGGCTCTTTCATGGTTGAATGGTTGGTTCTGCCCTGGAATATAAGATACAAGTCCTGAACATAAGGGTTAGAGACCTCCTTCCCAGACACCAAGCAAAAGTTCAAATTCAGAGAGCAGAAAACCAGTTTTTTTCAAACTGGTCTTCCCCCCAAAAAAGTAGGAGGTGTCCTGGGTTGGGAGGAGGAAAGAGCAACCTCCATGGATGGCATTTTACATAAAACAAGTACACCTGGCTTCTAAATTGTTTTGGCAAGGTGCTTTCCTTTCACCACACACAGAAATCTCCCTATTCTCTTTGGTAAAGCTGCCCTAATCTACCTCACGCATGCATAGTTGCCTCATATATTATCAGAAAAGTAAAATGTATTATTCAGTGGTCCCAAACATTGTCTGATTCTGGCACATGGAGTAACATTTCAAATAGGCATAATCATTTATAGCCAATAAAAAGCAAAACCTAATTACAGAGAAGTCTAGACTGAGACCAGCTATTTTTTAACAGGAATTTTAAGTTTTCTGCCATATAGCTGGGAACATACTCCTTTTAGAGATGAAAACATGCTTTTCCTGCTTAATTCTTATTATTTGCTTTAAGCTGTTTTCTCTGTTGGAAGTTTAGAAAAAGGAGATTAGGGTGGGGACAATAAAAAAAAGGATTGAGAAAGAAGCTGGACACCAGCATGGCAGTGTCATCTCTGAAGAGATCTTCAAAGCCAGTATTCAGATTTTCTTTTTAAGATGTTAAACTATTTCTGTGGCATATAACCCTTTGGGGCAGCAAACTTTTGAGTAAATAGAGGCTTGTGAAGAACGTGGTAAGGCTGGGATCGTCTTATTAGGGTTCATTCTATCTAATGAGTTCATTTTCCAGTGCAAGAGCAACACGCCATCTGCAGGATACACATTGAATTCATCTCTAGGGTGGGTTTTTAGGGGTTTGGTTTTGGATAAAGGTGTACAGAACTCAGCAAGGCATCTTTTATAGTATACATTAACCATCATACTATTATCACAGCACTACAGCATAGAGCTTTCCATCTAGGATGCAGATCAACTGTGACAAACGCTGCATGTTCATAGCAGCAGACCCAAAAATTTTATGATCCAAATGAAACATAGAAGGCAGGGCTGCATTTAAAATTTCATTTGTAGGAGAGGCTGCACCAAGCACTGCAGCGTTTGTACTGAGGGGCAAACAGCCTGTGCATTTTTGGCAGACTTTCCTTTCAAGTACTGGCACGATCTGACCCCCACTTTACTCCCTTCTGCTGATACAATCACAGGAAAATGTTGCAAACCAGCAGGAACTTAAGCAAAATTTTTTTGTCTGGTGAGTACAATTGTATTCCTTCTTCATGTACAAGTCTGTTCATCATTCATCCTTGGATAACACGAGCAAGAGGTTATCAGAAGTTGCCACAAGGGAGACTCTCCAGATAGCAAAGAATATGCAGCATTATAGTTACAGAACATAATGACTGCTCAAATACTGCTCAAGAAGTTGATGACATATCCCTCAGTTGCCTAGGGAGCTCCTTAAATCAGGGCACTGAAACTCAATAAAAGCACTGATCAAGGCAGTGGTCGCAATTTAATTATGAGCTTTATTGATCATGCCTTCTCTTTATTGAAAAAGAAAAAAAAAGAAAAGAAAAGGTAAAAAAAAGTGTCCACACAGCACTGCTGGTGGCAAGGCCTGGTGGGACACTGTCAGAACGCTGGCCGTTCTGACAAGTCTACAGCAGACAATCTTTGCCTCTTGTGCTGACCTCTCACTTCTGGGAATTAGGAAAATAAATTTATGTGAACTAGTTTTTATCAGAAGGAAGCAAAATACAATTTCACGTTGACAATAAAATCCATGATCTGAGACCTATTTTGCGAACGCGCCCAGTAGAATGGTATACCTGCAGTGGAACAGCACCCAAAAGCCACAATCAGGAGCAAATATCTATTGTGCTAAAAGCCATAAATTCTGTGGATTCATTATTTCAGCAGAACATCTCAAATAGGAGCTAGAGGAAATAATAAAAATTGATAGTTTTCCAAAAGAAATTCTTCCAAGCAGTAAAGTTTAATATCTCACTTATCTGTTATCCTGATAGAATAGTACAGGGACAGTAACATATATATCCTACCCAAACACACATTCTATCATCAAATCACGCTCTTCTCACGCTGGGTGAGCTAACTGAAGTGAACTTGACCTTCAAAGCCCTTGCAATGCAACAAAATATCTCTGTTTTCCGACATTTATGGGTGGGTTTTCTGCATGGCTGCTTTTATTGCCTAGAAAATAATGGTGAAAGCTGTGTGTACAAACCTACTATAAACAGTGACAAATCACATGAAAGGAAGACAGATTTATTCAGTGTACATTACTCCAGAGTTAATCTAATCGAATCCAAGATTTACATTTTTAAAGCAGATCAAAAATTCATAGAGTTAGCATTTCAATACAATAAATATATATTACAGTTTTATTTTAATCTGCAAGTGTAATTGAACTGATTTGGATTTTCTGTGCTTAAAAAAAAAAGCTTTATGTGTTTCATATGTAAATGTATCACTGAACTAGCCCATGCACAAGGAAAACCCCGTAGAAAATTCATGGAGAAAAATTATCAACCTCTGCCTAATAAAGCTTAGATAATATAGATTCATGTCCAAATGTATCTTTTTAAAAGTGCTAGATATGAAAAGGTAAATATATCTTATTCATGGCCTTCTTAAACTTAAAAGATACCACTCTCAGCCAATCTACCAGAGCATTTGTGTCATTTCTTCCATCAAAAAAGCACACTTAGTACGGTTTTCCATCATTTAGTCCATGGAATACAGGAGGACTGGCAGGTATCAGGAATTATTCCTGACCCCTCTTCCCTTCCTGCATTTTTTACTTATTTACATGCAAAAAACAGACAAAAGTACTAAAAAAAAAAATCTAAAACATTCAAATTCAGCCTAATTTTTGTATGGTTGTAAATGAAAATTACAGTGGCAACACTGCCTCACACAGCCTGCACACTGTTCTCCAGACGACAAGATGCGCTTATGATGCAAAGGATGCACCTCTGCCATGGAATGGACACAGTTGGTTCTTGTTCTGCTGTCTGACCTTGCACAAGTCACTGCTACTCTCTTCTTTATTTTAACTCTCTGTAGAACTACCCGAACATCCACCTGGGCATATTGTTTTCAAACAGCAACAAAGCTTGACCCAGTCAGAAACAAATATTTTCATCAAGTATTTTAGTCAAAGACATCACCTCCTGGCTGGGTACTCAGCTCTATCCCAGCATATCTAACCAGTTGCACTGAACAGAACCAACAGGTGAATCCTGTTCCTCCTTCATTTAAAGACATCTCTAATTGATTTCAAGGACAGCAAGAGAAAGCCAGAGCACAATTAAATTTGATTAAATTTGAAAAGGTACAGTAAGAAAAGTATCATTACACGATCTTATTTTTATTCCTTTGCAGTGCCTTTGTGTACCACAAGATCCCTCAGCTCCCACTTGAGCCAAGGCTGACATCCCCAAGCTCATCTCCTGAGCACTCTTGCTGAGGTCTGTGGGACAGAATACTGTGTCTTTGTAGCTTACAGCCATAAGGAAGCTTCCTTAATTGCCAGCTGTGCAAGCCTTGATCTGGATATGAAAAACAAGTTCTCATCTTCAGTTTTGCTGCTGATGCAGGAAGCAGGTTCTGCCCACAGGCTTTCTGTGGGATATAAATGTCTCCCACATGCTAACAGCCCAGAAGACATTTATTTCCAATTCTATTTAACACCACTCTTGGTCTAGAGCAGTAGAATAAGGCCACTCAGACCCTAATGAGCTCATTGCAATGTCCCACAGGTTACAGAGGAGTGGTTTCCTTTCCATCAGGGGAAGCTGCCAGAGGCAAACAGTGACATTAAATAATATGCACCAAGACCCTTTCCAAGTAGTAGGCAAAGCTGAGTTTTCCTAAAGTTCATTTAGGACCAGAATCTTACTCAGTTATTTCTAAAAAAGAAGCATTATTTTTAATGCTGGATATTCAAAAAACACGTATAATGAACGCAGTAATGTTTCTCTTGCATCTACAGTTTCATCCGTTTTCAATATTTCCCACTATTTTTATCAAAGTTCTTAATTTATAGGTAATAGTTACAAGTTTCTATCTCTAGCTTTACCTCAGTACTGCTTAAACAGCAGTTACCACTAAAAGAATCCACCTGAACAAGACATATCTGTGGCCAGATCTGAGTGACCACCTTTCATGGTGCCCATGTTCTCTGTCAGAATACTTGGGCTTGTAGTAGTTTGTATAGTCATTACAAGTTATGAGAGTTTATGATCTGTTCCAATCACTACACGTCATAAAAATTATCCCAGTGCTCTGAAAAAAAGCAGCACAAGATTTTCTCAGTGAATCTCCAAGTCTTTTAGCCATAAATCTCAATAAGTAATGCTGTTTATTTAATTTAATACTGCTATACAGATTAACGAGACAAGTTGTCCACTAGTCAGGGAGGAACACACAGATCCATCCTAACTTATTTCATTTCCAGGTTTATTCATTGTAAATGTTATATAATGTGACATTCACACATTACTGAATAAGTTAAAAGAACAAAATGCACATCACTAATCAGCTGATCATTTTTCATTTTATTTTAGATGCCAGAATCAATGACGCCCTTCCTTTTTCATTAGATCTCTTTTTTATACTTTGTTTCATTAAATCAGAAACAGAGTTTGCGAGCAATCAGAATATTTCTCTGCAATTTCCTTGCTTCTGCACGTGTAACTATCCCCACAGTGCTAGAAAATACATTTAATCAGTTCAAACCCTAGGTCTGTTGGGATTCCAGCAACTTTTTTGGTTAGAAGACCCAACTTCAGATGTTAATGTTCCAAGACATTAAACTCCGGTATTTTCAATTTCTCATTCTAAGTTACTCAGCATTCACCACAAATGTCACCAGTCAAGTTTCAGCTGGTCTTACTCCATTTCCTCTTGCCCAAATGTTTATTACTCCATTGAATAATACAACATCTAATTTTATACCCTCTGACTATTCTTAGATACTTTAATCCTGTAAGTTATGCATTACACTCCGTCTTACTGTATTGAATAGTGCCTCTGCTTCAGGAAATTCTTGCTACCCAACAAAACTGTTTGCAAATTCACCTTTTAATGACCTTAAGGAATTGTTATCTTTAATTCTTAAATCCCATAGCTGTTCTGCAGTTATGCTCCATTTTCCCATTTAGGATTTAAACCTTCTTGCCAGTTTCCTTTTTTGTAACTGTTTTTAAGAATCTTGTACTTAACTGTTCTTCATCTATATATACTCCTCTGGCTAGCTGAATAATTCCATCCTAAATTCCCTCTCAGAACATCATCTTTCATCTCAGATTAATCTTTCCTTTTATCATATTAAATATCCATTCTCTTTCTGGAAGCAGAGTCGCTTTCCCTCTGCAGAGCAGTACATGTGCCCTTTTTTCCTGTAGATGTTTGGCTTTTGATTTCCTGTTACACCACCACTCTCTTGGTTGCTGTAATCGTCATGGGCTGCTGTATTTCAACCCTAACACTTTTAAGTCTTTGTTACAGAGATCCTGATGTTTTGATTGGTGCTGTACTAAGAAAAAGAAAGTACTGTTCCACTTAGGCTCCACAAAATGCCCTCTGTGGCAAGAGGTGAGCAATTGGAAGTATGTAACACTATAGGAAAAGAACGTGCTTTGGGGGATTACTGGAAGCACTAGCTTTCATAATTTATTTGCCCAGAAAGTATTAATATAAGTGAAAGGCCAGTATCAAATTAGTCCTACCCATTCTCAGAATCCATTCTCTTAACAGCAGTCAAAACAACAGGAGCTGTTTGGTTTAAGGTCAGATTTTTGGAAAGCGATCTCTGCTTTCTGACAGAGAAGTGAAAGAAACAGGTCTGGAAAACAGTGTCTCAATCTGCTTTCAACTCTTTGGACAGTACTGCAAAACCAGTTTGCAATGACCAGCCTTAACTCACATTTCTTGGGAAATATCTCAAGGAAACACATTGTGCACAGGTTGTACCAAGACAGAAAACCTACCACAGTCACATCGCTTCACATAAGAATATTCACTATGCTTTTGAACAGAGTTTGGAGGAATTGTCACACTAAATGATTTAGACTCTCAAATTTTGACCAAGATTGTACCAGGGAATGTCACATGCTGTCCACCGAAGGGCAGAAGTGTACAAAGCATTAAAAGATGAAGGAAACTTCCAGGCTTACACACATTTTAATTTCTCCTTTCTGCCTTTCTTTCTACTGAGCACCAAAGCTGTCATCTCCTAAAAGCCTCATACTGTCACCTCAAAGAGACAGCTGACATGTCCCTTCGAAGTGAAAGGAGAAAGAGAATTTGTGACAGCATAAAACTGGGGATGATAAACTCGGATTAAATAACAGTAAGTACAGAAAGACATTTGCTGATCACCTTTCACCTTTGTTTCTTCTTGTTGATATTGGATGCTCACAGCAATAGAGAAGTAATCAGCATCCTCCCTTACACCCAAAGGTGATTCAATGATTATTGAAATCTATAGGAAAGCTCTGTACTTGTCAAGAATCCCAGAGTCTTCCCTGACCACAGCATAGATTGCCTACATGTTATCGATACACAGAAAAATAATGGATCAATTATTGGACTATTTTACTGCACAGAGACCTAGGAGAAAGGAGAATCAGAGAGGTTTTGACTAAACAGCTATGCAGAAAGACCACGCAGCAGCTGAACAACCAGTCCTGGTACACAAGTTAGGTTAGAGAGTCTCCTCTGCACCACAAAAGAAATGAAGACCCTAAAACATCCCCTTCACCACCTGCAGTGGAAGCACACCACAGCAGGCCAGACCAGGGGGAACTGTTGTTATCTTATTATTCAGGGGTAAATGGTTTGCTCTGGTTTTAACCACACTGTAAACCCAATACAAGTGCAAACAAAGCTGCTCTTAAGAATGAACAAGGTCAATAAATAGATTAAAAGCCCATTAAAAATTGCATCAAAGGGAAAGAAATGATGCAGTAATAGTCCACTATGGCACAAATTCAAATAATCTGATCAAAATGCAAAGGAGTTAAAAATTTGTCAATTGCTCAAACTAAGACCCAAACCAGGTAGGGTAATCGCATCACTGAAGAAGCAAAATTTGATTTTTTTTTTAATTATGCTGTTGTCTAGTAATGAATAAATTAGATTTGATTCATTTTATTCTCTCCTCCTATGCAGCACAACTATAACAGTACTGGAATGAGATGAAAAAAAAATTACCATTTCATCAAAGGTTTTTAATATCCATCTATGATTTAATTTGATCACCAAATTTGATCTATAATGATATCAGTAGATAGAAAAATCCATAGTAGAGTTCATTATTGTTGAACTTTATCATCTTTTTAGAAAGTACAATAGTAAAATTATCTATTAATTAGATTAATTTCAAGGAAGTGTAAATCATCCTGACCTATGTTACTTGCTTGCAAAGCTATTGTGAAAATAATTAATAGGGAATAGCCCAGGAATATTATTCTGAGCAGATGCAAACCTTGAACTTCAAGTCACTAGATTTAAATTCTAACTAAGAATACATCATCTTATTGAAACTGCAACATCCTAGAGCACTGCAAGAAGGAGGAGGGGAAAAAAAATCCAAGTAGATCGTTATTGTTATATATAGACCATATTATTGCTGAATATGACCATGAATTAAAAGTGGATATAAGTAAGAGTCCCTGAATTTTAGAACTTCAAGGTGAGGAGGACCGTGTCACTCCAATAACAGAACTGCAGGTCTGACAAGTCTTTTCATTTGTCACCCGTTCTGCTGGCAAACTGTCCAGCCTTGGGCAAGTATTTAACCCTAAGCAGCAGTCAGTAGTAAATACATACAGTAAGGAAGAAAAATAAAACACTTAGGCATAGGTTTGCATTTTTTCCTCAACTTTCCATCACATGAAATCAATTTGTATGGATTCTGGATTACATCAGTCCCAAATCTCTATCCAATTCCTAGGTCCCAGACTTAAAATTTAATTGCAAGGTCTTTATGGCAGCAACAGCATCCACTAAACAATGAATGGAAAGTAATCAAGACACAAATCTTGTATTCACGTGTAAATTTTCAAAGGACGTGACTGCGTTCTCCAGTGTCACCTTGCCCTACCTGTCTAATAAATTGTTAAAATGTTTTCAGTTACAATCGATGGAGCTCTTATCTGTAAAATCTCTTTATAATATACTGAGAGGGTGCCAAGAAGTTTCATTTCAAGAGCTGAAGAGAGGACAGAACTGTTTTTATGCCCACACAGACTCCCAGGAACACCCTGTAAACACGGATGGAAAGCACTGTTCTGCTCTATGATGGCGTTCCCCTATGTGATGACTCCTGTACTGTGTTTTATAACATCTAGGCTTTTAACACAGACACTGTGTGGAACAAAAGCAGATCACTGAACTGAAAAATCTAGAATCATATATCCCTAGGCTCCAGTAAAGATCAAAATGAAAGGATGTACGTTTATAATATTGTGACTAAACAAAGAAAGGGTGTACAGAAGACAGAGAAGGAATCTTCGTCCCATCCCTTGAATCCCCACTTGGTTTTAACTCCTACACAGCGTAACGTACTGAGTAAAGGAACATGATAAACAACATTTCTTTACCTATGATTTTACAACTGCTTACAGCACCAAGCAAGAAGACTTTGTTGGGGAAATACAGCATGTTTGTGTCAGACTGTTTATCAGCTGCTGAATGTGCTGAATTCAAATGAAATGCGTGCACCAAAGGGTCAGTGGAAGAAGGACCTCATTGTATGGCCTCTAATCCCTTGTCAGAAATATTTGGTGTGATATTCAGGAAGGCCTGGAGTTCTTTTCTAACGAAGCTTCCAGAATAAACTCCACAAAAAGCACCACCTGTACTTCTGCTATCTGACTGGGAAATCTAGTGAAGTGAAATTGATTTTCTTTTTTTATTAGTGAGGCTATTAAGCATGAGGCACCAAGAGACAAATGGAGAGCAAGCCACATAAAGAGAAGCATCTGAAAATGCCTTTTATTTGTTGCACGGTTCCTTTTTGAGAAGAAACACCTCTACAACTGGAAGATCAGTCTCTGTCCAGGCCCCACTGGCAACACATGCAGTGAGTCTAGGAGCCTGCATGCAGCCAGAAAACTGGAGGTGCAGTAAGTGGCCACTACAGAAATCTGATCCTAAATTTGTCAAAAGAACAAGAACATTTCTCCTGACATCCAAGATACATCCTAGCTCACTAAAGACTGCTCCAGTAAAACCCACCTATAGCTGATAGCCCACTTTGACTGTTCAGTACAAAGAATTTTGAAACTGGGGCTTGCAGACAAGGTTAAGAAACTCATTATCCACACCTCCCCCTTTCCATCCTTTTCTTTTAAGCTCACATCCTCGTTTCTTTTTCTTTGATTTTCTCCTGCTTTGATCATCCAGAGCTGACCATACAGATTTGTTCCCTAAGTCATCTTTCAACAGAAGCAGAAGTGGCAGGAAATCAGACCTAAAAGGTGCTGGATAGTAGCACGTTGCTGCCATAAAACAACAGGTCCTTGTTCTGATCTTGTTTCTTCCTGATGCACTGGTTTCCTGGCTGTTCTTTTAGACAATGTGATAAAAATATTGTAAGCATACTGTTTCATTTTCTGGTAGCAGAACAGTTTGGCATAGAGTGACAAAGAGAACAAAGGAAAATACCCCCAACACAACATAGTTTAAGATGCATTTCTGGTCCTAGGAGAGTAGAATGAATTCCTACAAGCAGAATTAATAGGCTATCTTATTCTTTAACATCTGAAGGAAGCAGAACTAAAAGAAAAATGAAACTTAAAGTGTCTTTTCTTTCAAACAAAAGGAGGATATTTAAACAGGAGAATCTCCTGGGAAATACTTCATATCACTACAAACAGTGCTCTTGTTCAGAATATAATGGCAATGATAACATTCCTAATGGAAATAAGACGTCCTCTCAATTTTTGTGTGGATTGTAAAATAGAAAAACAAGTACCAGAGTTAAGACATCTGTGTATGCTCGTGCACGTGCGTGCACACATGCACTGCTCACCCTTTGCAATTACTTAATTGTAATGTCAGAACAAAGACAGCCAGAGTACAGATGGATGATTTCTCATCTGCATCTAACTGTGGACTTTGTTTGTCATTGGGCTAGGCGAGAGTGGGAAGCAATATTCTACTCATTAGTCCCTGGAGGTTTCTGCAGTTTATGATCAAACAGAGATGAGTTTTCCATCTTCCCACTGCTTGTATATCATTTAGCGTTACAAGATGTTCCATGAATAATAGAAATAATGAAACTACGTCCTCTAAGATGCTCTCCCCAGGCCAGAGACCACATAGAGTGTAGTTATTAATGAACTACATACGCATTGATTAGCTGGTAGCTACCACCAAGCAGAATCACAGACTGGTAGGGGTTGGGAAGAAACCTCTGGATATCATCCAGTCCAATTACAGCTCAGCTTTACCTGCCTTTCCTTCACCCAGGACCTTACTTTGGATTCTCCTCTTCTAAATGGTCACTAAAATTCACAAAACTTTTAGGAATGTAAGCAGCTCAGAGATGATCAGGAAATGCAGAAGCTATTTGGAGAAGAGGACTGGACAGCCAAACAAACAAGCAGATAAGCACCATTGCTGTATAAGTGTTATCTCTGGGAAAACTTAAACAGTGACTGTTCCTCTAGATGTTTCATAGAATCATAAAATCATGGAACAGTTTGGATTGGAACAGTCCTTAAAGACCATCCAGTTCCACTTCCCCCCCACGGGCAAGGACATCTTCCACTGGATCAGGCTGGTCACCACCTCATCCAACCTCACCTTGAACACCTCCAGGGATGAGGCAGCCACAGCTTCTCTGTGCAACCTGTGCCAGGGCCTCGCCACCCTCACAGTAAAAGATTTCTTCCTAATATATAATCTGAATATCCCCTCTCCCAGCTTTAAACCCTCACCCCTGGTCCTGTCACTATCCTGGATAAACAGCCCTTCCAGCTTTCCTGAGGGCCCCTTTAAATACTGGAAGGCTGCTCTAAGCTCCTCCTGGAGTCTTCTATTCTTTAGGCTGAATAATCCCAGCTCTCTGAGCCTGTCCTCATATGGGAGGTGTTCCAGCCCTCAGATCATGTTCATGGCCCTCGTCTGGATTTGGTTTAACAGATCCATGACCTTCCTGTGCTGAGGACTCCAGGTGAGGTCTCACAACAGCAGAGTAGAGGGGCAAAGTCACCTCCCTAGCCCTGCTGGCCACACTTCTTTTGAAGTAGTCCATGATACAGTTGACTTTCTGGGCTGCGAGCACACATTGCCAGGTCACGTTGAGTTTCTCATTCATCAACACCCCCAAGCCCTTCTCTTCAGGGCTGCTCTCAATCCATTCTCTGCCCAGCCTGCCTTTGTGCTTGGAAATGCCCCAGCCCAGGTCCTTACTCCTTGCACACCATATTTTTAAAAAAAGGCAGACAGAACAACTTTTAAAGCATGGATTTTTCTCATCTCTCCACAAACTTGAGAACAAGAAAGGACGTCAATGCTCTACCTGTTCTTCACAAGCATTTATGAGCATTCCTTGGCAGTCTTCATTTCTTAGGAATAGTGAGACAGGATCCAACTTACTGAGTGTTGAATATTTTTTATGTAGTACTTAAGTACACTATAACAGGAAAGGCCCTTAGAGACTTATTTAGTAAAGTAGGCTGGAATGCTCTAATTCTGGATCCATTCTGGTTTTAATAAATTCTATAATAAATCTAGGGTTGTAACTATATTCGGCAGCACAGCCAGAAACACACTTTCAAGCAACTAAGATGGAATTTAATCCTTCCAAGCAAAAAAAAAAAAAGGATTTTTCTTGAATTGTTGCCAAAAAGAGTGCATGTTACACAATTTAATTCCATTTGTTGGAAGTATATAAGCATTAACTAGTTCACTGTTACATGAAAAGTAAGATCTACAGGAAGTAAACACCTTTCATATAAGAACTCACTCATGTTAACACTGGATTTTTTTGGTGTTTTGGGGTTTTTTGGTAGGTTTTTGGTCTAGGTTATTTTCTTCTTAATAACTTAAACATGATTTATCTGTGTGCTGTCCCTGGTAACTTCTGTATGCATTTGCACATTTTGACACAATCAGGAAAAGTGCTTTGCTGGTTTCCTATCTCAAAGATAGCTGAATTCCCAAGAGAAAAACCAGGAGCTGATCAGATTGGCACCAACACTTGAGGTCAGAATGGCACAGCTCAGCTATTCAACATTTTGCTTGGCATTTTGCTGGCTGACCGGTACGTGCTCATAGCCCCAGACTCGACAGATCGTTTGCCACTTTGCGTGCCGAGAGTACAGCAAGAGAGAGCAGGTGAGCAGGAGCATACAAGCAGGATAAAGGGCACATTAGATCACCACTCATAGAATTTCTTTACAAGATTGGTGATATTTGAGTAAGGAAGTTTTTCTCTAAAACTCTCATTATCTCAACAGACACGACCAGTGGAAATTAGAACCCTACATGCCATTATACACATACACCTCAAATCCACTTTAGAAGAAGCTTTAATGCAAAGATAAAAAAATGGAAATATTTGTTAAATCATGCAAGACACAGTTCCACAATCATACTGCACTGACAGAGCCTGATTTTCTCTTCATACACACCAGCTAAAGTGACATATTTCAATTCATGTCAATCGAACTATTCCTGAGTTTCATTAGAGTGAAAAGAATTGAGTTCACAATTAAGCAACAATTAAGTTTCTAAAATCCCATGAACTAAATGAGAAGCTGAAAGATGCATATACTAGAGTCTAGTAAGTCACTGACCTTCATTGGACTGTGTTGCAAACTGATAAATTGACAAAAATACATTGTTAGACCATCAAGCTATTCTGGCATCTCAGTAGAGATGAAGGACAAAGCACGTTGCATGAGATTTGGGAGCATGGGAGGCCTCTACAAAATGCCAGGGATGGGGTAGAGATGAACAACAGAAAAAAAAAAGAAGTAGTCCTGAGATCTAGGGATGTACAAGGTATGTGGATAGAACTACACAGCTTCTATTCCCAGGGATGCGCTTAAATACATCCTCAAGGCAGCAATGTGATTACAAGGAACTGGTGCATTGAAATGTTCTGAGGATGGAAGCTGATCCAGTTCAAACAAGTAAGAAATGACGATGCTACAATGTTGAATATTTAATTAACGAAAGAAAAACAGAGAAGATTCACTGGAGACAACTGTTCTGCATTCCCAGGCTCTAGCTAGCTGGTTTGAGAAACATTTCCATTGTTAAACTCAATTTAAAGAAGGAAAAGAGAGAGACTTGCAGGAGCCTGATACTGTTCAATTAACATTTTTGCTTAAGATTTTAACAATAGCATCTTGAAAAATCCCATTTAATGTGTAGGAAAACGTTTGCTCCCAACTGGTTTTAGCATGTTTGGGAAATGCTGTATCATTATACCACAGCCCAGAAGATTGAGAAAGCTGTCTTAAAGGATTATAACCTACAGACTTACATTTCTGATTTGTACAACTGCTGGAGGGCATCGTTGAGTGAAAGCATTTTGTGAGGGTATTGTACAGAATGTGCATCTCAAGCGTTGTACAGATATGGATTCAGCACACCTGCCTTCCTGGACAGCAGTAAATCAAGGACCCAGGCATCTTAGGAAGGAAAAAGGGGAGAGAAAGACATTATATAATTTTGCTCTACTTTTTTTCCTGTGAACATACTCTTCTGATAGTGCAGCGGTCTGTTTGATAAAGCAATTTGATTGATAACGACTGCACCATTCCTCTGAAGAGTCCACATGAGTATCACAGATGGTGAGATAACTTGCTGTAATTTTCTCACCGAAGAACACTGAATCAGGCTTTCAGCCTACATAGCAGTCAATAATTCTCAATAAAATTCACTGAAGGAGGCTTGTGGGGGATTTTTTGGGAGGCAGGATAAGAATTTTCTACCTACAGTTCTCAGATTTTGATTATGGCAGCATCCATGGCTCTGCTGCAATCCTGGAATGTGCTCTACACTCATCATGTTGAACACTTCTGCCCTGATGATTCTGAGTGCACATGTAGGTTAATCTCAGATTTCGACAGTGATAAGTGAAAATATGGGAAAGCAAAGGGGGAAAAGAGAGGCACAGATGATACTGAACTACAAATGGCTTAAATGAGATGCCTGGAAGACTACAGAACTGAGGATCTAGTCTAGTAATAGCTTTGTAATATCTTTACATTATAATGTATTAGATGGGTAATGCAGTGCCATTGTGTCCTGCAAGTCAGAGTCTAACTAGCATAACTGGACTCAATTACATTTAGAGTAGATTCATGGAGTGGGGCTTCTAAATCTACAAATAAACCATATTTCACTATACCAAAGGATTAGATAAAATGAAAAAAATCAAGTCTAGAATTTCTATGATCCAAATTAGTCAACCACAGCTATCCCTTTGTGTTTGAAAGAGTTGTTACCCAATACACTGACCACAGAATGGACAAGCACAGAGAAAACTGTCAATTTGGAGGTGCACTGGGTACTGTAAGGATGTACAGGAGTGTCCCATAACATCTAACTAAGAGCAATCATGGGCCTTCAAAATACACACCCCTCTGGACCTCAGCCATCGTGCTGCAAACCTAAAATAAGCCTTCTGCTTTAAGAAGATTGAGTTCCTATTTCCGTAATAAGCAGCCCTTCATGCTTCATCAATAATATCCAACATAAGACAAGGTTATATCAAGCCAACTTTTTAGTTCCAGTGAGTCTTCACATTTTCTAAATCACCAACAGGCAAAATCTCTATCTAGGCACTGACTCAAGGAACAGCACACCTGGATTCCAACATCTCACTGGACTTGGGTGCTACTGTGGTGAGGGAACACCATACCCACAAGTATAGCTATTCTAGGTTTGTTACTTGGGAGGTAAATAAGAAAGTCCTTATATCTCAAATGCTGTAGGAACCTTGCTCTCATTAATTCTATAACCTCCCTGGACAGAACAAAACTTGGGAGCACTGGAGTTTGCCTGCCATTGTTTGTCTTGCAGATGTTACCACTCTGCTCCCTCTTCACGCAGAGCCCTGTAAGCACTTCCACTGGCAGCGTTCTTGAAATATGCACAAAAGTGAGAAGCCTCCTTCCTCTGCCATTGCGTCAGCAGCCTGTCTGAAGAGCTTGCTTTAATTCCAGCTCTCACACCTTACGTTTACTGGCATTTGGTTTCATTCTCGGTGCTTTGCCTCTAGAGAGTTCCTCCCCTTGGGAAGAAACGCCGCAGCTTCATTGATCGGCTCATGCTCTGTATATAGCCATTTCACAGGAGTAGATTATATTGCTTGAACTCCATGGCACAATTTCCATTGTTTTGCAACAGCTTTAAGGCTCTCAGAATGGTCTCATCAACAACACGATTATCCGTTTAAAGGGCTGTGCTGCTCTTTGAGTGCTGCCATTCAGTAAGCCCACCTGCACTGAACGGAATAGCATCCTTGTGGCAAGTCTAGATCACATTTTGGGTTTTAGAAAAACAACCAACCTTCCAGTTCAAACACAGAGCTCCAACTAAACCACCAAGGCATCTTTTTAGATCCTGCTGCTTTGGATTGTAACTGATAAGATGCCAGCTATGCATTTTTCCCAGTAATACAGCCTAGGAATCTTGTTTCTGCTTTGGCAAGTTCAAAATAGTTTCTGCCATGCCTAACTCCTGCACTGGATCCTATTCAAACCAAGCTTTCTTGACTATTTCGTACGCAAATCACACTTTGATTTTATGAATCAAATTTTTTTTAAAAATGTGGGGTTTGGATAAGGATTTGTCAAACCATAATTTTAAAATCCTTAAAGATTCTGTTCTCAGGAGTGGAAATATCCAGACTTTCAAAGAAGCCTGGTTATTTCCTTCCTGTTTTCCTGCAATTTTCATAATGTTGTTTCTGAATTGTCTTTTTTCACTTGTGTGAAGTGAACCTACTCTTGTTACTTTAGCACTCTTGTACAAAACACATTTTTAAACTCCAACAGTATCCAGCCTCCTTAGCTCCTACCACTGAAAAAGTATACTGTATTTTTTATTTTATTTTTATCGTCAAATAGTATTTTGCTGTAAACTGCCTAGAATTTGTCCCTCAGCTTTTCTGCCATTATCACTCTTCAGATAGGACCAAAATCCTTCTTTGACCAAACAAAAGCCATTAGCCTTTTCCTAGCCATAGCACTTGCAAAACTGAATCTTCCATTGCAGTTACAGACAGGTATAGCCCATAGGTAGATTTTTGGAAAGGTCAGATCTTCACATTTAGCCTTTTCTGCCTGTTGTATTTTGTTTTATGGTACACTGTGTTATAAAGGTTACACTCCCATGCCGGGAAAAAAATATATTAAAGTAAGCATCCAAAATAAACAAACAGCAATAATAATTGTTCGCAAAGGAATGTGCGGAGGTAAACAACTTTGTATTTCAACAGAAGTTACATTTACTGACTTGACATTATCTAAATGAGCAACACGCAGTGGGCCACTCCTAACATTTTTGTTGCTTCAGTTACAGTAAATTTCAATGACAGAAAAATTTAGATTAATACTGCTAGAAAAATCGGCCAGCTGTGCTTTGAACCCTTTCAGCAAATGGGAAGTTCTGAGCATTTTTAGAAAGGCGTGAACAAAGAGTTTAACTTTGACCTCTTGACATCAAGAGGTATGGGATAAAATACACAAGTAACATTAACTGTTGAACGGATCATCAACAGCAATCATCCATAACAGCATTCACCGTATTAGATGTAGCTGTAGGTGAACAGCAAACATATGGCCTGACTGCAACAGCAACACAAGTGATCTGCAGCCCCCTCCCTCTGCCTGGCCATAGGAGTGTTACCCAACCACAGAAACGTGCCTGAAGGACTGGGGGGATTCATCTGCCTCAGGCCCCTGGCGTGGTGGAATGGTCTTCTTAGGGAGTATCGAGTAAAGGCAGACAAAGAACAGACTTTGATAGTAACAGGCACATTAAATGAAGAGATTGCAGATTCTAGAAAACACTTTGTCCACTCTATGGATCAGGCACACTCTTGCTCAATACTGTGCACGTACAGCTCCAGTGAGTCCTACAAGGACCTTGGAGACCCTTCAGAGAGAGCAACATTACAGCACTATTGACTGGCACTCCGTTTCCTGGTTGCAGCGTGTTAAGTTTTGTTGCATCAGTCTGGGAAGACAACAGACATCATTAAGCAACTTCAGTCTGGTTAATGAAATTTTCTTTCATTACAGTTGAGTGCTTTAGTTTCTAAAACAAAATATTTCTCATAAGAGTTAGCACCATGCGTGCAAGGAGGTAGTTAACTGACCACCTTTTTAGGCATTGCCCATCCCAAAAAAACAGTTTAGGTACACCTGTAGCATCCCTGTTTGAGCCCTACACAGGACCACAAGACTTCTCCAGAGGCTTGTCCACAGGTGAAAGAAAAAAGAGACCTTACACATGCCCTGAGAAGGGCACTGACTAGACTCTCATGCTAGGGAAGGGGTGTCTGATTCCTACATTCCTATGAATGTCTGTCCCTTGATGCTACCTATGCAATGATCCAGTTTGTTACAGTGTTTTGTAAATCCTAGCCAACAGCTTTATGTCTGCAGGTACAGAGTAAAGGTACATTTCTTAAGAATCCCTATCAAAAAGCCAGAAACTGTGCTACTAAAATTTCTGCATATGAGTGAGTACACATCACCCAACACGCAAGCTCAATTTTTTTCCCGCTTACTCATTAAGAGCACAAAATAATTCTATGTCATATTTCTACTTAGAAGCTCCAGACTTTGAGCCCATTTCTTGGTGCTAACAATACCGGCTGACAGGTAAATGAAGGTTATAATGGCTCCCTTCATAATGAAAATCTCAAAGGATACAGAGCTAAAGGTTTCACAGCTCACCAACTCTGCCACTGCTTGATGTTTCGGTATTTGAATTCCTCTCTTTGTATCTTCCTTTCCACATTTTTATAGGACTTTTTAGCTGGACTACCTATTAAAGCAGCTGTGGGTTTTGCTGGATAAAAATCTAATAAGAGAGCTCTATCTTTAAAACAAATAAAAAACAGATGCAACAAATGTGTAGTTCTACTCTTGCCCTATTGATTTCAAATCTCACAGGAGTTTCATTATTGTATTGTCATTTACATGCTAACCGAGAGCAGAAATTGTTCAGCGAAAGGCACTGAGGATCACCTTGGGACCTGACCCTGGTAGGTCCCATCCTCCTGCATTTTCATTTGCCTTCAAGTTGAGTATTCATTTTCAAACCACACCAAAGCACAGATACGGCTTACGACATAATTCTCAAGGGGAGGCCCCTGGTTCTAGGAACAACAGTGGACAGAATATGAACAGAGCAATGTGAAAAGAAACCTCAGCAAGGCTCTGCCCGATTAAAGTCTCTCCTGCATTCAACATTTGATTTTTCTACATTATTTATTGCCACCATCTAAAGTTTAACCCTTAAGGCATTATTCTACACGTGGTTGCCTTATAAGCACATGAAACCGTAGGCAGCATAATTCCAATAGTTATATAAATTAACAACCTCATCTCCAAAATATGATGTGCATTTCATCTGAGGAATTGTCCGAGATCCAGAACTTTAGTAGGGAGATCAAGTTTCTTACAATCAAGCTCATTTTCAAGAATTCTGTTAAATGATCTTTCACTTGAAGACTTTGTGGTACACAAGCGCCATTTTGTAAACTGCAAGTAGGACCAGGAAAATACATCCAAACACAAATATTTATCAAATAGAATCATATTTTCAGCCTACACGTCTGAATTTTTCTCTCCAGGTGGCCAGAAAAATATTTTGAACGCTTACCCCTCCCTGACAAAAAACTCTCCCAGCAGCCTAACCTACAATTGTGGTTAATTGTGAGGTACCTTGAGGTAATTCAGTACTTTGAGCGCAAACATGATAACTTAGGACATGACAAAAGTCACAAGAGAAATGTCTCTGCAAGCACCACTTCTATTATTCATTCCCTACTGTCACCCTGAGTGTTCTCAGAAGAGTTCTCCAAATGTCACCTTCCCACTAACTTCCACATAGCTACATACATGTGGTTAGAAATGCTGTTTCAAGTATATCCCAGTTTAACCGTGCAGTTTCCACATACACAGAAAATGCATTAGTGTCTCCTAAAGAAAAAAAATAGGGAAAAGAAGAAACAAAAAACCCCACATTGTGTCCACAGAGCCAGTACATCTTTCTACATTATCTTCAAAGCAAAAGTAGACAGAACAAATGAAGTTATTTTTAACTAGAACTCCAAAGAGCTTCCTTCAAGGGTCACTGCACACACAGGAAAGAACAGGCTGACTTGTCTCTGCAGCAGTCCTCACCTTGTATTCAGTCCCCGACTGCCTGTTCAGTTTGCCTGTAGTAGTAATTCAGTTATTTCCGTTATTCCCCTCCAAATTCATACCTAAGAAATAGCATCACTTTGTGCAAATATATATATTCTTGTACATGAAGAAATATGTATATTTTTTGTTAATATTAGTTTTGATTTCTACTTGAGACATTTTAGCCATCTAGCTAAGAAAAAGAAACAAGCTAAAATAAGCAGTTGTCAAGTGGAATGCCACACATCAAGCAAGGGGCTGTTTGGCCAAACTACTGGTAAGTGCCACTGGTAAATCAGCAAGGACAAGAATTCACTGTTCACCCAAAACAGGAAGAAAAACTCTGCATTTTGAACAAGGAAAAGAAAGCAACTACAATGTATCACAGAATCATGGAATGGTTTAGGTTGGAAGGGACCTTAAAGCCCATCCAGTTCCAACCTTCTGCCACGGGCAGGGACACACCTCGCACCAGACCAGGCTGCTCAAGGCCCCATCCAACCTGCCCTTGAACATTTCCAGGGATGAGGCATCCAGAGCCTCCCTGGGCAACCTGTGCCAGTGCCTCACCACCCTCAGCATGAAGAATTTCTTCCTAATGACTAACCTACATCTTCTCCCTTCCTTAAAGCCATTCCCCCTCATCCTATCACTCCATGCCCTTGTAAAACGTCCTTCCCCAACTTCCTTATACCCCCTTTCAGTATTGGGAGGCTGCTCTTAAAGTCCCCCCTGAGCCTTCTCTTCACTAGGCTGAACAAGCCCAATTCTCTCAGCCTGTCCTCATAGTAGAAGTGCTCCAGCACCACGTTAGAAGTGTCTTCTGTAAATGAACTCAGATATTTAAGTGGAAGGAGAGAAAGCATTCAAAGCTGATAACATCTCAGCTGAACTCATTTTAGGATCTGATCCAAAACTCAGTAAGTAAAAAAACCTGATGGGTTTCCACAGAGCATTAAGCTGTTCCCACATGCAATCACCAGTAACACTGCTGCTCAGGAGTGGTTGTGAAGCCAACAGTTTGTATCCAAAAAACTGCACTGCTAATACATGCATTTAATTTTTTTAATTGCATAATATCCTTTGTACATAAGGAGTTTTGAGAATCCCAACAGTACAAGTATTTTAATTGAACTTCTGGGTTTCTTGAACTAACCTACTATAACTGTGGTCTTCCTCTCATATCCTGGAACCCTGAAGTCAGTAAGTATATTCTGCCAGAGTAAAATGGTCCACTTCCTCCACTCATTTCTTTTCATCTTTGTCTTCAGAGAAAAGCTCAGATTCTCTCAGTGGCTTCCACTGTTAAGATCTCTACTACGTTTAAAAGTATTTATGCTGCCTAGCAAGGCAAAAAATGCTTTCCACGATCACAGCCTTTATGGACATTTTTAATTCTGTTCCATTCCAGTCTTTGTGATATATATATATTACAACCTGTATTTTGAAATGAGGAAAAATAATGCAAATAGGTTAAGTAACACAGATCAGGGTGGACATCTGAGCACACCAGATACAGCACACAAACCACAAGATCCATTACAGTTTATTTGTTTAACTGCTTTCAGCAGGGCCTTAGCTATAAAACTGCCTTTTAGTAAAAGCAATGTAAATGCCATTGATTTCTCTTGCATACATCCTTATTTCAAAACAAAAAATAAAAATACCTGTTTCCTTAGAGCATAAAATAAGCTTTCTGCTTAGTTTTCTTTTCATTAGAAATCAGGAGTGATATCAACTTTCCTTCAAATTACCTTTGGAGCCCACATCTAGTTAGTTTAATTCTTCAAAGATTGCCTTACTCTGTCTGCTTGGCTCTTTTTTTCCCCTCTGTCATACCTTGGCTTGTTTTATATCTGACAGTTCCTTTATTACCAGATTTCATTTTGAATCCGATTTCCCCCCTGTCTCATTACTTCTGTCTTGCTCTCTGTTTGTTCTCTTTTTCTTTTTCCTGCCTGACAATTCTCTTATTAGTGGATTTGGGTTTGCTTTTGTTTCATGCTTTCTGGTTTTATTCTCCTGTGTCTTATTTTCACTTCTTTACTTATTTTTCTCCTGTCAAGGCCTCCTTTTCTTTCTGCCGGTTCTCTCAAAAGATACATACTTACTTTTTGTTTAAGGTTACTGAACTTCAGCACTTTGTGGAGGTGGTTTATCATTAGATATTGCCATGCTGAAGGAACCAGCTCTTTAGTCTAAAAGCACAATCACTAATTGAAATATTAACCTATTTATTTAGCTATTAGCTCTCCTTCTCAGCTACTGCAACACGCCCTAGGTCTAAACGTACTGGGTTAGGAGCAAGGACACTGCTTTTCAAATTCATTACTTTCTCCCAGCATTCTCCATAAGCCATCAGGTTCCCTCCAGTAAGTACAGAGAAAAGGTGATGCACGAGCCGTGCCTTCACCCTGCTCCTTGCAGGTTCTCTTAACTACAGTAGAAAAATGCTCTCTGAAGCACATTAACAGGTACAACCAACGCTCCCTGTAGTTCCTTGTGTCTCAGCCCCTACCAAGGGAAGCATTTGCGTGTGCACATCGTGCAGTCTTGTTGCAAGACATTTCAGAGGCGAAATGAGAGCTTTTGTGTTCTTCACTGGAGAAAAAGTACAAAACCTGCTATTAGTGATCTCCATCCAGCTGGTCTCCTAATCCTTTGGAGAACTCATTGTAACACAAGGATTGCAAGTGGGCTAAGGGCTAGCAAGTGCCCACTGGAGCAGAGTGACCATTTCTAAGCAGTCAGGGCTCTGAGTGAATGCAGAAAGACATCACTTATTTGCTACCTGCATCACTAATTTGACTCAGGTGCCAGAACTTGGGGTAAGACCAAGAAAGCACTACTGGGACAGGGGACTAATCTGAAAGGAGATGCTTGGCCTTATACTGGTATTTGGGTATCCACTTATCAATGGGATATTTATTTTTATGGAAGTAGAGAACACAGTTGTGTCAATCTGCTACTATTGACCACAAGGAGGAGGAGAATACTGTCTCGCTGCACCTTCACATTGTTGTGCTGGTGGTTTTCAAATTAAAAAGGAAGCATTGCAGTCATAAATTTTCTCCTCCATGCTTATGGATGGAGAATTTCTTTCACAGGCAACAAGGAAAAGAGCTTTACTAAATTTCTGGGTAAGAGCTCAAACTGATATATTATTTGTCACGAGACACATTAAATAAATTTGGCCTTTTTTTGCTCTCATGAGCTCTCTGAAAGACAAGCTGCAAGCATTAGGGTTTCTTTCAGTGTCACAGCACTCATGTTAGAGAAAGCACAGTTGAGGCATCTTATATTTGGAAAGAAAGTATGATGTCAGGGATGAGCATCACTCGCTGGGCTGTTTGTTCCTCAGTGGGGAACTGGTTCCCAAGCAGCACCTCCTGTATATGTTTACACTGGGGGTGAACAAAGTAGCAAATTGTCTTTGGTAAATTAAAATCTGGAGTATGAATAGAAGGATGAAGTGATGTGTCATATTCATAAGCCTACAAAGAGGATCTCTACATAGTGACTCAGCATTTCTGTAAAGGTCAGTACTGCCCAGGTGCAAGGAGCATACTTCCATTCAGTTATTTTCAGAATGCAGCCTCTCTATTGCTGCCAAAGAGATTTTCAGGTAATTTTTTTGTTGACAGGTCACAGGTCTTTCTCACAGTTTCTGCTCCTCTGGACTTAAAAATCAAAAGCAGCACTCTATATAAAACAGCAGTGCAGACTATCAAAACAACGATTTCTGCTTAAGCTTCTGAAAACTAAAGAAAAAGCACATTGTGTGTCACGCGCTGTTGGCCAGGCGTACTAGAACCCTGTTCCATTTGCTAAGGAAAGCTAAGAAATCAAAAGGATATAATGTATTCAATGATACAGGAGAACATAACATAGAATGTAAAGGCATGCAGCCATGCAGCACTACTTGCTGTTTTCAAATCCTGTGGACACACTGTAAACGGCAGCTGTGTGAACCAAATACCAATACTTCCTTGCTATGCACAAATTCTGTATTCTTGGACCAGGATCACATTCATCAAACTGAATCCCCGATGAGAAAAAGAAAGAAAATAAAGAAAATGCTCAGGAACATTCTGTTGATGTGGCATAATTTTTGGTGGTTCTTTTTTTCTTTAAGCAGACTCTTCTGCACCAATTTCTCAAGCCATTTCTAACTGGTATTACTCACATAACCACAGTAAGTCCCACAGCAAGGGTGGTTCATCTGATCTGCTGATGAGGAAGGCCACCACCCTTCCTGCAATCCTTGTTCTTCTCCACATCACCTAGTTTCCTGTCTTGTGATTTAGAGAACCAGGATGAGATTGCACATCCTTGATACCAAGTCCTACTAATTTTTCCGTAGCTGCTCACCACTATGTCTAAAAGCTCCTATTAATGGCCTTTGAGTGCTGCTGAACCTGACACAGCATGAAACTGCAGCAAGCAGAATGGGATTAGACACTTCAAAGCCATTTAGGTGCCTTAAAGATGCACTATCATAATCTGCCTTTGGGAATGATCTGCCTTAGAGCAAAACCTAGCATGTTAGCAATGTACTCCAGTTCCCACAGGCTCTTCTGCAGCCTAGTTAGAGCTACCACAAGCACTGTTTCAGCCTTCTCCACTGTCTACGCTGGATTTAATGCGTGCACTCCTTCCTAGAACAGTCAGAATCAGGAATTTGCAGACACATGCCACTTTGAAACTAAAATTATATGGCAGAGCTCCCCTTTTACCCCAGCACCTCAAGAAATGAAGCAATCAAAAGACAACCAAAGTCAGACCTGCACCCCATAGAAATCAGAGACTGATCTGCATTCAAACGCAAGACAAACCTTGCAGGCCAGACCGCAACTCGACTGCACCTGGCAAGAAACACCAAAATTTACCTCTGCGCTGCAATTATTAGCAGAACCCAAACAATCCCAAATGGAAGATGCATGAGGGATCCTGGGTCCTCAGTTTCTCCACCTCTGTGGCTTGAATTTAGGCCAAAGCAGGGATTGTCTTGAAACTGAATGGTTATCTGGAGACATAAACTGCTCCTAAGTTTCTGCCTGGAGCCCATCTATACCACATTCCGCACCTGCCAGAACCATCACAGACCCTGCATGGTACTGCCAAAACTCTATCCACTTCACTGGAAGTTAATTTGGCCCAGAGTCTGAAATTACTCAATTCAAACAGCATCTTGTTATAAATTTGCTGGGAATTTGCAGTTGTTTATCAGCAGGAAGACAAAAATTTTAAATACAGTATATATTTGCCAAGACCAAGAACTGTTGGCTTTATAGTAACTCTATTGACTTGTAAATAAAGAGTAAAAAGGAGACTAAAAATCTATCATGTGGGATAATATCCATCTCATAAATACTCAAATTATATCTACGTAGCAAACAGAGTAAGCAAGGCTTCTAAACCACTTAACACTTCAACTGTTCAGAGAAGCCCTCGGATATTGTAGGCAGATAAAAGATAAGTTGTGAAACGAATACCCTTTCGTTTCCCTTCCACTTAATTCACTTTGCTTGAGATAGGAGTAAATTACTTCAAATGCATCCCTTATCGAAAAAACAGGGATATATTTCCATACCTTTAAAACATTTATATTTTCAGTTTACATTTCCTCCCTTCAGCCTTTGCCAAATATGCACATTGCACTGGTATTCTCCCTCCTGTATCCTGCCCTCAAGAAAAGCCTACGGTATACAGAAAGCAAGTGTCAAACAAGGACAAGGTTTGGGCCAAATCTACATATCTTGGCTTTTCACCATCCACTTGATCATGGTTTCCCCAGGGTTCACAAGTATTTAGATGCAAGTGTCCAGGTAATGTACATGAGCAGACTACTTCAGGCAAAAGGAAAGTAACCTATGGGTAAAACACAGTATGAAAATGTCTATGTATTTCAGACTATACTTCAGAAAAGCTCTCCCTCACAAAGCCTTGGGTTTGTCAGTAGAAAAGGTACTCAGTGAGTACACAAACTCAACTGTTTCAGAAGGCAAGACCAAGCCAATTTTTGTAGCCTTTTAACTCGCAATCAGGAACTCTCATGACTGAAATACTTTGTTTACTGACAGTGCATGTTTCTCTGCTACAGAAGCACTTCGCTTACACACGAGGTGAGCACAGGAGGCTGACTCTGAAGATGTCACCGTTAAATGAACTGACTCAGGAAGCCATGGCCTTCATTCTTTTTGACTGTTGTTTTAAAAGTTGCTCCAAAACTTCACTGGTTTGAAAATACGTACTTAAAAAATGGAAAATGCAAAGGAAATACTAAAAGCTATACTATTCCTATAAGGAAAGAAAAACTGAAGGAAAAAAACACGCTCCAATTCTTTTTATTGCCTTCCTATTTTCAAACAAAACCTCCAGTCTTTTATGGAAGATAATTTTCTGATTGATTGGTTCTAATCAATTGTTTCAGACCCAATGACTGAACTTAATGCAAACCACAGGAAGATTGCCAGTGAAATCTATGCCTTACCCCCAGTGAGCCTGTTCTATGAGCTGTCATATTCCCTAAATCTTGTCTGAGCTCGAGCTCTGCCTCTGAACTATCTAGCAACTAGATGAAAAGTTTTGCTACAGTTTCCCTGCAATTCAACTGAGAGGAGAATTTAAGTGAAATAAAACTTCAAAATGCTCCTCTGTTTATACCCTTCCTTGTATCACTTAACATACCCAAGACCACTTCCAGCAAAAATTTCAATTGCTACGAAAACTTAATGGGCTGTAGCATTTCCAGAGAGCCACACGTGGACAGACAGTCTACAGGTTGATGTTATTTAGAATACTGTAGGACACCAGAAGAGCACTCCAGGGCAAAAAGCTCCCTGCTGCTAATGGTCTGTGCTGGAGCTGACAGCAGCAACAGACAGGGTGAGAACTCCTAGGGGCAAAGCCGTGATACGAATGAAACGCTGTCTTCAGAAGAAGGAGGCAGAGATTCCCTGGTAATGTCTATTGTGAATTTGCACACATATATGCTAATTAAAAAAAATGTTAAAAAACAGGCTGCAAGTTTGGCTAAGGAATAAAGAGAAGGAAATGCATGCAGAGGGGAGAAATAAGGGGTACTCAGAGAACCAGACAGCAATTACCTGGCCTGTTAGTGGATGTGTCATTATATTCACACTTGACCAGGTTACTTGAATATTAAGAAAACTCATGAATCCTACCTAGCCCTGCCCTTTCTATGTAACCACCAGTTACTAAACCAGACCTGTCACAACAACCTGGATTAGGAGAGAAGGCACTTCATACCTGCACGAAACAGTGGAACTGACTGGGTCTGCACAAACACAGGAGATTCACCTGGTGGGCCATTAGAAGCAGCATCCCATTATTTTTACAGCATGTTCTCTCTCATTTGTGGTTTTTACCTTGATGTTCTAAGAATTCACAGATCACTACATCGTGCCTGTCCATTCACCATGTTCAATAATTATATTTCTTTCAAGTTTTGTGAAAATCTGCTTCATGGGGTACAACTCCATTTCTGGTCCTTACCAACACACACAGACCAGTCAGCTATCCAGGGCTCCTGCAGCTCAGGATTTGTCATAGCATTGATTTGAGAAAGCCCTACTACTAAGGAAAAGAGCTAGACAACACAGGGGGGAAAAAAATCAGAAGTACTGCAAGGAGATAGTTTCATGTAGGTTTAGGGAAAGCAGCCAGAAAAGCCAGAGATACTGTGAGGTGGAAGGAGGAAGGGAAGCATCCAAGATCCCCACACCTCAAGGCAACTAGGTTGTATAATTCCAGTGCTGATGGAATGGCTTTCTACTCATTAAGAAACTCAGGTTAGATAGTCTGTTAGTGTCTGTTCTGATTGTTTCCAGGACAGAGGGTTAGATAATGATACGTCCATAAGACAAATGAGTGCTTCAGTGTCTGCATAAGGTCACAAGTAAAGAGCTCAGACTTCTGTTAGTGGGGCAATAGCTGTTCAACAGTGGCCACCACAAAGCAAGTTCCAGGGGCACCGTGTACGTACAGGAGCCAAGTTCAGGGCTTACCATGGCCCAGCACAAGACAGACGAGACTACTAGGGCTGTTACATAGATATGTCACCTATTATCAGGGAATAAAATGCTTCCGTGGAGAAAGTGTAAGATTTTTGTTTATATGCACCTAAAGACGTGAGCAAATTCACAGAACTCACTTCTGACAAACGTTTTAGACAGAATTTATTAACCAACTCAGGAGTCCTGTGGTTTATTTTGATTAGGATGAGAAATTTATTATAGATCCAGGTATCTCATGCAATTCTGTCTGCTAACAACAAACAAAATCCCAAACCTCCAAAACACACCAAACATCAACACATACAGACTTGCCTTGAACACAAGAGGAATTAAATAAGGTATTTTCTTTACTCACACGGTGCCAAACTTCTTCCAAGCTGACATTCAATGCAGAAGGATTTTTTGGCTTTTCCTCTGGACTAGACTGCCAAGGATTTTGTGACTCCATCCCATGCTTTAAATATAACCCTCTCTCACTGCTCTGGTACTCTTTCTACCTCCTCTTGCCCATATATCCAAGCCTTCATAAAATCATATGCAATGAAACCTTCTGCCCACATGCACCCTGTGCTTGCTGATGTTTGAAGTGGAAGTTGCTATCACTCTGCCATCTGTTCTGTAAAAGAGCAGCTCTGTTTCATACGGTTTTCCCAGATGAAGGGCAATTATTGTTTCCCCACTGGTAGCAATAGTTTCAGTCCAATTTAAAACAACATCCAATAGCAAAAAAACAGGGAAAAAACACTGCATTACAACCTAAAAAGAAAAAAAAATTAAATAAAGTTGCTTAGAGAGCAACCCAATAGATCTTGAAGAAGCTAAGAAGAGACAGTAACACTTGAATCTGCTCTGTTTGAAACCCTTTAAATGGAATATTTCTGATGCTAAAGAAAAACGATAGCATGGAAGCATTTATGGTAAAAGCCCAGCTCAAAACATCCTTGGCTCAAAGGCCATCCAGGGCCACCTGCCTTTGCCTTTTCTAAATGGGAATGTCCACATTCGTGCATTTCTTTTCAAAACATAACTGGAAGTGCAACCCAACTGTGGTAATCACAGAATCATTTGGGTTGGAAAAGATCTTTAAGATCATGGAGTCCAACCATAAACCTAACACTGCCAAGTCCACCACTAAACCATGTCCCTAAGCACCACATCTACTCATCTTTTAAAGCCCTCCAGAGATGCTGATTCCACCACTTCCCAGGGCAGCCAGTTCCAATCCTTTACAACCCTTTTGGAGAAATACTTCCTAATATCCAGTTCAAACCTCACCTGGCACAACTTGAGGTCATTTCCTCTCATTAATCAATCACTTGTTACTTGGGAAACAAGATCAACACCCACCTGCTACAATGTACTTACAGGTAATCTGGGAATAAAATTAAATTTAAGAAAGTGGTTTAATTTTGAGTGTCTGATCCTACAATTTTAGTCCCATATCGAACAATTAGTTCTGAAGGACCCATTTCTTTTTCCAACAAAACAATTTCTCTTCAGTGCAGTGTTGTGATGTTTTACACCCACGTGATTATTTTTCTCTTTTGCTCAGGCCAATATCTCTGTTAAGCCTCAGTAGCTTTCCTCTCTGATCCTTGAGTAGATATGGATTCCTTGCACTGTGTGTTTGTATTCTTCAGTCCCTAGCTTGGATTTTTATGGTTTTAAAATTTTCTTTGAAAAATTATGATTTGCTGTCCATTTTTAAGGTCAGGCTGATAAAACATGCACGCCCTACCTGTGCTTGATACAGCTTGTTAAATATTTTATTTTATTTGTGTTTTTATTAGCTGGATACAGCCCTCTGGGGCACTTTTATGAAGGATGCTTTTGAAATGTAAATGTGATTGATTTGATATTACAGCTTATATTATTCTACTTGCACAGTGCCTTTGGGAACAAGAGAGTGGAGCTTCTCTTTTTACTGATGAAAAGGTCCTATGGTAGGGATTTTCCTCTCTTCCACACACAAACACAAAGAGCCTACCAATTTCTACAAAAAGTTAGCAGTGTTCATATGCTCATGCCAACCAACTTTCAGTGCTTCTTCTATTTTCTGAACTGGTTTGGATAATGAAAACAACAAATCTGAAACTTCCATTTAAGAGGCAAGTTAAAATTTACATTTGATGCAGACACCACTCCACCTTTAACATACTGAATAGTACAACCCATACTATTCTTATCACACCTGCTAATGAAAAGTGCACAAAGCAGCAGAGCTAAATGGTCTCAAAAACACTGCTGAGTTTGCCATTGCAAGAGGAAAGTTACAAGAATATAAAGAAAGTTTGCAAAACCCTATGATTACTCACTCATGTTGTGAGAATGATTTGACTACCTTTTAAAAGTTGTTACACAAATAGCCAATCCATTTATGTAACACCAAGTCTTTTAAGAGTGTATTCCAGGAGAATATGCAAACATCTGGAAGTGACAGGCTAGCACACTCCCATCTGAAACACCGTGTCCCACTTCTCCCTGCCCCAAGGAGGAGGAATGGACACTGCAAATATATTTCACTGTAGTTCTGCAATGAAATCTTCTTCCAGTTTCAAAGGAATCATATTTTTACTACTTCTACAACCTATCAAATCCCAACAGTTCAACAGATTTACTTCTTACAGTAATAAACAATAGAAACCGTTTCAAAATATTGATGTATCATCTGGGGAGATATTAGAAGTAAAGCAAGTAACTACAAAGCTCTCTGCATTTCACACGCACAGTATTAAAATACACCCACAAGAAAAAAAGGCATTTGTCTAAAATTTAAGCAATATTAAGTGTGCAGTTTTTCCAGTGAATTGGTAAAGCTCAGAAGATGTAACTAATTAGAACAGAAGGCTGCAACAGTTAGACTATTTCAGGAAGAATAGTTAAGGTACGTTGCCATATGGTTCTGAAAACTCATTTAATGCAATCCAAATAGAAGAACATGTGCATATACCCCTGTGAGTTGCCCAAGCATTAATACCGCCTTTTAACTCAGCCATTTAGTACAGACACAACTGTTACTGAGCTGCATGACTTTAGACAGTGAAGTTAAAATTAAATTGGGAGAAGATTACAAAAGCTGTGAAAACAGCATAAATCAAAACAAATTAAATATTCACCTATGTATTATATGACATTTGATTTCCTGTCCTGCTGAAACAGATAGCAATGTTCAGCAATAAACTTTATAACTTCAAAGGAGCAACCGTATCTCTGCACAAGCTCATTCAGTGGTTAGGACAGGGTGGTCCTCCAGCAGATCCTGAGGTAACTGTTATGATCTCTATAATATCTAAATCATGAACATACATGCTCAAAATACACAAAGAGTCACAGCTAAAAACGACTTATAAAAAGGCCCTCATGTTTAAAGTACCAGGTGCCATCAGTTCCCGTTAAAGCGTGCTCTTTAAAAAAAAGAACAAGAAGAAAATTTTTGAGTTGAAGAAAGAAGCTGGCAAAATATATATGAATCCAACAAAAAAGTAGAATTACAAATTCAGAAGATAACATTTAAGACCTTGACCAACAAAAATCATTGTCATTCACTTTGGTGAAAATGCAAACTCTTTTTTCCGATGAAGCGGCAGCGTTGTTGGAAGTTAGTCTTGCCTTTAACTGATATTGATCCAGAAATAACAATAAAACCAGAAGTTTGGCTCTTCCTCTGTCAAACTGCAAGAAAGTCTGTACCTCATTTAAATACTGAGGCTTAGTTCACCTCCTAACAAATAAACCATTCATCATACTACCCTGAAAACAAAAATTAATACAAGAACGAATAGTTTGAAAACCTTATTCTCTCTTCTCCTGCTGGAGCTGTTCAAGATCAAGATCCATCATTATGTAAACTCTTGACTGGTACTTCTTTTTACCATTGCACTTAGCATGTTTTGGCTATCAAATAATACACAAAATAAGCCCTTCTACTGAATGAAAAAAAAAAGGAAGACTATTCTTGCTACTGTTTAACAAATAAATGCATCTCATATCCATAATCCCTGGTTCATCTCTTTGGAGCCCAAACACAGCCCCCGGAGACTTTCAATAAAAATGGAACCATGCTCCAGTTCTGTAACTGGTAATTGGCTTCCATGAGCTCTGTGCTGATGCAAGGGCACAGTGCACAGGAATAGCTGTTCTGCTCACACATCACCGATAGGATAATGGCCCTGGATTCATAACAATTCCAGTTCCTGAATCTTAATCACATGGCAACTCAAGACATTCCCTTAATTGTGTATATTTTACAACCAGTCAATGCAAAATTAATTGCTAACACTCCAAGTCCTCCAAAAGACATTTTAAAAGATTTTTAGACCCATACATTTTTAAAATGTGTCCTCCATTGATCTATGTCTCTGGCACAGATCTGTGTGCTGCTTTCTGTTCTCTTCAATCTGAGTCGTGAAAACAAGGTACCTTTTCTGAATCCCAATGCCTTAATGTATTCACTGACATTTAGCAATATGTTTTACTGCTTTGGCCTTTGAGTGTGTGGTATTGCAACTGCCTGGTCATCCCATAGTTTCCCCACAGGTCAATGACACTTCTAAAGAGGGAATAAGCAAAATGCTATTTGAGATGATGGTGTCACTTTCTTATTGCAACACCTTTGAATTAAAGGTTGTGAATAACAGTAACACCACAAGGCAGATGATTGCTTTTGGTGTCAGCTCCCTTCAGAAACTACCTTAGTGCTACCAGTGAGTCCACACTCACAACAATGGGCTGCAGAGGAAGGCTGCATTGCCATTGCTTTTAAGGAGACTTTTGCAGAGAATTAATTCTGAAACTAATGTAGTCATAAACAAGAATTTCTGAAAGCTGTAGCACTTATTTTGAAGAAATCTATGAGAGACAGAATACACAGGAAAATGGCAAAGAGCATCAGCTTAAGAATCATTCTTCTACATCACTTCCCTATTGGTAACATTCAGTTAGCGTGAAAAATAGCTATTTAAAAACCAACACTTAAACATGTAAAACAGATACTCATATTTTCATAATCCTCAACACTTAAAATTCTTACAAGTATAACTTTGCATCATTGAGCAGACTTCCAAGGGAACAACATAAATATTATACATAAATCTATGATTTATTTATCTTTACCCCGACTGCTTTAGAAATTTTATTCTTATAGCATGCTGAAATCCAGCCATCCCTGCTGCAGAGAAACTCACTATCCTGCATCCAGATCCAGCACACTGTGGGAGAAAGCAGGTGGAAAAGGTGCTGGAACAAACACCATCTGAAAAAAAGGTCTCAAAGGGATATAAATTCCATAAAGAGAAAGATATACTTGCAAAAGGTCTCATCTGAAAGCCTCCAGTTTTATTGAAACAGATTCAATGGAAACACACCCATATCACAGCAAGACTTCTTAATTCTAGGTAGTTAGTTTATATATATGGGATCAAATTTTATTGCTTGAAATCACCAGGAGAACTCCTATTGATTTCCATGGGATCTGCATTTTCCTTCCCATAGCTATGTTTCAGTACTGGAGACCCTAAGGAAGGGCGAATAAAAAACTACTTCTATGAAGAAAATGCGTCTTTTGAAAGCCTTTCTTTATCCCTATACCCTTTTCTTTTCCTCCTCCACAGAAGAAATCAAAATCTGGTTTTCATCTTCTCAGATCAGCATTGCCTGTTGTTACAACTGTACTAAAACTGACTGATTAGCTCTGATTTTTCAGTCAGCTATTTCCCATTAGGAGCCTATGATCTCTCTTCTGACAAATACTCTAGACAAATTGGCTGGGCATCAGCCACATAAACACATGTGCCTATCACCACTCCACAAGCCTTAGTCTCTAGGTGACTTTCCAGGATGGCTGTGGCATCCCTCCAGTTGAGCATGCATGCTTTTCCTGTCCCAGAACACGTGAAATGGCATTAGGTGCCAATGCTGATGCAACTGAATCACATTTTTCAGTGCAGGCCTTCCCAAAGCAGGAAATCAGTCTGATAAGAATAGCTCTTATCAGTCTGATAAGACCTATTCCAAATTCAGCACCTGGGTCAGGAAAGATGAAGAGGCTCCTCAGAGCTTTAGATACTTTTGTATATAGTTTCATTCCAGTGTTGTCTTAAAGGACAGATTCCCCAAAGACCATATCGAGCTTATAGGTTTGAATGGTATATCCTATAAATTCACTGTTCGCTTGGGTAATACATATTAGTCACTGCTATTTTGTAACAGTAGATGGTTATAATAACAGCATTTCATGTTGTTTCACAGTTAGGGATGATAGAATAATCATTTGGGAATCCACAGGGGGCCAGTGAAACCAAGTAAATGTTTTGCTATCCAAATTGTGGCGTGAAAGCAAAGTTTTCATCAAAAGCGCTTGTATAGATTTTTCAACAATCTCTTTAAATACCTTTCCTACAAACTCTTGTCATAATACATCATGTTTTCTCCCGACTCTCAATCAGGAAATTAATCACTGAATTACCTAATGATTTCCCAGAAATCTTTATGGTGCTTAGCACATTCTTTCTACACATGATTTGTCTTTGTGTTTTATCAGCAAGTGATTTCAAGTAAATATTTAAGAATATGCATTGCCTAAGAAAACAACATTGATAAAAATAACAAAAGACCACTTTCTGCTGGCAGGAAAACACTGCAACAAGTTACAGAAGTTTGACTGAAAGCTGAAGTGAAGTCTGGGTGACAACATTCCGAGTTAGGCAGAAGAAAGCTCAGTGAATTAGAAGAGAGTGGAACACAAAATATCTGGGAAGAAGTCAGGGAATTTCTTAATCTCCTATTTGGAAGTAAGCTCAACAGTTCCTTGAAATCTGAATGTATATTTACAGGAACTGTGAAGTTGCAATTTGTGATGTGCAGCTTAGGACCAAAAAACGCAAGAATTTTTTCTAGAAGAGCAATGTGTTAAATGATATTCCAAAACACCTCTATACCTCCGTTGTTCTCTTAGATGAGGGAGATCCTTGTGCTTTACACTACGAGTTTTGGTGCAATTGATTTACTTCCACAGAAATCATTCATCTATCAACATGGAAAACATAAATGTCAAAGCAGTAATAATGTATGTGCATCAATAAAGTAATTTGTTATGCTTTGCCTTTTTCCTTTTTTTTTTTTAACCCAGCAAATAGAAAAAAGCTTTACTAACCTTCACTGGAAGTAAATGCTGATTTTTAAAACAAAAATCACTTCTACCCAGGGGTCCTTCAGAGGAGACAATGAGCCCAGGCTGCATACCAGTAACCAGAAACCACCGATGTCTTTTCTGGCCTTGGCAGGATCACTTAAACTTTCTTTGCCTCAGTTTCTTAAAATGGAACCATAAATAATAGTGTCATAACACTGATGATCTATGAGGTTAACTTATTCCCTTGGCTAATACTGTCAGTAAATTTAGCTATAAAGTAGTTTGAAAGGAACTGTATGTGTGAAGAAATACACATATACATATCCTGGGAGAACAGGTGATCCAAAGAAACAAAAGTCACTCACGTCCTCCACATTTTCTAGCTGCTCCCAAATAACTTTATTCAAACTGTTCAACCACCTCAAATTTATTTTCTCTTTGTGCTAGTTTGACTAGGTTAAAACATCAAAACAAAATCCCAAAGTGCTATACACCACACAAAAAAGTCTCTGCTTGAGGTTGTCGTCTCTGAAAAGCAAAACAAATTTTAAAAATAAAAAGAAAAATGAAGGAAAAGAACTAAGAAAGGTTAGAAATCCATCCCATCAACTATTTCACAAGAATATAGCTCTAACAAGGGCTTATCAGCCATTCTTTGCATCGTTACGTGTTCCAGTCACATGCTGAAAGGTTGGAAATTTGGAAGATAAACCAATATGATCTGGCTACTTCTGAGAGCAATGTGGTGTTGAAAAGTAGCTGAGAGCAATGGAAGTTAATATTCTTTCACGAGAGACCCCATCACCCACCCTTGTTCACAGACTGCACACAAGAAGCTCTGCCTCTGTTAGGCAATAACACTGGCCTGGCACAAGCCCGTGGTAGAACCCCCTGAAAAGGGTCAGCAAGACTGTGTCCTACATTCAGTTTTAGCTCTTATTTACCAACCAAAAGCAAAAGATAACAAATGATGGACCAAAAGATGAGGCAGACAGTGGGAATGCAAGACTAAAAATATTTCAGAAATTATCTAGAACTGAAAATGTCAGGGGGAAAAAAAAGAAAACCGAACCTGTTATTCGGCTGAGGAACCTCTATCAGCACTTGTTCTGACATTCAAAAGGAAAAAATAATAGAAACAGAAGGTAGACTGCAAGTGTATAATCAACAAAAGTACTCCATCCCACAAAAATATCTGAAAAATCAAAGTTCCATTTACATCTGTGTGAGAAAGACAAGTTCATATTTTTGGTTCAAAGCGTTTACTATTAATCAGTGCTGTAATCACAACACAATTTATTCTAGGAGCAGTAGTGCTCCTAAAATTCTTAGTTGGGGGAGATGTCAAATTTTGTAGTAGATAGGCATACGTGTGTAATAAAACAGGAGTTAGAGAGAACAGATTCATATACAACAGCTATTCCACAGGCCAATATATTTATATGCTTCAAAACCAAAATAAAAGCAGCCATTTTGCAGAAGATGTTGCAACTTTCTCCTACAGGTCCCCTCCTGGTGCTCAGATCAAGACGCTGCATGACAACCCAAGGAGCATGGACACAGAACATGAAAATTCTACTGCAGGCTTGGGAGGAAGAGCACAAAGGCACTGGAGATGTGTGTTATGAACATTAAATATTGCAAGAAGTTGTTACACGAAATTTAATTGATGCTATCAGACAGTTCTTCAACTTTCATTCCATTACACCACCATGGCACATCACTGTCAACACAGAATGCCCAGGAAGTACTTTTGCCACTTTTGTAAACTTTGGGTAGGGATAAGACTCCACTAACTCCAAAATAAAAGCCACCCTTGTCTGGAACGCTCACTAGAATTAAAAAAAAAAGTCAGTTTAAATACATCTTCCACAAGTGAAAATAGATTTTAAAACAGTTTTACCAAATATGTCAAAGTTCACTTAGGCTAATTCTCTTCCAAACTAATTTAGTATTCAAAATCCACTTCAGCAGTTTAAGAACCAGTGTAATTTTTTAATTCTATCAGTTCCTACAAGATGCTATCAAAAAGCTGACTTGATACTCCACAGCCACATATACAAGAAAACACAAGGCGTAACATAACAAGGTATTTTAAATATCTATTTTTTTCCTCCAAAGGATCTACTCAGAATGCAGTTTCTGAGTTCAGAATGTAGTTCTGAAATACCATACATCCAGTGCAACACATTATAGTTGTCTGGAACTGATACAATATTGGAGATATTTTTTTTCTTTCAGTGTCTCAAACTAAACTCAACAAATGCTGGCAGGAATAGCCTGTGCCAGGTACCTCTTCAGTGCTTACAAAGAAAACAGGTTCGAGTCTCTGTAAGGTTAATCTGTCTTCACAGCTTTCTCTCATCCCTAGAAAGGCTGCATTAAACACTTTCTGAACACCACCACAACCAGGTAAAGCAAAAGCAACAAAAAAAGACATGAAAAATATGGCTTCTTACTTTAAAACATCAAGAACATTAATTTGAATTTGTATCTAACACCTCCACATTGTGGTTTAGAGAAACATTAAAAAAATGTATAAACAGAATGTGAAATAGCTTGAAGAGCCACAGAACACCACATCTGTTAACCAAATGGAAAGTATCTGAAAAATTATATAGGTTGTGGAAGTTATTTGTTATATTCTTTTGCGCTGCATACAATCACTGTGTGTTTTTCTCTTCTAATTGAGTTCTCTAAGCTATAAGAGTTTAAATAAACCCAAGTGTCCAGCCATAGTATCTGTTTAGATCAGCCTTTGATCAAGCCTAACTGCAACAAATTAGGAAGAATCTTTAAGTACTAATTAGCAGAATTATTACAAAAGAGCAACAAAATACTTGAATAACCTATTTCCCTCAGACCAAAGCTGTTCGCAGTAGTAAGGGAGGATACACTTACACTGCTTTTGAAGATGTCACTGTCTGTAAGAGCATGAACTGACTTAGGTGAGTACCAGGATAAGAGAGGATACAATGTTCAGAGACTCACACTAATATGAACCGGTTTTAAAGTTTAAGGTGTTCTTCATGCAGCATTTCCCAATCTATTATAAGCATTAGAGAAGGATGGGCATGAGGTCAACAAGAAAAGGAGACCAAGTGTAACACAAAGGGAATAAAGGAGGAGGGGAATGTCTTAAACATAACTGGACTGCCTTTAATTTGCATTAATGACATACACAGCGCTACTCTCCTGCCCCTTTTCCGCCCCAAAAAACCCTATCAGACCAATCAGAAAACTCCAACATACAGCACAAACCACACATTACTGCTTGCATGGGTCCCATTTTGAAGGTGTCAATACGATGAAAGAACCCACGAGAAAATTAATGTATTACAGCAAACCAATGAGAAAGGTGCATTATTCTTCTATGCCTTGTTCTACTTGATTAGCCAGCAGGAGTAAAGTCTTGGAGCATGCAACTGAGCAATTTGTCTGTTGTCTCAGAAACATACCAAACAGATTTGATATGCTGGAGGGGAAAAAAAATTCCTTGACATTCTTATAATTAATCCACATTTGAGAAGGCACACGACTTCCATGCATCTGTACCTGAACAGCCAACAAAAGTGAAAAAGAAAATAGATGTCTTTGTCCTTTGGTGATATAACAAAGTCTTTCCATTATTAATAGAAATATTTTTTTTCTGAAAATCTAGAATCAGGACCAAGGACAAAAGGAACATCAGACTTTTCCGTAGCAGAATACCATTTCACAACTCAGACTGAGAAAGACACCACCACTTCATAAAAGAGAAAATTAATTTCACTAGCATCAGAAATGCTCTTTCTAGAAGGAGACCTATTTTCATTTCTTCAATACCATTAAAATATGTCTACAGCCAATCCTTATTCAGAGCTAAAGGCAGTTTTTAAATTACTAGTTAAGATGTTAATTCTTTGCTAACAAGATTTGTGATTTATATAGCAAGCACAGTTTAATGTAACTATAATTTGCCCTCCTGCTGTTAATTGATGACAAAGTACTATGTACCTTTTTTAAACTTTAAAGAAAAATTAAACATCGTTTTTCAGTGCATTATTGACCTTTCTGCTACACAAATTTCTGGAAATAATAAAGTTATGATGATCTACAATCCAATTCTAGATTAATTTTAAATTTCATACCTGAATACCTATGCTACATACCATCAACTAATTAATATAATCTCTGTCTTCGCAATGTGAACATTAGTGGAGAAAAAAGGAAGAGGAATAAAATGTACAATGAGCATAATGTAGGTTTGAACACATTTCCCAACTTTGAGACTCTGTTAAATGTAATTTTGGAAGAAATTACACTGCTCCACAGGCATATGTAATAGAAAACAAGCCTTATTTTTTAAAAAAAATTCGATTGAGTTCATTTATAGAGATTTCTACTTCGCTTAAAGCACTGCTTTTCCTTTTAGCTAGCAGAAATTCTGGTAAAGGTAGCCAATGTTTGTTCCCTGACATTTCTGCTGAGAAGAAAACAAGGATTTGCTCATCTTGCTCTCTGAATCCGCAGTACATGTGTGAGAAATAATCAATAGATCTCAGTTAATACCGCAGAATGTTTCTGCAAATATTCACTGCAGTTGTAAAACGTGGGCCTGTAGCCAGGGGGTCAACTTTGACTCTTCCCTCTCAAGAAACCTTTTCCATGTCTCAAACCTACTTCCTACAGAATATTCCCAAAGCACATTCTTACATTGTATGCACATGGTACAAATAATTTGGGTCTCTGTTATTTCACTTTTGACAATTGTTCCCTCCCACAGCTGCTAAAAATGTATTCATTTCAAATGCCCCCAAAAAGCTGCCAGATTTATCTTCATTTCCCCAAAGTTTTTATTGCTTTGATTATTTCCATTGGACCCTTTTCCATCCAACTAAAGAAAGAAGCTATTGTTACACACTGCAGAACTCGACTTCATCCTCTCCTTGCAATGTTCACCTCAGCTTTTCTTCCAGAAACCCTGCTGGCACCTAACTCTGACTGTTACCACTTTCATCCTACTCTCACTTCATTCTCTTCAGAACTCCACACAGCCCTGAGGCCTACAAAGCCTTCTCTGACAGAAATGAAGTAAAACACCTTTCTTGTCTTTCCGCTACTCACAATCTGCCATTCCTTGCTCTGCCTTTACACAGAGGTCAAATACTGAAAAAGCCCACCTTCTAACCCCCCACTACATAATTAAGTTGGGCCAGACCTTTGCAGCTTTCCATTGTGAGAAGATCATTCCAGCCACACTTGGTCTCCCTTTGGCCCTTCTGCTTGCTGTCAGAATTCCAGAGATTATCCTTTGTCACAGCAATATTAAAGAAAAAACACCCAAAACTGCAGTTTTCAAGGTTGCATATAATAACATTTGTACAAACCAAAGATTGTCTTTCCAGGCATGGAATCATGGAACAGTTTGGGTTGGAAGGGACCTTAAACATCATCCAGTTCCAATCCCACTGCCACAGGCAGGGACGTCTCCCACTGGATCAGGGCTCAAAGCCCCATCCAAACTGGCCTTGAACACCTCCAGTGACAGGGCAACTGTGACTTCTCTACGCAACCTGTGCTAGGGTGACCCCACCCTCACAGGAAAACATTTCTTCCTAAAATTTTATCTCAAACTCCCTTCTTCCAGCATCTTTTACTCCTCATTCTATCCCTGCCCCTCCCAGTTTCCTGTAGAACCCCTTTAAGTACTGGAAGGCTCATATAATGCCTTCCTGGAGCCTTCTCTTCTCTAAGCTGAACAAGACCAATTCTCTTAACCTGTACTCATAGGGGAGGTACTCCAGCCATCAGATCATCTTCATGGCCTCCTCTGAACCTGCTCTAATAGATCCATGTCCTTCCCGTGCTGAGTATTCCAGAACTGAATGCAGGAATCTAGTTGAGGTCTCACGAGAGCAGAGTAGAGGAACAAAATCACAAGGTGTAGCACAGCACCTCTCCTTGTTGACTATTCTATCACTGGGAGAAGGAAAATGCCATCAGCACACTACTGGATTGATTATGCCCTGCTGTGTTGTCCCTCCAACATGCACGAGAATGCTCAGATTGTTATAGGGCTAGAGAACAAAAGTGACAACATGTAACTCTACTGACAACATAAACAGGCTGTAGATCAAACCTAAAAATGTCTTCAATGTGAAATGCTTGCACAGAACTAAGTGATCCAGTATCCAGTCCAGGGAATATTCTTTAGGAGGTGTGAACTCAGTTTTTTTCTTTATCAAACAAAAAAAAAAGAAGAAAAAAGAATAAACAGAGCAAATATATTATAGAGTTCCTCCCCTTTGGAAAGTATGTTTTATAGCAGCTCAACATTTCTGGACTTGTTAATTGAACTTTGCTCAGAAATTCTTATAACAACTTTACAGTTCACATCCTTTTCTTAATGGACATAAGTACATAAAGTTTGCCGTTAACCCCTTGGAACAAGCACTGCACTCCTTGTTCATTACCTGAAGACATACTTGAACACGAGCTTCTTGTGCTTTATTAAACTTCTTAAGGCTCTAGAGTAAAACACAATTTTTACCACCTCCTCAATTTAAACAGATAAAGTCTTAGCATAATGAATTTAGTAGAGAACTTCACCCTACATTCCAGAATATAAAGATATCATCTTCAAAATACAATATTTACTGTAGTACATATAGTGGCAGAAGCTCAGAAAATCATAAATGACATCTGCATGCTTGCAACTATACACAAATTGTGTGGTCACAATTAATTAGGCTTTTTACCTAAGACATCTTTACAAAATACAGGCCCCTACTTAAACAAGGTAAGATTAGAGCAAATGTATTCAATAAGAAAGAAAGAAAATCCAGCTTATTTCTAAAAAACTATTGAAGCCTACCGGAAACCTGGGGAGGGGCTCTTTATCAGGGAGTGCAAGTTTAGAATCAGAGGGAACAGTTTTAAGCTGAAAGAGGGGTGATTTACATTAGACATTAGGAAGAAATGTTCTCCTGTGAGGGTGGTGAGGCACTGGCACAGGCTGCCCCAAGAAGTCGTAGTTGCCCCATCCCTGGAGGTGTTCAAGGCCAGGTTGGATGGGGCTTTGAACAAACTGATCCACTGGAAGGTGTCCGTGCCTGTGGCAGGGGGGTGGAACTGGATGATCTTTAAGGTAGCTTCCAACCCAAACTATTCTATGATTCTATAAGATATTGTTTAAAATTAGGGGAATATCTGTCTAGAAGGTCACCCACATCACTCTCACAATTTAGAAGAGAGATTTTATAAAAAGGCTCAGGCCAAGGAATACTCCTAGAGTTAGTGTCAACTGTAATTCTATCACACAAGTTTATGCATATTCCCTAGGGAACCACAGAGTTTAGACAAACGAATTAAGGGAAAGTGCTCTCTTAAGAGCAAAAAGAGCAGCAACAGAATTGAATTTGCTTGATTAAAAAAATCTGTTCTGTTTCTAGAAGGAAAATAAACCCTCACCTCTGATCAATTGAGACTCTTTAAGAACACTGCCAAGATTAAAATCATGGCATAACTCAACCTATTCATTTTCAACTAAAACAAGAAAAGGAAATACATCTCTGAGGTGAGCTCTAAGGTGAGAGCTTAATTACAAGGATAGGTAATTATCTTTAGCAATAACTACATTTAAAATTCGAAAAGTGGTCAAAAGTTATGAACTAAATAAACTTCAGTAAAAGCAGCATCTCTTCCTTTCCCATTTCTGTCCATGACCTCAAGTGGAAGAGGAACTATACAGACTCAGCCCTACTCGGTGGGAAACTACCGGGATCAGGTAGCCAAGTGAGGTTTAGTACAGGAAAGCAGAGACATCGTGTCCTCTCCCCACCAGCTGCAATAACAAGGCCTCTGCACATGGAACACACTCTTTGGACAATACCCTCCAGCAAAACCTGCTTATCTTCCATCATACATTGTAACTCTTATGGAAGATGGCCTTCTCTTCAATCAATCCAAGGAAGAGCTGAAGCTGAAATCAGCGAGGGCTCTGTGTGGAGCACAGAGAAGGCACAGTGCCTGGGACCTACTGACAACAGAGGACAGGGCAGGGAACAGCCTCCAGGCAACGCTTTGTTAGGGATCCTGGAGCCCATCCAAGAGAAGCGGACACAGACACTGGAACAGACTCCAACTTTATGCTCAGGTGAATCACTGGGGAAACCTTTGACCTTTCTGAAGATTAGCAACATGATCCAGCAGTTCCAAGGAATTAGGATCGATACTGTCAAGTGGGATATCAGTGTTAAGATAGACAGGCAGGAGTAGAAGTCTATTCTACTTTTTAAATATTCAGTGGTGATAAGTAAGCAAGCACTGCAAATTATGTCAAAAGCAAAAGAAGGCAGACTATTTAAGAGCAGGTACACAGGCTAACAGATAGTCAAGCAGTTTAACGCTGATAAGCTTCAGCCAATATATCTTACAGCAAAAAGAAGCAATTTTTCTGCTCATAAACAGGTGGTAAAGGAAAGAGGCAGGAATGTACCTCTAATACCCATAAGCCAGTGATGGTGAATGCTGGGGATTACAAGCGAGAGCTGCTGCTATTGGAACAGAGCAACGGGCTCCATGGACCATTGGTCTAACCAAGAAATATATTTATGTTCTTTAAAAAAAAAATGCAAGTTGTTGAGACTGCTAAGTGCAGAGAAGAAAGTGCTCAAGTACAGGCAAATAGTGGAAACAGCTCAGAGTGCAGCTGCAATAATAAAGCTGATCATGAACAAAGACAGCCATCACTACCACCAATTTTGCAGTTCAATCAAGTTTTTCATTCACAAGTCTCCAAGGATTATACAAATGTTCATTAATGAGGTAACCAATCTCTTTCCAACTCTTTTTCAGATTAGTTAACTAAAAAAAAAAAAAGAGATAATAAAAGCTAGTTTCCCAAGCTTGCTGTTTTACGATTATACTGCTACACAATAGGAGATTTTATGGCATATTCACACGTAAAGCAACAGTTAGAGAGCTCTGCATTTAAAAAGTACTTGATGAGATGGGATAATACACAAAGAGAAAGGAAAAAGGCTCAAGTGTTAGACTCCTTCGCTCCATCATCTTTTATTCCCCTGCAGTGAACTTGGTGACAGAAAGGAATTAGCTCCTTCAGACACCTGATATCAGACACTAAGAATACTGAATTTCCTTCCTGCACACACACAAATAGGAACAGTGATTACAGCAAGGTACCACAGCCCTGTCCCTGAGCAGACAGACGTGAAAAGAATTCCATTAGAAAATGGGAATCCTTCTGATCACAAAGGAAAAATGCAGCGAAGCTGGACAGAGAGAACTGGAATAAGAGCAGCTACATTATCATCAGTAATGGGCAACGGCTGCTGTCCCAGGCTACAAACAGTATTTAGATTTTTCAGCACAAATTGGGAGGATCTATGTGAAATTTCAAAAACATTTTCAATCCACAATGTCCATCATAAGACAAGAAAGCAGAATCATGAATCTGGAGAAAAAGCCAATTGGTAGGTTACCAGTCTGCGTTAAATAGTCAAGTCATGCTATTATGAAATCTTTAAAAGATGAACTAATTTGCAATAGATTAATAAGGGAATATAAAAATATAGGAAATAAGTACTCAGGAACTCTACTAAGACCTACAGACAGATGCAAATCTAGTGAGCAAGACCAAATCCAAAGAGAGATGATGTGTGGTACAGGTTTAGAGTCCATTCAGCCAGTACTTCAGAAGGTAAGAAAGCAAGCAAAATATAAATGCAAAAGTACAGAACACAGATGAGCTTAACACAAAGACGTGTGGGAATCAGGAAGAAAAATACCCTAGTTAGTAAAGCAGTGTTTTGTGTAACCGGTCACATGCACAAGCTGTGGTAAAGGGAATAATTATGTCACAGCTTCCAGACAAGAAACTAATGCACCATATTGAAGAAGGGAGCAACAGAGATCAGTGGCTTGGAAGATAAGAGGTTGCATGTATAACATTAATGCAGTGCCCTGTTTGGAAAGCAAATACAGCACTTGGTATAGAGAAAGAGACACATACAGAAAGCCCAAACAATTAAATGCAATATGAGCATTAGTCAGTGTTCTACAACACACATTTCCTCAGAGTTACATAAAATAATGCAAAGCTACTCTCAGACAAATTGAATTAAATTATCATGAAAGCCAAAGAAGTACAGAGGTTATAATTATATACAAAACCACCAAAGAATAAATATACACAATGAAGTTTCATAAAGTACAGACAACACAATCACTACCTTCACTAAAAACAAATGAACGGGTCCTCCTAGTAATGCTAAAACCAGCAACATATTCCTGAGAGATGCAAAATGAAGATGTAGCCTGAATATGTCTCTTTCAACTTGATACAGCCATCAAAGGTAGCATAAAGCTTATTACCAGCCATCCCACCTTGAAGCACTACGTGAATGAAAAGGCAATCACACAACGTCATAGCAGGGAGATGGGGCTTGAAGGACCATTCCTATAAAAGGGACAGCCAGTACCTTGTATGTGAAGGTCACTATCACTAGAGGGAAAAATATGCACCTGATTGAAAAGAAATGTCTTGCAGCAGTGTTTGCATGTGAAAAGTTCGGTTCAAGGACAGAAAACCATTCTAGTGGAAAGAGATCATAAATCACCAGAGATGCTTTTTTTAAAAAAAAAAAGTAACGACAAGCAAAAGAGACTGAGGTGAACATAACTGACTTCCCATCCAGTACAACCTTGCAGCATCAATACTGCTGTGGAGCTGCCATATTTTAACTCTTCCTTTTGACAAACTCAGCCGAAACAAGGGAGATGCTAGAACGAATCAAAGAAATCACAAAGAACAAAAGTTTACTCAGTCTTACATCCAGCACCTTTTCAGGATGACGCTCTATCCCAATAATAGAATTTCCCAAGAATAGAAATACCTTCATTCCCTGCATGCCAGAGTGATGAGGTGAAGGTACAAGGCACATTTAGACATGGTGGTATCTGAATCGCAGTGAGAAATCATCACCGAGGAAAGAAAACATTCTAAACATTAATTCACACAACTTTTGTAATATGAACAATGAATGCTACACAGGCCTCAGGGATGGCAAAGGATACCTGAGCCTAGTGAACAGTAATAACTGATATCATGATGTCCAGTCTAAGCAGAAGGAAATACACTAGCACAATGTAGGAAAAGCCCTACAGGTGGCTGGCAAAAACGTTCAGACATTGCACACTTAGTCCATACCAGGCAAGCAGCAAAACCAGAAGTTGAAAATTAGGACAAAAATATAAATATTTTATATTCCTTGGATTAAAGGCATTATGCTGAATGTCAACCCTTTAAGGAGAAGGCTAAACTTCAGCTACTTCTGAAGACAGTCAGGCATGCCAGGCAAACTGCACAGCAACAAAGCTACGCCTGTAACAGACACTAACATATCCATAAACAAACTGCAGAGGACTGGGATAGATGTCACAAAAAAGCAAGCAAATTTATTTCATGACAAACCAAGTCCTAACTTGGAACACTGAAGAGGACAAAACTTGACCAGTAGACCACAAAAGAAAATAGCAGAGTTCTCTAATACCCTATTCTATCAAGAATTTTTTCTTGTCTGAAAAGAAAGGTTTAGAATTGCTTAAAAATATTTTAAAAAAATTGGGGTCACGAGCAGTTCCCAAAGCAAATTGAACTGTGAAAGATTAACATATTCAAAATCAGATAGGTTTCCAGCCATTACAGTACCAATTTTTTTGCCTTTCTTTGACTTGCGCTTGTGATATACACAAAATTTAAAAGAGTAATTAAATTAATGATGTGTTTTTTCCAGCACTTCATATGAAACAGTAGGGTAAGACAGGTTCCCAAGAGATGATGTTGTCATAGGACAATACATACGCCTGTATTCACAGCACACTAGAGGGATCCATCTCCAGACAAGCTCAATGATGGGAAAGCATAAAATCAGACTAGGACGTGGTCTTGGTAACCAGTGTTTCACCACTGGGTTGTGAATCACAGGTGCCACCACACCTCTCTTTGCAGCACGGGTCTCACAAGTGCAATTCCATCCCCTGCTGTTGGCAGGAGTTAGTGCTAACAGCTCACTACTGCTGGAGGAACTCCTCTTCTGCTTGAATTACATAGACTGTGCTTTGGGTGCCAGAGGTCTCATGTCAGTCCCTGCTGACTCACATCAATGCCTTCCCTTTAAGCAGCTTGAGTTCATTGCTCATCAGGCTGCGGGGTCCTGTTCACATCCCTGACTAACTATTAAAAGCACACTAACAGAGAAGATTTACAATGAAATGGACTTCACTGCCTTGAATAAAAACAGTATTAATCATGCAAAGATCTGCTCTGTGCACTTGTAAATGTTGTGGGGAAACCAAGAAGTCTGGCTTTGTCCCAGAAATGTGCTTATAGCACTGGAGTTACCTAGTTTAAAAAAAGAAAATCTCATTTTCTAAGTACTAGATTAAATAAATAATGCAGTCCACAAGGGGAGAGATTTAAGGACTTTTCCAAAGCTCTTTTATAATATCAAAATGCCATTTGTTATGCAAAAAACCTGGAGTCTGTGGAAGGCCAAGTAAAGAAAAATTCACCTTGCCATACTTCCCAAATAGAACATCTTAGGAAGAAGGATGAGTTGAAGCCGAAGTAGCTTCCAATAAGTCCTCTGGCTTCTGCATGCAGCACAACTGTAAGAGAGGTTTGAGAGTTTTAACATAGCAGAAGGTGCAACTATCGTGTTCCCTAAACCCTTAATATTATTACAGCATTACAAAAATGCTCCTCCATTTGAAGCAATTTGGTTCTCACCCATTCAAAATTACTTCTGCAATGCTAGAAGAAAAGAAGTCCAACTTCAGAAGCAATATGGAATAAATAAGACATGGTTTTCTATTTGAAAAAGTTAAATAGCTTTCTCAGCCTCTTTGGTTACTAATTTAATCCCTCTGTTGGCAGATATTTTTGGTTTAGTTGCTAGAAGAGTTGTTCTGCTTTACAGTCAGGTGGAAAACAATAATTCTTTGAAGACACCTCGGTCTGGAGAAAACACACGCAAAACATTAACTTTGTCCTTGGAATCCTGATGAGGATTGAGCATAGGGGGCTACTCGAGAGAGATTAATTCTAATTTCAGCTACTTGAACGCTAAGAGTCAGACTTGCAAAATGTTAAACTCCTTTTGCACAGCAAGGCACAGATCTTAGTTGGCCAAAGCAGATCCTTTCTGACCTCTGATCCAGTCTTACCTCTGTTTCGTACACAACTATGTTTCATCCAAATAACGTATAGCAAGTTGAAATACTTGTGCTATGCATTTTCATTTAGGAGTGAAATAGTTCGCCTACTGCATCTACAGAACAGAAAAAGCTGAAGCATCAATGTTACACAAAACCTTTGGAGTGTCCAGAAACTAACAAGCAGAAGGAAGCCCAGATAGTTCTAACAGCAAAACCACACCTTGGCAGCACAAAGTTGAAATGTTCCTAGTGCTGCTGCCAGGCTAAGCCAGAGGAAAAAACTGAATGATCACAAGCCTGCAAGGGTATCACTGCAGAGACACACCAGGGAATTCTCTGCACTAGCTTCTTGGAGAGTATGCTGACCTGAACTATTTATTATGCAGAAGCCAGCTATGACCTGGTTTTGGTACTCACAAAGAACACTGCTTTCACAAAAGTGGAAATATGTCAGGGGAATACGCAGAGTGCAGAAAAGGAATTCATTCCTGGCAGGCATTTAGCAGAAATATTGATGCTTGAAATATAATATAATCATCATATTAGAGTTCTATGTAATAAAAGCTACTCCTAATTTCCTTCAGCGTTCACTGAAGGAAAGAAAGAGGCCAAGGAATCTTTAATTCCACATCTCCACTCTATACAGATTAAAGAGCATCTCTCAAAACTGGAGCAAAGTAGAGATTTCAAGAGAAGCAGCCAATTTCTCCTTAAATACTCATGATGATATAAGTCCACTGTCTTCCTAGGGCACTGTTCCAAAGCTCCATCCCTTGAGTGCAGTAAAAACTAACAAGAGTCACTAATGACATGTTTGCTACAAAGGCTAAGTCTGGTTTTGATAACATTACTAGACTTACGAGCAGCATTTGTTACTGCTCAGTAGATCCTGCTGCATTGCTGAGTAGCAGTGATCAGTTACGTACGGGTAGTTCTGTTCAGAATTGGCAGCAGTCTGGCTTTTAGTTGGTGAAAGCAAATTCACTCTCTCACTTTGCTGGGCTTATGCATGTAGCTCTCTTCTCCCCACACTGATTTTAAGGCCCGAGGGCAGGACATATTTCTTTTATGACTTTTACTTGTTCTACATGAATTTACAGGCATGCTTGTAAAGTGCATCCAAGATGAATATATAAACACATTATCTAGTAGAACATGTGAGTGCTAGAAAACTACGAGCAACCCAACTGAAAGGTGACAGCTCTGACAAGTATCAGATTCATGTGACAACTTTCCCAAAGTCGTGTCTCATTTAGTTTTCCATCTCTGCTTTCCTACTTTTATTCTTCCACTAAATTGCCTCACTTCAACTCCCACTCTTAGATCCTCTCACTCTTTCTCTTCCTCTCTCAGATTCAACCAAAAGGCCACCTACCCAATTCATATAATGGGCTCACAGCCTCGTACTGCCTTCTGCATTTCTGCCGCATCAGTTATCATGTGAACTCTGCAAGGATGAACAGTGCCTAAAGCACCATTACAAACCAGAGGAAATCAGAAAACGGGGGAAAAAATCCAGAAAGATGATCAAAAACAAAAAGAAAAAAAAAGAGGATGATATAACAGCCCCTGTTTTTAAGTGAAACATAAGGCAGCTAAACTCAGCACTGTGACATAAAGCAGTACTGACATCTGCACTGTCAGAATGTGTGGTCTAACCTCCATAGGAATCCCTAGCACTTAATCTCCCAGTCACCACACACAGATTCAGTGCTTACTGCCAGGTATTAATTCTTGATTGTTTCAAGCATAAAAATCATCAGGATCAGACAATACAGCTAAGAAATGTTTTTATAAACTCTTTTTACAGATATGTCCTACTTTAATTAATAAAAAAAGCAATCCTATTGCCTTAAAATTTAATCTTACCCTATGTATTTTGCCAGTGTGACCACAGAAATATCTCCGAACCACACTCAAATATAAGGCTGAGTTCTCATTAAGATCAAAATCAAAATAAACTGCCCACAGTGGCAGATTAGAGGCAAATCTCCTTTACTCTAAGTGACAGAGGGCTTTGGCAGGGTGATCTCTGGGGAGGTTTGTCACCTGTGAGCTGCCTCACATTCTTTAGTACAGAACAACTTCAAATGTTTACCCCCTGGGCTCCTCTGACTACTCTGAGTGTAGATCATGAGTTAAAACAAGAGTGCCACTTTGTGCAGGTGTCCATTCACTCCAAACATTTGCAAAACAAAGGTTTCTCTTTCCTTCCCACTGCTCTTTTCCTTTTAGAAAGTGGAAGAGCAAGTAAAACAGACCGGGATGCAAAGGAAAAAGCAGGGAAAGATTATTTCTTTTGGGAAAGACAGGAAACAGTTAACCTGAAATAAATGTAAATAATTACTTCCAGTTCCTACAAGTAAGAGCTGAACTGCATACAGTTCAAAGGGTTTCTTTGCTCTACTGTTAGTGGTGTCATACAAATAATGGACCACAGGCCCCATCCCTCCACAGCACTAATGAAGTGTCAACTTTATTGAGAATGTGATGTGCTGAGCACACTCACCAGAGTCCACTGGCAGGACCCTAAGATGGAGAGAGGAGCACTTCTGGTAAAAATACTGGCAGCCCATGATCACGTAACTGACTGTAAGAGCAAAAAAATCTAGCTCTATCACCAGATTCAGATCTCCTAATTTCCAGAGTGACTTCCCTTAGTGTTGTCCTGAACTATTCATAGCATATTTTGAATATGCTATACTGCCTAACTATACTGGCATTGTAGTACAAGGGTTTTGAAACTTCTGTAAATTAATAAATGTAACTTTATTTTATGGCTGCATCTCTCAACAGACGACTAATTAGATAATTACCACTGCTTATCATATTTCTTCCCCCTTCATTCATATTTTCAAGGCAGAGGTCACAAGAAATTACATCCCGTATACAGCAGCTCCTTCATTGACTAAGGCAGTCTCATATATTTTATTTTACTGAAGTCAAATGTCTTCTCTACCTTCTCATTTGGAAAGGTACAAACAACAAGAAGCATTTTCCAGCCAATTCTTGGCAGAGCTGCTTTAAACACTACAAAGTCATTCTGTTTGCCAACTCATCTACCAACTGCTTTCTTTTGAATTGGAATGACCCTCACTGCAGTACATTTTTAAATGTAAATGTAGTTGACAGGCTGCCTGTATTTGCCAAACTAAAAGCTATACATTTATGAATACTTCTGTTCAAGAAAGCAGAGAAAGCTAGACTAAGTGTTTATTGTATTTTTATTGACGATAATGTTCCTGTCTGACGGAAGGCTAAAAGCTTAAATGAAAAGCCTCCTTGAAGTGAAGGTCAGCACAATCAGATACTTAGAACTCAAGGATTAATTCAGTGTATGAAGGTTAAGAAAGGAAAGCATCAGAGACTGCTTTGCACAGTGTCACTAATGCAGAGAGGCTAGGATATCAATCGCAGCAACAGATTTTTATATAGGGCTGCTGAAACATTTAGAATCTCAGCCTAGGAGCAATTTAACTGTCCAGCATCCAAACAATTCTAAACAGCAACCCTGAGCAAGACTGCTTGCTAATTGTGAGCTAACACAGAATCTCAGCACTGGATCCAGACAAACAGACCTTGATTTTCACCACAGAAACAAAAGGGAATATTGTAAACTTTGTAGCTACTGAGAAAATATTTTTTGTGTGCTAGGCTGGTATTTAAAAACAAATCCATTTAAAAGAGTTACAAAATTCAAACAAAATAACTGAATAAGAATGACAAGCACGAGCTCAGTAAATACTATGTTGAAAGGTTTCCTTCAAACACCCTACATTCTCAGATCAAATTAAAAAGTTGTGTTTAATTCTGCTCTGAAAATATTCCAAAATCATTATCAACTATATGCAAGCCAGATTTTCACAAACTGAAGCTAGTGCTGTACATAACCAGTGGACTTTTTTCCCTGGAATAGTAAAGATAAATAACAATGCTATGCTTCAAGATGTCCCAGGACTCAGCTAAAAATTAAATAATACATCACCACCTTCAAGGAGAAACCATGCAGCTAGAACTCCATGAAACGTTTGGTCTAGCTCAAGACAGACATCTCCACAGTGTTATTGTTATTGACAAAACTCCCACAACAGGGACATGGCCTGATAAAGCAGAGGATCTATTACTTCTGCACCACATTCTGCACCACCTCAGTTCTCCAAACCCTTGAAGTAATTTCCATAGGAGTGATTCAAAGCAACGGTAAAGTATCCTTGGAAAGGTGTGTTTAACTTCACCAGGTTTCTGGAGACTTTTATGAGCTCAGATTTGGTATTTATCAGCATTTTCTGTACTCTGTATAGTACACACATTAAGGAGGGGTTTTTTCTCAGCAATTTTTCTATGAAAACTCTTTTCTTTTGACAACATAGGATCATTTCAGCATTCCAGGAGAGCAAGCACGCCCTACTCCCTCACATCCTCTCCCTGCTTACATCTTCAGAAGTTGACTCCAGCGGAAACACAGCCTCAGTAAAGCCCATCCATTGAGTGGCAGGAACAATCGGTCCCCAATTCCACACCAGACAGCCATGGTGCCTGTCTCTAAGCGGATGCATTACGTCATCAAAAGCTCCTTTGAAAGTAAAGCACTGACAAAATACCAGCCGTATGTCATTAAATACCCATAGAGGTATCTGGTCCTACAGGAAAGCTGGGAGGGGCCTCTTTATCAGGGAGTGCTGGGAGAAGATGAGGGAGAAGGTTTTTAAGCAGAAAGAGGGGAGATTGGGATTAGATATCATGAAGAATTTTTTTCCTGTGAGGGTGGTGAGGCACTGGCACAGGTTGCCCAGGGAAGGTGTGGATGTCCCACCCCTCGAGGTGTTCAAGACCACTTTTGGATGAGGATTTGAGCAGCCTGGTCCAGTGGGAGGTGTCCCTGCCCATGGCAGGGGAGTTGGAACTGGATGATCTTTAAGGCCCCTTCCAACCCAAAGCATTTTGTGATTCTATCATATATAAAATGCTGACATTCTGCTCTACTACGTGCAGGTTACTCCAAACAACTCATTAGAAATACAAAGATACTTCAGAAAAAATTTTGTTTATAAATCTTTTCATGCACAGCAGCCAATTCAGACCACGGATCTCAAACATCAACTTTTATTAGAGCACTGCCTTTATACCTTTCCTTACCCAATAAAATATTGAGGGCCCCTGTGTCTTCGCTGGCTCTTACAGTACAGCAGACAAAACTTTCTGGTTTATTTAGAGTTGATCTGAAATTAATGGGAATTTGGCCGACGTACCAATGAAAGAAGAACTGCTTGGAGTAGACCACCTCCCACACTTCAGATCTGATTGCTGGAACATCCACTCAGCACATGCAGCAAAACAGCAGAGTTGGAAAGACTGGAATCAGGAAGCAAGCTGAACAACACATACACAATGGACTCCTGCAGACACCCTTCTGGATGGTGTGAAACTACATCTACACTGTTTCTGATCTTTGTAAATCCTGGAGGGAGAATCTCATACCAACGCATGTTAATTAAAACCTTAACTGATCCTTGCTTTAACAGAGTCATCAAATTTGCTTTTTCTTAACCAGTAGGCCAGAGTGGGTATCTAGTGATGAAAGCGTTGGGTATTTGATACTCCTCAGAATTAAAAGCTTAAATCCTATCAGCTAACTGGGAAATACATTTAACTTCTTGAAATTCAGTACACGAAATCTTTCAGTAGAATAAAAAAAATAAAAGAGGGAGGGGTACCATGAAAGTCATTATATAAGGTAGTGACGTATGTTAGCAAAATTTTACCTGGTTTAAACCACCCTTCTACTCACATTGATATATAAATGAATTAAATCATTTATCATCTTCCTAATAATGCCTAAGAATTATACTGATTGTGCCATTTAAAGAGACAAAAAAAATCTTAATTCTTACAGTGAACATAAAGAGTAATTACGGAACTACTGGATGGAAAACAATCACAGTATTTTAGTTAAAGAAGCTGAGACTAAGTAGTATAATGTACTCATCTGTTGTCTGTCATAATGAAGGCAGTAATTTGTTCCAATACCATCTAAGTATCTTAAATCATTTGGAATGCATGGTAAACTTCACAACGGCACTGCAAACATTTTAAAAGCTATAATTTTGTTGGGAACCTGAGTTCAGGATTAGGGTGTGATTGGAGTGAGGCACTTCACTTTCAAAATTTCCAGGAGGGGTTCAGGGGCAGGGGAGGGGATGCTGTTTCCTTGGAAACTAGTCTACATGTCTAGTTGCAGTGTTTAATATGGATTAGATGGCATAGTTACTACAAAGCAAATATAATTATTCTTCTTTAAACTGAACAAACCTGGAATACAAAAATTTCCAATCTCTAAGAAACATAAAAGGATGCTCAGCAGGAAAGATCAAACAGCAGGAGCGCACAACCAGAGCAGAAGAGAACAGTCACCAACATCCAAGGCTGTAAAAGTAATCACAAGAATAAATTCCATGTGTGTCCTCCTTTGTGATGAATGACTGCCACAAGCACAGTTCAATCTTCTATTTGTTTGTTCTCCCTACAGCCATTATTGGTAGGATACGTTTCACTTGGCATAGGCCTTGGAAACAGTCTGCATTTCAGGAGAGCAAACTCATTTAAAGGCATTTTTGTTAACGAATACATCTTTTATAACAGTCACATACAACATATTTACCAAGAAGAAAACTTTCAGAGAAAAAAAAAAGGTGTTCATAAAATATTGGACAACCATCTTTGGGTTTAGTTCAGTGAATATTTTATGGGAATTCTGGAAGCCCGAGGCCCTCTGCACTTGAGTGATCAGCTCAGCAGGACTGCTCATGTGGTATCTTTCAAGTGGTTTTCAGACAGAATTTCCTGAGTAGCCATAAGATCTTCCATAGGATACAGGTGTGTGTTTTAACTTGATCTAGTTTAGCTCCCAGAGACATCTGCTCCTGACCCAGAACATACTTAGATGTCAACTCAAGCCCTGCAGCAATCCCTCGCCCCACAGACATCTACGCACATAGCTATGTTTATGAATATGCACTCAAACACCATCTCCACAAAAACCACTAGTGGAAATCAGCTGAAACTAAAGGCCATAGCTAAAGGCTATAAAAAAACCATACAGCTTACAGAGAGGTCAACCATTAAAAAAATAATAACACACACACGCACAGTTTTCACCATTTTACCTGCAGTGTTGAATTACAGGAACAAACAAAGATTAGAAGAAAGAGTATTTATATCACAGTGGGTTTTTTAAGGACTTGAAACTATTATTTATCCATGAAAAAAAGAATGATAGAAAGATAAATCTGTTCAGGTTTTAAGTCAGAGACAGATCAAAGTCAGCCCTGGATTGAAAGCCTATTTAAATCAGTTCTTGATATAATAAATTAAGTTTTCAGATTCAAAATGCAAAAATCCAATAGAAAAATTGATTTACAAAACCAGATCTGTTACCTGAAACATTCCCTAATTAGGAGCACCTAAATATCTGTCAACTCTTCTAACAACTCCATGTTAAAAAACACACACTCATGACAGAATAAAACCACCACCCAAGCTACAGGCCTATATGCAATCAGTGCCTTGTCGTTCCTCTTTAAGACAGTTATTTGATAGGTGTTTTATAAAGAAATACTGAATAACTACACCAAACAAATTCTTGGTGAGAGTTTGTTCACATTTTAAAATTAATTTAGATTCCAACGTGGGGTGCTTTTTTTTATTTTCACAGTTCACTGTATTTTAGTGCATTGTATTAATGGTGCCAAATTTCATTAGACTGTGAAATTCAAACTTCACCTCTCCTTATGCAAGAGACTACATGAAAGAACACAAGCAGTAAACCTCATGTTTGAAAAATATTCTCTATAGGCCATGAAAATTTGAAGTTTCCTACCACAAATAAAAAAAAGAAAAACAAAACCAAGCCATATCCTTTATTATAAAAAAGTATGCTGATAGAAAAATAAACTACTGATTTCAAATTAGTTCAGTAAACATTTAGATGTACTGTTATCTTTAAAGCATATTAAAGAATAAAATCTAAATGCAGTCAGGTAAAGATTACAGATTTGTACCTCTGCTATAGGACAGGCTGAGAGAGTTGGGGTTGTTCAGCCTGGAGAAGGTTCAGGGGAGACCTCACAGCGTTCTTTCCAGTACCTGAAAGGGGGCTACAGGAAAGCTGGGGAGGGGCTCTTGATCCCAGAGTGCAGAGATAGGGCGAGGGGAAATAGCTTTGGAAGGGGGAAGATTTAGATTAGACATTGGGAAGAAATTCTTCACGGTGAGAGTGATGAGACACTGGCACAGGTTGCCCAGGGAAGCTGTGGCTGCCCCATCCCTGGAGGTGTTCAAGGCCAGGTTGGATGGGGCCTTGAGCAGCCTGGTGGGACCAATATACACAATAAAGTCATTTTGCTGATTCAAGTGTAGTAGTAGTAAAATTGTGAAAACTCTACTAGATTAAAGCAATTATTAAAAAAAAAGCTAAATAAAACACTATAAATTATAGGTACACACTGAATGCAGAGTAACTTACTACCTGCAAAAAAACCAAACTAACTAATCTATCAGTCAGCAGTAATCAATCAGGTTTGCTCTCTAGGGTTTTTGGTACTGTCAAAAGCATTTAGGAATAAATCCAGTAATGAAGCCAGAGGAAACCCTTCCAACTTGTCTGTCTAGTGAACACATCTCAGTTAGCAGCAACCAAAAACTTGCACAGACAGTGTGAGTTCAAAAAGCACATAAAAGTTACAGTCAAACAATGGACAGAGAAGCACAAACAAAACAACAACCACCACTTGGATGACTTTCCTTATAACTTACTGGCCCACAATGAAAAAAATCAATTTTTATGGCTGTTGGGACGCCCCTAAATAAAGCCCAACAGAGACGGAAATTATATTTTTTGCTTGTTTGCAACTTCATGGTTTTGGTTGGGTTTTTTTTAAATACTTTGTCTCTAGTTTAAATATTCATGGGCTTTCACTTTACAGAATTGGGAAATAATTTCTAAATGAGGACATTTCAAAAGTAAAAAGATCGCTGTAAAATTTGACTTTTCTGGGTACTTTTCAATGCCATCTCCCCTCCTACTCCCCATTTCACAATCCCACGTCCATTTGGGAAAACACATAGAAGCTCATGAATTATTTCGCTGTCAAATCCGTAGTTTTCCATGAAAAGTCAGCTTTCAGCAAAAGCATTCCCTAAGGGGAGCTACAACTGCAGGGAGTTCTGGATACGGAGAGAAATCCTTGCGCTTCCAAGTTTTGTCCGTTTGTTCCTCAGTGGTGCCAGGGAACACAAAATGCTTGCTCTTACGATGCTTGGAGTAATATTTGAGGTCATGCCTCTGCTTCTGCCTCTTCCTCTCTTCACTGTTCTCACTTCAGCAAACCTCCCACTGGAGTCAATTAGAATTTTGCTTGAGTAAGCACTGCAGGGTATGGCCTGTTGGCATTAAATAAGTCATCATTTTTAATTGACATTTTAAGTCCCATCAAACTACAGACTATAGCTCGCACTGCCTTAGTAAATGTTTGTGCAGGGTAACAGTTTGGATCACATTATTATTCACGAGTTATCCAAGTACACACTGTACAAAACCGAGGGTAGGCAAGTTATTTCAGTACAAAAGATATCTAGATCTGTTCTTCTTAAATTAGTATGTATTTGGAAAGTCATGAGACAGCCTAAAGTTATTTATTTTAGGGCACACACATCTTTCTTCTAGATCATTTGGTCCAGTGCCATTAAGTACTGTGTATACTGAAGACCTTATAAAAGCTTATTTTATCAGTAAATTCATCCTAAGCCGCTTTTTAAGTGTAACATTATTCATTCCGAAAAGGCTGTAACAGCATGCTCACCATTTTTCATGATTACATTAGCTGCTATCAAAACACCCTCAAATTCGCTCATTATTGGGAATTCTCATTGGGACTTCCTCCTCCATCTCACTCCTCCTCCCCCTTCAGCTTGTGGTTTGTTTTGTTAGCTGTATCATACAGTCGTGATGTCTGTCCTTTTAAGCACTTTGGGACTAGAATTTGTATCAAGCTCAACAGCTGTTGCAGAGCATAACATCAGATTATTACTTTTTTTAGGATCCTAAACCACTTTGCATAATATCATTCTGGATATGTGAAGGAGATGTTTCACACTAATTAATGGCCTGTCCTGCAATTTCTACTCACACACATGCTTTTCTTAGCTTCTACAGAAATAAACAGAGCACCTTAAATTACTCTAACCTTCAAAAAATATTCTTGCCCAGTTTCTTCAAACAAAGAAACACAGAGCCTTTACTAAGTCTTATGACATATATTTCAATTCAGAAAGTGTTTATTTCCTGTCCTGTTAACCCTTTTGCAAGCCTGCTCTCTTCCTGATGCATCTTGGGATTAATGAGAGCTAAAAGACAGAAAACATGGAGCTTGTGTATGATTAAGTCATGTTTACAGGATCTCAGTAAATAGAAACTCAAAGGAACACGTAAGCTTATGTACTCTAAGTTTATGCACAGGAAAAACAAAAAGTGAAAACACTTTCAGAGGCGCATCAAGCAGATTGTTTCTCCAGCATCCTAGAGTTAAAAGGTAAATTACAATCAGTCCTTCAGTAAAATTGAATTTGACACCTCTTTTCTGGTGAGATTAGGAATTATCATCTTGCAAACCTGCACTTTGGAGCATCAGTGTCAACCTGTCTGGAATGTAATTTAGATTTTTCAGTAACATAAAATGCCTGCTCTTCTGTAGTCATTAGTGGCTGGCATAAACAGCCTGACAGCATTAAAAATGAAGGCCCCGACAGTCTGCAACACTAATCCAGTGCTTTGCAGTAGCTCTAGAGCTCTCTGAGACCGGGAACGCCCCCCCCCCCCCCCGCACTTCTTCAATCAGAATCCCTTTTTTTTAGTCTTGTACCGATGGTTTTGCAAGTCTCTTTATGGGACCAACCTGGTTTCTGCTGAAGAGCTAGAAAACACACAGTGAAGTTAAGAATTACAAACATTAATGCTCATGCATAACGTTCTTACCATAAAAAACCATGAGCTATTACAGATTAACAGTTATTTCTTAGAGATTAATCTAAAACTAATGAGGAAAAAAAAAGGTTTCCTTTTGCAGTGGCAGCACTCTGGGATCTCGCGTTCCCTCTAGTGGCCACTGGAGCTCAGACACCGGATTCAAGAAGGTATGTGAACTGCATCCTTCCTTTGATAGATGTAACTAGACTGAGCTCTGCCGTGATGTCGCATTTTAAGTGGAACTCCCTGAAGAAATCAATGGGGAATTCTGCTTAAAAAACAGCGGTGTATTATGGTCTGTAGTTGCTTAAGGAAGATTTCTTCCCAGCAGGGACAAAAATGAAGGTCATTCTCTAGGAAGACAGAGCACTAGGGCTGGACTTAAAGTAATTTAAAGTTACATTAACATTTTGATTGTTTCTCATGTATTGTGCTTGCCTGGACCTCAGATCAGAAAATATAAAATAAAGATTTCAGAAATGTGAAACAAGAGAGAAGTGGTGCAATTCATGATGAAAAGCACATAATGTAAAACAAACAGGAAGGCAAGCTGCCTTTTAACAAGATCCACTTCAGTGTGAGAAATCAAGAAGTTGGAAAACCTTCTGCCTTCTCCTCATAAAAAATGTGTTTTGTGCTTATTGCTGCATTGAAAAAAAGGGAAGAATGCTGTTTTAAGTAAAAAGCAGAGGCAACAGATGAATATAGCATCTAATTATAAAGAAGGTGGCTAGGTAAGTACAGAATTTCCCATCATAAACTCAATAATCCCCATCAAGATGAAGGGAAATTTTAAGGAGTGTAATATATGGAGAAAAGAGTAATTCAAACTACTATTGCTAGCTTCCAGGTTAACTACAAGCACTGAGGGAAAAAAACCCAAAACAAAAAATCCTTGATTTCACAGTGCCTGTTCATGGTAAATTAATGATTAAAGATAAATAAAATTATTTATTTACAATGTGCAAGGAGTAGCAACTATTGAAAAGTATTAAGATGCTATGAAACTGACAGTAAATGGTACAAAGTCAGTTCCGATATCCCCATTTTAGAACAAATAGAAGAGTTGGATTTCTATAACTGGAGCACATATGAGTGATTGAGAAATCTGAGATTAGCTGGTTTGCCTTGCAAAAAAAAAAGTAAACATCATATAGCATCTCTGTACAGAAGTATCTGCAAAATACTTTTGTCCTATTGCAAGGCTAAAATATTAGTTAAAATATCATTCGCACTTCTGAGAATCACACACCAAAAAAATTGGAAATTAAATGAGGAATCCTGAGAATGATTAGCAATGAGAATGATCAGACCAGAGATTTAAAAAAAAAAATAGAAGGAAAGGCTAGTATAAATACTTCAACTAATTCAAAGAAGAGATGTCAATGTGATAGGCTTCAAATACATAAAAGGCTACTGTTCTCCGTGCCTGTTGGACAGGACAAACAGTAAAGGGATTAAGTTTCAGCAAGAGCGATAAGGACTGTTTTCAAACAGTAACAAAATACAGCAGTTTAGCCTGCAAGGTCTGCCTTGGTGAAGGGGTTAAGAACCAGTTAGACAATCATCTGTCCAAAAGGACCAATACAGCTGATCCTGCCTCAGGGCGAGATCACAGAGGTGATCAGGAGGTTCTTTCCAGACCTGTAAAAGTCTATGAACGGGGAAGAACAAGACGAGTCACTGAATCTGAAAGACAGAAGATAAGAAGCAAAACAAGTGAATTAACAGCAAATACTCTTTAACACATTAGCTTACTAGGCCACAGAACTCATTACCCAGGAAAAATAGAGGTTGAATGTTAAATGCCTTACTGAAGCAATCATTCATTTTTATAGACACTGAAAAATATCCTCAAACTTACCAGGACTGTGCAGCTATAGCACTAGTAATGTGATTATTTATGGCTGTTTACATGGTAATTTTGAAATAAAGAACTGTGCACTCGGAGTAAGTGAGGATGAGACTGATTCCCTCCACAATTTCCTGTCCTAAAAGACAGGGCACCAATCTGCACAGCCAGACATTAACAGAAAAATATTACCTATCTCAATACTGACAAGAGACTCAGAATAATACTGCATTCCAAAACTAATGCATTAACATCCATTTTACTGTGGCTTGTATTCTGCTTAGCTAGTGTTCTCCCTTTAAAAACAGTCCAAGAAGGAGGTGAAAAACTCATGGGAAAGCATTTGTATTTCTGGAGAAGTGGAAGAACCCACACCCATAAACTCCAAAAGGCCAGAACCAGATTTAACACGTTTGTCTTCCCAAAAATCTGGCATCCTCTCACCAACTTTTAAAATCTCATGTCATGGAAACCAGATGTCAGAGGGTGTTGCTAATGACCTACATTGCCTTTCAGCTTCGCATCATCCAGTTCAAACAGTAACTAGGCTAGCGAGCATTCACAGATTATCACACCTAAGTGACAACAGATGAGATCAACTCGGTAGGAAATGGAATTTCCACCTTTCACAAATGTATCACCATACTTTTCTATTGCATTGCAAGTTTTTTATGGTACCCGTGACAGTGATCTCAGCTGCATACAAAATATTCCTTACAGAACAACCCTTCTGCTGCAATTTTCTGCAGAGACTCTAGTTTCTCTTTTTTTACATATATATATTAGTCTAAAAGCAGTTGCTTTTCTCCAGGTACTAGAAATGTAATAATTCTTTCCCAATACAAGGATTTGCTTTGTCAGTAAACTAAAATGAGGTCACATTTCTGACACCATTCAAACATTGCACCTTAAACAAGAACGATCACCCACTGTTTACATAGCTGTTATCAAAATCTACATAGTTGTGTTGTTCAGGTCTGTTGCCAATCATCCCTTCTCACAGAGTGGTTTTAGTGGTTAAAAGTCGTAATATGAGTAGTCATTTGTATTAATCACTGTGAAGGTAAATATAGAAGGGAGACACCACTTTGACATCCTCAGACAGAACCTTAATAACTCATGAAAGCTTTGAAAATGGCATATTAATACATACATGCATGTAAAAAAGGCCCTAATAGAGCCCAATATTTCTTTTATAATTCCAAGAGCGCCCTCTTGTGTGAGAGCTGACAGACACTGAGCTGTACGCAATGGTGAAACGCATAAGATGATATTTTAAAGTCTGCAACAACATAATTACATTCCCCTCTTATCACCACGTAGCTTTTCTATTTCTGACATGTAATTTTTTTTTTCCAACCTGTTTCACTGGATTTCTATTCTCATGAACACATGAGCAGGCAAAGTCAAAGCCAAATCAGTGTAAAATAATCTATTCCTTATCTTGTCTCATAAATACAGTTCCCTCCAGTGTTTCCCTACTCAGCTCTGCAGGAGCAATTCCTCCTCCAGGCTGGAACACTGACACATACCAGTCCCTAATAAAAGTAAGAAGAAAATACCAGCCGAGGCTTTCAAGCTGATAGGAGAAAAGTGAAAAAAGCATAACTAGAACTGTGAGAGGTGAGCGAGCAGGGGACTCTGCTTGCTTTTCATTGTCCATCTTCAAATCAGACAGTTTGCAATGGGAAATTTCCAGAAAATAATGGCCTAGTTACACTGGGATATCAGTAGGAAAGCATCATTTGGCACTGAGGAAGATGAAAACTGAAAGGCATCACAGACACTTGCCCGGAGGTAACATATTGACTAATGCCACAGATTTCCAGTTGACAGGTGCTCATTAAAAGCCACAAACACAGGCAGCCAGAGCGAAGCCAGATTTACTAGGGAACATGCACATGCTGCCTGTTAAAGCTGCCATAATTACCAAAAGTAGAGCAGCCTCAGAGCCGCTGAGGAAGAGTAGGTAAAAGCAAACAGGGAGAGAGGCAGATGGAAAGACCCAAAGCAGAGGTAGAAAGATGAAAGAAGAACGGGGAGGAAAGGAGTTTACAAGTTGCTTCCATATAGAGCACAAACCCCTCATCGCTTGCGTTACTCGTTCTTTTAATTTTGTGCTTGCCTTCCCCTAGCAATTAAACTGAACGTCCTTGACTGTCTGCCTTCTGCAGCAGCACAGAACCGAAGCTAGACATCAGCTTCAGCCCTTTATGGTCCCCATAGGATTTTAATTTTCTAAATGGGAGATTTATGGAAATGCTGACATTCATCTCTCAGTTAAAATGCTAGCACGCTGCTTACAAACACAGACTTTTTCTCCTTTTCGCTAGCAGGTTGACAAGAAAAGCTTAGCGGCTTTCTAATCATTATCCTGCACATGATGGGCTGTGAATTTTATGAGCTTTATCATCTTACTGCTTACATCTCTAAAAGAGTCTGGCCACAGACATGCTTTTGCTCTCTGTATTCTTTAAACAACACTGGTAGTAATTAGCAACTGTGAGCAGCCTGATTACCAAATGAATGCAGAAACAATTGAAAACACAGCTGAATTAGGACCTAGCAAACATCTAAGTCTTCAAAATTACAGAATCTTTAGTAACAGATGTCATTCAAAAGTTTACACGTTTACATTAAATATTAACAGCAATCTCCAAATTGCACCACAAGACTTCAGATTTGATGAGACTTCATAGTATTGATGACCTCTTTCCCTATGTAGACATGGAATGGAGGAACCCAAAGTCAAGTCAGTGTGTTTCCAGATTACTTATTTATTACTATTTATAAAAATATATTGGTTTTCTTTCTTAGCTTGCTTTTTTGTCTCTTCTCAGATATTAGAAAGTAAATCCTTGCATGAAGAGTTCTGCATATATATTGACAAAACAACTCACACAGCCTTGATGTGACTGAGAATCCAGAAACCTGATCACTCAAAAAGTGACACAGTCTTTCCTTGTATCTTAAGGAAAACTCTGAAGACACATGAAGTAGAATGCTAAGTTTTCCTACTGAATGGCAACTACCTTTCTTTCTGCCTTGTGCTTCAAGGCTCTGAAAAGGCAAAAGAATGTTTCCTATTTGGTTTTATCAACATCAATATTTTCTAACTCTGCTTCAGTTATCCTCAGCTGAGTTAAATGGGCTGTCATGCTGCACAACACTGGTAAAGGGTTAAGAAAGGCTAAAAGAAAATGCAAGTTCCATGATTGTCAACATTCACCTTTGTAAAAAGGCAACGAAACCAGACCAAGAAACAAAATTACTGCACAGACACCCTTTCAAGCCGGAGGCTAACCATGAAAATTAGACAGAAGACAACTTCAATTGAGTATGGGCTTTTCTACATCAGAATGGACATGCAGAATAACCACCAGCTACAGCCAACAGTGTAGACAGACTGGATCTACTAAACAACACCACACATCTTCCCCAGAATAGGTTGTAACAGGGGCACACCTGACACCAGTGGGATTCCCAGAGATAAAATACTACACATAAAGACCAAGGTGCAGTAAGAGCTATTTATAACAAAAAGTGTTTATTATACAAGTGTCTCCATATGCCAGATGCACTCACTGCCTTCCCAGAGTCCTACCTCAATAACACAAAATTCCTTTAAATCTTCTGATAACTGCTGGCCATAAGCCAAGGCACCAAGACATTTCATCCTGCAAAGGAATGAATCCTACTGGAGCATGTGTACAAGTGTTAATTCATCAGCAGTCTTTCCTCTGTACCCACATCCTCAGCACTCAAAGTAAGCCAGAAGCAGGCTGGGATCAGTCAAAATATTCACCCACATTTCTCTCCTCTTTTACTATGTGCTCCTCTTCCAGACCAGGTAATAAATAAAATAATAAATAAATAAATAAATAAATAAACATTTAGTGAAACACTAAGTGGCAGATAATTGCATATGTAAATTATTTCTGACATAAACAGTGACGCTTCATTTTTTATTAGTGACTTTATCATCCTGCTTTTTTACGCAAGCCAGAAATTGAATCCATTTACCAAACTCTAAATCACATCATCAGAACTTTCAAATTTTATTTGCAGAGGTATTTAGCCACCTGAGAGTCACAGCAATATTTTAATATACCTCTGAAAATGGCTTCCTGCTTTTGCTTACACCTGGAGACAAAACACAACAGCAAAAAAAAAGAAAAAAAAGAATATCACTTTAAAAAAGGCAGAAAATAAAGCAATGCAATGGTTTCCCACATATGATATTTTGTGACTGTTGGTTTCGCATGCTGAGTGTTATTCCCCTCACAGCTTCAGCAGTAGAAAAGGAGAGGTTTGGAAAGAGAAAAGAAAAAAAAAACCCCTCTTTGACATACAGCACTTCTGGAATGTCTCCAAATCCACAATAATATTCCTCCAGGACTTTGAGGGTTGACAGACAACACGCTGCTTTTTCCTCTAACATTTTTAAAAGCCCAGCAGTGCCACCATCACCAGTGAACATCCCGATTGCCTGAAGAACAGTTTCCCAGGCCTCAGGTCTTCTGCAGGACAAGGCACAGAGCTGTGATCTCTCTCCTAAGTTTGCTGTCTCAGCAAATTCAGTTTACTCTTATTTGTTTTTTTTCTAAGTGGAAGCTAAGCCAGATCACTTCCCCAGGAAAGAAAATTGATGTTAAAAAGCACCCGAACTGGTCTCTCCTGACAATACTCTAAACAAGGAGTTAAAAAGTAATTTTCCTTTTACAAAAAGGAGGGAATTTAAGGCTTTAGGAGACAGCATCTTAGATCATCCCAGCTATATCTAGGTCAGTGAAGCTGAATAGAAGTCAGAAGGCTCCAAAAAATGAAACATTCAGTTGTCAAGAATTATGGAAAAAGCTTAAAATCCGGTTAGAACAAAGGTCACATTAAAGCTGCCAAGTGGAAATACAAAAGTTATCTGGAAAATAACCTCCTTCCAAGTCCTACATGCAACAAACTACTTGGAGAATGTGTCTTGAAACAACAAAAATGAGACTTTTGGGGGGAAAAAATAAATAAATGCAGCCATCTTGGCGCTGTACCTAAATATTCATTGCAGAGATCACAGGCATCTTTGACATAATCTTAAGTTTAATAGAATTAGATCCAATATTTTAGTGTTATGAAACGTCTAGTAGGACAGAAAATAGATGTTGTTACAGACAGGTCTCCTCAGACCTTGAAAATGGCCAGGAACAGTAAGTGAAAGCAATACACAGCACTTCATTTTCCTTTCTGCAGCAGCAGGCATGTAAAACCTTCCAATTCTGTTTCACATACAGGATTATAGATCACTCTGTGGAACTACTCTGAACAGTTTCTGTTCAGCTTCTCTGAATACAAAGCTCCAGCTGACCCACAAATCCACGTGGATATTGCAGATTTCCCAAAGGCCGTACTTCAGAAACGGGAGCTGCCAATAGGACCATCGACAGACATCAGTCACTGACATTTTGTTAGTGCTCCGAGTACCTTTAAGGAATCCCTCTCCTGGAAGGTGAACTGAATGAGATAACTGAAAATCCTGATTATTTGCAAGTGTCCTAACTGATCCCTATAGCCCATATGCAGTTCTTAAGCACAACATGGAAATAATGCCATGCCCCCCACTCTCCCACCCCCCAGTTAAACCCACAAGTTACAGTTCGGTGCATGTGTGTGCTTTTTGCAGGGGGTGTCATTCACCCACAGCTACCTAAGTTTTTCTGGTGGAAAAACAATACCTGAAAAACCATTGCCCAAAACAGGAGAAAAATGCTGTGAAGTGCAAGCACAATATGTATAAAGGCTCCTGGATTGTCAGCGTGGAGTTTGTTGAAAGTAAAACAATAAAGCCTGTTGTGCTCCTTGTGTTGCTTTACAACACAACCCTGCTGACTATTCCTCATCAGAAGGCCTCTGACCCTTTCCAGAATTCCTCCAAAAGGCATCTGCATTGCAAGAACAGGTTAAAAAGCAGCTTTTCTTGAACCATCATTTTATGTGGTGTAGAGAAAAGCTTTGGAGTAGGCAAGGAGTAATCTAGGTCACATCTTCCAATGAAAAGTTAAGACATTTAAGTGACAGAAAGACTTTGATGCATTCCGTACTATTTTCAACCACACCACTCTAAATGGACTCCTGCGAAAAAGATCTCCAGCTGGCTCACAAGTAAGGCAAAGAGATGCTATTACTTTGTACTGAGCTTGCACTGTTCTCTCAAAACTTCAGACATTCGTTTGGGGTTCAGTTTTTGGAGGGTTTTAGTGGGTTTTTTTGTAGGTTTGGGATTTTTATTCAGCTCAGCGTTATCCTCTGGTAAGGACAGAAGATAAAAATTTTGACACCAAGAAACATCAAATCACTGTGCCCCACACACAGAGACAAGAAAGGGGGACACCTCTCCTTGCTCTAGAGCTCTATTTTGATAAACTTGAACTTGCCATGGCATTAAAATAAATGCACAGCTATACAGTATTTTTAAACTGGAATGAAGAATATTTGTTGCGGACAAGGGAGCTTCAAAAAGTAACTGAACACGTCTGTCCATAGAACTACTGCCCTTCTGCGTTGTCCTTGTTCCTGGCCTGTATTTTTCATCAACAAAACTCTTCTGCCAGAGACATGATCCAATGCTAGTGGGTATAGTACTAAAGATTGATTTTCACAGCAGAGTTTAATTTTCCTCATATGCCCCATAATGTCTTTGTGCTGTCTGGAAAATATAAGGTTTTGGAGTGCTTAGAAAAAGATCAGAAATTCAGACTTTAAGGGGTGAGAAAATATAAATATATTCTCTAGACAACAGGAGGCTATGAACCACTGCTCACAAGCAACAGATATTGATGTTTATCTCTTTATTTATTATGTTCAACACTGAAGCATCTAAACCATTAGACACCACAATTTCATTTTTCTAACCAAAATGGGACTTGAAGTGACAGTTTGAAGGTTGCAGACACTACTTGAAAAACTGTTCAAAAGAATACCACCTTTAAAAATATTAACTAATATTTAAACATAATAGACTGTCTTTGCAGTGCTCTATTATTTACTACAAGGTCTTAACGCAGTCACGCACGCAAATAGTGTTTTTGATAATGCTGATGTTAAACTATTTAAAAGTAAAAAAAATAAATCAGCTATAACAAAATAACTTTAGGAATGTTCTTATCTGTTTACAAAAGGCTGGCTGGTTGATTCTCATGGTAAAAGAGAATTTTGTTCTTTAAATGGTATTTTATGCTTTAAGAGTGAAAAAAAGTAAACACAAGCACATAGGCTCACATCCAGGAAAACAACCTGAATAAGGATTAAAGTGCAGGAATTCCCATCTCCCAGCCTAACTCTCAGGTTATCAGAATATGGGTTATTAGCATAGCAACAAACAAACTTCACATCTCTAATGGCCACATTTGTGGCTTTAGAGAGCAACCACCTCTTTAAACACTACAGATCTACATAACATCAAGAGGTCTTATGCAGATGAGTGCTATATTTACTCACCCAGAATGCTACAGTACTGCTTTCCACACTCAAAGTTTCCAAACCAAAGCTTTTTTTTTACCAAAAGAGGACCATGTAATGATAGGTTTCTAGAGACTGAGTTGAGAGACTATGTTGAATGCCTTCCTTCCCCAGGTAGCTTGGGAATTATTTGGAGCGGTACAGAGAGGCTAAGGAGGGATAATTTTTCATTGTCCCTTTTAAGAAAAGGAATAGGGTGTACGAAGTGAAATCAGAGGTGTTTTCTGCACGTGGTGCTTATTTAGGCTGAGGGACTCCTTGCCACAGTACACAACAAAACTACTTGGGTTCATGAGAAAACAGCACAAGCTCATGAAAGAAGGGCATTAAGGGTCATGGGGCAAACAAACCACTGCTGGCTCAGGAAGCCTCCCCTTCCAAATTGTTGGGAGCTGGGAGAGAGCAGGGGAGGCATTGTCTCATACTTGCTTTGGTCTTTCACTTCTGCCAAATAGGCCTTTGGTCTCACCTTTCTCAGACAGTGTGATATGTGTGTTAGTATAATTTGCATCCTTATTATTGCAGTGATATTCAAAAGTCCTCATGAGGATGGGAGCATCATGCTGGATGAGCACAGGACTGGAACTGCTGACACAATGAAAGTGTTCAATATCTGGCTGGCATCCCTAAAGCACCACAGAAGTGGGAATGGGAGGGCTCAGATCTCCACATCTCCCTGTTCAGAGCACCCCACGCAGCAGCAGTAAAATGCATCGTCACATCTACAAGTACCTGTTCAAACTATCTCCTTCAAAATAAACACTACTTCAGGTTAAGATACTTGAAAAGCAACTCAAAAGCCTTGGGATCCTTCTAAAATAACACAGATTCCCATGACCTAAATTCTCACTGATATCAAAGAAACAGAAATCAGGCACCAAGTGTATTTCTTATCATGTGCCCAAATGCTTAAACTGCTTTTCAAAACCAAGACCGAGTCCCAGCAGTCCTGCAAATTTTGTTTAAATCCCGAGCACGACAAGCTTTTGAAATGTTACCCTGTGGGCCAACATGGTGCCATCTTCAATATTTTATGCCTATCCTTATCAGTCCTAGCAGGAACCCGGCTTCACAGCTTGAAAAATCTGTACAGAGACAAACATCTGGCTGCAATCTGGATGTGGTTCCTCCTTCGGCTGCCTGATTAACAGCACACGCTGGGTTTGTACAGCCACTACCTCAGACACCTCCTCTTGCCTCTAACCAGGCTCCCTGGGAAGGACAGCAGTAAACCACAAAAGAAACATATCCACAGAGCAGTCCCTGGAACCGATTAGTTCTTTTGGTCAATATTCTTCATTTGTAAGACTCAGGGCCTGGATTCCAAGAGTGGATGCATGACTGGCAGAAGCAGGTTCACAAAGAAGGAAAAAAACCTGTTCCCTCTGCTCTCCCACAAGTCCTTTCATAGATTATCTGGGATCAAGACTCTGGCAAAAGTGGTTGACAGATTACTGGAGAAGAAACAAACCCCGAAACCCCAGAGACTGCAGTTGCTATAAGATGTGTCAAATATTATACGAAAAGACTGACACCCTTGCCAGTCATCTCCTGGGCAATTCCACGGCAGAAGGGAACCAGTATCTGTAGCAACACAGATACACATCTACTAGAAACTGGACAGGCAGGAACAATGCAGACCTTGCCATTAAACTGTAAGAGCTTTCACATGATGGACATCACCGTGCTGCTCTGTGGTCTCTGCTATCAGGAATCAAAGAGTGTTTTCCCCAAGTCATCACCAACCTCGTTAAATCCCCACATTGTAAAAAAGCAGGATTCACAGGGGTTTGGGCTTGTTTTGGTTTGGGGTTTTTGAGGGGAGAGGGTGGAGGGAAGGCAGTTGGGGTATGCAATTTTTTGCTTTTCTGCCTTTTTTTTTTTTATAGAAACATAAGAGTAATAGACAAACCAGATTTGGGAAAAAGCGCAGGGTGGCTGAAAAATCAAATTCAAAGCAAGAACAGGTGAAAGAGACAGCTCTGTAGCAAACAGGAATCTTATTGTAATGTTTGTAGCATACAGTCCTAAAAAGGAAAGAAAGCAAGGCAGGAGCATAAAACAAGGATAAGAAGCTTCTGAGATGGATTCGAATAAACAAATAAAGCACAAGGCTAAACCTAACCCAGATAACATCAATGCATTGAGAAGAACGGCACGCACACAGTTGTGTTGACACTGCTCATAACACAACCTGACAAATCTCCTAATATATTAGGCACAAATATTTTTTCATGCAACATCAGACACGCATTGCAGATCACATTGCTTTCATTCCCTTTTGTGCTAGGAAGAGGACTGAGTTAAGATCCAGTCCATTCAATGAGCCTCTTTCCGCTGACTCTTGCGAGCCCTGGCTCAAGCCCATCCATACTTGTCATGGGTAACACGCGCTTTGTGGTATTTGCCTTCTCACTGTCCAAAGAGAAAATTAGTTCAGCATTTTGCATATCCATTTGCTGAATCAGAAAGAGAGCAGATTTTGCTAACAGCAGTAGAAAATAGCTAGGAAAAGAGAATTAATTTTGGACTTCAACAAGCCAAATTATGAGCTATTCAGTCAGTAATTGATACGTTGGAATATAATAAGGGGTTCTAAAGACTCTGAATACACCCAAGTCACCTACACAGCCTTTATGTCCCAGCAGGAGGGGCAAGGAGTCAGGATAGAACAAGCCAGCCTTTCACATGCATAACCAGACTTCGTATCAGACTCTCTTTAAGGCTGGACATCGTTTTATTGTACCAGGAGTGGAACAGGATGTCATGAATCAATCCAATTATGACTCGTACAAGTGACAACAGGTCTAATAATTTCCCATTTGCTGAGAGAGCCACAAAGAGAGCGGCTAAACTGGAATTCACAGCTCTATGCAAGAGTATTTCTCCTCCATGCTTGAGCTAACTCATTAACTTAGATGAGGAATCCAGTCTTTTACAGTGTTTTTGTACTTAAAGCACTTTTCTTTATGTAGATTTCAGGACATCGCTGTCTAGAGTCATTAATTTAACAAAGGCTGTGGAAAATTTGTGCTCGCGACACTGTACAGCAACTGTTTATTTGTGAGGAATGAAAGAAAAAAAGGAAAATGAAAAGGAGAGCAAACTATTGAAGAAACTACAAATGCACAGTGATTAGTTGAGGCAATTATGAGGCAGTTGGGTTGTTTGGTTTTGGAGTTTCTTAAGAAATTAAAGAATGGAGGCAAAAGCCTCCAATACCTCATTATTCAGCTTAAATTTATGGATTGTAAACCACTTTTCAGCACCAAATGGTGTTTAGAAATGGATTCATCTTGCCCACCTGTGCTTTTTTCCCTAACATAGTCTGCCAATACAAGCATCTTCACTTTTATCTAAAGGAGCGAGCAACCTCCTGCTCTTCCATGCTCTTTCTCGGTAATGATAGCAGTGCCACACATGATGCTTCCACCACTGCCATTATCTGCTGCCTCTCTCTTCTTCCAAAGCACAGATGAGAAGTTTTTCACGTTCAGTCTTATTCTTCTGTCATGCACACAGTGTAGCATCTTACACTTCCAGTTTTACCTCTTGTCTCCAGATATAGTCCTTGAGAAAATACTGATATTTGTTTATATTTACATAACTCAATGAATTTTCATCATATTTTGGTTTTGTTTTTTAAAAAAAAATAACCAGAGGGATAATCCACATGCAGCTGCACATTCTGAAGGTGCTTTCAGGTAAGCTTTCTGATTGTATTAATGTGTGATACACCACCATTTTTCAGAAAAACAATCAGAACAAAATATCACACTTCTATTTTGTAGGCTGCTTAAAAATATCCATACTCGTCTCTGTAGTCCCTTTTCCTTGCTTCAGTCAAAACCTTTCAGTGGGTTTTATGATGCCCACAAAAATGCTTTTGACTCTACAATATGCTTAAAAGCTTTATTTCAGATGCCAGCCCCACATACAAAATCTCATCCATGGAACTTTAAGCAGGCCCATTTAGCCCCCACAGCGAGATAAGGGGACACTGGCACAGCAGTGAGACCAACTGGATGAGAATCAAAGTAGTTTGATGGTCAGCCAAGGAAAATAAAAATTGAATATGTTAATTCATAACTGTACTGGAAAAGGAAATAAAAAGCCATGAGTGCTAGAAATGGATAAGGACTGTGGCCCAAAGCAGTCACCAGGCAAATCCCAGCCCTGTTTTTTCCTTGTGTTTCTGGTTGCCTATAGGTAGTTTCTCTGCTCCAGGTTTTCGTTTCATTCACCAAAGTAACTCTGCCAGACAAACTAGCTCTTTCAGACATTCACAGCCCAGCTACTAGCAATATCATGAAGATCAGTATTAACATTGAAATATGCTCTTTTTGTTCTTTATCTAAAGATTGCTCAGCCACTAAAGCAGAAAAACGTTTTCTTTTTCTATATTGCATGCCTGTCAGCGAAGAAAAGGACACGATCCTCAGAGAAAGCAATGATCCCCCTCCAAACCACAGCCTTAAAAAACATCAAGCACCATCTTAGGCTGGAACACAAGGCAAGATAACTTTCAAAACATCATAGTGCCACAGGGGTGCTTTCCTAGATGGATGGTTCCTATGAAGTCGGTTTTGCAGTCATGTTTTCCACATGCAATGGTGAATTCATTTCCCTAACAAAACAGTAGTGGAGTATATGGGAGAAATGCCCACAAAATGCTTTTACTGGTAAGTGTGAAATACAGAGAGCACTGTACTCTACAAACTCAATGTTTTAAAAGTCATGTATGATGACTTCTAAGGAGCTGTGTGTAAATAAATCTTTTCTGATGATGTTTCAGCAAGTTACAACACTGCTCAAACAATTTACGAAGGGTTCGCAGTACCAAGCCCTACACGCAATGCATTCATTATAAGAGGCAGAACATCGCTTACTAAACTGGTTTACATGTGTTCAATAAATCATTTATAATGAACTGTGAAACCCTTAGATAAAATAAATACAATAAATTATGTTCATTTGGTAAATGCAGCTATTGACTGGCTATTTAATAAAGCATTCATAACAGACCATATGAAGCATCTGTCTATAGCACCACACGCTTACTAAACTATTCACCGCTGAAATAGGCAACCGTTAAACACTAAACTTAATTCTAAAGATTATCGACCTGCTCTGGTTGTTAAATACATCATTCATAACATTTAATAAAACTTTTATTCTGAGTTACTCAGCCCTCAACAACAAACATTTTCACAGCTGTTGAAACAGCATCAGTCTTGTGTGCAGTAACTGCTTCATAGCTTATGATGAATGCATTAACCATTAATGGGTTATCATGAGTCAGAACAGAAACCATTAGAGAGGATTTGGTTATCTAGCAGAACTGAACGTCAAGGGCAGAGAAACACCATGTGAACACTGTGCCCTTGGGGATGTCCAGAGTAAAATTTCTGCTTTCTTTGGTCCTGGAAGGATCCTCCAAACATGGGGCTGGTTCTTAACATGTCTTCAAACATTTGCAGCTATGTTAAGACTTGCTAGACTCACTTGCAGATTTTCAGCTCATCTTCTGTTTCTACAATGTATTTGTGCCTTAGCAGTGAGCAGTGTTTTGGAATCAGGAAGGGAGTTGGTGCAATACTGTTAAATAGGATGCACACAGTACAGCTGAAAGGTCAATTACCCAGCACTTGCAAGCAGCTTAAAAAGTTAACCAGGAAAAACATTTTTCTCCATCAAGAAAGGCAGAATTAAATACCTTTTTTCTATCTTGGAAAATTATGATTGGCATGAAATGATTTGATTCTTCTTTAATCAAACATCATTCATGTCTCCAAATAAAAGATGCAGGTGCAACCACAGCTACATTTCCTGACTGCTGACCACCACCCACCTTGGCCTTGGGTCACCTTGGCTTTGTCACTACATCTGATTTCGATTAAACTATGGCTTTTTTTCTTGGAACTGCTGTGCAGAGCATTAACTTGTTACTTTGAAGCTTCAATAATAGCAGAAGCTCTGTGGAATTAAATTCTGTTCTTTCTTATTCCAGTGAGCCCTTGTTGATGTTAATGAAGTTGTGCCACTTTACCCAAAATCTGAGTTTTGGTGGCAGATAAAATATGAAAAGCAAAAAAGTTTATCTTCTACATTTTTAGGGAGCTCTGTGCTGTATCATTTATACCATGGAAATGCGTTCTGGTTTTATTGAAGCACCCAAGCTGCTTCCAACACCTCTGCAGGGTGATTCAGCACTGCTCAAAATACCTGCTGTATTCATTTCTCTGTCCCACAACCCTATTCCTTCCCTATTTCAAAACTTTTTTCCCCCACTCTGAAGACTGGAGAACACAACTTACTTCAACAGGAACATAACAGCATAAAATGGCTTCAAACTCCTGTATGGTTGCAAAAGGCTTAAGGCAAACCAAATTCCATGCACCAGGACCACAAGTAGTCTGATTACTAAAGTATCCTTCTCATATCTGCCCTGGAAAGTCATTGCTACAGTGACAATCCTGATGATTCAACAGTTTTGAATACAGACATCAGAACAGCAATTTTTTAAACTTTTTTTAAACAAACAAAAAAACCTTATAACACACTGTTGTGATACTCCTGGAAAAAGAAATGCTAAGCAAGAAGATCCTTCCTTCTGGGCAGTACAGGTTAAGCCCCACAGAAAGCAGACTGAGTAATCCCATTTGAGCACACTAAGAGCTGACCTCACACAAGTTTTATAGAAATATGTAAAAGCCTAAAAAAGAAAAATTCAGATTAATAGAACAGTCCAAGATTTCAAATTCTTGCAGTTGATCAGAAGTTTGTTGTTATATCATTTGCAGTGAAAAAATACCTTGTTCCAATTAAAAAAGAAAAGCAAATAAAATATCTGCAGTCTCCTGTTTGCCTAAATTCTAGATTTAACTAGATGGCTCAGAAAACAGCAGGTTGTTCACACAGATCCTTCTGAGATACTGTCCTTGACATCCTAGTTAGACTTGCACTTAATACAATCGCTTGGCAAATTACACCAAGCTTTTGTTTTGCTTAGATCTAAACCAAACAAAAGAAAATAAATTGGATTTAAGACAGGACATTGTTCTGACTCCTATCCAGCCTCGGCTTATTGTTGTGTCAGATTTTTTTTTTTAGGTAATTATTCCTCAAAATACCAAACAATACTGAAATATGCAACAGTATTGTTCAATCAAGGTGTAATCTAATAAAGGCAGAGTTGTTTCAGTTGTCCTTTAGTTTGTCTCTTTTACTGAAAGATATTTTTTTATATCCTTTACTAAGAGATAGTAAAATATTCTGAAGAGAGGAAAAACAGTATTAAATTGTCTGGCTATAGTTTCAAAACAGGGAACCCAACAAGGAGTTTTGCCTTAAGCCAGAGCAGAAAACAAATGATATACAAAGCACAGTAGCAGCAACAAAACCAACAAACTGACAAAAAGGATTGTTTATTTACAGCTTCTGTAAAGTGGAAGGCAAACCTTCCAGCTGAAAAAGCAGAACTGTTTTGTTGCTTTTGAATACAGGGCTCTGAACTGCTCAAGGTGAAGCTTTATTCTAGTCATGTGTAATAAGCGCTTACAGCCCCCAGTCTATCATACTCATAAAATATGAAAAATATTGTGTCCATAGCAGACAGTCTCTAAGAAAGAAAGTTTAGGAACTGGTAAAAATTCCACCCAGAAATAAGATACGAGATAGAAGGTCAGCAGTTATATTTGCCCTTACCCTCTGACCACCAGAACGTGCACATGCATGCAAACACTCATTCTAAGCCAGTCTTGCAAACAGTAATCTGTTTAAAATTGTGTGTATTTGCCACTGGTAGTGGGCCTGCAATAATATTCCCTGTAGTAAAATGGATTCTGTGGCTGTGGGATGCTCACAGTAAAACTCCAGCACTTGTGTGGTTTTTTCCCCATCCTTGTACCAAAGCAAAAATATACAATTTACTGCAGGAGCCAGAGGACCCAATGGATATGGCATCCACCATTTACAGTTGGGCTGAGAACTGGGACTAAGTTTAGCCTTGAATCCAAAAAAGTGAGACACATCAGCGTATTACACACAGGATGGTCATTTGAACCTTTCCAGATGACAAGAAAGCACTGCTAGCAGGAGGGCCAAAGCCATACAAGTAAAGAATCGTGTCCACAATGTTAGAATAAATTCATTGTACAGGCACCAGTGGATTGACCTTTGTTTCCTACAAGCATTCTAGATTAACTTCAAGAAGTGTTTTAGCAGACAGTTGATTTCAAGCTATGGTGAGCAAGTCGTAAATAGAAACAAAAGAAAAATAGTTTGACAATACATTTGCATCTTAATCCTCAAGAAAAACGTAAGATGAGAACAAAGCAAAGCATTTCTCTGACTCTGAAACCTGAGACTAGGCTTGGGCATACCTAGCACGCATTGTCCAGGAACAATGTTGTACATTTCACCACTGCAATAAAAATAGTGTTGTGAAACACAAACAGCACAGCCTTGCTAGGCACAGTCTGGGTGAGTAGAGCTCAGAGTTTACTGTGCTTGCACTGCAATCCTTGAGAAACAAGGAAAGGTGTGAATTTCAGCAGAAAAAGACAGCTGGAATACATCACTCCTGTCCTTGACACTTAGCCCTATTAAAGGTGTTTGTATCAAACATTCCTTCGCTTATCCTCAATACCAAAAAAACCCCATGGAATTTTCATGCCAGTAGCAAGCTATAAACCTCATTCCAGGTAGTCTCTCTTGTATAATTACATAAAGCTTACTTTCTTAGTGAAAAAGTTAATAACCCTGAATATAGGTTTTTAAATAGAGCCTTTGGGAAATACAGGGCAAGAGGATTCAGTGAACTACAGAAAGAGTTGAAAGAGATGGACTGAGTTTGCACTCTCACAAGCCATCAGATTCCTAGAGGCTTAATGGTTTAGCTAGATTCTCCTGTCTAGTTGAACACAGGCAAAAAGGAAGAGTTACACACCACCACTTCAGAAAATTCCCAAATGAGTGCATTATGCATGAACAAATTAAATTTAAGGCTCTAGGACAAAAAAAGAAAAACCCTGCCACATTAAAGTTTGCTGCCAAATACAATCCTTCAAGCTTTCTTAAGCATACTGCAAACTCTAATTCTTTTCAAGAGAAGCTTGCACTTAATTGCAGAGACCTTAACAAAAGATCAAGAATGCTGCATTCAGGGTAACCAGTCAGTAATTTATTCATGCCCTAAGCCAACTGGTGGACAGTTCCTTTATTTCATGACTGAAAGGCCACAGTTTCCAGCTCCTGGATCTATCCCTCTACACATAAAATAATTCAGCTTCCAACGTCCTTACCTTCTGGAGGTAACATTATGTGACCTCAGCAAGATTAAAGAGAACCAGAAACGCTTGCCCTGCCCATAGGTAAGAATGACTCTGTTAACAAAGCAATTGGACACGTTTCAATAAACCTGCTACATATGGTGTATTACAATTAACATTATGAATAGCAGCAGCAGCATTGTAGAAATCATAAAATCATAAAGTAATTAAGACTGGGAGACCTCTAGAGATCACCGAGTCAACCCTCCTGCCTAAAGTAGGCCTAATTTCAAAGTCACATCAGGTTGCTTAGGACCTTGTCTCACCGAGCTTTGAGTATTTCTAAGGCTGCTTCCAGGCTCCTGTGCCAGTATTTTTCAAGTTATAGAATAATTTTTTTCTCCTTATATTTAGTTGGAATTTCCCTTGTTGCAGCTTGTGGCTACTGACTCTTTCTACTCTGCTCCTTTGAGAAAAGCCTGTCTACATTTTCTCTAACCCTTCTGAAGGTAGAAGACTGCTAGAAGCTACATCCCTAGGTCTTCACTTTTCCAGGCTAAGCAAACCCAGCTCCCTCAGACTCTTCCTTTCTAACAAACAACTAGGACATTAGTGGGTGGTTATCTGCCTCCCACTATTCCAAGAAAACTCGGGAGCTGGGATTTTTCATTTTTAATTTTAGTTCCTATGGAAAGAAAGCGCAAACACTCCCACACACACCAACTTCCCATACACACACAGACATACTTGCAAGTTGTTCTAGGTAATAACCTTTCCCAGCAGTTGATCCAACAAATCCTTTCCACCTGCTTTGTCACACTTGAGAATTACTCTTGGTCTGTTGCAGGAAAAGAGCAGGGCACAAGCCCTGCTCTCCACTGGATGCCAACCTTTACCAGGGAAGAGACAAGCTTTACAAATCCATACAACAGTAGTCAAAGACCTCTAATTTTGAAGAGATGCTGTAATTAAGCCAAATGACAGGCTTTCATTACAAGAAATGCCTTCAGACACCTCACTTACTCAGATAGCCCAGGTACAATCCATTGTTGGCTTCCAGAGAGGCAGTGATGGCCCTATGGCCCTGCTCCCAAGGTAAAGGACACGGTCTCACACAGATCCAGTAGGATGTGCACAGCCTGGGAGGCAATCGTTTGATGTCACACAACCAGCCCTCCCACAGCTGCCTTTCACAGAACAATGTTTCCCTCAGCAGAACAAGAAAGAACAATAAAAAAATTGTTTGGATCCTTTTTTTGTCAGCCAACACACATAAAACAAACAATCTAGTGTTATAACACAAAGCAGAAGCCAACTTTTCTTTCCTCTCACAAGCACACGGTGATGCAGCCTCTTGCATTATGCATATTGCCATAAAATCCCAACCCGTGGCATGAATTACGAAACCACCTAAAATACAAATTAACTGCAAGAAAACGTTCAAAGTGCAGACCCTCTCGCAGTTCTACAGTAAATCTTACCCCACTTACCCACATATTTAGTGCTTCAGTAACAACACAAATTAAAACAGAAAAAAAGCCTTGACTACCTGTTATTTCCTCCTAAGGGTAGGCATCTCTCAGCCTGTACGGGGCTAATCCTGTTTTACAATTTCAGTGCAGGAAAAGTCACTCTCCTCCATTCATATGCAGCCAGGGACAGCCCCTGCTTTCTTTTCAGTTCCTACCACCACACTCAGCCCACAAGCACTTGAACCATCAGCCACATTCAGAAAGAGCCGGGGGTCTTTCACAGCTCTTACTCCTATATTTTTCCCCCGCTGGGGTTCTGGGAAGGAAAGGTTGCACTCACACCTTGCTGCTTTGCAGTCTGACGGAGCCCTTAAGTCAGCTGAGGTATTTGACATCTTTTTTTATTTAGAATCATTGTGCAGGTGGAAAGAAATTAACAATTCTAAAGCACTAAAGAGTAAGAAAACGAAATTTCAAATTTATGCTTGAGGTACTCCTGTTTGCACCAATTCTGCAATGAAATAAAGCACGTGTGCTGTGAAAACTTTCTCTTATCTAGTTCTTTATGCAAATTTCACATTCAGTCCCCTACACAACAGCAGCCCATATGTTTTCCTGTTTATTGCAGGAATAAGGCAGATTTAAGCTCCTGATATAAAACCTACTGAACCTTTAAAATCCATATGAACAGTACAAAGATAAAATAAACTTTACACCTTCAAGTAAGATTTCTGAGTACAATGTAATCTGATTTTAGAATAATTAATACAGTTTTTCCTATCATTTCCAACCGAGGCTTATCAGAGCTGATGATGACATTGGCATTACAGCATATCTTCAGGAACAGCCCTGGCTAATTCCCAGTTCTATTGCAGTTGTTAGATAAGAAGCAGACAGCACTTTCAAGGTTTCATTTCTGACTGACAGAGTGAAATAAATTAGAAAAGAGAAGTGACATCTTTTATCAAAACTTAACCCAAATGTCTGTTATTAGACAAGATCTCCAGACTCAGGTTTCAGAAGACAGTAGCATATAAGTTTATTTAAATAATGGTAATACTTATCTATTTGCAGGCTAGCATTTCACAGCTTACAGTTACCTAAATTGGCTTTGAATTAGTCTTTTGCATCTGCTATTACACTGCAAAGAAATTACTTCAATTATGTTTAATTACTTCCTTCCACAGATTTGCATACAGCCCTTGTTATATTTCATTACCTTTCCTAATGGACTTCATGGCAAATAGGCAACTAATAAAACTGCAAAAACAAAGAAACTATTAAGCAAGTACACTACATATACATAACAATACTGTACATGTATCACACTAATTAGGTTATTAGCATAGTCTGCTGTCACATAAATGGAATATTAAGAGGGAACTTTTCACACAAGATCAGCAAAACCTAGCTCATTCTCTGAAGTTTTTAATACCTTTCTTACCTAGTTTATAAGTAGTTTTAATTTTCTGAAAGGAAACAAGCCTACTAAAGCACAAAAATAGTTGATACTTTTTACTCAAGAGTATATTGAAGAACATCATCGAGGCAGCAAATCGGTTACCAGTTACATTTCTCTGTACCCTGCTTGGCTAGCAGTTACAGAATAATGAAAAATATCTAGATCCTTTCCAGTTGCCTAGAACACCACACTCATGACTTGGATGCAGATCCTAGAATCCCACTTTTTCCCCCAACTACAGATCGTAGGAAAGATTCAGTAAAGCAATGGTAGTGGTATGTAAGTTTCATTGGGATGACAAGGTCTCAAGTATTGGCTTGAAAAACAAAGCATAACTCATTTATATAGAGCTGTTAATGACTGTTTTGAACCAAGTTTAAAACAATCCTATACCCAAGTAAGGGGAAATACTAGATCAATTTTATCATACCATTTCTGGTCCAAGCAATGAGATAAGGCTTGGAAGGTCCCTTCCAACACAAACCATTCTATACTATGAAACCAGCTTTTTTTTGTTGTTGTTAGTAATAAAAAACCAATAAACAATATAACTAACAATTAATAAAGTGCACAGCTGTATGTGGAGCTCTAGGCTGAGTGAAGAACCACATGACTAGTCATCACACATCTCATGCTGCCCGAGTCACAGACCCCGAAGAACAATTTCAACGCTCATTTTCATTTAGTACAAGAAAATAAGCTTCCTCCCAGTAAATAAATTTTAAATCAACTGGATGCTCAGGTTTTTATTATATTTTAGTTCCACACACACCCTCCTCCAAACAGACTTCCTGCAGTTTTATCTAAACTACTGATGAGTTTTCCATTTTCCTTCTCACGGGGATGTTTATTTCCATAAATGGATTACATTTTTCCATAAGCTTTAGAGCACTTTCATGCAGTGCTTCACAAGACACTTTACAAATACAACAACAGTGGCTTAATGGTGCCATTAGCAGATCGTGACAAGCCATGGTACCTTGCCTTGAAGCCCAGAAGGAAATTCAACTCCCTTGCCTTATTCACAAGGGGTTGAGGACTTCCCTTTGAGAGCAAGAATTGGCAAACAGACAAAAATAAAAAGGAGCGAGTCTGTTAAATTCCATTTTCTTTTCAGTGTTACTGATAATGTTTTCCTGCAGATTTTGAAGCTAAAAAGCAGCTACAGTCCATTTCCACATGCCTGGGACCTGCATGAGATCTGCCTTTTGGGGGATGCACTTTTCACTGAACAATTGTTCCTCATTGCAATGGCCTTGGGTAGATCTGAAACTGATAGTTAGAAGTAAAATAGGAGTCTGTAGCTCTAACAGCTCTTGCAGTTTCCATTCTGACCAAGTACTCCAAAGTCAGCTTCTCCCACTGGAATCAATGAATGGAGAGTAGCAAGGTCTCATGCAAGACCTAAGTGGGGAAACACACACAGTCAATCTTATGGCTAATTTGTAAGTGCCATCAAGTGTAGCAAATACTGAAAGCTGAATTTTCAGAAACACCCTTTTTCCAACTCTCACCTGAAATACCAGACACATCAAAAGGCAAAGAAAGCTATACAAGCAAAATTCTAACAAAATACCAGCTGAGCTTTGCTTCATGTATCTCAAGAGCATAAACACCCCTAGGAGACAGATGAACTAACACACTACCTTCTAGAGATATGGTCAAACCTGGAATACCAATGGCATTAGGCAAAACAAAATAACTTCAAAGGCCAGCAAGATGTAGGATGACAAGCAATTTTAATATTCTTCTTTATTTGACAGATATTCACTATCACTCCTTGAATAAAGACCAACTGCAGTGCAGTCCCATAGAGCTTCTCTTACCATTTAAACAGGCCAAGCTTACTGCCTGAAGAGTGGCAAGCAGTCTCCTGCTGAAGGGCACACAACTAACAGTATGGGCTACTACTGCTGCTGGAAGTTTTTTTAGTAACACCCACAAAGATTTCTTCACCTCTTCTATATTGCTCTCACATGCTCACACGCCCTCCTCAGCTGGGGCCAACGTAATCCCTGCAATACTCAGAAAACTAATCTTAAAAATAACCCTCTGGAAAGCAAAAAGAGTTACTTTAATTCAGTTTAATTTTCTGCTTATGTTACCGCTGCCTCAGAGGTGCCAGTCTCTGAATCCAGAACTGCCCTGAGGAAAGGGTGGGAGGTGCTGCTCCCTGGGACAGCAACCACCGGTTAAGTACCTGGCTCTTGGATTACACATTTGGCTCCGCTCTCATGGTTAAGGTAGAGGTTATAGACACAGAGATTGAGTCTCTACATTTAGCATTGTAAAGAGGACACGTGGTTAAGTGAGACAAGCTTCTATGGCATTTTAAGGTCCTTGATTCTCCACTTTCATTGGAAGTGACCTGGTAAAACCACTAAGATATCTTCATTGTTTTAATGCCATGTGTGTGGGCAAGTGGCAGCGAACACAAAGGAAAAACATAGTATGAATTGCATTTATCATGAAGTAATAGAGAGTAAAAGAGACTGCCAGGTCCCAGTCACAGGTACAGAGCAGTTAGTGCTAGCTGAGAAAACACTCACACTAAAGTAAGAACACAGTTCAAGAAGTGCCCCCAGAGATGCCATTTCTTTTATCTTCTTTAGAACGTTCAGTGGTTCTTTTCCCTCCCCATTTCCCTACCCAAGGAAAACATTTATTAGGGTAAAACTAGTTTTTCTGTAAAAATATTTTCAAGCCCTTGTGAAAGTAAATGAAAAAAGACAGAGGAGGGACAGAAACATGCAGAGACCACCATCTGAAATTCTCTCATTAATCATATGGAAAAAAGTTACAGAAGGTCTTCTTTTGGCAAAACTTCCATATCCCAATTACAAAAGATGAGTCTTCAACCATTTTTTATCCCCCACATTCCACAGCTCCCAAGGATCCACAGGAGAGTAAGTCAGTCTCATTCTCTCGTCTGTTTTTAACACACAAAAGCTTTTTGTCTCCACAGAAGACACAAAACCAGAAAGCTCTCCTCTGGGAACAGTTAATTATTACCGACTACCTTGCCACAGATGACTGCAAACACAGGAAAATAGACCAGCTGACACACAGTAACTTCTACATAACTTATTCACATAGCTGACAGGGCTAAGCTGGAAAAGTTTAGTAAAACTATAATGAATTTTAATAATCACATATGCTCCCCCGTGGACACACATAAACTGCAATCAAAATCTTTATTCCTCTGCCAAAACAGAATTATATAGGAACTTTATTCTATTGTGACTGCACCTCACAGCAGAACACAACACACTGGAACATGAAAGCCTTACAGCCTTTTTGGATTAATCAAAAAAAATAAAATTACTTTTGCTCATTAAGAAAGGCCACATCTTAGAAATTTAGAGGAATATACTCATAAACCACACACAAACAACTTCATAATCTAATGTAAAATAATATAATAATCATTAATCAAAGTACACCAGACGGTGTTCTGCTGGCCTCAATGGATTTGTAATAATAGCAATGTGTATTAAAGAACTAATAAACACTTATTTCTTAAATGTAATATCATCCCATCATTCCAAAAAGAAAATTATGTTCAAAACTGAGTAAACAATAGATTTGAAAGAAATGAAAAACTGATGATCAACAAAAGGTTATGAAACTTGCAAGAAAAAAAGTGGTATTTGGTTTCCTGCTTTTCCTATTTAGAATTAAAACATCAAACCTCATGGAAAGATGTCTCATGTTGTTACATGCTCCGGAGGGCATTCCCTTTGCCAGAGACCTGGCAAACTTATAATAGTAATGGGATATGTACAAGTTCAAGGAAAAGAATTTTAGAAAGAGACAGAAGTTACCTAATCCTACACCAAACCACCATGCGAGGAACGCATCATTAGAAAAGACAGTATCTATAAATAACTCATTCTGCATTTCTTCTGTGCAAATTGCTATTCCCACAAAATAAGCATGTTTTTCTGATTACTTCCAACTACTCCACACCTGCATCTTACCTGCCTATGCTAGCATTCCACTGTCCATTGCTAATGCAAATTGCTGCAAAATGTATCTTTCATAAGAAGCTACTGCTTCATTTAGTTTTTAGCAAGCGTTGTGCTCCCACGTTACCTTTAAGATGTCACACATGCTAAACAGATATACAAGAACTGCTTAATAGGACTTAATTAACTGCCTTTAGACAACACAGCCCATTACTTCTGAATGGCATCACTTACAAGACTTCATCTCTCAAATCCTTCCATTTCAGTTCCTGCCTCAACAGTATTGTTCTCAATAGTAAAGATGAAAAAGAATATTCAGCATGATATCTTATCCAATTTCAGGTATGTGAACCAAGAATTATTATGTTTGAAATGCTTCTGATAAAATGGTAAGGAGCAAAATAACTGTCATCATATCAAATACAAGCCCCATTTATATAAATTTTGTACTGATAATTTCAGTTGATTGACTGATTTTGAAAAAATAAAGAAAAATAGTATCACTGTTCAGTTCGTGAAAAGAATATGAATGCACCACTATATCTTATTTGATAAAACTGGTGACACTGCTACCAAAATTGTATTTGTAACAGCATCAAGGCAATATTTGCATAAACATCAGGTGTTCTTGAAGGGAAGGGACGGGGGGAGTGCAAAGAATATTCAGTTTAATATTTAACATTTTCTGAGATGACATACAGAAATTCACACCTCATCCAGCTATGTTTTATTCTGTCCTCAGACTCAAGAACGCAACATGCATTACAATCACCCATTGTCCCTGCTCCCATTCTGCAGAAACCAATGAACCTGCTGGAGAAGTGGTGGTCTGTCTTATCTCAGCAGTGCACGGGTTATTTACAAGACCTACCACACAAAAAGCAGTTGATGGAGTTTTTCCTCCAACAAGAAGAGAAAATTCATCCTGCATGAGCATTTGATGCTGCCTACAGTGAGGAAGCGGCTCCTTCAGTTTTAAGAGACGACAGGACCCAAGGCAGGACTTTTGCCTTATTTCTTGGGAATACATCAAATAAATTGAGGCACCTTTACCCAACTTGTTTAGAGCCCCACACAGATCAATTCTTCGTAGCTCCTGGAGAGAGGTCTCAGAGAGGTCCCACCTCTGCCTCTTCTTTGTTATCATAAAATTGCTTGGTTGGAAAAGACCTTTGAGACCAAGTCCAACCATACCTGTCCTCTACTAAACCATAGCCCTAAGCACTTCATTTACCCATCTTTCGAGTATTTCCAGGCATGGTGACCTCTCTGGGCAACTGTTCCAGTGCCTGAGAACTCTTTCGGTGAAGAAATTTTTCCTGATGCCTAATCTGAACCTGCCCTGATGCAACTTGAGGCCATTTCCTCTCCTCCTATCACCTGTCACTTGGGAGAAGAGACCAACACTCACCTCACCACAGTCTCCTTTCAGGTCTCCCCTCAGCCTCCACTTCTCCAGAGTAAACAATCCCAGTTCCCTCAGCCACTCCTCATAACACTCATTCTCCGGCCCCTTCACCAGCTTCATTGCCCTTCTCTGGATGCTCTCCAGCTCCTCTAGGTCCTTCTTGTACCGAGGGGCCCAGAACTGAACACAGTACTCAAGATGTGGCCTCACCAGTGCCAAGTACAGGGGCACCATCACCTCCCTGGTCCTGCTGGCCACATTGTTTTTATTACAGGCCAGGATGCCATTGGCTTTCTCGGCCTGCTGTGCCACTGCTGGCTCATGTTGAGTCACTGCTGACCAGCTCCCCCAGGCTTTTCTCACAGGCAGCTCTCCAGCCACTCTTTCCCAAGCCTGTAATGCTCCTCGGGGTTGTTCTGTCCCAAGTGCAGGACTCGGCACTTGGCCTTGTTGAACCTCACTCATCCCATTGGTCTCAGCCCATCGATCCAGCCTGTCCAGATCCCTCCCCTCAAGTAGAGCAACACTTCCACCCAGCTTAGTGTCATCTACAGACTTACTAAGGGGGCACTCAATCCCCTCATCCAGATCATTGATAATGATATTGAACAGGACTGGACCCAACACTGAGCCCTGGGGAACACAGAACACAATATGTGCATACTTCTCACCTCCTATGCTATGAATCACACCACGGACGGGAGCAACTGGTAGGCAGAAGACAGTATTAGGAAAGTGTCATGATTAAATACACAAAATAAATTATCAGTTTAATATCTAAAAGTCAAAATAAAAATCTAAAAGATATTTACAATCAATAATTTAATTCTTGTAGAAAATAGCTCTGCTCTTTAAGGTAAAACCTCTCTTGGGAGGAAATTGGTCTAAAAATAATATCCATCCAACCACCACAAAGATAAAGAAATCCACCTTAAATTCTAAGTGTGAGCATTTGACAGAAGCTTCCCACTAACACCACCCTTTACGCCACACACAAAAAATAAATATTACTTCCTTGGGAAAAGATGGAAGAACCAACCCTGGAGAGATCACCACGTTCAGTACTACAATTCAGGAACGTAGCGTAGTTTCCACAGAAACTTCTAGAATGAAACATGACAAAGAAACAGAGAAAAATGCTGAAAGCTCTGCCTTTTCAAATTAACTGCACAGATATTGTGATAGTTGTGACTAAAACCTAAGCGATAAAATAAAAACCAAGACCTTTTAAGGGGGTCTGAAATACAGCTTAAATCAATCGCAGATGTTTAGCTACTGCCACAAAACTAGGTATGCTTTCCTTTTAGCTGCCATCTCACTAGAAAAAAGAGCACATCTGTCCTGTATCTCAAGGGGTTTGATATTGTATGTCAAAGTAGAAGAATGTGCTGCTTCCTGTGATGTTTTATGCCATACTATGACATGCCAAGTTACCTGGCATTCATGACATGTCAAAATGAAAACTAAAAAAAAATGAACAAGACAAAAACACTGAAGCTCACACACAAGTCTACAAAGAGACTGAAATTTGAGATTACTCTACCATTAATATACAATCCCATGCCTGTGACAACACACAGAACAATTGGGTATCCCTGATGGGGGGACGTCTAAAACATCTGGATGACACATGCTTCATTGCACATCTTCATTAAAGATGAACTGCAATACAAACAAACCTTCACCTCCAGAACAGCTTTTTCACATAACTACTTAAATGTAAAAGTCTATGTATAAGACAGCTCCTAATTACATGCTGGTTTTGTGGTTTTAGTTTTTACACCTCTAATGAATTCAGACAATAAATGCCACTTTTAAACCAACTCAACTATGCCATCACTGGAGATCGCCTTGGTTTAGCTACATGAGCATCAAAAGTAAACTCATCCAAGCAAAGCAAATCAAGCCCTCTTGCAGGACTAGACTGTTGCCTCCTCCTGCCTGGGAGGGGGCTAGTAAACTAATTAGACTTCACAAAACCATTGCAAGCAAGAATGGGAAGTGTTTTCATACTTCTTAGAATTTAATTTTCCTTAACTTTTCAAGAAGCCAGCATAATAAAAACCACATTACAAAATTCCATGTACTACACTCCATAAAATCTTACACAGTATTTAAGCACCACTGGACCATGATCAAGCAAATCTTAGCCCTGCACATTGCCAGATTCACTAATAAAGTTTCATTCATTCTGGAGCAATTTGGAAGTAACCGAGGGAGAGCAACCAAACCGAGGGAGAGCAACCAAACCGAGGGAGAGCAACCAAACCGAGGGAGAGCAACCAAACCGAGGGAGAGCAACCAAACCGAGGGAGAGCAACCAAACCGAGGGAGAGCAACCAAACCGAGGGAGAGCAACCAAACCGAGGGAGAGCAACCAAACCGAGGGAGAGCAACCAAACCGAGGGAGAGCAACCAAACCGAGGGAGAGCAACCAAACCGAGGGAGAGCAACCAAACCGAGGGAGAGCAACCAAACCGAGGGAGAGCAACCAAACCGAGGGAGAGCAACCAAACCGAGGGAGAGCAACCAAACCGAGGGAGAGCAACCAAACCGAGGGAGAGCAACCAAACCGAGGGAGAGCAACCAAACCGAGGGAGAGCAACCAAACCGAGGGAGAGCAACCAAACCGAGGGAGAGCAACCAAACCGAGGGAGAGCAACCAAACCGAGGGAGAGCAACCAAACCGAGGGAGAGCAACCAAACCGAGGGAGAGCAACCAAACCGAGGGAGAGCAACCAAACCGAGGGAGAGCAACCAAACCGAGGGAGAGCAACCAAACCGAGGGAGAGCAACCAAACCAAAACGCAAAGTCTTAGTTAGAAACAGAATAATTTTATGAAATGTACTTAAAAATAGAAATATCCCATGGATATTGATAATCAGAAAGAATTAATTATGGAGTTTTGCTAGTTATATTGGGGGTGGTGAGAGAATCTGCCACAGCAAGTAAACATGGAAAAATCCAACAAGAAACCTTTTTACTGCCTCAGAAATCCTCCTTCTCCGTAACTCCTTGTTGCACCTGCCTGTCGCTTTCCAACTAATTTGTATACACCTCATAAGGGGCACCTTTTGCACATTTACAGTTTCTATCCCTAAAAATATAACCATGTATTCCTAGGAATGATTCCAGTCACAGTAGAAACATCACAACCCACAGAATTGTTGATCATCAGGTCAAGGCAGGCTGAGAAAAGAGCTCGCGTTACAGTGAACCTGCAGCTAACTCAGGCATTGCTGGGAAATGACCCACCAGATGAGCATCCTTACATGTGGAGGGGACATCACCTTTGTTCCTTTCCCTAGGACGTCTCCAACTCTTGTCATGTCAGAGGAAAGAGCACAGCACGAGAATCCAACAAGATCCTAGTGCAATTCTCAGCACAGGAAAACGGATGGATGCCATGCATAAACATAGCTGCAATCAATTTAACAGTTGAGGGAGTATGTAAATTATCTCGGCCTTGATTCAAGCAGGATACAGAGGTCACTTCCATGGAATGCCTCACATCCTGCAAATCCCTAGCAGTAAATGGAATTATGGTGAGACCCCCCCACTGAAAAACAGAGCAGAGATGAAACAAGGAATGTGCTTTGGATGATGTAGAAACTTGGGAGCAAATATCTACAATCTTTGTCATGCACATAGAGATTAAAAAAATTAATTACTAAATATGCCGAATGACAAGTGTCCAAACATCAGGACCAGACCCTTTTAGACCTTCTGTCTCTCCCCTCCAAACAGCTACTTGCCAGGGCATAAAATTTAATAGAATGAGATCAGCTTTGTTACTTTAATCTCTAAAGTGCAGCTGGAGCATATGCCTGCAGAGAGCAATGTTATCTGTGTTACTGCAACGTCTGAAGACCCCAATCAGACAGAGGCCACTGAACAGTCAGAGAAAATTCTCAAAGAAAATTCCTGCCAAAAACAGCTTACAAGGTGGACTAAGGGGAAGATGCAACCTGTGGATGTAATTAAACCATCTGAGGTAACCACAGAGAGGAAACATGCAAATCAATCATAGGTGAACAAATAGGCATGGTCAACTTGGACAGTGTCCTGCAGGAAACTTGTTACCAGCATGAGCTGAAGGCGTTCGTTTGGTTGAAACTTGGAAATTACATATTGCAAAGCAGTTCTTTCAAACTTTAGATTAGATTAAAAAAATTTAAAGAAGTTACAGATTGGCCACCTGATTACTAGAAGAGAACACAGAGTCAGCTGTGATAACGAGAGTATTGCCTCACATTGTACAAATAGTATTTAGACCACAGAATTTCACTTAAGGGTTCAACTCACTTGTGATCCCTGCAGGTAGAAGCTCATGTCCAGCCTATAGGCACATGAAATGACTTTTGTTCACAGCACAGTAAACACACAGCACACAAAACAGAAGGAAACCTCTTTCTAGATGTCACACTTTTAGTCCTCACTGTATGGGCCCATCACACACAGACTTCTTTTATTAAATTCTACCACAGTAAACCTACAGAGTTAAAACTGTGCCATGATGACAAGATAATCCACCTCCATCATCTTCTTCAAAACCTCCATTTTGGCAGTAGGGGAAGGCACGATCCACTGCAAAGTGCAGCATGAGTGAACTAAGTTACTGGTGTTATTTGCTTTAAAATATCACAGTCCAGTCCTCTGTGGAGGATAGCAACATATCAGAGAGTATCATCATCAGTCATGTTGCGTTTATCCTAAGATGACAGGTACACTGAAGCACCATTTTTCAATTATGCAAAAACTAACATTTCTTCAAAGTAATTTATTGAATAACATCTGCCATCATTTTAAAGGGTCAGTGGCTGATACAGTGCAAGTTCAGGAGTTCAACATCTTTAGGGGTAACAGTGACTACATAAATAGTAATCATTCTGTTAATCTAGTAAGCAGCAAGGTGGCACATAGCTACCATAGTAACGAGCATAAGATCAACTATGCCTACGCTTCACTCAGCTACTCTGCCACACTTTTGAAAGACATGATGGAAAAAATAAAAACACACCCTGCATCTTAGAGCTCTGCATTTCCTCAACAGAAGAGAGAATTCCTCAGGAGAGAGTCTCACTGGTTTTAACGAGAATGTCCCATAACTGATCGGGAAGACAAAGTTCCTGGAGACATGACCCATGACAGCCCCACCAAATTGTACCTAGAGAGCACAACAAACACCCAGTCAGCACATGCCCTAGGAAGAATCACCTCCCCAAGTGCATCTACAAGGGCTACACACAGAGATTTTTTTCATGCAGCAGTCACAGTAAAAGGAAGGCTTAGTATGTAAACATTATACACTTCTAATATGCTCTTAACCACTGAGAGTAACTCCAGTTAATTATTGATAGCCTGATCTTTGCACTTTGCAGACATCTCCATCCAATCTTGTTTATATTAACTCTCGCACAGACAGAACTCCAACATTCAACATGTCCCAATACCCATGTGAGAGAGAGGGGGGAATGAGTGAGAAGTGTGAGGGAATTTAAAAATCTAGGAGCTGAGGCAGGGCAAGTCCCACGGCAGTGCCACAGAGGCACTCAGGGCTGGAGGGGCAAGGACACACCATTGCCCTGGCTTCCCATCCACTGTGCCACCACCCAGTTAAAATCTGTTTCTATAACACAGTTGGAGTTCAGGGATTTTATGTTTCTAGACAGGCTACTGACTGAATAAGTGAGAGCCAGGACACACCTGAGAGAAAGAAGAGTATAGCTAGCAAGTTTGTATTTTCAGGAATTCAGGAAGGAATTAGCCTGGTGTCACATAAAAATATATGCATTATTCTGAACCTCCTTGTTACAGTAAAAACTGGACAAGCACCTGATAGGCATTAAATTAAAAACTTATACACCGTCAAGTATCTTGATCTACACATTCAAGTTGCTCCTATGGGATATCTATCTGAGAAAGTCCAGTCTGCCTTATGGCAAAGCTAATCTTCACAGATCAGTTTCACTTTTTATCCCTGCACCTGCCTGCATTAACAAGATTAAGAATTAAGCTGGCAGAGAACTGCCAGTCAAGAAATACCAGTTTATCTATTGATTTAATCATCAGAATTACAATCAAATAGGTCTCCGGGCCTGTACAAAGGGAAGCTGTTTATTATGTTGTAATTCAAACTTTAAAAGGAAGGCCCTGCAGAAGTCATGCTTCTGACAAGCTGTATCACCAGACTATGCAGAGGAAACGATTGGGAGAGGGAGATACTGGAGTTTTCTTTAAAAAGGGCATTCTTAGTTAACTGTTAGTGCCAGAGGGAAGATTTTTGCATGTAATCTCTCCACATAGTCAAAACACGTAAAGAGGTCTGGACCACTTGCAGATCCAAGCCAAGTCACTCGGAGTGTTTAAAAACTGCACGTGTTTATCTTTGTAAAGCCATTCACAGAGCTTGTATTTCCTCATCCAAGTTATAACTTAACTCTCAATTGTGTCAGTGCTGTGTTACCATCTATCTCCAAACAGAAACTGCTGGTTCAGGGAAACTTCTGTACCTGAGGCAGACTTTTCCATATCTATTAACATAAGCTGCCAGAATGCACATGCTCACAAAACTCAAAAAACATCCAGAAAAAGCCCCACAGATCCACTAGTAAGGAATCAATGAAAGTAGAAAACAGTGCAACAAAACAAGAAGTTGTTTTTAAAGTTAAATGCAAAAAAAAAATTATAAGAACTGGCTTCAGGTTCAGGAATATTTATGATTTGGGGAATATTTTGAAGTTTTGCAATTTTTGCAGCTGCTATGAAAGGCCACCCCAAAGTCTGGAATAATCAACCCTTTGTTAGAAGATCAGGCTAGAATAACAAAGCATTCACGGATAAGTTTTATTTACTAAAAGGAGCAGAGTGCAAATGTATTCAAAATACACAAAGAAAGGATCACAGGAGATGGCAAATGAATCCGAAACAATCACTTTCAAGCCAGGCACAGGCGAATGACTCCCTGCAAGTGACAACACTGTAAGGAAACAAATGCTGTTTGTTCTCAACTGGCTGCGCTTCCGTCTCCTCCCCTTTCATTCAATAGTTTTGTGCTAGTGATGCTCCCTCCGTCTCCGTGACACGCTGGGTACAAATACTTTTATCTCAGTGAGGAAAGCAGGCTGGTGAAAGCGTACGATCACACGGTAAGTTTACACTTCTATTTGCTGGCATGAAGGGGGAAAAAAACCCTACCAAATAGGTTGCTTAATTAGCAAATGTAATTAAATATTATTTATAATTGAGTGGAGCATGTGGATCTTGGGTAAATTCAGCAGAGGAGTGAGTGCTTAAGGAGCAGCTGGGACAGCTGTGTACATCTGCAACCTTTGCTTTAAAAGCAGTGAATGCTGCATGGTCAGAAAAAGAAAATAACTTCCCCCTCTTTGTCCTTTGTAGTGGAAGTCTGTTGCCCGAATGCTATTGCTCCTGGAGGAACGCAGCTCAAAGTCAGCTGAGACAAACCAGAGCCCCTCACCCCCCTCCTATGATTCAGTCCACAGTTCCCTTCCCGCTAGCGCTCGCAGTTCTGACAATGCAGGGAAAGAGGGAAAGAATGGCAGAGGGAAGCAAAGCGCAGCTGTACATTGCAGAATCTCTCCATATTCATTCGCCAAACAAAGCCAGTATTCAAACAGACAACGGAGATGCAATAGGACCGTGCCGAATCCATGCCTCTGCGCAGCGAGGGGCTCTCTAACAATGCATTCAAGCAACAGATAGAGATTTACCTTCAAAATGCAGGCCATGTTCTTTCTCTATCCTTCCTACCACAGAGCAGCAGGATTCTACTTTGTGAGCAGCAGTTCCAGTGTCAGGCAAAAGGCTGGTAGAGCTGCAGAACTGCTAGAGCCCACATTCCTGTAGATCCAAATAAGGGTACCACGCATCCACGATCCGTTAGTCATATTGGTCTTTTTATGCCCCGTTCGTTCCACCCATCGGCTCCGAGCACTGGCTGGGAGCCAGCCCGGTACCTCCCCTCCGTCACATGACCACGTTTGATTCATGGCTCCAGCAAGTATTTCTGTAAGCTCCAGGATGCTCTCACGCAATACTATACGTACAAATGGCAATCTGTACCTCCCAGATGTTTTGGAATGGCTGGAAATCAAGCTGCGTGTTGGCAGTTAATCCCTGTTCTACTCTCTAAATGTTCTCAGGAGAGAGCTGCTGCCAGTTGGTCAGAAAAGTCAAAAATCTTTCTATATGGGGCTCTAAAAACCCTTACACTGCTTGTTAGTGTGCAGGACTGTTTTAAGTTCAGCCCTTTTCATTGTACAGCAGGCTTCCCGTTGTCTGAAGGCTGCAACTGCTTCACTGTGAGAGAATCATTATCAGCAACCAACACAAACATCCCACCAGAGGTGCTTGCGTTGTGCTGTGTGTGCCTTTTTATGTAGAGAGCTGGCACACCTCACAGGAAATGGAAAATGTGGGCTGGTATGATTTGGGTTTTTTTTTGTTTTGTTTTAATTTGTGCAAGTCTGATAAAGGCTCTCTGAACTTTCCTACACTGCAGGCGGATTAACCGCAGGTTAATACATTCAGCTGTTGAAGCAACCTTTCACTTTACATCATCCCCTTACGTCCAAATTCTTCTCTTGCATATCATGCTCCATATATCAGGAAGTGTGACTTTGTTGCTTCTCCTGCAGACTCTTTCTTCCTCTTTTACACTTTCTCAGTACTTCTCATTGCTACATCTTGGAACCCTTTTCATTTTCTGTACTTGGCACCTTCCCTGTATTCCTTGTGTGTTACATTGCTTCGCTCCTGCTGCTTTAATACACACCAAAGCTCTCCCTCTCCCTTAATAAATTCCTTCCAGCAGATGTCTTTATCCTCTCTCCAGCAACTCAGGGTACCTGCTTACCTGCAGCTAATACACTCCAGTTGATGTTATGAAATTGCTTACCACAGAGCTCCTTAATACATGGAATCTAGAAGGGGTTAGTACATTTAATAACCAATGTATTTAATAACCAATACTGTTCCCTGTCTGGCAAGCCTCTCCTATCCAGGTGCAATCCCTCAAGACATGTTGAAATTAAAGGAATTTGCAGTCCTTATTTTTGTGCAGGGCAAATCTTCTAATTGGAAAAGACCTTTGAGATCATCGAGTCCAGCCATACCCATCTTCTGCTAAACCATGTCTCTGAAAAACTCATCTACCTGTTTTTTTAAACACCTCCAGGGATGGCCTCTCAACCACCTCCCTGGGCAGCTATTCCAGTGCCTGACCACCCTTTCAGTAAAGAAATTCTTCCTAATATGCAGTCTGAACCTCCCCCGGCGCAACTTATGGCCATTTCCCCTTGTCCTATCACCTGTCACTTGAGAGAAGAGATCAACACTCACTCTGCCACAGCCCCCTTTCAGGAAGCTGTAGACAGCAATGAGGTCTCCCCTCAGTCTTCTCTTCTCCAAGCTAAACAACCCCAGTTCCCTCAGCAGTTCCTCGTAGGATCATCCCCAAGAGCAGAACGGAAATGAACTGGGGAGGCTTTCTCCAGCTCTCGCTCCTTGGCTGCCTTCCTGTGCAAAAGAAGATGCCAATTGGTGTTTGGCCTTTGCACCACGCCTTCAGAGCACCATGGTTTTACACAGGTCCTGCAAACTCTTCAGACCCTTTCACCACTGATAATTGACCTTTTTGCTCAACTACAGTAGCGAGCTGAAAATTGTTTTGTTGTTTGGGAGAGTAACAAAAAACACATATTAAAGTTTCTAACTGTGATATATCCAGAATAAGGATATATCTAAACCAGGAATCAATGGAAGAATCTTGTGAAGGAGGGACCTATGGTCCTTTTTTAATTAAAAATCTACTACCAGTCACTGTTACATCATTCCAGATTGCAGTTTATGACTCTCATAAGAAGTTCTTGAACAAAGCTATGAATAATATACACAAACTATATTTTTTTTCAAGTTAAGAAATAAATGCCTGTTTTTTTCTCTCCAGAAGTCAAGAATCTGTTTTTTTTCTAAGACTGAAACTATTCCTTCAGTCTGTGTGGTGGGCATGGGGAAACTTTCCATCTGAGACAAGTAAAAAATATTCCAACCCTTTCCCACTCTGGGAAGAACAGAAGCAATAAGACTTGGACAGAAACTGTCCTGGAAAGGTCAAACATTTCAAATACATCTAAAGCATTGAGGATTTTCCAGTGAATTATATTCCTTAAGGAAAGGCAGAGATGTGGTTAGGCGGATTGTTTTAAGCATATCTCTGACACACTTGGATTCTAAACACCAGACCTTTAACTTTTAGATATTTTGTACATGGACATTTATCTTAAATATACTTCATTACTTCACTCCAGCAACAGACATCCTCCCTTCCTTTCCTCCCTCCCCCTGTGACTCACCACAATACAACCACCTCATATTTCCTGCCTGCCAGGACACTTGGATGACACCTTTAAAGGCTGTAACAAAAGTAATTTCTTAGATTGTCAACAAGCAGCCCCTCTAAATTTTCTTAGTTTTGTGGAATACAGTCAAAAGATTTTCTGAAATACTGAAAGTGCTCTAAGTGTCCACGATTTCCTCACAGTATGCAGATGGTCCCACATCTCCTGTTGGCCATTCCCAGCCAACAGAGATCCCCACAGCAGCAGCAGTTGTTGTAAACAAGCTGTGTGAAATTGTTTGTTCTCTGCAAATACAGGCAAAGCTTGATCTTTTTCTTCCAGATACTTATTTAGAGAGAAGAAAACATAAACCCATGCCTTTCAGACAAATACCCACTTTTCTTTAAGGAAGGATACAAGAATCCACTTTGTTTGCTCCTGGGGACAGGAACTGAAGGTGTGACTCTAGCTGAGGTCAGCAAGCAGCAGCAGAAAGCAGAGCCTTAGGCTTGAGCTAATTTCACCTCAGAGAAACCATGTGAAGAAATGCATCCACCAAATGATAAAAGCAAACAAACATTGTAAGCACATCTTTTCCACAAACCTCATGAGGTGTTTTACTTGAACTCAAAGTGTTCTTGAATTCAACTTCAGGTCAAGCATGGCTCACTCAGGTTTCTCTCACTCCTGCACCTTTCTGTTCAAAATGAACACAGCTCTTGCTACCTGGTAGGGATGACAAATGCAGTATGAAACTGCCTTTCAAGCCTGAATCGTTGTGACAGGCCACACAAAGTCACTGCTTCGAGTTCTGAGGACAAAGACCTTGCATATTTGCCATCTAGTTCAAACCCTGCCACTACATTCCTATGGAAACGCAACCTTGGGGAAAATATTGTTGTTTGAGCAGCAAACCTTTCCAATTCCAGGTCTTAGAAACCTAATCCTGTCATAATAAATCAATCCTTTGTGGAGAAGGCTGATTAAACCTTAATTTGCAAAGATTAATACAGCTACACAACACCAGCATTCAAGTAAGAATTTCAGTCTTCTGCCAAAATGGTCAGCTATGCCGTGAACATTGCTCGACTGGTTTGTTAGGTGAACGGGCATCACGTAGCTGGTGAAGAAGTACTTTCACCTATTGTAAGAATTTCAAAGCCAAAACCTCACAAGTAGGTAACAGACTTAAACAGTAAGTTAATTTGTTAGTCCCATACTCTGTATTCCAAAAGTGTTTGCTTAGAGAAGTCTGAAAACCAGCATCCCCTCACTAACTGTTGAAATCAGACACTGTCTCCTCTGGAGAAAATGTGCCAAAAAGGAAGAAACTATTTTTACACTTGCTGCTACTACAGAATCTTATCAGACAGGGGTGACACAAGATGGCATTTCTCACCCTTCAGGTGCAACCTGAGTCAGTGGTGGAGTAACGGATCTGCTCTACTCTTACCCAGTCAACTCATCTTCTGTATCGTTTTTTCCTTACCTCACGTAGCTCACTGTTAGAGGTAAGAAATATAAGCGACTCAGCAGCTCAAGGCCGTGACAGAGGTAGGAGATGAGATGATAGAAAGACAGCAGGCTATGATTCGAACAGGAAATCTCATCAGGTTATCCAAATGCTACATGTCATTTTCACGTAAACCTTTTCACGAGCTTGGCTTTTCAGGTAAGAAAAAAGGCTAAATCCAGCCAGCGTGCTCCATTTCAAAGGTAAACTCCTGCTACACTGCCTGCAGCCCAGAACCTGAGGAGGGGCTCAATACAGCCTGAATTCTACCTTTAGTTTTCAGGAAATCCTTACAGCTTAACACAAGCATGCCATGCAAACATTAGTGAAAGATTCAGTAGATGCCCTTCTCCAGCCTCCCTCTCACACAATTCCTCTGTTCCTTACTCAGTTGTAGGACAACTATGTCACATTTAAAAAAAGCTTAGTTGTGATATAGTTCTGCATGTTTTACTGGCAGGAGACAGGGATTGCTTGGCACCATTAATGCTGTTAGAAATTAAGCTCATCACCTCACTATTTTTCAGTGTCATGGTAACAATTTCACACAGCCACACAGCACTTCCAGACCTTGCATGTTCTTGAGTGCCCCCACATCAGCCCCTTTCTAATACAAACACAAGCATATTCAAATCCCTGCCTCCCAACTTCCTTTCAACTAAATATTCATCATCATTATAAATTAAGTGTTGGCAAGACCAAAGAGTTTTAGGAAAAAAAATTCCTCTCTAAGCTGAGACAAATCTTTCAATAAGGTAAACACTATGCTATTTTATATCCATAGGGTCTAAAGAATATAGTCTATCATACCTACAGTATATGGCTCTCATACAAAACACAAAACATCACTAATAATGCACTATTTAAAAGAAAATTTTAAAAAAACACCCTCACAATATTTTTAAATGCATGAATTTTAAAGGGATTAAAGTGCAAGTCAAAGTTTCTGGAAGCAGAACAAAGCAAGCCCTACAAATCAATAATCTTCAAAATGCTGTCATTTCATTTTTGATCCAAACACATCTGAGATCTTGAAGTTTCTGCCTTCAAAGTTGTGTATTAAACAGGAACCATTTTACACTGAACTATAGATTCTGTTGTATATTAATGAAAACAGAATTTCTGTTCTGTTTTATATTAATGAAAAAGTGTGTCAGATCTGTGATTTGTAATTATTTTTACTGCAATAAACAGAATTTAAATGGCATTTAAAATGTAGCTCAAAAAAAGGTGCTCAGAGAACACTGTCCATCTTTCCAAGCAGCTTGCTTTCTCCTCTAATTAAAACAGACTAAGCAACTCTGAAGGCTGCTGTGTCTGCTTATGCCACCAGCTGTTTTGTCTGTATAAAAATAGTAAGATAAACAAACGTACAACTTACTGCAGTCTCCAGGAGAATAAAACCCATCAATAATATTCTGAAGGACATTCAAAAGCTAAAAGATGTGTTTGAAAATGCACTGTCGTTTCAAGGTAAGGTTGCTGACCAGAGAATATGGTTGGTTGATGGGCATTTCTTGAAAGTTCTTCAGCCAAGGACATATTTGGGGTTTCCACCATTAACTTTTTAGAATCTTTGCTCATTTTAGCAATGCCTTGCACTCCCGAGATTTTTATAACACATAAATCTAACATCACAAAAACATTAACATTGTTTCACACTCAGATATGCCCATGTCAATTTGCCCTCTAACGAGATTTTATCTTGGAGAATACAGCTGTTCCCATAAAAGAAGCTTCGGAAAAGGAACCAGCGACAACTTCAATCACAGTATTGAAGGCCCTAAATTGGAACAGAAAATTTAAATCCAGTAATTCAACTTAGGAGAATGCCTTCTCCTGAACTGCAGAAGCAGAGACTGTCCCCTGCTGAGCTTCCTCTAAAGATCCAGTCAGCTACTGGTTTTATGGGCTAAGCTCTGTTATTATCCAAACTGCTTATCTCCTCAAAAAAAAACCCATCCCTATCCATTACCGAGACTTTATCTAAAGTTTCTTTGCACTTGAAAGGAAAACCTTAAAAGCACAGCAGTAAAGATTGATTTATTTAACGCAGGAGCAGTTTAATTCTGTTCAGGATGGGGAGTGTGGGGGTTTTTTGAAGCCTCTCATGGTCCATATTTAAAGAGGCTCAGCCTCAGCACTGTCACATCTGAGCCGCCTCGCTCAACAAACTCCTGCTACACACCAAACCATCATGAACCTCTGAATCCCAAAGCCCCATCTTGGTCTTCAATGAAGATTTGTACTAGAGGGAAAATAAGCAAATAAATCAACCACTTTGTGTTCTGGGAGTAACATGGGAACCTGGGAAATATATTTTTGCCAGGGAGGGGCAACATTGTGAAGAACAAGAACTCATCTTCCGTTAGGAAGAAATTCTTCACAATCAGGGTTGTGAGACACTGACCCAGGTCGCCCAGGGAAGCTGTGGCTGCCCCCTCCCTGGAAGCGTTCAAGGCCAGGTTGGATGGAGCTTTGAGTGCCCTGATCCAGTGGGAGGTGTCCCTGCCCATGGCAGGGGGGCTGAATCTGGATGGGCTTTGAGGTACCTTCCAACCCAAATCATTCTGTGATTCTACGATCTCTACTTCACAGAGAAGTAGGGGAAAGACCGCCCTGGCACTCGCCTTGCCTACCCAGTATCCCATACGTTATTCTTTTAGACATAGTGTAGACTATCACTGTCTGCATCCTTGGAGGTTTCTTGGAGGTCTTCCCCTGCTCTGGCTGGCAGCAACAAGGCTCTGAGTGGGGTCAACAGTAGCCACAGCTCAAGAGGATCTGCTCTGCCACGAACAGAAAGCCAGAGGAATCTGCCATGCCGCCAGCGTTAAGAGATTCTCTGTCCCATATCTCCTTAAGAGGCAGAGGGAGCAGCATGACAGCCAGGATGGGGTCCAGGACGGGGTCCAGGACAGCACGTGGCTGGGGTCCAGAAAAATCACATCATGAAGACAGAATTGACCTACAGCCCAGCATTTTCTATTTATAATTAAAACCAGCACAACAGCCAGACAAAAAGCAGTCAAAGGACTTTTTCTAATCTCAGTCTGAGGTTTTAGAGTTCTTTGGAGTTGCAGGCTTTCAGCAGAAAAACAGGCAAATGTAATCAGGAAGAGGTCCAATTCCGCAACAATTTATTACCTGCACCAGCTCTGCCAAAGCTCACAGCATGCACAGGGTATAAACTAACACCAAGTGCAACTTATGGTCTTGTTTCTCTCAGCATTATGAATTAGCATTATTCCAGCACACTACGAATGGGTCTGTAACATGACAACAGTAATTTTAGGAACAAAAAGGGGTTTTACAGACCTTTATTGGCTTGGATACATTTTATTCAGTTATGGCCCAAATCCTTAAACATGCAGCAAAAACCTATGATTTATATACTAGAAAACTAAAGCAACAGATGTGTCATATGGAGAGATTACAGAGATAGCCAGAAACTCAATAGACCCCACATTCTTGTTTGTAAACCTCATTCTGTACTTGATTCCCGAGTTATAAAACCAACTAAACTATCATACTGAAATCCAACTCTACTCCTTCCATTAAAATTCTCCCCCAAAAAATCCCTTCTTGGGATATTCAGAGTGTTACCAAGCCACAGCCTGAGAAACAGAAACAGCAAAAGCTGTTACAGATCTTGAATCACGAGCTTTCCTCCTCTGAATCCAAATAAAACAATACCCTATTCTCCTATTAAACCCTCATGATGCTTGAAGCCTTTAGAGACACCACCCAGCCATCACGCTGTGTCCTAACATCAAACTTCACTCCATTGGGTCTAGAGAAAAGAAAATATCTACCTTGTTATTAAAGCTACTTTCACCCATGAAAACCACCAGCAGCAAAAATTTGCCGTACTTTCTCAAGTCCCTCTCAAACTATGAACATATATTATGAAGAAAAAGGCTTTTTAATCTCTTCTGGAACATGATAGCTGTCCTACCAGACTTCTAACAAAATATATTCCATGCAATACTTCTAATTAACACTGTTACAAGTTTGTAACTGACAGCAAGTTTGCTTCTGACAGTTTTTTTACGCTGCTGTGTAATACTGAACTAGAAGATAAAAAAGGTGCAGTCACAGCGAGATTTAAGGTGCCCGAGTTAGAGAATTTTTAATATTGCCTTTATTGGAATAATCATCAACCCCGACTTTAAAGGTTTAGGGTTCCAAACACAAAACCTGAATTACTAATATTATTGCATGAAAACATGCAATAAAAGTTATAGAATTGAAGACAAGAACAAAAACACAAGAATCCAGTTTGTTTGCGCAATTTAAATTTAGCCTGAGCATACAGATTTCAGCATTTTTAAATGACAGGATCACAAAATTCTTTCCCAAAAGGAAATTTTGGGGGTTTTTTTGCAGTGGTTGTTTTTTCCCTACCCACCCCACACCTTTTCCCTTTTCTTGTTCAGAAGATGGATCTTGCAAAAGACAAGGGTGAATCAGCATCACATGAATATCACTGCTTCACTTACTGGAATAAAATAAATATACAATGAAGAAGAAATGGTTTTAAGGAAAAACAACATAATAGTCTGATGATTTCAGTCATTGAAAGCAGCTGTGAAGATGTGGATTCTGTGCTAACAGGAACCCTCTGCAATGATCTCTGAATTAATAGCTAAGCACTAGTATTATTTTCCCTCATGTTCTGAACTCCCAATTTGAAACTATAAGGCCTTATTCACTGGTGCACTGGGTATTGCAGCTGCAATTGAATGTAATAGGAGTGATATTTTGAGCACATTAATTGATACATAATGCTCAGTACTCTGGAAAAAATCTTAGGCACCCTGTATTGGACAGCAACATAAATGGACACATTAACTATTTTTTTCTGTGATTCGCTTTCTTTCCTATAGAGCAGCAGTAATTTATAATGTGGATATGTCATATTACCCTGAATGGCATAAGAGCATCCCTGAGGAAATTAAGCATCCTCTCTTCAGGAAATAAAGTAGCACATGGCACTGGGCCATGGTTGGGCAAGGAGGAGCAGACAGGATATTAAATAGCTACTCGCCACCTGCATTTGGCCACCATGTGCGTGTAAACAAGTCAGGGGCATTAGAAAAAAACTCATGTTATTAATCACATTATTTAGAACTATGCGTAATGATTAGGAGATAATTTGACCAAATGAAGACTGCAGAGGTAATCAGCCAGGCTTTTTTTAAAATTTGAATGCCTAGGTTTGTTATTTAATACTATTTCTATTTCAGTATCCCAGAAATCAGAGGCACATTCCATCTCCTGCCTTTACAGTTGCACTCAATGGGGTTGCCAGGAACATTTTCTAACTCTCATAACTTCCAGCACCATCCAAGACAACACTCCTCAGAAACCAACAGCTCACACACAAACAGTAACTTCTAGAACTAAAGTACAAGACACAAACTTTCCTTGATATGTGGCAGCAGCAAAAAAAAGGCAAGATCCTGTTGTGTGACCAACCCCAACGTGGTTAACACCGACTGCTCAATCTACCAACTCTGACATTTAATAGGCTACAACTTAAGCCATCAATGTATCCTTTCTCAGTTAGGAGCTACAGAAAGCATTTATGTCATTGTTATGCCAAGTCAGGGAGTGACACCAAACCCCAAACCATCACTTTAAGAGGCCAAATAACTTAAGAACAAAAGACATCTCAGAGTAAGTCCATTTAATGGTCCATGTAAAGACCATATAAAGGTTCCTGGACAATTAGAAAAGTGGTACATTTGTTAATTTTGATGATTTATGACTACTGGTGATCCTGATGTTTTGTTAGAAATCACTTTAGAGTTTTCAAAAAGGCATTAAGTCCTCTATTAAAGGTTTGCCAAGACTGAAAGTGGAAGATGCTTACATCCATTATAGTGGTAAAACACAAAGATGAGGTGTTCTGACTGTTTTTAAACAGCCTTTTTTTGACAATTTAAACCTATCATTCGCCACTCTGAAAGGTTTATTGACTCAGTGGCCTTCGGTATAAGATATCAGGTTTTCACTTTGCAAAGTTTTCACTGGAAGCAAGTTGTGTATCTCCAGGAGAAGTCTACCACGTCTTCAATCACACAGTCATTTAAAAACCTTCATAACTACCATTCCTCCCTCACTACAATTTAAAGACCTCTGTGAAAATATTCTCATTGGTTTCAGTACATGTTTATTTACATCGTTCTGTAGTCAGAGCCTACATCCTGATAGCAAAGGAAATGGAACTTGGAGACAAAAATGTTGTGTTTATAATGCACATTTTTAACATTAATGAGCAAAACATTTAAAGAGCTTTCTTGCCTGTATATTTTCAAGCTGATTATTAGCATATCATTTTTTGATATCTATTATTATTGATAGCATAGCCATTAGTGTTTGAAAATCGCATAAAACCTTGATTCTCTTACCACAGAAGTGCAAGTAATGTTGTAGATAAACACCAAGGAGGGAATAAACTAAGTACAGAGAGATGTACTTTAAATAGAGTTTATTTTGGAAAGAAAATAATTTTAATCATCCTGAGGTGGGTAACACTCCTCATTTCATTCTCCCCCCAGAGATTTATTACTAGAATTAGTGTTAACCTCAATAAAACTACAGTATGTCTGTTAATCCAAATAGCACAGTTAAAAAACAGCCTGTGATTTATCATGCACACCATAATACAGTTTTATAACATTTTTATTATTTTCAAAGCCTTCTAGGATTTTCCTTATCAAGATGTGACGGAAGTCTTCCCATAGCTCAGTTGTCTCTCTAAAATGCTGCAGTACATGATAAAGAAAGTGCTTTATAGTTGGAGATAAGCTTACTGTGTCTGGCTTTCCATTTTAATAAAATTTACAAGGACATTTGGAGAAAGTGCACCACCAGATTTCATTGACTCTGAAAAAATATATACTAGAAGCCAAGATTGACTTTATGCCCACATAGATATTTTGTATAGCAGTCATTCAAGGGAGGAGTTGTCAGGACAAGGTAAATTAATGATTTTTAAGGACTGGTTCCATTTGAATTCTAGAGCTCACATGCAAGCAGGATGGCTGCTCACAGCAGAAATTGTCAGAGTACATGGACAGCCTAGATTTTTTTTTCATGCGAGACTAAATGCAACATCTGTCTGCAAACAGAGTTACTCCATTTAATAAAGTTATCTTTTGCAGTGAAAGCCTCCTACAGTACAGCTGCATAATTTTTGGAGTTGGGGGTAAGGGAAGATTTAATTACATTGGACTAATCCTATCATTTAATTCCCTTAATGAAATATCAGGAGAAATGGCCAGATGCACTGGACTTTGCCCAGGAATATATTTGTGTCCTTCTTGGTATAAATTGTAATCTTTAGAGTTTTCCTTGGAAGGAAGACACAAACCTGACTTTTAAGTGAGGTCATGAACAACTTGGAGGCAACTGGTTTAGTAGCATCAGGAAGGAGAGCTTTAAGTCATAGCTCTTCATACCCTTTGCATTCTTGGGCAATTCGCTTTGCAACTTATCTTTATTTTTATGAGGAGAAGGTGGATAAATATTATCTCCTCTCTCCTGCTGAGGTCCTGTAAAAGTCTTAGTCTAATATAATAGCATCCATTAAAGTGTTCCCCTTTTGGAAAAAATCAAGGAGGACACCAGGCTTTGCAGTCTCACTTCCCTTCTGTAAACTATGCAGTTACTGTTGTTGCTGTAGTCCAAGGGCTGTAACACTGATACGGTTTCAAGTCAGAATTAAAAGGTCTTGGGATAAGGGGGGTAGGGAGAAGGGTGGAGCAGGGAATACAGAAGGAACAGAAGTCAGACAGGAAGTTACCCTGATTGTAACTGTGAGAGTATTTCCTTCCTTCCCCTAGTTACTATTTTTAAATCCCACAAAGTGAAGCATCAGCAATTCCTTCAAGGAGTCAGCACCTCGGTATTAGAAAGGTAAAGGACTGGTGCAGTTAAATACCCAGCCCTGATGCCGGTCTGAAGAGCTGACAGACTCGTGTTTAACTCTGTTTTCACAAACAGGATTGGAAACTGTTTTTCTAAAACAAAATTCTCTTCCTTTAACACAGCCTCTGAAACATAACCCCCACTTAAGTGAGAGCAGATGTCTGAATTTTCAAAGCAGTACCTTAAACCCACTTGGGATTTCATTGACATTTACATTTCTACAGTGTGCCCAGTTTATTTCTATCCAGGTTTCAGAAGGCAGACACTATCTGCATTGCTTGAAGTTTTCTTATACACACTCAAAACAAGAACTTACACAAAATAAGTTCAGCAGAGGGGCAGGAGAATTTATCTTTGAATACATTTCAGACAGTAGCTCTGTTTTGCTTTGAGTAAAGCTTTTTGAGTTTTACCATGCTATTCTGTGTCTCCTTGAGAATAGCTGCAGAGAGAGGTGGGATTCTTCCCTCCAGTCCTGCACTTCTCTCTCCAAACCAGCTCAAAGCAGTAGCAAGGATGACTGACCACAACCAAGCTAGAATAGCTTGGGAGATTGCCCCCCAAATATTGCATCATATTAATGTGCTCAGGTAAACAAGTGCTGGAAAAGAATAATTTTGGTACTGCAAGGAGACATGGCTTGTCAGAGGAAATTATTTCAGCTAGAAATTAAGCAACAGTCTCCAACATTTTTGCTTTACTGTTTGCATGCTATGGTTCACAAAAATAGTGAAGAAACTTTTAAGAGGCAAAACTGAACCAGATTAGGACTCTAAGTCTGAGAGAAAGAGTCAGGGACAGAAGACAGAGACAAAGTTGTTAACCCTCAGATCTCAATCATGATGGAAATCTAAAGCCTGAAATCTTTTCTGTATTCATTTATTTTCACTTCCAAGAGGCATTCACTCAAGTGTTAAGCACACATTTTCAGTTTGCTTCTAAAACCATGCAAGAAGTTCCAATAATAGGTGAGAATCGCTGGAAAATATTCTCAATTAAAACATGAATCTATTTACAGGAACAGTCTAAATTCACCTATTCCAAGATAAGTCAGAAAGTTTCCTAATTGTGGTTGAAACACAAATAAACTGTATCATTATTAATTCCACTAAGAAAGCAAACACCAAGAAGTGCTTAGGAAGTTGCTAAACATGGTATAAAGTGATGGGACTACCCACAGAATTCAGGATCTGCTCTCAAACAGTTTATGAGTGTAGGTTTAGTGGCTGATTATACTGCATGTGATGAAATCACAACCCATCATAGAACACAGGTCTACCGTAGTTCTTTCAGTTCTTGTTTCAGGCTGTAGGTGTTGGAACATTTGACTTCTAAGAGCACAAATGACCTACAAGTTTAAAAAATAAGCTCCACCCAGTGGTCAATTCACCCACCTTTCTCACAATAGGTACATCCATTTTTAGTGAGGTAAATGCCAAATGAATCTGTTAGCACTGCTAAAAGTATTCTCTCACACAAAAATGTTATTTAACCCTTTTTTGTGCTAAACCTGTGATGCTGCCTGTTGTTCATGACTGACTATTCAACACACGACTGGAATACTGCTGGGAGTACAAACTAGTGACCTGCAGAGCACCATGAAGCAATTGGAGCAGTGGTGACAACTTTGACAGATAGCAGAGGGTATTTTGTGAAACAGCCAGTAGTTTTACTAAGTGTATAGTTGGCAGGGTTGGTTAATACAAAAAGCTCTTAATTATATTATGATGAGGAGAGCCACTTGTCTCCAGCAACAAACACCCCCATTAAAAGATTATTCTGCTTTAGCTCCAGCCTACTCTAGTTTCTGTTCAATATTCTTTTTGGAGATTATCCTTGATACCCAGACACAACAGGATTCTTGTTTCCAGCTTCTTGCACATAGTATCAACAATTACTTATAAGTAGAAAAATTAATTTTTAGGATAGATGGGGTATTTTTAAAAACAAAAGCCACCTGGGAAAATAAGCTGCTGATCCAAGCCATCCCTACCTGTCATTATGCTAAGAACAGCAAAGACAAACAGTGAAAGCAAAGAGCTGCACTGCTCATCCCATTCCTCTGCAACATCAAGCTGGTTGTAGCCTCCTCTGGAAGAAGCAGCACATTTTTGGCACGTTTGAACAGGAGAGTAAGATTTAGGTTAAAAAAAATTAAAGAAACAGTTCTATCCAAAGTTTTTTGCTGTATAAAGCTTTCATCAGTCACAGAGACAGCAGACTGGCAAACTGCATGAAACTCTTCCCATACATCCAAGATGAACCAACTTCTTTGCAGGTTTATATAGAGACAGTCAAACTGTGGCTGTGTTATAGCTTGAAGTAATCTAAGCTCTTTGCTCCTCAGGATTAATTTTCAGCAATTCAGCTCCAGGAGCTGACACTTGGATGCACAAGTACTACCTCTAGTAAAGTAAAAAAATAACAGTGAGTAACTGAGTATGTGATTGTAAGGGGAAGACGGGGACATAGAGTAAAGGGCATAGGGAGAAGACAGTGACTCTTTAGGTTTGATTAAAATGCTACAGATCCTTGGGATGACCACAGAAGATTTTGATCAAGAAATAAGCAAAGATGAAAGCTCACATCCCAGGTGAAGAGTGTAAATACAACAGAATTAATTTACCAAATGTAACAAACCACAAAAAAGAACAAAAATGAAGAGTAAAAATATGGATAGCAAATACCCTGCATTTAGGTTTCCCTCCTATTCTACAGTGTATCTCTCATGGGAATTATGGAGACAATTCTGATATGGAAACTGTTCAGAGTACAGGGTCATCTGAGCTACAGGTGATAAGGGAAGAAAAAATGCCATGTAAAGGAGTAGCACAATAACTCAATAGATGACATTCTGTGTGTGAGAGAAGAGCACACAGCGCAAGCCAACAAAATACATTTAATGCTTAGATTAGGACCAAGACACGACCTTGGCAGATAGATAGAGAATGGGATGTTAAATAGATACAAAGGCATCAGGGAACATGATATAATAACTACAAAGACTTTCCCTGCATCATGCAAGAGAAGGAAGCAAAGTCATCCAACCAAGATAAATGCTGGCATGACTGTTAAACCACTGGGACAGTGTAAATTACAAAGAAAAAATTATAGTGGCCTAGATATGAATCATTCTCATTTCCAGTAGACTGTTATCAGCCAACACCACTGGATGACATTGGTGTCTCCTTGTCCCCTTTCACAAATAAGCAGAACACATTTTACTATTAAGTTTACAGTGGGATCGCAGCAGCACAGCCAAGGCAGTGATCAGGCTCACAAGACTCAGTGTCACGCAAAATAAAGTTTTGCTCTATGGATTTAAGAGGAGAAAGAAAGAAACTATAACACAGTGACAGTTAAGAACCCATCTGTCACCTGGAAAGAGCCAGGAAAATAACTGAAAAACAAAAACAAAGTGGCATTATAATAGATTTTTCTACTGCTATGAAATACTTGGGGGCACAGTACAAGGACTCCTGACCAGAGGCTTCACAGGCTGCTGTGGCTACGTGTGATGACATAGAAGGTATCAGATACAAACAAAGCTCTGAAAGCTTCACATCTGCCTTCACACAATGCTGCAACCAGCAAATACCAGTAGCACTGACCAAGAGTCAGTCTACTATTTCTTGTTTGAATGAGATAATGGAATAGGTTTGTCTATTCAGATTTCCCACTGTTCTAATACTTGGAAACAGCTGAAGTTGCTCACTAGATTATTCAGAGTTATTAGGAGATAAACCTTCACCTATTATAGCTGTTACACTCCAGTAATCAAGTGACCCTCGCCTGAAAGCAAAGCCTCAGACTGAAACCTAGCACTTTCTCTTCTATTACCTAATTTCGTGGTAGTATTTTTAGCTGTTACAGGTTTTCCTGCTATTGAGAGGTCAAACAGCATTGAACTGACTGATATTAGTCTGATATTCTTCTGTTGCACTTCCTAAATGAGTCCCCTCCTCCTGGCTGAAACAATGCCTTTAGCTTGCTGCAGAACTTCATAAGCCATGTCTTTGAAGAGCTCATACAAGCACTTTCTGTGGTCACAGAACATCTCTCCACCACTCCAAATCCATCATTGCTCTGTCAAGGTCAGATACTTCAAACTTTTCCTGTAAAAATCCGTTTCATTAAAAACAGAAGCAGAGGAGGTTACTGCTGCCTCGTTCCTGTAGGGTAGCCAGCTACAGAACATCTGCTAGGGAACAGGAGACCTTGGTTCCATTTACTCCTCAGCCAGAGGCTCTTCAAAGAGGACACACAAGCAACCCTTGCTTTAAGGTGTCTTCCATATCACCTGCTAACCTTGGCCACCGTGCACCAAGGGTGCTGCTGGAGGGCAGTGAAGGCAACCAGCCGTTACCGAGGGGTCCCCGCTCACGCTGGCTGCAGCCACAAAGGAATACAAATGCAAAATCAATTTCCTGAGTCTCAAGAACAGGGTCAAAGGTGCTCTGGCCTCACTCTACTCCAGCCACCAGAACACCCAAAGAGCTCATTTTCACTACAGCAGTTGTTGTCAGCTCTGCAGAACACCTAGTGTACAGCCTGAGCAGGTGTGCCTGCACAGACCAATAGGCACCTCAAGCTCAAACAACTCTGGGCCAACACTTCCAGCTAAACCTCTGGCATTGAAGGATGATTGTCTCTCTACTCTATACAGCCTATTGGCAGCTTGATTTGTTTTTTACCTTAATACCTTCTTCTTAACTTAGGGTCATCCATCAATAAAGCAATTTATAGAGCAGTTCATACCCAGGATTACAAACAATTGCACTCCATTCCATAAGGGTGTATACCTGTAACATTCTCCTTTATACTAAAGTCTCTCAGTTTCAAATCAAAGTAAGGCTGGCTCCTAGCTGTCACCATTCATCAGTCCCCTTTTCCCTGTACATCCTAGGAGATAGGATGATTTATAGTGAGATCCTTTCTCAGTCTTCCCATTAAGTGTCACCTCTTCTCTTATATACATTTAACTCTCAAAGGTCTTTGCCATACCAATCTTGATGCATTATTTTTTGACATGTACCAGAACATAAATATTCCTACAGTGAGTCTACAAATCGTGATGTGACTGCATATAGGGCTAAGTAAATACCTAAATATATGAATGTGAATATAGACAGTTAAAATTCAAGTGCAGCAGTTTATTGGTACAATGTTGTCTACTGGTCATCGCACAACACAGTGCTGGAAAGTAAATAACAGTAGCTTGCATAGGAATAAGATCATCTGTGTTGTCTTGTAACTTCAAACTGAAACCTTGCAGTGAAACTGAGGAGGAGTCTGAACCCCTGATTTGTTGGAAAAATATCCATCATATCAAAAAGATCAAAAATTAGCTTACAAAGTACACAATATATAGTTTTTTATACCTGGCTTTTCTTGTCCATATAATGCTTTCTGTCCTGTGACAGCCACCTCTGGATGTTTCCATGCAGCAACACTCTTATTTACAAGTTTTCCAAATCCAGGGCGCTCTCACATGATGCATCTGTTTTTCTAGCTGATCAGCAATAGTGCTTAAATTATGCCTAGGCCTGCATTAAATTAAAAATCTAGGTTTTCACTCCATTTCATGATTTAAGAAATCCTCCAGAATAAAAAACACATCTTGCTATTACAGCTTCTACACTATAACATCTTATTTTGGGCAAGGTATTGTGTGCTTCACGGTTCTGATAACTATTTTCTATCAAAACATGTTTGTAAAATCTCTTGGGAAAGATAAAGGAAAAAGAGACAAAAATCCATTGGCCTTTCATTCACTCTTTAGAAGTGCTGGTCCCTTTGAGAACATATTTTTCCCTTTCTTTTAAAGCATCCTTACAGCATTCTACTCTGTGTTACAAGGATTATTCTATGTTAGATGTAGTGTAGCAAAATACCATTATGTGAAACAAAGCTTCTTGCTGAAACAAATAGAAAATAGATTTGTTTCCATCTTAATGTTTCAATAGAAAATCAGAGAATCAAACTGATACAAGCTATCATTTAGGTTGTTTGAAAACATGCCATCAGGAGAGGAATACTGTCTTCCTGAGACTACACACAGTAGCAGATGAGGCACATTAAGACTGGGGCTACGCAAATAATTTATTTTGCTTTTTGCTTTGGGGAACACAAAAACTCATTTCCAAGTAGCCTGAAATATTGGCAGTTCTTGTGGAAGAAAACAAACAAATGAAAAAACCCCAGTCAAGTCAGAAGGAATTTCGTACTTAAAGTCTTTAACCTTCTCAAATGGGTCTGCATAAGAAGCTCACAGAGGAAGCATTTTAAGTGTTTGTTGCATATTCTGCAAGAGAGTCATCAATACTATTTTTCAAACAGACTTTGAAATGGTCACTGTTTAAAGAGGAAAAACTAGAAACACCACATCAATCCTCATGCACACATACTGTTAAGTTCCCATTATCATTATTTATTAATGAAAGCAAATTTGCAGGATGGCTTTCATGGCTGTTGTATAGAATACAACACCAAATGTATATACTTGTATTCTCCCTTGTAGAAAATTGGAATTAAATTGTGATGTTCTTCTGGAGCCTTGACAATATGTTTAGCAGAATGCCTTAACCCGTTCATATCTGTGCTATAGAGTTCTACAGAACAGTATTTCATTCAGAAGGAAAATTACAACCTCCCCATCTAAGGTCTGCTCATCTACACTTCCATGTCCTCTAGGCTGTGATGCACACAGTGAAAGTTTTGTTTGTTTTGCTTTTTTGCATGCATGAATCAAAATTAAAAGTGACTAAAAAATATGAAGCATCAATTATTCCTAGCATCAGCAGCAATGTGAGTGATAGTCCCAGGCCAAATGATGGGCTTTGAGTGCCACTCCCATAGCAACTACTAATCCATATTGAGCCCTAGGGTTTTTTAAATATCCATAAAAAGCAGAGACACAATATTTTCTTCAAAGTCATTAAGAAGCTTTCTCCACTTCTCGTGCCTTGAAAGAGTGTTCCATGCCTTTCATTTTACCTTCAAACAACAAAATCAGTGCTAACTAATAAGCTGCCTACAAAAACTCCATCAGCAGCACTTTCTTCCCAGCCCACGTTTAAATCTTAGTATTTAAATAGTATTCTACATCTTCAAAACAAGCACCTTACAAATATTTACCCTAATCCTCATAACACTTCAAGGTCCACATTAGCTCAATAATTTAAAACAAAGGGAAAGGATTAGCATCCTGAGAAGAAAGAAATAATTACCAATAAAAAGGAAACAAATGCAGTGTGCATTCAGTACCCTGAAAGTGCTGATACCATGAACACTAGGCCTACTTTAGATACAGCAAAGCCCACACAAGTGAAGATATTCTGACACATGTTAGTATTAGAAAGCCAACACTGCAAGTACAACATTTGACAACAGAAACACTCATCAATGCAATTGCATTTGTGAACAAACCTTAATGACCACATCGTACTCCTTCCACGCTTTGCCAGCATCAGACAAACTCTCAAAACTTGCTCTGAGTAGTGCAAACCCTAAGTGAAAATCTGTCTGTTTAAAAAGCAGCTCTCTCACCTAAATAAAGCTATATCAGCTGTGGAGGTCAACCTGCTTGTTAACCATTTAGTCCTGAAGAAACACCCCACCCTTTCCTATGTAATCAGAAGGCAGCTGTGACAAGCTTGGCCAGAGCTTCTGCAGTGATCTTGCCAAACCCATTTGTCATGTCCCACCTGTTCACATCTTTAGTAGCTGTGAGAGGTTTACAAATTCTACAACAGCTGAACACATTTAAGCATTTTAAGGACCAGGTTTTCAAAGGTATTTGGGTAGATGTGGGAAAATATCAGGAGTGTGGGTTGAAAATGAGAACCTCAAATCTCTCTAAAGCCACCACCAGGTTAGGACAATTTTACTATAATAGTAAAGCAAGGTACAGTTGCTGCTCCCAGGAATGGAATGCAGTTGCCATGGAAGAGGCCTGTTCTGGCCAAGTGGTACGTTCTGCCTGACTGGAATGGAGCACGGGGTGCTGTTGTGCAATGGCACAGCCAGCTGCCCTTACCATTATGGGCATTGAACTGTGGAGGAAGCCACACAGCTCCTATCAAGAAAGATGGACTGCAGCTGCTGTCTCTGCAACGGTGACACAAAAGTGCCCTTTACCTGAACTTTGCTCCTTATAATGTCATTATAATATGAAAACACACCTCCATTCCAAAGTCTACACCTTTGAATGATGACATTCCCCAGCTGAGCATGTGCCCTTAATTTTTATTGACTATACCTTTAAATATGAAGCAAGAGATTTTTACACCGATCAGGAGTAAAAGAATGTGTGATTAAAGTCACTCAAGCTCCACTCAAAGGTGCAAAAAGATTTTAAAAAAGAAACACGAAGGTGCAAGTTTTGGGGAAGAGTTGATTAAAACTTTCTGGCATGAGCTGATCAGTTGGACCCTGTCTTCTCCTGTAGGGATGCCTGTTGGTTATACATGTTTATTGACTAACATTGTGCTAGCTGTTAGTACTTATCTATGCTTGGAGTCTTGACTGAATATCTCTCTAGACCTCATTTTGCAGTCAGTATCTTATATAGCTACCATCAAAACCTTATCCTGTTACAAGTTTCCATAATAAGGTTTGTTTATTCATAGGCAATTTTAAAGAAACTTTAATTATTGATCTAAGGAATCGAAGGGATTTGTCCCAGTGATGCTGCTGATGGGTGGCCTGGCAGACTGGGCAAATTGTCCCTGTGTTCCCTTACTCTGATAAAACATGACAGGCATGTAACTCATTTACTCTAACCAGAGTCAGACATCTAAGTATGTCTGTGGCTCTAGGCCTTAGTTCTGTGCAGTCTGTCATCTCCCAGTTCCAGTTAGAGTTAATCTGAGGATTTGGCACAGACAGCTCATTTGTGTCACTTCCTCCAGCTGGGATCTCTTTTCCTTCCCTGGCTGGCTGTGTATTTAATGGCTTTTTCCTTCCGTCATGTTAGATTTATGTAGTTCAAATCCATCCCTACTTATTGCTTACTTCTGAGACTCCATTTAGTGTCTCATTTCACCTTTAATTTTATTTTAAAGTAGATGCTAGAAAACCAAGGTGGACAATTGGAATCTAATTTAGGAAATCAAACTATGCTGATGATGCCATCAGCTGACCACTTTCCTATAGATAACATGAGAAACGTTTCTTTCAATTTCAAGTTCAGAAGTTGCCCAAGTTTAGAAAAGACAACTTTTGCTGCATGTAGCCAGGCCACCTTACACCCTCACATGCCATTCTGGAAAGATAACAGGATGTTAGAGGAGCTTCAACCACATAGGAGGAGGAAAATGTCCTCTATAACTAAACAAACCTATTGAGTTCCTGCTGCAGAGAGAAAGAGTGAGGTACTGACACACCTGGGGCTGAATTTGCCCTGCTGAATGCTGCTCTTAATGACAAAACCCCTCACAGAAAATCACTGTGATGTCAGTCATACACCAAACCAGCCCCTAATTCACCTGATTTCTGTCAATTCAATAGCCGAAATGTAAGTGGAAATATTAACATAAAGGCTTTTCTTGCCCTCCCTGCCAGCTGCACCTGCTGTGTAAGAGAGTCTCTCCCAAATCTTTCACAAAAACTGTCTCCCAGATCCACAGGGCTGAAAACTTGACTGCAAAAGGGAAATATGTGGGAGGCAAAAGACACAGGTATTTTTTCTGGGGAAGCTTGATTAATTGTTTTTATAGCACATTAATGACATTAATTGCTTTTGAAGTGTCAAGGATTTTGTTTTATCATTACCAGTACGTACGTGGAGGACAAGAAATAGTCAGACTGCTCTGCTTGGTTCTGGACTGTGACTTGAGCGTTGCAGCTTTTTCTTTCAATAAATAATCACTGACCACATGATACTACAATAGGAAGCCCTTTTCATGCAAATAAAAGATGTTTTGTGGAATTAAAAGGGGGCAGAAATGGAAGATTTTTTTCTAATATTTTTCTATGATGTAGGAACCTCAGCTAGACTTTTATGTATTCCCTTGAGTTCATGCTGGTTTTAGTCCATTCTGAAACTATCTTGATTCAGTTAGAAGGCTCTGCTCTCAGCTGAAATAGATAAATGCAAAGGATAAGATAGCAATTAAAGGTTGCTTTTTTTTCACTCCAGCTTCTACACACAGAGTTTATCCTTACAGGCACTCCCAGCTAGAGGACTGCAGTGCCACCTCTCTCTCTGAGTGATGTTTGCAGCATCGTTTAACCTGCCTTCATCACAGGACAAAGTTGTTGTGAGGGTGAATTATGTTTGCGTATGCTAAGCAGGCAATCATTACAGCTGTTGTGCATCCCACCATCTATTTCATATAGCTACAGACTGTTGCCCCATTGCTATTTCACTGTGGTCTTCCAGCTTCAGTAACACTTTGCTGAAAGAATCTGAAATCCCATTAGTTTACATCCTCTGTGCTATGTGACTGAAATATTGCAGCTCTGTATCACGCCAAAATAACTGACTCCTGCAGAAGAATGGTGCTGGATTACAAGGGGATGTAGCTGAGCCAGGCTACATGTTTAGCTGGTATACCTCGTGAGGAGCCTTTGCTCACAAGAACCTTAGGAAGGCTGGTAATGCACTGCTATATTCTCACCTTTTGTGTTCTTGTCAACTTATCTAAAAGCGAAAATGAGGAAGAATTTTTGCTATGCAATTCTACCATTGTTTGTACCGGTTGTTCCAAAGGAATTAATCTGCTGGACAACAGGCTTGGTGCAGTAGTGCCTCATGTCTGGGTTTTTAGGGTGACTGATGAACAGATGCTTGAGGTAGGAGTACCTAGGGGAAGGCTGTTAAGTTTTCCAACTGGTAGAATCCATCTCTGCAAATGGATGGTACAGGAATCCTTCTCCTACTGCTGAAGATAAAGCACAAGCAATGCCCACACACACAGCTCTGTAACTTCACTGCCCAGCAGTTCAGCAATTTCCAAATCTGCATAAATATAATAAATTATATTTTAGTATGAAATATATTCTCTCTAATACCTATAAATCTGACAGCTTATTGCAGAGTCTTGATTCAGGAGTATATCTATGCCCTCACTTAGTAATTGCCTCACTCACTGACAGCTACAGCTCTATCAAGAGGATATTCGTTATGCAGCATATAAAGTACTAAAATACTCAGCTAAATATTAAAAACATGTAATTCTCTACTCCTTCCTCTTCCCAACAAAAAAAGAAACGTGAATAAAGTCTGGTACTTTTGGTAACCATGAAGGTTACCAAATATATGTGTATTAAACATCAGCAAAAAAATACAAGCATGTTCAGTTTGTAAATCAGTGTGTTCCACGGCGAGTCAGGCTGCAGGCTCAGGACTGGATCAACAACCTCCACAAGCACATGAAAATGAAGCAGACTGTTTTTTTCAGATTGGAGCAATTTGATCCTTAGCCTCTTTTTAACTTTTCCTTTACTCTTCCTCATCCTCAAGACCATGTAACAGCAGGGATTGCCCTCAGCTGTATTTTGCTGCCATTTCTGTATTGGGATCATTTTTTCCTACTTCTGGAAATGCAGAGATAATCTGAGTTAACTGGACCACAACCAGTTTGCAGCAGTAACAATGTGCCCCATTCTATTTGATGCAGAACATATAATTGGGAGACATAACCAGTTAGTAGCTCTTCCAATTTTATTAAGGTAAGAGTGTCCCCACCTTTCCTATTAATAAGAAAAGCTGGAATGAACGTATTTGGGAAGTGGGATGCCCCCAGAACCTGTGAGAATCACTGGACATCCACACAAAACTCTTCTCATTTTTTTGCAGGATGACCCACACTGTAAACCTTTCAAGCTGTAACCTCCCAACACCTCCCTGATTGTAGCTGCTTCCTGAATGCAGGCAGAGTATTGCAGAGGGAGCAAAAGCCCAAGTTAATGCAGCCTCAGACCCCTCTAGATAAGTAGAGGCTTTCATCTGCCTGGAGTAATACATGGAGACAGCGTATTTAACCCGGGAGAACAACTCCAAGGTAAGTATCTCCTTAGAGACTGGACACAGAGAAAAAGAAGAAGGTACCAAAAGGTAACTGGGATATTCAAAAGAAGAGGCTTAGGGGAAAGCAACTGGAAAATACATGTCATTTTCAGGTTCTTCCGGAAAGATAAACTTCAATGGAAGTCACTGAATCCCAAATATTGTGATAAGTATGTTACCAGTGTGCTAAAGCTCCAATTAAATGGCTTTTCTCATCACACCAACATCTACCAAGCCTCATATGCAGTAGAACATTTTGAAAGAATAGCATTTTTGACTCCTTGTAGAGGGGGGTGGTGGATATAAATGTATGAAATTGCTTTGCTGCATTAAGTATCAGTGCTGGTTGTTAGCAGAACTGAGCAGTCTGTGAATATGTTATTTTAAGCTACCTCTGCTGCAGCATGTAGATGCCTTGAGTTTTGCCTATATTTGTGCAATTAAGTTGCATTTAAATTTACACAGCTGGCATGATTTCTGCACTACTGTGTTGTGAGCTTCTCTCTAGAACAGGCTTTCAATAATACAGACACTGATAATGCTTTAGTGTAAATGCACTGCTGACCATTGAGGATGAAAGCACAAGATCTAAGTACAGAAAAATAAAGCCAATATCAGTGTCTTTTCCTCTTTTTTTTTGCAGCTGGCTGAGCAAGCATTCCTGAACAGGAAGTGATCTTACTATGAATTTAATCAACATTATATTTCATGGGCCCTGTTCCACGTCTTTCCGTATTTTCACTGGCTATTACTGTTTTAAAACACCTGTCAGTGAAAATTGCAAGAGAAAGCTATTATCCAGTAGTCTAATTCTTATATTTATAGCTTCTGACACGCTTTAACATAAATTTGGGTGAAATGGATTATAGATCCTTCATGTCCTCAATGTTCCTTGCAAGAACTTGAAGGAAAAGGAATAATTAGAAAACAAAAGTAATTAAAGATATTTAGAAAGAACAGATTTTTCTAGGATAAAAGAGAACTTAATAGTGGTGCCACTAAAGTTTGCATGTGATTAACCTTTGCTGTGGGTCATAAACCTGCATGCAAACACTTATCCAAAACTCCCATTGATACCTACAGGAGATACTCACAGGTCAGTGAGTTATAACATTCACACTTTGCAGAGGAACTAATCAGTAAATTGACAAACTGCATTGACACTACACTTGCTTAGTTTAAAATTTAAGGAGGAAAAGTCTAAACACTGGTTATGTCTGACCAGAGTGAAGATAGTGCAGCTTACTCTGTGCACCCAGGCTCCCACTTGCAGCCCATATGAGTCTGATCCACCTTGCCCAGTAGCTATAATCCCAGCTGAAATTCAAGAGAAGCCAGGCAAACTCAGGAGAATGAATGTCTTTCTAAACACTACTCACATTAAACAGCTTAAAGAAAAGGTTTAATTGATCCATTGGAAAATGAAGCATGATAAGAAAATTATGCTCTTCTTCAGCTGAAGTACAAGGAAAATATGTGATAAACTAGAGCTGAGTAAACTTAAAATGGATCAGGTAAAAAGTTCTTCCAAAGGTAGTTAAAGAAACTGGACACAAAATATTAACAGAGATTTGGGGGTTTTGTTTTTAAAGTGCAATAATTAGATCTGCATCTGTGTTGATGTGTGTGTTTCAAGGATGCCATAATCTCATCTTTCATGGAAGGAGTTTACAGGTTGCAAAAAAAAAAAAAATAATCAACAAGGAATCTACTCCTCTTCCCTAAAAAAATATCCCTTCTCTTTGAGTGACTTAGTCATAAAGGGGTATCACTAAGGGCAGGAAATCAAACCTGATGGTCTGATGCAATGTGGCAATTCCTACAGCACTACTGGTAGTTCATTTCCATACCAAGTCCTTCAAATAGCTAGATAAGAATTCCACTCTCCCTTAGATATCTCTGTCAACAGAATTTGCATTGCATGCAATATTTATTACATCCTTCAGGCATTCCACGTGACTTGTCTCACACTGGCATCTGTACAGGTCCAGGTGCATGTCATATCCACTGAGAGGTTATGAAACAACCCCTTGGCAAAGGAGATGCAAGAGGCAGTCAAGGGATTAAGCATCAAAATGATTATTTGGGATTGCATTAAGGCTGTGAGATATTATGAGTTAGCTCTGTGAAAATACCTGTTCAGGGCAAAAATTAAGACACAACAGACATTCCATATTGAGGAACAGTCTGGCAGGCTGGTAGCTAATGGATTGTTAATGTTTAGTATATTTGTTGAATGGAGCATAAGGAAACAATTAAGCCTCCATACTGCTTATGAGCTGTAGAACTGATTTTTTAAATCTTATTTGATAGAAAACAATGGCAGTTTCCCCGTGCTTTTACCGTCAATTATCTTCTCTTTAATGAAACTGCATGTTTTAGAGAAACAAAACAGCCCTACTCTTTTAAAACAATGAACAGAACAGCAGCTGTTTACTTTGGAGTGTTCAATAACATCAGATCAACTTCTCTTCCCTCTGAAAGAAGAGCTGGGTTTTCAAGTCTGTTTTCTGACCAGTGTTTTCTATCAAAATACTTGTTAAGTAGTATTATTTTCCCCTCAGTTGTCAGAAAATATGCAAAACATACAGAAAAAAATGTAACTTTCTATTCACTAGAGAGCACACACTGATTTGGGGGTTCAGCACAACTAAATTCTCTTTGAAATATGAAGATGTGTCTGATTGGAATTTCAAAATAAACAAGGAACTTCCAGCCAAACCCTAAAGAAAGGAAAAAAAAGCAGATATAAAATAGTTATCTCCCTGTCAGCACGGGAAGCAAAGAATTCACCAGTGATTTCCATCGAATATTTCAATGAGAGCAAGATGAGTTCTTTACAAGCCAAGAGGTAAAGCCAGCATATGCTCCATTGACCTTGCTCTGGAAATAAAGTGAAAGGGCTCCATACCTGTAAAAGTAAACTAGATCCTTTTGAAGGGGAGGGAGCATTGCAGAATCTAAACTCATTTCCTTTGAAATATCCTCTCCTCCCTTTAGGCTCTGTACTAATTGTTACCTCTTCCCTTTTGGTAAGTTTCATCAAGTTTTTTGTGTCTTTTCCCACTTGTTTGGGCTGAAATATATTACTGCATAACCAGCTGATGGATATTTGCCATCATCATAGCACGTATACAATATATTTATATGTAGCATCTATCTTTTGTCACTTTTTAAATGTCCTGGAAATACCATTTACACAGAGATACTCCCTGAAAACATCCATCATGGCAGAATAGCAGAATATACAGTGCCAAAAAAGGGTATATTGAAGCATGTTGGCAGATTTTTCTTCTCTTCTAAAATGCTGTCTGCATTGTAGTCTGGACAGCAGGCACAATATCTCTGCCCCTTGCCATGGTTTTTGGGGAGTACCTTATCACCACCTCGTTGGACTGGCATGCGTGAGACAAGGGCTACGGTCATTTGGCTGCCTTTGGCACTGACTTCATCATGATGCTCCCTCATGGCTTTTCAACAGACTGCTGTCCATCTGGTGCCCCAGGGCAAACTGACAGACTCAGTCTGTGGCAGAGAACATGGCCAGCAGCTCCTTTCAGTGTGAGCTTATCTCCCTTCCGTGCCCACCAAAGCTGTCTAAGCTCTACCAAAATGGCTTTGTCTCAGTGCTGCTCCCAGCCCTCCATCCCTGGCACCACGACTGCTGCTGTTATACTTCCAGACATTCCACAATAAAACTGAACAATGCTACTGGTCTTGTGAGTTCCAGTGCTCTTTCAGATACGTTTTGATCATCCAAAATCTCTTATAGAGTCACAGAATGGCGTGGGTTGTAAGGAAACTTAAAGCTCATCCGGTTCTAATCTAAATATCTAATCTAAATGTCCCTTCTTTCAGCTTAAAACAATTCTCCCTCATTCTATTTCTGCACTCCCTGATCAAGAGCCCCTCCCCAGCTTTCCTGGAGCCCCTTTCAGTACTGGGAGGCTGCTCTAATGTCTCCCTGCAGCTTTCTCTTCTCCAGGCTGAACAGTCCCAACTCTCCCAGCCTGTCCTCGTATGGGAGGTGCTCCAGCCCTCTGATCATCTTCGTGGCCTCCTCTGGACCAACTCTAACTATCACAAAGGCCCATAGGTCATATCAAATCTGGAAATATACTTGGTAACTATTCTAAATCTATTTCCTCTGTGTGCCTCGAGTTGGATGCATTCCTAATGATTCAGTTTCTCCGGTCACGTGCTCTCTTCATCTTCAGTTTTCTGATACAGCTTTCACCTTACCTCAATATCCTGCTCACAGCCCCCTACTTGGAGTTATTACAGCTTGCTGAATTCTTTCTTCATCAAGGCCTCCTTCTGCTGCAGGAAAAAGAATACCAAATTCAGCCTTCATGATTAAGGTTCCGTCTAGCCCCAGATTCCACTGAACAGTTAAATGCCTCTTGAGTCACTCTGATGGCCAGAAATTATTCTGTTGTTGGTTTTGTTTAGTTGGGGGGATTTTGCCTTTCTCTTTTTCTCTTTAAAGAATATCTCCTGAAACCAATAGCAAAGGTTGTCAATGGATTGATACTGCTTTTTCATACTAATGTCCAAAACTTAGCACTGTAAGATCGTCTGTACCTTATGGAGGTTCTGAATGGGCATTGAACTTATGAGTGATGTTATTGATATGTTATATTTCATAGGGGTCCTCAATGACACTCCCAGGACAAGTGTCAAGATCTGATTATCATTTCTTTTGACAATACTTCTAGTAAAATAGATAGGTCATCAGAAACCATATTTTTGACCTTGTACATTTTTGAAATCTGAGAGTGCACAAGAATACACAGCAATCTGTCAAAACTGATATTCTATCTCTAACATGAACTGGAAATTGTTTGTACACTGAGTAATTTTTATCCTTTATTTTTAAAACAAAAGGATATATTTATCCAAAAGTCTAGCTGACAGCAATAATTATGGCTAATGAAGACAAAGGGACAACATTTTATGAAAGTTTGTCATTTTGACCTAACTGAATCATCTGATGTGTTCTATTTTCAGTGTGGATTCTGTGTTAAAATATAGCTTGCTACTATCACAAGTAAAATGGTTAAGGTTATTGTAAAGTCTCTTTCATCTGGAGAGAAGACGTGAGAACCAAACTATTTCAAAACTTCCTTCTTTGTTATTAAATCCATCGTGGTAACTTCTCTCTGCCTGATGCATTATGCATTGAATCATAGAAATTGAATCATTGAAATTAAATAATAGCTCATTGCTCAGATTCATGATCTATTTTAAAAATTACTTTGTATTGCAAACTGTCAGTTGAAGAAACCTGGCGTTATTATAGTCAAATATTTTATTACAAGGTGTCCCTCTAATTCAACACAAACATGAAGGTAGCTTACCTGGAATGTTTTCACAGAACAACTTAATCACCAAGAAGATTACATACAACATCCAAGTTTTAAAAAGTGTTTTCTAAACCAAGTTATTCTTGTGTTAATCCGTGTGTTTTTCACACTTGATTTGATTATAATTAAAGGTCTGTCCAGCCTCTAGCTGGAAATATTAAAAGATATGCATTGCCTCACTTTTGTAAATCATTAGCTACTGGAATAATCTTGAGAAGCTTTACTTATGTTTTTACTTTAATGTCTAGCATCATCTGCAAAATACATTATATTTTTTCCAAGCTAATATTTGATGATAGGGAATTGCAGGTCTTTCAATAAGCAAAGCAGGATTCAGAATCTCTGAAGAGCTGGACTAACTTCCCACCCTAGGTAAAAGTCTAGGCAAATCCCTCTATAATGCTCATGGTGTTAATAATAATTTGAAAAAAACCCAATATTATATGCCTACAGAAAATGGATATAGCCTAGAGACCTGGGAAGAGTAGATGGAAAATGTGATTCATATACAGTCACCTGCCATTTGACAAAAAACTTATATTTTAAGAAATAAGGGAAAACCCCCTAAAATTCCAATCTTCATAAGTTAAAAAAAATAATAAAATCTTGATCAAACTTCTGTCAGAAGCATCTTTATCATAGCTCTACCTTTTTGCAAACTAGATTGTAATAAACAATTCAGTAAAAACATGTTATGGTCAGATCTGGATCTTTACAGGCTTAATTTGTTTGCCCACACATAGGCACGTGGTCCCTGCACTCCCTGTGATAAAGAGACCCTCCCCAGCTTTCCTGCAGCCCTTTTCAGTACTGGAAAGCTGCTCTAAGGCCTCCCTGGAGCCTTCTCTCCTCTCCAGGCTGAACAACCCCAACTCTCTCAGCCCATCCTCATACGGGAGGTGCTCCAGCCCTCCGATCACCTTCGTGGCCTCCTCTGGAATCGCTGTAACAGCTCCATGTCCATCCTGTGCTGAGGACTCCAGAACTGAGTGCAGGACTCCAGGTGGGGTCTCACAAGAACAGAGTGGAGGGTCAGAATCCTCTCCCTTGTCCTGCTGCTCACACTTCTTTTGATGTAGCCCAGGACATGGTTGGCTTTCTGAGCTGCAAACACACATTGCTGGCTCATGTTGAGCTTCTCATCCACCAGCACCCCCAATCCTTCTCTTCAGGGCTGCTCTCAATCCATTCTCTGCCCAGCCTGTAATTGTGCTTGGCATTGCCCCAGCCCACACGCAGGACCTTATAGTCAGTAGCTTAGCTAAAAAATGCCATCCAACATCTTTATAATCTGTAATAGAAACAAGCATAAAATAATCATACAGGAAATGGTGAGATAGAGATTTTACACATCTAAGTGTATCCTCTAGTAATTTGGGTCTTTTTTTCATGCTGATAATAGAACTGCTTAGATTTAGCAGCAGAAGACAATTGCATGTCATAGAGAGGCATAGTACAAAATGAGAAACTTTTAATATCTGTGAGAAAAATGACATTATTAGCATTCAGAGCATAGCCCATAATGTACCATATTCCCATTACTTAAGAGTAGCATTTGTTTGATCTATTCAGAGTAATTCTGGATAGGAAGATTTAATTCACTGACACAATCTTATTAGAGCATCCGAGACCAAGAGGACTACTGGTGCCTTTCCTGCACACCACAGGACTTCTGCGTGCAGACTGTAAGGATACATTCATGTGTAATTATTATGAAAATGTCACGTAAAGAATAAGAAGGGACTTAAATCACTCTACAAAGATTTAAACTGGAAGCTGGTAAGGTTTTAATAACACTCTGCATGTGAATTATGCTTCCAATAACACATAAATGTATTATGAAGCTTTAGCTGGCATAAAGCAGTTTCTTATGGCTTAATGTATTTGAAAAGCGAACGGCTGTACTTTGTGGTAACACAACCACCAATTATGAATCAAACTCATAGTTTAAGTCATTTAATTGTAGCTGCAGTTAAGTTAGGGGAAAAGCCACGTTTAAATGCCTTTTCTTCAGTTTGTGAAAGTGGAGAGACAATATTCATTTCCTCATATTTATTGGAGTGCAGTAATGAACCCCCAGCCATCCACTGCAGTGCCGTGTGCCCTCTTCATGTCCCTCTCATTTCAGCTGGAGTCCTGCAGGGCACCTCCTACCTCTGCCTGCTGCCATCCACCACTTGAGGTGGCAGTTCCTCCATCACTGGTCATTTCCTTTTCTACCCACCACAGTGCCTGCAGCCCTACCTCTGTATCCCTGGATATCCAACCATGCAAGTGTTCCAGCCATCTACAGGAGAGGATAGAGAAGTAATTTTGAAGGAAACCAACATGCTTTATACTCGGTGCACTGGGTGCCTGTGCCCAGAGGTTGGCTGGAATCTGTGAGGAGAGGTCTGGGCTTCCCCATGCCTGACACAGCTGGTTCCAATTAGTTCCAGCCATTTCCATTGGAGCCTCATCCCAGGGCCCAGCCAAGCCCATCAGCAGCACTGCTGGCTCCTGGCTGGTAGCAGATTTAGGAAGGGGAAAACTGCACAGCTGTGAGGAGTGAGGGAAAATGTGTGAGAAGTGAGCCCTGTGAGCAGCTGGGTCAGAGATGGAGGAACAGCTCCAAGTGCCCAAGCAGAGACTCCCCTGCAGCCTCTGGAGAGACCATTGTGCAGCAGGTTTTTTTCCTGAAGGACTGCAGCCTGTGAAGGGAAGATCCACACTGGGGCAGGGGAAAAGTGTGAGCTCTAGGTTGCATAAGCTGAGAATTGTAGCATCATAGAATGTCCTGAGTTGGAAGGGACCCACAAGGATTGTCAAATCCAGCTCCTGTCCCTGCATAGCACAACCCCAACATTCACACCGTGTGTCTGAGGGTGTTGTCCGAATGCTCTTCAAATATTGTCAGACTTGGTGCTGTGACTGCTTCCCCAGGGAGCATTTCCAGTGCTCCACCATGCTCAGGGTGAAGAACCTTTTCCTAATGTCCAACCTAACCCTCCCCTGGCACACCTTCCTGCCATTCCCTCGGGTCCTGTCATTGGCCACCAGAGAGAAGAGATCAGTGCCTGCTCTTCCTTCCCTTGTGAAAAAGTTGTGCACTGTGATGAGGTCCCCTCTCAATCTCCTCTTCTCCAGGTTGAACAGACCAAGGGTCTTCAGCCACTCCTCATATGGCTTCCCCTCTAGACCCATCACCACCTTTGTGGCCTCCTCTGTGCACTCTCCAGTAGCTTGATGTCCTTTTTGTCCTGTGGCACCCAAAACCACACCCAGTATTCAAGGTGGGGCCTCAGCAGTGCAGAGCAGAGTGGGACAATCACCTCATCACCCAGCTGGCAGTGCTGTGCTTCAGGCAGCCCAGGACACGGTCCTTGTGTTTTGTCACAAGCCATTTGACTTGACCTTGAAAAAATCCACTCTGCTACAACGACCTTGCCTCAGCAGGCAAAAGCAAGCATTTGAAAGAGCCTTGTGGCAGCTTTGTGTAAGAAGCTGCTTACTTTCAGATTCTTCATTTCACTTACTAATGAAGAGAGGATGAGCAGCTCTGTTCTTCCAGTACAGTCACTGGAATAAAAAAAAAATTAAAATACCAGCTCCTGTGATGGACTGGGTTTCAGCTACAGAATAATTAATATCCCTCTGCAAGTGAGATTAACATTTTAAGAAGGATTTGGAAGAAGAGGGGGATTTTGATTGCTTGTATTTCTTTACCTCATATATATGTAAGCATTATTCTGTTAAAAAGGCCTCAAAAAACCTGACTACAGGGCAGCCATGACAGAACTTGGCAGCTCAGATTTGTCCTGACTGCTTCTGTTAGGATTTATATAGCGCTCTTTCAGCCTTAGCCCCCATCCTTACATCTGCTTTATCTGGGAGAGAGCAAGAACATCCAAAATTTACACAGATGGACCTCTTTCAGTCTCAGAGCAGCTGCCAAGCCTCCAAAAGTCACCACTATTCCATTCCCACCACTCCACCTCTTAGAAGGTAACAACAATAATTCATGTACATTTAATACTAATATTAAATATTTATTACCCTTTCTAGCTTTAAGTTCTGTTTAGTGTTACCTCAAATTGGCACACACACAGTCTCCCTGCACAACTGGGAAGGTTTCAGTCCCTAAACCCATGAAATCTGAAGTGAGTTACTTCATAAGATCCCATTTAAAAGTTTATTTGCATTGTGCATAGACCCCTCTTACACTCTGAATTATTTTCTTGCTACAGTGGTACAAGAAGTTTTCAAGAGATGTTAAAGGATTTGAACCTGCATTATCTCATTACTCTTATGCAATCTGTCAATAAATCAATGTGTTGTGTATGACTGGAAGTGCCTGGCATGTTCTCCTTAACTGTCTACACCAACACTAAAACTCACTTTAGATTTCTCTGAGCATTTCAGACCCCACACCTTGACCTCCAGTGCAACATAAAATACTCATAGTGTAGCATCCCACCTCTAAAAACCCACAAGAGTGCAAATTGGCCCCAGCCCAGCTCCACATGTCCAACCAAGCACGTGGACTTCTAGGTTACCCACTGGGCTTCCCTCCCTGCTCCTGATACGTAGGGCACCCACAGCCTCTGCCCACCCGCACAATGGACATGAGGATAAGGTGGACACAGTGCCAGGAGATGGCCTGTAGGACAGGGTGAATTAAAGCAAAAACCTCAACTGCAATAACAAAGGTGAAGATGTGTCATGGACCAGCTAGAATAATGCAGAAAGCATGAGTGGTGCAGCATGAAGGTTTGACTGGAGCACCCACCACAGAACAGTGGCAGGAGGAAAGGACAGGGAGTGCTGCAAGATGGGGACAAGCAGCAGTGTAGGGCTGATGTGCAGCCAAGGAATTGCAAGGTAGCCAGGGAAGGCTGAGGCCAGCCTGCCACAGGGGCACAGGGCTGAAAACTGAGCACCTCAGCCCCCCTAGCTAGATGATGGCACCAGTTGGCTGAGGGACACAGCCTGCAGGATGGAAGGGGACACCTGCCCAGCTCCCCTGTGAGTGCAAAGCTGCAACAGGGTCCATATCCCCACTCAGGTCCAGCAAAGGCTCTGAGAGCCCCAGGCTAAGGGGTCACACCACTGCTCACTGCCTCAGCAATGAAGCTGGCACCTTCCTTCCCAGGGCCATGGAAAGGTCATTTTTCAGTTCCTCACCAAGGCTTACAAACAGCTTAAATGGAGCTCAAAGAATCAGAAGGTGTCATTTGAAAAAAAAAATATTTATATATACAAATGGAACGAGAGTCTGAAAAAACAAGGGTAGTGCCAGAAACAGCCTGCAGTTGGATTGGAAGTGTCTTGTTTTCCACAGACTCAAGCCCCAGCTTTAGGTAATTCCATCATATTCCTCACCAGACTTCTTTGAAGAAACCATGTGCTGATACATTAAAAATCCTCTTCTTAGAGTAAGTAACTCTAAATAACTCCCACACTTTTGTTGTCTACTATGGCTTCCCTCAAGCCCAGAAAAAAACCCAAATCCCACTAAAATCCCACCAAGTCTGCTTTCTGTTTCGTTAACCACTGGCTAGTCACATCCTTCCCTGGCTTTAAGGAGAACAGCTGCCAAGAAGGGGCATCCAACTCCCTCAGACTGCAGAGGCTCTGTTACAGAGACCCTTCAAGAGATAAATTCCACCTGGATGTTCCTTCACATTATTCCCATGTTAAACATTTTAAAATATACAAGTTACTTCAGCTTTAAGTGATGTGCTGAAATACAAAGACCAAAGCTTTGCCTTTATTAAGACTTTAAAAAGACCCTACATTTCAGCTTTGCTGGAACATGTGAAGTTAACATCTTGCTTCACACATCCTTGGCTATTACTCCGTATTGCACATTCAACTTCCACTTCTAGGTCTGATGTATTGTTTCCAGCAGAAAGTGTTTAAACAAAAAGGGCTCCCACCAGCTCCCCTCTCCTCTCACTCCCTGCTTGCTGGTGAATAATGGATCTTCATGATTCTTGTAGTTTCATAACCATGGGTATAAGATGTAGGACTTGTTCCTATTTTAAACAGTGCCAGATCATTTCAGAAGGTTTAAAAAAATAAAATCACATCTTATTGCATCCAACAGACTGATTAAAAGGCTATGTATCAGCATAACAGGCAATGTGTAACTCTTAGTTCTGCTTGTGGATGAAGTTATGCAAAGCCTCCTGATATTAAACATCTGGAAGGAAAGAACACCCCAGCATGTTATAAAGTGACAGCCTGGCTCCTGGCAGCTCCTCGCTTGCAGAAGCATCAAACCCATATTCCAGATACTTAGCACTGCTTTCCCTTGTGTCAGCAGCTCTTGTGAACAGGTCCAATCCATGTGGGCAAAGAGGACGTCTCACTTGAAGAAAAGCACACAAGCCTCAGTCTGCATATGTGCAGAATAAAATGCAAGCAGGCAGACAGGATAGAACTGTAGGAAGATCCCTCGGGGATGTCCATGTTCAGTCATTTCATTTGTTAGCGTTGCATCTGTGACACAGAAGTACTGAAGACTGTGGACCCAGACAGGGGCTACAGAAGCCTTCCAAGTTTCAGAAGCAGGAGACAGGGAGACTTCACACCTGGAGTCAGCTGAATTAAGGAAGTGTTTAAAAACAGTCCTTTGACTTCTTTGAAGTTATCAATAGCAAAATTGGTGCAACTCAGCATTCTGTGCTGTTGCCTCACAGAGGTGGGAAGAGCATTCTCAGCTGCCTTTCCAGTTCTCCTTCTCATCTGAATGGGTGTGTAGGGAATCCTGGGGAGGATTAAAAAAAACAAACCAAGGGATTTCTTATGTGCCCACTTCACCTTCAGTCTTCACTGCAAAAGAAAGACTAAAGAATCCCAACCCTCCCTTTCACCCGCATGGCCAACTAGCTTTGTACCATCCAAACACTACAGTAGACATTTGGTCACCAGCAGCAGCCCCACCACATTCCCTCTTTGCAGTTTCTTCTCTCCTGCCACTACATGTGGCTTGGGAAGAAAAAGCAGCATCTCAGCACAAACATCTCTCACTCTGGTTGCAGAAGGCAGTCTTTGGTACCATGAGATTTACCTGGTTTAGGAGTTGATGGCGCCTCAGCTGTCTGTAGAACTGCAACACAGAAGGATCAGCTCTCACTACTTTTGGGTCAAAATCCAGGACACGGAGACCTGCGAGGCTACGGGCTCGGGAAAGGGCTACATAAGCCTGCCCACTTTCAAAGACACGAGACAGGGAGATCTCCACACAATCTAGAGACATGCCCTGTCAAAGACAGAGAGGAATTTGTTACAGACCAGAGACAGAGCATCAAGCTGTATCAACACCAACCTGTCCTGTGAGTCTGTCAAAGGTACCATCCTCAATATAGAGGCTTGAGAAGAGAAGAGGATGACCCTTACTTGACTATGTAGCTGATGAAAAGATGAGGGGAGGGGGGTGGAGTGAGAAAAGGACAGTTTTGCACTGTCAGAAAGTCCCTAGCAGATACTGCAATTCACTAACTCTGATGAACCTCTCGTGTGAGGCTCCACAAATCCCATATTCCCAATATAATAAGGAAAGAAATCCTGTCATTTTCATTCCTAGTTATTAAGTGGAAGAGCAGCCAGGCTCAAGCAGTGCTCGAGCAGACCATCTGAGACAGGGTTTAGGCTTGGTCTAGCCAGCCCCATCTGCACCAAGAGACATGCCAGAATGTACAACGTGGGCTGTTTTGAACAGCCACACGGGGAAAAAAAAACCTCTGAGGTCTTTTACTGGGAAGTGTATTCAAAGTGTGTGAAGTCTTCTGGAAAGGTAAGAATTACTTAAACTGAAAAAACCCAACAGGCCTCTGAAGGCAAAGTCCAGCCCAAAGATTCCACCTGTGACTCCTGCACTGTCCTCAGGTACACTGCAAACCTCAGGGTCACTGATGGTGACAGCTATCAGGGAAACACTAAACTGATCGGGCCACAGCAGTCAGTAATGGTATTTCATAGTCCAACACCAAGTATGCAGTTTGCACCACCTTTATAGAAACTCTTAGGTCAAAGACAGGCTAGCAACACTGCTATAAAAAAGCACCACAAACAAGAAAAGAGGTGCTGCCTTCTCTGCAGTTGGAGATACACATACCCTAGAGCTTTCCTACAACAAGGGCCTTTCAGTTTTCCTTCCTGTTTCACCAGCAATGAAAGCTCTCTCAGAAAATAAAATTTACAATGGCATAAAAGTCTACAGGCAGTTGTATAAGAACACTCACCTGACTCTTGTGAATGGAAATGGCCCACGCCAATTTTAAAGGCAACTGTTGACGGCTCAGATGAACTCCTGATGGTCCTTTGAAGACCCATTTCTCCATTTTGATGACCTGTGTGACCCCGCAGAGAAATCTAACCTTAGGCAGCCCTGTAGGAATGGGAGCAGGAGAGAAACATGAATGTATCCCTGATGCTCAACAGCCAGGATGCCAGCAGCCCAAGAACATTTTTGCTCACCTCCTTCCTCATCCTCATGTCAGTCTTCCATGAACTTTAGAGCTACATTAAAAAAAGAAAATCCCACACCGAAAGAACAGAACACACACACAGTAAACAGGTTGTCCTGAAATTACATTTGGGGCCTTCTGAGGTAGAAGAACTAAAGTCAGATAATTTATCAGTTGAGATGCAGAGAAAAATACCCATTGCAGGTAGCAGAATAATAAAACAAGTTTATTTACCTTTCTCTTCACTTTCAAATCCTACAACAACTCCTCGTGCTCCGTTCACCAGCCCCCGAGACACATCCAGATTCTTAGCTAGCATCACCTATGGAGAAAAAAGGAAAATCCCTTAATGCACTGGCTTTACAGCCTGTTCAATCACCTGCAGCTCAGCTTCTAGCCAGGAAGCATAAGCACAGTAGGCTCACGTGGCCACAACCACACCATCCTGTTGCAGGATACAACATCATCTCCAACTCGATTGAAACCAGTTCACAGCCTTTCCTTCCTAGGATACCCAGCTACCGTAGCGCTAAACCCTTCACTTGAGCTTCTTCTGCCCACAGCTGTGAGCTCAGATCCAGGGAATGGACTCCCCTTAAACAAACACCAACCAGCCTAGACATATATAGATTCTGGGAACATATAAGGAACAACTTCTCAAGGCAAGCAGTGCTGCTGCTAAGCACAGTCATGCATCCTTTACACTCCGACAGCCCTAGTTCATGGCAAGTCCAATCCTGCAATTTAGTAGTCTGTGCCACACTCTTGCAGGTCAGGAGGCTGCTGCACCTGGAGCTGAGACTACAGGCAAGGTCTGCCTGTGCTCTCTGATACCTGAAAGCTTCTAAACCAGATTGGAATTGTGTGTCAAAGTCATAGTGGTCACCACAGTCCATGAGACATGGACCTACACTCAAATGAAACCAGTTCTCTGTCTGGATAATATTCCAAACAGAAAGGCTACAGAGACTTGGCTAGGGTCTTCTGTTGGCCTGGCACAGCTGTTCTACACAGAATCTGCATTCTGTACATTTACCTGCTACTCTTTCATTCTTTTATGCCATTTGGTCTGCTGGTCTTGCACAAATGTATGTGCATGCACTCACCTGAGCTCCAAGCTTTAGCTCAACTCTACCACCCACAGGACACTGAGCATCAATCAACTTCACTAGCATTGGGTCACTGTCCAAAGCCTCAAAAGTGTGGACTTCTCCTATTAAGGAAAGAAAGATGTGAGAAATTGTAACCATTGAACATATTCAACACAGCATTGCAGTAGGGCCAGCATTTATTTCTAATAGCAATTCCTCTTTTAATATCCATTCTGCTCTCCTGATAGGACATCTTCACACAAACCTTGAGCACATCTAACAGCAGAAAGCTCACTATTGTCTCTCCCCAGCATAACCTCCCAGACCATGAGAAGGCTCAGGAATCAAAGGCCAGTAGTAAATAAGAACTGAGCAGTCACTGTTTTGAATACATAACCAGTTTCAGCTGCTGCCAACACCAGACCTCCAAAGAGGACTAAAGAAGAATCCTAGGTCCAGACAGGGAAGCAGAAATGAAACAGCCCTTAATTCAAGTCATGGATGGATAGAGCACAGCCTTTCTGAGATGTTACAGAAAGAAGCAGCAGGGGCATGGAGGCAACAACGCCCCACCTTATCCCATGGCAAGTCATGAGCTCACTGCCTGTCACAGACCAAGAAGTAACAGTGGATTTTTAAGCAAAAAGCTGTGGAGTTTTTCCCCAAGCTGCTCAACTCCAACATACACAGCTTGGACTGGTGCTGCTGTGCATGACAGAACACCAGCTCCTCCCAACACTGCAGTCTCCCCATTGTATCCACAGATGAGCCGCAGAGCCAGCAGTTTCTTCCAAGGAGTTCACCTGACAGCTGCTGCAAGCGCCTCTCATTAGTTATTTCTACATCATCTTTATGGGTGCAGAGCCGCGTAGCCAAGATCCCATCACGCTCAGACCTGTTAGTAGCTGTCTGCATCAGCAGTCTGGTGACCTCCTCTGTGCACCTGGTACCCAGGAAAAGGGATTGTTATTTAAAGTGATCAGGAACTGGTCTTGAGCAGCAGTAGCCTCCACACAGCTGGATCAGGCTGTGCAAGCCCCAAGCCTCTAGAGAAAATGACAGAGGAAGATAACTACAGAAAGTTGGAAAGCAGTGCAAGTGTCTGCCCTAACCCCACCCTTGCCACTGCCAGCTTGGGATCCATTGCATTCCTTAGCAGAAATTTTGAAGAGGGACCCAAAAAAGGGTCCTTCTTTACCAGAGGGCCATATGTGACACTGCTTACATTAACTAAAGCATTTGTAGTCATTGCCCCCAGCCACAAATTCCCGATGGAGCACAGAGAAGCAGGGATGAGCAGCTCTTTCTCTGCTCCATCAGTAGGGAGCAGGGATTACTAGGTGAGCAGTTTCTCCTCACCTGCCTAAACGGACTGCACTCAGGAGTGAGATAAAGGTCTTGTCAGTCTGTCTCCGCACTTCAGTCAGCTCCATGTTTATGTGGATGCATTTCCTCCAGCTTTTCGCCTGGCAAATCATTCTCTTGTTAATAAAAGCAGACATGAAGTATGAGGAGGTGTTTAGGGACAGTTTTGTACCTGGAAGCAGAACTTTGTTTCTTCATTAGCCTTGCAGACTGGGGGTAGTTGCAAGAAGTCCCCGCAGATTATTAGCTGAATTCCTCCAAAAGGCGCATCCCTTTTTCTTACTGCCCTGAAAAGGAAGGAAGAGAAGGTTTCTATAGCCTCCAGGACACGGATATAGTTAAGTCTCAGAAGTTACTTCTCTGACAGTACATTCAAACATACACCAGCAGCAGTAAAAGATGATTATCCTCAGCTGTGCCAGAAGAACTAAAATAATTAAGCAATGCTATTACAAGGCATTCAAGTTTCTTTGCCTACCCACACCAGATGTCATTACTGGCCTTGGTTCCTTGGTATCTGCTGTACTACAGCTGCTTCTCTTTGCAAGAGAGAACTACTGAGTACAGCATTTACATCTCTGTTCTGGACTCAGCTCTACAGACAACACTTGGCTCCAGAGATGGAAAGAGCAACCAGACCAACCACAGCTGGGGAGGGAGGACATAGAAAAAACTGTGTCTCAAGATAAAGGTCTGCCCAGATGCTGACTATCATTTCATGCTCCCTTCCAGTCCTATGCCAGTTGTTGCCTTATATCCAGAGGAAAGAAGTAAGCTGGAAATTTTGGGTAACTCATTTCTGTTAGTTGTTTGACCTGATAATCACTCACCTCGCCACTGCCTCCAGCCTGTCAAAGAACTTGCCATCCACCATGGAGATCTCATCAATAATTAAGTGCTGGCAGGCCAGCCAGTGCTGGCACACCCCTGGCCTCTCCGCCAGCTGAATACACTGTTCCAGTGGTGCCTTCCCAGAGCCGATCCCTGGTAGGGGAGAAGAAAGTAAAGCTTTGAGAGGGGAGAGAAGAGCTCCCAGCCCCTCGCTATCAGGCAGACTGATGCAAGAAGTAGTTACTATTGTGAATGTGGAATACTCTGGTTTGAGCTATAGTAGAATCAGTTTTCTAACTTCAACTAAAACTCATTTAAGTAACTATTTTTAAAAGCTCCAGTTTTCCAGACAGCATGGGTTTTCTTCAGACTGTTCTCTTGAGAAATGGTAATACCTTGTGTTAAGTATAATATGCGCTGAAGAGATGTGTCTTCTGTAATCATTTCATAGTCTTGCTCTATGTAAAGAATGCAAGGTCAGAGAGAACTGGTACCGTACCAGTTAGTGGAGATCTGACTGTTGTGAAATTCATAATAACATTAAAATTAGACCTTGGAAGTAAGAGTATGCATGAGATCTCTGGGAAACATCATACACGTGCATATAGATTGGAAATACAAGCAGCTCTTGTCTCATTACACATGATTGTTGGAATTATCCCTCATGTGTCCAGTGCTGAATTAAAGGACGCTTGCTTTCCAAAACTCCAAAGTGAGTCTTACAGAGTTTGTTTGCTGGCATTTTCGATATCAAGACCATTACCTGCGAAGGCATGGAGAGTGGTGCCACCAATGTGGCAAGCTGCCACTCCTGTGCTGGCTGTCACATAGGTGCTCTTTGGAGGGAGGGAGCCCACAATCCTCTTCAGTAGGAACGACTTCCCGGTGCCTTGGAGGAGAGAGAAAAAGCAGGTAAATGGCAAGACACGAGGATTTCCCTGCACCAAGGAAGTGGTGATGCCCCTGTACTCAGCATTGGTGAGGCCACACCTTGAAGCCTGTGATCAGTTTTGGGCCCCTTACTACAAGAAAGACATCGAGGTGCTGGAGCGTGTCCAGAGGAGGGCAACAAGGCTTTAGAAGGGGCTGCAGAACAAGTCTTATGCAGCTGAAGGAACTTGTGGTTTTTAGCCTGGAGAAAAGGAGGCTGAGGGGAGACCTTAGCATGTCTACAAATCCCTGAAAGGAGGCAGTGGCGAGGTGGATGCTACACCATAGGACGAGAGGAAATGGCCTCAAGTCGCACCAAGGGAGGTTCAGATTAGACATCAGGAAAAATTTGTTCACTGAAAGGGTTCTCAGGCACTGGAATGGCTGCCTAGGGAGGTGGTGGAGTCACCATCCTTGGAGATACTTAAAAAATTAATAGATAAAGCGCTTAGGAATATGGTTTAGGAATGGAAAGGAACGATTGGATTCAGTGATCTTGAAGGCCTTTTCCAAACAAGTGATTCTATTGTTGCCCAGGGAAGCTGTGGCTGCCCCATCCCTGTAGGTTGTTCAAGGCCAAATTGGATGGGGTTTGAGCAACCTGGTCTGGTGGAAGGTGTCCCTGCCCATGGCATGGGGAAGGGGGGGATTGGAACTGGATGATTTTTAAGGTCGCTCCCAGCTCAACCCATTCTCCTATCCATGACCTGAGCCGGTGTCCCCTCACCTGCGCAGCCAGTGAAGAAGATGCTCTTCCCGCTTCTCACGGCACTGAGTACCGCATCCTGCTCTGCTGACAGCCTCACTGGGGGCCGCCTCTCCGCGCGGGGCACCTGCGGGACAGGAACCGTGACGGTAACCGGTACCAGTGCTGGTGCCCGGTGCCGCCCCCTCTCCCCGCGGGACCCACCTGCACAGGGCGCTCCCCCTGTTCCGGAAGGCGGTCCCGCTCCTGCACCGGGCTGATGGTAGCGAAGGCGGGAGGCGGCCGGTGCAGCAGGCGGGGCACCCGCGGAGCGTCCCGGGGCGCCGCGGCCACCTTGAGCCGCAGGAGGCGGAGGAAGCGGCGCAGGGCGTCGGGGGGGCAGTCGGAGAGCAGCACCTGTGCTCCGCCCGGCCCTACCCGCACCGCCGCCCGACCCTCGCCCGCAAACCGCGTGAACAGCCGCACGCCGGCCCCACACAGTACAAAGCTCAGCGCCGCGGCCGCTCCGCCGCTGCCGCCCACCACCCGCAGCACCAGCTGCCGCAGCTCGTTGCGTCCCAGTAGCACCAGCGCGGAGCGCAGCACGCGGCGCCGCGGGGCCAGCCCGCCCGGCAGCGGCTCCTCCACGGCCGCCGTGCAGCGCAGCTCTGCGTCACACATGATCGTGGTGCTGCTGCTGCTCCTACTGCTGCCAACGCTGCCGCTGCCGCTGCCGCTGCCTCCACTGCTGCCACTGATGATGATGATGCTACCGCTGCCCCGATGATGGTGGTGATGATGATGATGATGATGTCCCTGTACTCACTGCTGCTACAGCTGCTGCTGCTACAGCTGCTGCTGCCCCCGCTCACGCTGCACTCCTCCCTGCCGCCGCCGCCGCCGCCGCTGCTCCCTCTGTTACCGCTACCGACCCTGCTACCCTCACTACTTGTGCCCCCCACTACTGTCGGTGCCGCCGCTGCCCGCAGCGCCCATTCAAACCCGCCGCGTGGCGTCGCCGCCAATCAGCGCCAGGGGCTTTAACCCGGCGGCCAATAGGAGGCGGGGAGGGAGACAGTCCGGGAGAAGTGGGGGCGGAGCCCCATCCTGGCCAATCGGCAGCCGCGTATGTGGCCACGTGATGCGTTGCTAGGCGCGGGGCCGCCGCGGAGGGAGCACGTGACGCGTTGCCAAGCGCGGGGCGGCGCGCATCCATGGCCTCCCGGCGCGGGCAGAGGGAGCCGCCGGACATGGTGCAGCAGCTCCGGCTGCTGAGCGAGCGGGTGCGGAAGGAGCTGCGGTGCCAGAGGCTGTACACGCAGTACAGCGTGAATCCGCTGCGCCGCGGTGAGGCCCCGAGCAGCCTCGCCAGGGCTGAGGGAGGGCTGGGGGGCAGGGCAGGCGGAGGAACAGGACCTGGGGCTGAACGCGAGCCAGCAGTGGCCCAGGGAGCCAGGAACACCAATGGCATCTTGGCTTGTATCAGCCGTGGTGTGGCCAGTAGGAGCAGGGAAGTCATCATGTCCCTGTACTCAGGACTGGTGAGGTTGCACCTTGAACCCTGTGTTCAGATTGGGACTCCTCACTACAAGAAGGACTTTGAGGGGCTAGAGAGTGTCCAGAGGAGGGCAGTGAGGCTGGTGAAGGGGCTGGAGAACAAGGGTTATGAGGGACGGCTGAGGGAACTGGGGTTGTTGAGCCCAGAGGAAGCTGAGGGAAGACCTCATCACTGTCTACAACTCCCTCACAGGAGGTTGTAGTGAGGTGGGATTTGGTCTCTTCTCCCATGTGACAGATGATAGGATGAGAGGAAGCAGCGCCAGGACAGGTTCAGATTAGACATCAGGAACAATTTCTTCACCAAAAGGATTCTCAGGCACTGGAACAGCTGCCCAGAGAGGTGGCTGAGTCACCAACCCTGGAGGTGTTTAAAAGGTGCTCAGGGATCTTGTTAAGTAATGGACAGGTACAATTGGACTCGATGATGTCAGAGGTCTTTTCCAACCAAACGATTCTATGGTGTGTGTCGGAACAAGCAGCTGCACCCCAGAATGGCAGCAGTGTGCAGCAAGAGGGGTAGATCTGTAAAGAGCAACTGGTGGGCTTTCCTTCTGGCCTAAGGAACCAATTTTCACACTCAGAACAGGGACACGACCAGATTGCCCAGATTAGATCATGCCTTAGTTCTCTCTCATGGAGAAATGAGGCAACTATTTAGGATCTGGAACCCACAGATCCTCAGTGAACAACACAGAGTGAAAATGGAGTGGCGAGCCCCAGGACTATCCCATGTTTCTTCAGCCCTGAACCTGCCAGTTCAGTCACAGGATACCATAATCTGAGCTGGCACAGATGGGTGAGGTGGATAGATCCACTCAAGTCTGGCTTTTACAATAAAACCAAAACAAACTAAAGGAAAAACATTTCCTGAAACTTGGCACTCTGCAGGCCATCACTTGGGTGGGGCAGAACTCTGCTGTGGTGAGTCCAGCAGAGTCCAGCATCCAGCAGAAGGGCCTTTAGCATGCTTTGGAAACCCTTTTCTATCAGTCAGTATTCATTTTATTCTGTTCACATGCTGTTCTTTACAGTTTCTTTGAAGTAGCTGGGCCCAGACTGGGGAATAATCAAAAAGAACATTTACAATCTCATACCTGGCTGCAATGCTAAATTCACATTAAAGTAATTCATCTGCATCTTTTGTTTCCAGTTCACATGATCACCAAGAAGCCTATGTCTTGGCATGATCATATAGAAGAGCCAGCAGATGGTAAGGAAAAGCTTGTGATAATTACTTAAGAAAATGACTAATAAATAAGATTTTTAAATTCCTATTAGTCTAAACTTTCTTAGATTGTCACAGGGGTGTTTACATGTGTGTCATCTTTTAACAAAACTCACAAATGAGTTGAACACAACACAGGCTTTTCTCCACTTCAAGGCCCTTTCCTTTTAGTTTTCATGATGAGTACAAGCTTGCATTCATGTAATTATGCTTTTATTTTTGTTTTTAGGTATCATACTATAAAATTCTGTTTGGGAATCTAAGTCTTTCAGGAGAAAACAAAAAAATAAATCTAGAAATATGTTTCATATGTACATGTTGCCTGTCACTGCAGATTCTACATAGCCACCATGCATGGTAATTACTGGAATGGCTGCTGAGTCTTGGTTTGGAGCATGAATAACAGGAACCCTTAAAGCAACTGCTCCCTTATTTCTAACATGCCAATTTTATCTAAAACTCTTAATGGTTGGGTAAAGTTACCCTGATGTGGACAAGGAGGACTGGCTGAGAGTTGGGCTTATTCAGCCTGGAGAAGAGAAAGCTCCAGGGAGACCTTAGAGCAGCCTCCCAGTACTGAAAGGGGGCTACAGGAAAGCTGGGGAAGGACATTCCAGCAGGGGCCGTTGTGACAGAACCAGGAGTGATGGTTTTAAACTAAGGGGTGGGAGATTTAGACTGGATATAAGGAAGAAATTCTTTACAGTGTGGGGGGTGAAACACTGGCACAGGCTGCTCAGGGAGGCAGTGGAGACCCCACCCCTGGAAACATTCAAGGTCAGCTTGAATGGGGCTCTAAGCAACCTGAGTTAAAGAGGTCCCTGCTCATGCAGAGAGGTTGTAGTGGGTGACCTGTAAAGGTCCCTTTCCAAACCAAAGCATTCTATGATTCTGTGACCATTCGCTGAAGCACACAGTTTGCCTCCAACCGTGGCTTTCTTGTTATTACCTCAACAGCGTTAGGATGCCTCATTCTCCCGTACATGAATGTGTCACTTCTTTTTAAACATAATTTCATTTGTATTTGTGTCTTTTAAACCAACAGCCACATTTCTGAACCTTATTCACCAGGCAGCACTGGTGCCAACAAAGAAATATCCAGAGCCACAGACTGAAAGTCAAGAAATTGGCTGGAACACAACACCTTTGGTGAGTAGGGTGCTTAACGACTCAGCTCTCTGCAGGATTCAGAAAGGTTCAGCCCATCACACAGAAAGATATTCATGCAGAAAATAATTTGTGACAAACATGGAAGACAGGAATGACTAGGAACGAGCAGAGCTGTTCATGGAGAACAAGCTTTTAAAATTTACACCTAAGAGGACTCTTCACACTGGCGTAGGCTTTTCAACACACAGACTTCCCCAAGAAACCTGCAAGCAAAATACCCACAGTGGCCACCGACCCCAAGCACATTGCCAGATGCCACATACATAGTCACGGCTGTTTATTAAAGCATTCAGCCTTGATAAACAGCATAGTGAGCAATGTGAAGTGACACACGTAAGTACCATGAAAAGAAATGTGCTGCTGTGCAGTATCTTTCAAACAAATTGCAAGCAGAACCATAAAATTGATAATCAGCTAAGTATACCCATGGCAGAATACACCAGTGAGAATCCATTTGGGGAAGCGTGAATAAACAGGAGGAAAAGAAATCTTATTAACAAGCAGAGACATCAATCATATCTGACAAACAAATAGCTGTGATGATGACTGACTTTCTAGATTAGTGTTTCGGGAAAGGCAAATGAGGGCTTGATTAATTTTGCCCTGTTACAAAGAAAACTAAGATAAATAAGGAAATAAGATACCTGTCTGCAACTTTTCATATTACACTTCAGGTAAACCAGTTACTGATGAGACTAGAGACAGACCTCCCAGCATGCTTTTATGCTGTTAAGACTGCTGGTAGGATTAGGCTGGCAGGAAAGAGGCAACTAAATTTGCCTGTAGGGAAGCGTGTTAATTATAGAGTCAGGACTCATGATGTGTTTCATACATTGTTTTCCTCTTTCACCATGTTCTAGTGTTACAAAGAAGCGAGCAGTATATTCTCAAATAAGCAGTATCCTACTCATTTGTCATTTGGGCATTTCTCAGCAGCAGTAACACCTTGCATCACTCTTCTCAGGGGGGACTACTACTAATTCTGACAAACGCACATGACTGTTCATCATTTTTCCTCCCCAGATTCATGTGGATCGAACTGATCGCAGACTCCACTTCCCACGCCGGAGAACTGATATCACTAAAAAATGATTGCCACGGGGCACAGGAAGGAGCAGTCTGAGAACCTGCAGTAGCAAAGCAGCAAAGCCACACAACTTAGATATTAGATGTCATTAACTGCTTCTGTGTTAGGCCTTGCTAGTTATTAGGTGAGTCTGGTAGATTTCTGGCAAGAGAAAACAGCAAGAAAAGTGAAGAGAGAACCTCAGTCTGTCCAGATTTGCAGCCTGACCATAGTTACAAAAATAAACTTATTTAAAACATTGTTGAACTCATCTCACTGCTGTTTCCAAACCCATGTATATGAATAGTCTAAAGAACACTTTAGCATCTTGACAGGCTTTAGGCATCTTATTTTGACATCAGCAACATGACCCAAAATTCAAGTTCACCAAGTACACGTCAATAGTAGCTGTGGAAAAAACTGTCAGACTGAAGGGAACAAAGGGCAGCCTTCATCCACCCTTCATAACACAACTAAACACGAATTAGACATAGTTCTGTGCAAGCTTATTTAATGTGTTCACACACCAAAGTTTTAAGTAGAAAACAGTCCTTCCACAAAACAAACAGCAAGAAGAAATTAGTGATAAGGCACTAGTTTCCACTGACTTTTTTGTTGCCACTTAGAAGCATCCAGCTTGCTTCACCATTAGCTGCTTGACTACAGCAGAAACACATCTTGCCATAAAAAGAAATAGAGGAACCCCACTGGGGAGAGAGCACAGTTCTCTTAGCGCGCTCGGCTCTTCATTTTCTGCCTTGCTCTCTTTCCAGGTCTCTTCTGGAAAAAAATAACAAGATTCAGATCTTCAATTTAATGCTCTCAATCTTTGTTCTAGCTCCATAGCTTGGGACAATACCAAGGAGAGGATATTTGTCAGTATCTCTGGAAAGGGAGGTTTAGGCACACAGATAGCAACAAACAGTACTTGCTAACTCCCCCACTCAGATATTGAACCAATGCCCACAACTCTGTCTGCAACTGAATGATGCTCAGATCCCAAAGACAGGCATTATCACTTCCAGATGCTGGAGGCACCCACTCAGCTCTCCCTCCCAGACCGGGTCTGGCTTCCTTGCCAACCAGGATCATTTGCATGCAGCATTTGACTTACATTGAGGGCCTTTTTTCCTCCTTTTCCTGCTTTTCCTGTGCCTTTGTTGTGAGCCACTTTTGACCGGAAGCTGGATACATCATTAAAGCTCTCCTTTGTGTTCCACTTTGAGCCTTTCTTCTTCCCACCAAAACCAAACTTCTGATTCTTGTATCGCCTTTTGGCATTTGGTCTGAAAACCAACCAAAAATAACTGCCTATATTCTCAAGGGACAGAAAGCCACCTTGGACTTATTTTAACTAACATTAATACAAATAGGTCACTTGTTCCAGAAAAGGATCCCTTAAAATACTGAAAAAAATCACAGAATCTCTATTTAAATATCTTTCTTTTCTGGTCTCACCCCTTCTTTGTCCGTTGACTTGCATTGCCTTTTTTATTCCCTTGAGACGACGTCTGCTCTTCATCTAGAAAATCCAGCTTGTCAGAGAGACCTGCAAGAGCGAAGACATAACAGCTACCACCACAGAAAATACTGATTTTCAGACTAAGCAAGTAATGGCTACAAGTCACTTGGAAGGATTTTCACTGCACTGGTGCATGACTCTGACCAGCAGCAGCCTTTCAAGCTCACAGCCCGGCACTGCAGATTGACACCACACATCACACTGCCTTACGCTGCTCACACCTTTGTATTCCCATTACACATTTGCTCTCTTATGCAAGTTAACTTTACCTTTTTGGTATCTCTTGACTGCATTCAACATATTTTTCTTCTCCTTTTGTCTCCTCTGCAGAATCTCAGTTTGCACCTGAGATGACAAGCAGAATGTTAGTGTTGTTCCTTGCAGTGTCCCATACTTCTCTTTTTTTTTTTTTAAGGTATCCCATCTTTTGCTCTGTCTTCCTTCAAAGCAGCTAGACAAAACACTAAACAGATCCCATATAGTTTAGCCAGCCTTTTGTGGTCCTACTTTCTAAAATTCTCACTCAGGCTCCAGATTCTTGTTATAGATAGGGCCCATTTGTAGATCCTCCTCACCTTCTTGCCATATTTTCTCATTGCACGGAGCTGTTTCGCTTTCTCAGACCTCTCCATGGCTTCCTGTTTACTCTTAAGCTTCTGTCGAATCTTATTAGGGGAGAGAAAAAAGAAAATTTATCAGTAACACAGAAGAAACTGTGAGTTTTATGATTGCTGTGCTGTCCCAAAGTCAATAATTATATATGAACTATCAATGAGTGTAAATAAGAAAACATATTTCCATCAGATAATGCTTTATAAGACATAACATTCTTTCAGGTCAAGGCTGGAACAGGTATTACCAAAATCTGGTTCAAAAGACAAAACTCTCTACAGAGACAAGACAAAGTCTTGTAACGGGCTCCAACAGAACCACTAAACAAGAGGGTCTTGTCACATCTTGTCAGTCTACTCAGGTAGAAGGCTTGATAGTTTCTTTTGTAGCATTATTAAAATTGAAGAATTGAAGAAGAGTCAACAATCTTTCCATGCCATAGGAAACATCTTTTTCGTTCCCTCCTTGTTTGCAAACGAGGATGCTACATTACAAGGGATTACACCACAGATCTGGATTCAGTCTGTGACTCCACCAGGAGCTAAAAACTCTGTTCTTCAAACAGAAGCCAGCAAAAGAAGGTAACACTAATGTGCAGAATTGACTTAAGCTTCAGCATAAGCTAATTATTAATCTTCATCTTCTCTAGGAAGATTCTGTCAGCCACCAAAACAGTGACCAAGACATACATGAACCTCCAAATTAGGCTACAGCTCATGTTTGTTTAACTTATACAATGTAGTGATACAAAAATTAGGGTTCTGTTTTGAACTAAGACCACAATCAAGAAGCAAGTTGGTGAAATTCTTATTTCCTGCACAAATCTGACTTAGTGCCTAAGACAGATTAATTCAGTAACATGCAATTTAAAAACACAGAGAATCAAAATACACTGACTATAAACAAAGGGTTATAATTAAATATGGAAAAAAGGATCACATTAACGGCACAGTTGACTGCAAGTCTTAGGACAAACAGCATAAACCTTACAGCCACTACTACATATATGGAGGAAAACTCTCCATTTTTTATATTAAATATATTCAGGATAGAACATAAATCATGCTTTTCTACTTTATGTTCCACCCTGTTATGGAAATCCCCTCATTGCACTGCAATAGCTAAACAGGAAGAAATTTCCTGTCCCAAACAAAATTTTAAACACAAACACCATCACAGGCATTTGTCAAAGGTAGGAAGGTATGTATTTGCACATCACAGCTTGATGTTAATCCCTAACACAGGCTAAACCCAACACAGAGGGAAGCAACCTACTATTCACTGCACTTACCTTCTGCATCTGTTGGTCTGATTTGGCCATCTCTGCAAAGTAATCATCTGGGCGCCGAGTAGGGATTTGGAGCTTCCGCAGCCTGGGTAGCGCTTCCAGGACCGCTGCCTGCGCCTGCCGGTAACTGGGGGGACAGCACAGCACCAGCTCTGTCACTGGGTATCACGTATCCCAGTGCTGACAGAAACTGGTCACACAAGCCAGCTGGTACTGTGATCTAACGAGCATCAATCTAGAATTATATCAACACTCTCTGCACTACAGCATTCAGTGCTACTAAAGGCAATTTAGGTGCCAGTAAAATAATAACAGGTCTATCTTGCACATAGACATTTATCTTGTTTCCAGGTACAGTTTTATATGTTGGATAAAAAAAGGCAAAGCAAAATGAGAAAACTATAACAAAATCAAAACAAATCCACAAAGAAAATCCATATCCTAGGTTAAAGCCATAGTGCTACAAAGGAACTTTTTAAATAAGCAAGTGATGGAAATCTGCTGCAAGGAGGGGAAATCACATGTCACAATACAAGTTAAATATACTGATATTAATTTGTAGCTATTTTGGAACACATTCAGAACCTTCAAATGTAAAATACACAGCCCAAGAGTGACATGACACCAGTGACAGGCAGTGCAGCAGTTTGCAGCACACCAACATGAATCATAGAACAATTAAGTTGGAAAACACCTCCTCTAAGGTCATCCAATCCAACCAACAGGTTTTTTTACACAATGCTTTGTCAAACTCTCCATCCTGGTCAGGTGTTCTATAACAGTCCCAGCAGGAGATCTGCCTTGTTGGCCTTCCCCCTCATCCTTACCCATGAGCACTCAATGTTATCATCACAATCATCAAGCTCTGTACAATCCAAACCCTCCCTAATATACAGGGCCACCCCACCGCCTCTCCTTCCCTGCCTGGTTCTTCTAAAGAGCTTTCAGCCACCCACTGCATTAGAAGCATCCCACTGGGTTTCAGTGTTGGTGACTAAGTCACAGCTATCCTGCTGCACAGTGGCTTCCAGCTCCTCCTGTTTGCTGTCTATTGCTGTGTGCACTGGTGCAGAGGCACTTGAGCTATCAATTTTTGTTTGGATATTAGGAAAAATTTCTTCATTGAAAGGGATTATCAAGTACTGGAACGGCCGCCCAGGAAAATGGTGGAGTCACTACACCTGGAGGTACTTACAAAATGGGTAGATGAGGTGCTCAGGGATATGGTTTAGTGGTGGACAGGTACAGCTGGACTCAATGGTCTCAAGGGCTTTTCCAACCAAACAATTCTATGATTCTATGACTGGCATGCCACCCTTAGGCTCATCGCTAGTAAGGCTGGTTCTTCCCACTTTGAACCCAGTTTAAAGCCCTCAATATGACTCTAAGTATTTTGCAGTATACCAAGACCCTACAAGAAATCTCAGGTGTTGACACTTACAAGCTCATCTCTCTCTGGAAATCATTCTCTGGGTCCACAGCATCTTTGCTGGAAGCACTCTGTGAGACGGGATCCAAGACCTGGCCCAAAGTCACATCCAGCCTTTCCACCCACGTCAGGGGCTGCCTGAACTCGGCCAGGCACTGCTTCAGGCCGTCCTGTCAACGAACCACAGCTCTGCACATCCGCACACAGAACCGACACCGACTCAGGCTGCGGGCTGTCAGGTGAGTCCCTCACACCCACGGCACCGGCCCCAGTGGAGGCTTCTCTGGCCCACACCGCAGTCGGAGCCTGGCTTGGGGCCGGGAGTGGGACCGGTGGCTTGGCTTAGGGACGGGACCGGGATGGGAGCTCGCCTTAGGGAACAGGAGCTCACCGTGTCGTTGCGCCGCTTGGGCCGCTCCTCCAGCACCACGTTGAGCCCTGGTTTCAGGTCGCCCCTCAGGAACGCCTCTTGCAGCTGCGGGGAGCGCACACTCAGGCCGCGCAGTCGGTAGGAACCGTGCGGGCCCGGCCCACGCCCCAGCCCCACGGCCTCACCTCCGAGTCCGAGACAGACGAGTCGTCCGAGTCAGAGTCCGAGCCGGAGTCGCTCAGAGACCCGCGTCGCGCCATGCTCCCTCCTCCGCCGCTTCCGGTCACGTGTCAGCGCACCGCTGCCACTTCCGGTCGCGCGCGAGCGCCTCCGCGGCCACTTCTGGGGGAGCCGGCGTCGTGGTTGCCACAGCAACGGCAGCGCCATGGCGGCGGCGGCGGCGGCTGCCGAGCCCGTGGCTGTGTTCGGCTGCCGGCCGGGGGTGGCCGGCGGGGTCTGCTTCTTGGAGGAGCGGGTGGTGCTGCACGCAGCGGGGGCGGGCTGCGTGCGGCTGCACCTCGAGCAGAGATCGCACAGCTTCGTCCCAGGTGGCACCGGACCCGGACCCGCTCCCAGCCCCAGCCCCGCTTCCAGCCTCGACCCCGGTCCCGATCTCAGTCCCGACCCCGGACCCGACGCCAGCCCCGACCCCAATCCCGACACCGGCCCCGCTGCCGCTCTGATCCCGCTCCCAGAGCCGGTCCCGACGGCGACTCAAACTCTGGCCTCAACTTCAGTCCCAGCCCCAATCCCGACACCGGCCCCGACAGCGCTCCCAGCACCGGTCCCAGTTCCAACCCTGACTCCGACCCTGCTCCAGACCCCGGCCTCAACGCCAGTCCCGACCCCAATCCCGACACAGGCTCCACCCTCAGCCTCGCTGCAGCTCCGGGCCGGCCCCAATCCCAATCCCACTCCCGGCCCGATCCCAGTCCCGCTCCCGGCCCCGAACCCACTCCCGGCCCCGAACCCACTCCCGGCTCCGAACCCACTCCCGGTCCCGAACCCGCTCTCAGCCTCCATCCCGCTCCCCAGCCTCTGTCCCAGTCTCGGCCCTGGTCCTTTTCCCAGCCCTTGCCCCGACCCCAAATCCGACTCCGGCCCCGCTCCCAGACCCGCTCCCGGACCCAGCCCTAGCCCCAACCCTGTTCCCAGCCTCATCCCCGCTACCGCTCCCACCACCGGCCCCGACCCCAGTCCCAGCCCTGCTCCGACCCCGCTCCAGCCCCGCTCCCGTCCCGCCCCCGCGCTGACCGCTCTCGTCCCGCAGGCACGGCGAGCAGCCGGGGGCCGCAGGCGCTGGCCGTCAGCCCCGACCGGCGGTTCCTGGCAGTCTCGGAGACGCTGGCGGCGGAGCCCCCGGTACTGGCGGTGACGGAGCTGGCGGGGTCGCGGCGGAGGCGGAGGCTGGCGGCCGCGAGCCTGCAGGCGCGGGTGGCCGTGTCCCTGGCGTTCTCCCCCGACGGCCGGTACCTTGCGGCTGCCACCGCGCCCCCGGAGGGCCACCTCACCTACTGGCTCTGGGAGAAGCAGCACCTGATGGCAGCGGCCCGTGTGCGGGCCCCGGGAGACAGCGTCTGTCAGGTAATGGCCACGGCTGCCCCCTGGCCTTGGCAGCGCACGGGGGCTGCGCACTCCTGCGCCAAAACCGAGCGGCGACACCAGCTTCACAACTCGTTTTTAACACTTTGATTCACAAGCGACCAGATCTTTGGGAGCCCTTTGCACTGTCAAAAAGACAGATACAAGGATCAATCAAAAAGGATAAAATATAGTTCAACGGGAACTGGGTGCCAGTGGCACGGATAAGTTTTTCCTCTGGATGTATGGATTGTATCCAGCGCAAAAGAGGGAAGAGAGTGCTCCATACTGTAAATCATAGAATCACAGAATGATTTGGGTTGGAAGGAACCATAAAGCCCATCCATTTCCTCCCCCCACCTGCCGTGGGCAGGGACACCTCCCACTGGATCAAGTTGATTGAAGTTTCATCTAGCCTGGATTTGAAAACCTCCAGAGATGGGGCATCCATGCCTTCTCTGGGCAACCTGTGCCAGTGCCTCACCACCCTCACAGTACAAAATTCCTTCCTAATATCTAATCTCAATCTCCCCTCTTTCAGCTTAAAACCATTCCCTCTTGTGCTATCCCTGCACTCTCTGACAAAGAGCCCATCCCCAGTTCTCCTGTAGCCCCTTTCAGTACTCGAAGGCTGCCTTAATATCTCCCCACAGCCTTCTCTTCTCTAAGATAAACAAGCCAGTCCTCTTATGGGAGGTGCTCCAGTCCTCTGCTCATTTTGTGGCCTCCTTTGGGTTTACTCTAACAGGTCCATGTCCCTCCTGTGCTGAGAACTCCAGAACTGAATGCAGGGCTCCTGTTTATTTACATTCTTTGTGGCCTTTCTTGGCATCACTGCAATAGGACATTGGGCTGAATGGATTTTTACTCCAACTCACTATGAACATGTTCATGTCCATATAACATGAGATTCTCTCCCATCATGTGAGATCTATGGGATGTGGCCAATTCAGTTGGCCAGTGCATGTGCAACGTGTCCCTCTTATCCCTGCAGAAATACCCATTAAATACATTGACTGTGCTCAGTAGGTGTAACACATCTTGGAAGTTCTCAGCATGTTCATGCACCTTGTTCTTCCTGTAGTCTATTCCATGTGCACATCAGATGAACAGCCCAGGAAGAGTGGCTAGGAGCAGGCTGATGGCATTCAAATATTTCCTGCTTTGTGTGTCCTTTTTTAGTATCTTTCTTGCAGTGAGGTAAGAGGCTTTCAGTATGTGGGTTGGTTGGACCCTAGCTGACCCTAGCTGGGGTACAGCTACAATCAGAGTTTGGATGAACTACTGACTTCATGATCTCAGTTCCTAAAGAGAGGAGAGAGATCATAAATACAACTGCTGTCTGAAGTCCCATTAAGGTCTAACTACCCCTGCTATCCTTTATGTTGAGTATTGAAATGGCTGTTCCACTGTTTTCACCTGATTATGTGAATTAATACACATAATGGGCAAGGTTTGCCTGAAATACAGAAATGCAGAATTTTTTCCCGACCTTTGAGAATGAATTGTCCTTCTCTTCAGGAAGCTTGCTCCCTGGAAAACTTACTAATCAGCAGTAAATTATTTTGTGTTTGGCTTTACTTTTGTCATTTAATCCTGTAAAGCAGAGGCAACTTTCTCTTCCATATTGCATTGTGATTCAGGCAGCATCTTATCTTAATAATGTATATGTAGCATCATGTAAAATTGATATACATGGTTTTCAAAGGAGGAAAATTGCAGTAAATTATTATGGTGACTATTTCTTAATCTCTTCTGTATTCCTTTAAGTTTCTATGAACCGTCTTCCCTTGTTTGTTTTCCTGTATGCAGTATTGAAAGTCTTCAGAACAGATGTAACATTTACTTGTTTGTGAATATAGTTGTGTAAAACAATTTCTCTTTCTTTTGTTACATAGGTGAGCTTTAGTCCTCAAGACAACACACAGGTTTGTGTCACTGGAAATTGCTTTTTTAAACTTTTTAAATTCAGTGAAGGAACTTTGAAGCAGATGAATTTTCAAAAAGGAAAGCCTCAAAACTACTTGTGCCATGCCTGGCTGTCTGAGGAGAAAGTTCTGTGTGGCACGGACACAGGCAAGCTTATGTTGTTTGAAACTGGAGAGCTGTACTGGGAGACAAGTGTTAAGTACAAAAAACCACCCGGGAAACTAGAAGAAGATGGAACAACAAAAGAATATGAGAGGTGAATCTTTGTTAAGTACTGTTACCAGTGGTTTCTTGCTTGTACATGTAGAATGGTCCGAGGCCATTCACTTATTTCCTTCTTGTCCAGTTTATGAATGGGTTATAGTATTTTCATTGCTGAAGACGAACTTTTTTGTTTTGTCCTTCTTTATTCTTAAATCTTTATGCATTTCCTGCTTGCAGTTCTTCTGATGTCTCTTGTGGACTGGCCTCTGAAGATAATGATTCAAAACAGGATTCTTTGCCTCGAATATCTGCACTTGCAGCTTATTCCAAAGGCTTTGCGTGTGCTTCTAGTCCAGGAGTTGTTCTTCTGTTTGAGAAGACCGTGGAAAAGGAAGTCTACAAGGAGAGTCAAGAAATCTGGGTAGGGAAAAAAAGCTTTTCCAAGCAATTATGCAGCAGAGATCTGGGGTGGGAAGGGACACTTCCAATTAATTTATGAATAATAATTTTTAGCACATCTCTAAATTACATTGTAAGCATTAGTTAACTGTCCTGGTGATGTCAAAAGGAAGGGAGTGTCAGAGCTCACATTGAAATTCAGTGACATATGTCCTTTTGCAAGGTAGCAGTGCATGTTCCCACATGTAAAATGTGCTTTGCAGCTGCCAAACTTCAGGAAACCTTCAAGAAACTTGGTTTTATGGAGAACTAGGCTGCTTTCTTTTTTCCAAAGCAAAGCTTTTCTCCTCTCAAATATGTATTAGAGCTGTCACAAGACTTGTGCACTCTTTAATCAAGTAAGATTTGCAACTGTTCTGTAGTGACCTGTATGCAATCTCTGGATAAGAACATTTAACTCTGATGACTTGGTCAAGCCTTCTTATTCTGGGCCAAGTGAGACCTTGCCTGTGCATGAGACCCTGTAATAAGGCTGTTATCAACCTGAATGATGCACTGCAAAGAACCGTTATTCAATTTTGAGGCAGTTTTCATTCTGACCCTTGCTAGATATTTTTCTTCAATGTTTTGCTGCTACTATTTTCATATTTCTTTAATGCAATACTTAAGATTACTGCTGAAATGTCTTCTGACACTTTTTTCAGCTGTAATGCTACTATAGTAGTGAAGTTATCCTGTCCCCTGTTCCCTGCCTTGCAGTGGTTACCTACTTTAAACATCCAAAAAGGTTGTCTTACTGATATTATGTATATAATTAGTAGAGTAGCATTACAGCAAAAGTTTGTGAGTGTGTACTAAAACATGGAGACCTGGACTATCCCATGGGATGCATTTCTTGTGCAGCTTCCTCAGGATGTGTTCAACAGTGAGCCAAAACTGTCAGGCGGACTGGAGATTATTTGTATATGTTTCAGCCCCTCTGAGGAAACAATGGTCGTTAACACAAATACAAATCAACTTTACATGTTTACTATGCTCTCCAGCAATCTTATGAAGGTGAGTGCAATCTTACCACATTCCACAGCCATCATGTGAAGTAAGGGGTGTATTGTAATGGCACAGACTATTCAGAGTGGCTTTCTAGGATGCATTCTCTTAAAATCCATCAAATAGCATCTGAATCCTTAAAACTCATCATATGAAGTGCTCTGTGTGCTTCTCCGAGAGCTGTATTTCAGTAGTTCCTTGCTCAAGCATCCCTCCATATGAATACCTGATGTTATGCAGCAGAATGATAGAGGACAATGATAAGGCTGTTTAAGAGTGCGTGTCACTATTGAACCACTTAAGTAAGGCTTTAACAGAGAGATTCTTAACATAAATATAGTAGTTTATGCAGCAAATTTAATGCAATGATAAAGCTGAAACAGCGATGGGAATCTTGTATTACTCGAAAATAATAATTGTGGAAGTTAGTAATTGTTAGTCCTAGTTAGAAGTGAAACCTCTTTGTGAAGGACAACCATAATAAAAACATTCCCTTCCCTAAGGGAATTAATTAATACAAAGATGAGATAAATGTATTCTCATGAAATAGACTTGCATGGATTTGAATACCTAACATGCATGCAGGCAGACAGAAAGATCTTTACAAAGAGGGGGTTTGTAGTTACAGGTCCTTTTTTTGCATGCAGGCAAAAATTTTATTGGTGTTTCACTTTCAGCATATAATAGCTAAACATCCTGCTTAAGGTGCTTATCACTCAGCACTTGATTATTTTTAAGTCTCTGTCTGACTAGAAGGTCTTAACTGAATTCTTGCAGGTCCAGTTTTATTTGTTTATCTAACTTTCATATCTTTGGACACCTACAATTATGTTCTGCTCTCATTAGTGTATGAGAACTATGGGGCCTACCTCTTTCTTGCATCACTTGTCTTGATTTATTAATTATAAAGTTAAAACTGATTCTGACATTATTATGTTTTTCACATTGTTATGTCCAGACTGGTGCAGTCAAAGGATTAAGTGGTTTCCTCAAATCTATTTGATTACTGTGTGAAAGATTTCTTACCTGACTTACTGCCTACAGTGAAATGTTAGTGGGTTTTTTATGTTCTATTTGCTTCTCAGGAGAAAGCAGCTTATTTTGAGTATCTGCATTTCCCATTGCATTCTGCTTCAGTCACTGGCCTGGACATGTGTATTTGGAAACCCATCCTTGCTACTTGTTCCCTGGATAGAACTGTCCGCATCTGGAATTACAAGACAAAGTAAAGAGTTGTTTGTGTTTGTTAATACCTCTTGCTTTTTGGTATATTGTATTTATCAGGCAACAGCAGTAATTTCATATAAATGAGACTGTTGTTCTGGTAAAATTCTTGTGTGGTGTGGGTTGTAAATGGTCTTACTGACATGATTTGAGGAGAGTGAATATTCAGTGCCTTTAAAACCAGTGCTAAAAGAATCCAAAGCCTTTTCCATTAAGCCATTTTTGTGTCTGACTTCTCATGTGTTTTGGAAAAAATATCTTCAGGAATGTTTCATTCAGCATTGTCTTAAGATGCCAAGATGCTATTGTCTCCTCTACTGCTTCATTGCTGTAGTTCTTGAGGAAAATTACTCCAGGTTCTTAGGTTCTATATGGGGAGAAAGGCAAATCTCAGAAAAGATGTTTGTGTAGGTTTGCAATCAGCGGTTCATTTACCTTCTTCCTAATATTACAATAAACAAGGACTTGCACTTGCACCTTCCACACCTTCTGTGTGAACCAGAAAGTTCAGATTTGCCTTTGTTTCCTGTAACATCTGTGTGATCTTTACTTATCTGAATGACAACACATTTCCTCAAGGACCAGGCAGAGTCAGATTGTTGCTGCAGGTGTCCTTGCCAGGCCAGATAACGTCCTGTCAAACATACCTAGGGAGTTGGTACTATTCCATACTGTGCAGTGGTTTTCTCTTTCAGCACTTTGGAGCTCTGTAAGGAGTATCAGGAGGAAGCATATACAGTATCACTTCATCCCTCTGGCCTTTTCTGTTTGGTTGGGTTTTCTTACAAACTACGATTTCTAAGTCTGCTCTATGACAACATGGAAGTTTTCAAGGAGTTTCCTGTGAGAAAGTGTGGAGAGGTAAGGGATTACGCAAAAATGAAACTGGAGAGTTAGAGGGAGTAGAGGGAGAAAGACTGAGACCTCTCCAACAGATCCTAGTAGGATTTAGGATCTGAAAGCACAGAGAAAGGGATCCCAACTATTGGAAAATGACCCTGGAAGCTGAGACATAACTGTGGACCCGGGAAGCAGCAGAAGGGTTTTTTTGCTCAAAAATACTCAACAACTGCAGTGGTAGGACAAGGGGTAACGTTCTCAAGCTGAAAGAGGGCAGGTTTAGATTAGGTATTAGCAAGAAATATTTTCCTGTGAGGATGGTGAGGCACTGGCACAGGCTGCCCAGAGAAGTTGCGGAAGCCTCATTTCTGGAGGTGTTCAAGGCCAGGTTGGATGGGGATTTGAGCAACCTGATCCAGTGGGAGGTGTCCCTACAAATGACAGGGCGGTTGCAGCTGGATCATCTTTAAGATCCTTTCCAACCAAAACCATTCAAAGACTCTATGGCTGAATTTTACAGGGGAAAGCACCAATTAAGGAAGCAGTAAGGGGTTGCTTATGTTATGGAGTTTTCTTTTTTGTGTAACATTCTGATATTAGAAGGTGTCATTGGAATTCAATGCATGATTTTTTTTTACCACTGCATTAACAGTAATGGGTGGTTGTGCTCTTTTTGCAGTGCTCGTTCAGTAACGGAGGCCATCTTTTTGCTGCTGTTAATGAAAATGTGATTCAAATTTATTCCAGCATCACCTTTGAGAATATTCATAATCTGAAAGGTCATAGTGGGAAGGTTAGTAAACAAATCCATTACAACTCATTAAAGTAGGAACTAGCTGGTAAGATGAATTTTGAAAAGGTGAAGTATAATTTTGGATCAGAAATGGGCCCAAAAATTAAAAATAGAAATACAAAAGTCAGGTATGAGATATATCTAAAGAGTCTGTCCTTAAATGGAAGGTGAATGATTTGTTGGTTATACATTATAAAAATAAAATGTACTACTCAGTATTTAAATGAGATTTTTCCTGACACTGTGTCCATAAAGTAGTTCTTAGGGGTTTGGGGTTTTTTTAAATGCTAAGATTAGTTGAGAAGCATCCAGAGGTTTTTAAACAAGACTTAGAAATATGATTCCAAAGCTGTCATGGTTTTACCCACAAAATGGCTCCATGCTTTGTATCTATAACTTTCACGTCGGGCTCCTTTGTGTGTTTTGCTTTTGCCAGATACATGCAGTGAAATGGAGCGCAGATGATGCTAAACTTGTCTCCTGTGACACACGTGGTGCTGTGTATGAGTGGAACTTGTTGACAGGTAAAAGGGAGTCAGAGTGTGTGCTCAAGTCCTGCATCTACAGCAGCATTGCCCTGTCTTCTGATGCCAAAATCGTCTTTGCTGTTGGATCTGACCAAACTCTCAAAGAAATTTCAGAGTCTTCGGTGAGCTAACAAGCACTCTGGGGTTTTGCTAAGTTCTCTGGGGAGGGCACTAGTGCTCTGCTTTCCTTGTATTTGGTAAGTAGGAATCAGTCCAGTTTTGATAGCTGTGATAGTTACTGACACTTTTCTTGTGTTCCTATGTCCTTTACCATGAAAACTGAGATTTTGGGGTAGTTTTGTATTTTTATAACTTTAGCTGGATTTACCTGGAAATCTCCTAATCCAGCTAACAAACCACATTGGTAATTTTGTATCAACTGTTTTGCTGAAATGCCAGTGTCTCGCATTTTTTTTGTCCAGAAAAGCAGTGAATTGTATGTTATACCCATTACATCTTTCAGAAGTGATCATCTTGTGGAACTTGGCTTGAAATTTTAAGCATGCATATCTATAAACCTTAATTACAATCGTTGTTTGTGGCTTTACTGCTGTGGACATGTAGATGCTTTTAACTGCATTATTTGCTGCAGGCAGAGGTACAGTTGCTCATGCAATAAGTAAACAAATGCTATTGAGAAACTTAATGTAATGTGAGTGGTTTGTGGATTGTTTTTTTTTTTAGATCCAGCATGAAGTGCCTGCTTTTGATGTTGTTTATACTGCAGTAGCTGCTTCTCATTCTGGGCACATGGTATTTGTTGGTACGTCTCTGGGGACAATTAGAGCTATGAAATACCCATTACCTTTGATGAAGGATTTCAAGGAGTTTCAGGCCCATGCAGGTGCTGTTACAAAGGTAATGTAGTTTCTTTTCCCTGCAATACAGCTGCACATGTCTCCTTTAGTGCTGATACTCCTTCCCATTTCAGAGCATAATATGTTAAAACTGAGGTTGAGCCCGCACATGCAGAATGAATATTACAGCATTCATAGAAGGGCTGTCTCTAGAAATAGATCATAGAATCACAGAATAGTTTGGGTTGCAAGTGACCTTAAAGATCATCCACTTCCAACTTCTTTGCCATGGGCAGGGACACCTTCCACTGGATCAGGTTGATCAAAGTCTCATCTAGCCTAGCTTTGAAAACCTCTGGAGATGGGGCATCCAGACCTTCTCTGGGAAACCTGTACCAGGACCTCACCACTCTCACAGGAAAATATTTCTTCCTAATATGTCATCTTAACTTCCTCTCTTTCAACTTAAAACCATTACCTCTCATCCTATTCCTGCGCTCCCTGATACGGAGCCCCTTCCCTATCTTTCCGGTAGCCCCTTTTCAGTACTGGAAGGCTGCTTTGAGATCTCCCCAGAGTCTCCTCTTCTCCAGGCTGAACAACCCCAACTCTTTCAGATTGTCCTCAAAGCACAGGTGCTTCAGCCCTTTGATCATCTTCATGGCCTCCTCTGGACTTGATCTAACAGGTCTATGTCTTTCTTGTGTTGATGTCCCTGGATAAGCTGTTGTTGGCTAAACAGTGGCTTGCACCAGGATACATAGCATGGCATATCCCTGATGGCAAACTTTGATATAGCTTTGTCTGGAAAGAGGAATATAAAGTTATGCAGGCTTGAAAACCTCTCGTGAGAATGGATGGAGGAATGAGATAAGTGTATTAAGCAACTTGCTGCCTTGGTAAAGAGCAAAGAATTGCAGTGCTGGTGTGCTAACCAGAGTGTACCTCTGAAAGGCTAATGAACAGCACCTGAAAGGTGGGGATATGGTGAATAGCCTGCACCCATGGAAGTGGGTACTTTGTCCAGGAGGGCACATGTTCTGTCTTGTTAAAACTGTTCATGGTTTTAGGATTTTAAGTCTCACTGTCATATACAGCATCTTGACTTAGAGCTGCATAGTCCAACATTAGGCTGTGAACTTCAATTAGTGGGACTCTTTCACTTTGCTCCTAAACTGTGTCAGCTCCCTGGTACTCTATGCCAGGCCACAGACAGAGCCACGGGTCTGGAGGAGTGACAGGAGTTATTACTAGGTTGTTCTTGGTGGGCTTAATTGCAAATTCAAAAGAAAATGTTTTGCCATCTGTTGCTCAAACAGCTTCTCAAAGGAATAAGCTTTAGAATTGTGCTATAAATTCCCCTGTCTGTGCTATAACTGTCTGGAAGGTCTTTTCTGTTCCAGGATTTTAAAAATCACCCTTACAGCTTTGAGAGCAAAAGTGGATCCAGTGTCTTCATATGTTCTTTTCGTTCCCTTCTCTTGATGCCTGAAGCACGGTGGAGCAAGAGTAGAGGATGTAATAAAAATGTTGTTAGTGGGACTATGTTAATATTTCCACTGTTGGCTCTCGGTGGTAGAAATGACAGGAGCATGTGTGTGGGGAGAAAAATTTGGTGTAAAATCAAACTGTCTCTCCATTCATCCTTGTCTCTACCATTATTTTGTTCTCTGTTCCTTCTAAGATGTCCATAACAAAAGATGACCTGTTTCTCCTTACTGCCTCAGAGGATGGCTCTATATTTGTCTGGAAAATGGATGATAAAGTATGTGGGATACCGAAATGGGAAAAGGAAGTCGAATACGCAGAGGAAGTGCTGATTGTCAGATCAGATATAGAAAAGAAGGTATGAGGAACGACTTGTGAACATGGACCATAAGATTCTTACTGTACAATTTAGGAATAACATTTGCATGATGGTTGGGACTAGCTGTTCCTATATGGCCTTCTGTTTAAGAGGGCTTGTGTGGCTTTTGTCATAAAAAGAGCTTACAGCAAGTAGGTGTAGCTGTTTGTTAAAATACAAACTGCATTGTATGAACAGTGAATGTGCAGAAAAGTTTAGACTTCTCTGTAATACTTCCCCAATCTCTTGAAAGCTGTTTTAATGGAATAGAGAAATCATAATCTGCATTTCTACAGACCATCTTATAAGATAACAAGGAAACCTTACTTCTTAAAATTCTTCTTGGCCTGTCTGAAAATTCTCTGCAAAGGCAGTCTTTCAAAAATATGTGCCTGTAATTAAAACATCCTTAACAAGCTGTTGTTAATGGCAAATCTTTCTGTTAAAACCATCTTCTCATCCATGTTCTAACAGAGTCAAGCAATATTAGACCTGCAGCTTCAAGTGAAATATCTGCAGATGCAAAATGACTGCCAGCTACGTTTCAAGGACATATGCTGTAATGAAAAAATAAAGGAATTAGAAGAGAATTTTGCTCAAGAAATAGGCTCTGTTAAAACCAAACACCAGGTAAGCAGAACCAAATACCAAGAAATCTTTCACTGAAGAGTTGCTTTCAAGCTTGCATTACATATGTATGAATGCCATAAAGCATCTGCAAAATGAAGCATTCCTTTCCAATAAAGATGTTCTTGATATTTGCAAAGGTTGAAGTTAACTTTGAGTCAACTATTGTGTAAGTACAGGGGATGCAAGAGTTCTCCTAGGTAGCCTGTAAGGATCTTAACAAAAACCCAGGTCCAACAACAAATGTTGCCTGAGAGCAAGGATCCGTACGCTATATCACCCTTGAGTAGAAATGGGACCAAGCCTTAAAAGCTCTGTCACGTACAAGGTTGCAGCTGCTGCAGGATCCAACAATTATTCTTCCTAATGCCACCTTCTTTATGGTCTGTCCACTTGGCTTTTTTACAAACATCTGCTAAGGTGTCTTGTATGCTTTTTCAAAACAGAAGTAAAATATATCCCCTAGATTTCTTCTGTTCATGTCTTTATTGATTTCTGTGTGGCCATAAAGCAGGACTTCCCTGAAAGGCAAAAGCCATGATCATTCTTCTCAGTGGTTTATTCATCTGTGTCTGTTAATTCTACACAGCCCATCTGTTTGGTGCACACACCAGATTTCTGAACTGTAATTTGCAATATTTCTGGACCTTTTTTTTTACATTAGAAGGCAAGTGATCCAATGGCAATTTCTCTGGCAGTAACATGGCTTGAAGTGAGTGATTACACATCACGTGATTAAATTCTGTCAGCCTCATGTTCATTTTGAGCTTTTGGATGAATATTGTTCTGTCCTGGTGATTTGTTACTGCTTATTTTGTTGAGTTGTACATAGTCTCTTGGAGCAGTCTTTCAGTTTCACTCCACATGAAGAAGGATTCCAGTATGAAAGCTTGCCAGGTTACTTACTTATTTTATCTTTCATGGTCTTGTCATTTTCCAGTGCCCCTTTTATACCTTTCTTGTCTTTTGGCCCTACAAATGTTGTGGCAGGTTTCTGATTTTGGTTTTTTTGAGGAAGTTTAATTATTCATTTTAATGTAGTCTTCACGTAGTTCCTCAGGCTCTATGGCTTTTCTCATTGTGGTTTTTGCATTTAAATAACCTGAGTTTTAACCTTTCCAATTTTCCCCATTTTTGTACAGTTTGACCTTTTAACAAGAAAGCCATTTCACTTTTTCTAGATTCCTCTACATGTTTTTTATCTGCGCTGGTTTTATTCTGCAGTTCTTCAGATCTTTTCATAGTTATCATAATCTCAGCTATAATGAAACTTCTTTAGGCTTGTGGATTATAGGCTTGCAAGCAAATGCCTTTGAAGGTTGATAACAGTTCTCTAGGCAGGTGAGTTGTATTTCTTCTCCAAGTATCTGTATATGTTAAGAATAAACCCAATGACAGATTTGGAAAGGCTTGGGGCTAATCTTTCTAGTTGTTGTGTCCAGCAGGCAAATAGAGTCTTTCTGATATGCAAGACCCATACAGTTGTTACAAGAAAAAATGGGGAAAAAATTGTACTGTGGTACAATTCCCAACATTTGTTGTTCCAGTTCTTAGTACTTTTTTAGAAGATGAAGTCATTTGTAATGGTAGTCGGACATCCCAAGCACGTGGCATTCAAAACTCGCTTTTATGTCATTCTTTGCAATTGTCAGTGTTTTAAGATCTCAAGATTGCTCCAAGTGAGACAGGAAGCATCTTGAACTTTAATGTCTGGACAACAATTTGTGGAACTGCAATTTCTCCTTAAGCACATACACGCAGAGAAGTAGAGGCTTTTGTAGCTCACATACCTTTCTTGTTAGATTAAGATTATATAGTACCCTGCATTATATGAACTCCATTTCCTACTTTCCCTTAGCTTTCCATAGTTGTAACAATCTCATCTCTGGAGAAACTTGGCTTAGTGACACATGACATTTGAATTTTGCTGAGAAACTTCAAACGTAAATTCTGTTGTGTATGTGTTCTCCAGCATGGGCAAGAGCACAAACAACTTGGACAATGCTTTGCCCAGTTTCAAATTAAACTCTATTTTTCTTATTTTTTTCCCCAGATTTTACAGGCAGAGAAAGAAAAACAGGAGCTGCAACACCAGTCTCAACTGTCTGAGCTGATGAATAAACAGGCCAGGGAGGTGCAACAGCTAGGTTAGACTATAACAAGCGTTTGTAACTAGAATCTGGAGGAAGTACATTAGATTCATAGCAAGTAATGAGACAGAGAGAGATTGCCAGAGTACAAGGAAAACTGCATGTATGTCATAGAGATATTGCAGACCAAACCTTGGTCTAAAGTGCACTACAGATATGACCATGATGAGAACATGCACATGGGCACTGTATCTTAGATGTTTTGGGTTTGAGATTAGCAATTTCCTTGTTTATCCTATGGCTCACAGTGCAAGGACAGTGGACACAGACTTGAGCAAGGAGGCTGATGTACAATGCATGCAACGTGGAAATAGCTGCAGCCCAGATTTTTTATCAAAATAGAACAGAAATACTGCAAATGAGTACCAAAAAGCAAGTTCACCCACAAATGAGTCCATTGCGCACTCATACTCTGTAAGGTTTGTGCCTATACAGCCTGTTGTGGTTGTCATCTCAAGGGAGTGCCAAAATTAGCTGTTATTAATGTGTTGTAATGGCAGAGTAGGAGATTTAGGTGTAGGTTTTAGACTTGTTCAAGCTGGAACAGAGCAATAGTCTGTCCTGCAAGCAGAGATATAGTAGAGTATTCAGAGATACAACTGAGAAGGGTGAATGACAGCTTTGGAACAGACTTTATTAGTGAAGTGGTAAGTAAAGGGAAGAGCAGAAAACTCAAGAGATGGTTTTCTAAAGTAAAATTTTGTATGGCCACAGTCTAAAAGCCATGTGTATCTGATGAAGAAAGTGGTGAAGTGCTTCTAGTGTAACCATCTGCATCCTGCTGCCAAAAAGAAAGTAGAGAATAAGACATTGATGACTGTAGAAGGATAGGATGCACCTGTCTTTTCTGTTATTTTGATCCATTCCTTGTGTTTCCTGTTGCCAGAATCTGACAGTAATCAGAAACTCACAAAGGCAAATGAGAAATATCTGGATCTGCAAGTGAAATCCCAGAGGATGCAGGAGGAATTTGAGAAACAATTGCACAATTTGGAGGAAAGCAAAAGCAAGGCTGTGAAGAAGCTAACAGAATACTATGAGGAAAAACTTAATGAGAAATCTGTACTGCTGAAAGAGGTAGGAAACTTGATTTGCAATTTGAATTATTGAGCAAGTTTATCTCCAACTGTGATAAAATGTTCCCTAAGACAGGAAATATTGGCTCCCTTCATGCAAATCCTAATTTGCCTGTAACCTTGGGAAAATTTATTGACAGGCAGAATAGTAATGAGGAAAACCCAGCTGTGTTAACAACTTTTCTGGGCTTTGTACCTTGAGTATGTAGCCTGCTGAGATTAATATCCTTGGCATTCTCAGCTTCACCTTTCTTTCTCCTACATCCAAGAATTCCTGTTTATTAGTGTGGCTTAGATGATACATTTACTGTAATTGAAGAAAGAAAGAAAGAAAGGTCCAATCATGTTGTTCTAGTAAAGAGATAACATTTCTAAAATGGTGAATTCCATTCCTGAGTCCTTGAGGTTCCTCCCTGCATAATTCGAGGAACAAAGAGAAGTATCCTGAGTACTTAAAAAACCCTGCATGTTGAGGTCAAAGATTTGGCTTGACAAAAGGCAGCCAGATAACTGATACTTATCTAAAGTCAATGAATTCTATCAATACTACTGCTTGCAGCTCTGTGTGGCAATACCAGTTTGGCAGGAAGGTGAGGAATGAATGTGAGAAAAGATGCGCACAGAGACTGATGTAAACCTCAGTGTTATTGGTCCTAATGCATCAGAAACAGCAATTCTAAAAGATCTTCTCAGGTGTTACTCAAGTGTTCGTGTTTTCTGCAGCCAGAACAAGTTTGCTGATGTCAGTATTTGGGCCAATTCCTAACTTGAAGCATCCAAGCCTTAAGAATATTTTTTTAAAAGAAGATTTTTTTTTATGTTTCTCTTAACAGATTTTAAAGTTACTTTAATCCCCAAAGAGGTTAGGTTACCTTAAATGATATTACTGCAATTGAAGAGTCTGATGAGTATAGATCCTCTCAGGAGAACCACAGTTACAAATAAAGACTTCTCTTCTATATAGCTCTATTATTGCTGTCTTCTCTGAAGTTTGCTTTCCTTAACGACAGGCAGAGAAGAATATGAGGCAGCAGCTTCAAGTACATGAAGAAATTAACAAACAAATTGAAGAAGATGGAGACCAAGAAATTCAGGAAATCCAAATCAAGTATGAGAGACAGCTCTTGGAAGCAAAGGAATCAAACCTGCAACTCAAAGGAGAAATAGGAATCACTAATAAAAGGGTATCTCTTGTTCTGTGGTAGGATCAGACCTGCACATGAAAACCTATAGCTGAGGATTGAATGTGATTTATGCCATGTCAATTTAGTCTGTTAATTTAGTCTGCAAATATGTTGCATTTCATATGAGAACAGTGGCCCCTTCTTATATCAGTTTAAATGTTTTAGAATATTTGGGCAGAAGAAGCAGCTGTGTGCTGATTGCATTGCTGATATGTTTAGATATAGATGATAGAGGAGAGGAGGTGTGTTTTTTATTACTACACTTTATTTCATCTTATATAATTTTAAAATCTAAATAATAATATTGTTCATCTTATGATGGGAAAGAAATGAACCTTTCATTTTTCCAGGATATAATACATTGCTTTATTAGAAAAATACTTCTACTGCTTTACTCAATGCAATAAACACTTTGTGGTTTGTATGCATCATCATTTTTTATTGGTTTTTAAGATTTTTAAGGAGATATAAAACCTTTAGCTCTTTTACTGCCTGGATATTTCATTTGCCTAAGGGTGTTAGAAGAGCATCTTTTTCTTTTCCATTTCTACACTATCTGGAGACAGAAAGGTTCTCTTCCTTCATAGCCTCTATTACCATGAGACTGTCTTCAGTTCTGTTGTCTTTTAGACACCAGGAGTTTTTTCATGGGTCCTCACAGTTTCCCCAGCACCATTCCTTGGTTCAGAATTTCTTGGCTTCCTAGATCTTATTACTCAGGTGGGGATTTTGAGGGCTATGAAGAGCTATAAACTAAGCCCAAGAGCTATGAACTAGGCACACTTGCAGTGTGGTTTTGACATCCTTAAAGATATACAGGAAGTGATCATCTTGAAATAATTGTCCATGGCTTAAGCATTACTCGAAGCTGATGCTTGGGTATAATATCCATACCCATCTTGCTTCTGGATGCAATTTCCTTAACTCCTCAATTCCTCATAGTGCAGTGAGTATTCTGTCAGGATATACAAAAAAGCAAAAAAGGATATTCAGCCACCTTTTGAGTTACAGATATTTAAGTGATGTGATGCTCTTTCATCATATCTTAGTTTGATACTCTGTCCCATGCTGTCTGCAAGGTATCTTACAGAGCAGGATGGCAAAGCTGTGCACAGATTTTGGAGACTGTTAAGTTCTTTCTTATTTGCCTCTCTAGTTGAACAGCCTGGTGAAACAGCTTGAGGAGCGAAATAGTGACATTGAGGAGATGAGGCTGGAACAGCAGAAGCTGCAAAGCATCATTAAGTCACTGGAGATGGGCATCTCGGCACTGAAGAGAGAGATTGAAGATAGAAACAACACTGCCCAAGACAAGGTGAGAAGCCAGACAATGGCTGAGATCAATGTCACTCTCCCTTACTTTAACACAGATGTTTATTTTAATTCTATTTTGTTGTGATAATAGCACATGACTGGAGACTCAGTTTTAAATTAGAGAATTGGCAGTCTTTAATTTGGGATTTTAGTTTTCAGTCGACATTCTAAGCTTTTCTTGGGGAGCTCAACTTCAGGATGAAGAGTGTCTTATCCCCTGTTCTGGGATCTGTGCTCTCTGTATTACTTGCTCCTTCCCCCACCATTTGTGTAGAGGTGCAGCTGATGGGGTGTCCAATCTTCCACTGGATCTGTGTCCAGTCTTCCACTGGACCTGTGACTGCTGGTTTTGCCTCTGCCAGGGCCTTGTCCTAGGGATCTGTTTGAGTGCTGTGTCTGGTTCAGATCTCTGTACTTATTTTTGCCAGGAGAAGCATTTACGTGACCTGAAAAAGAAAAATCAAGAACTGGGAAAGCTCAAGATTGAACTGGAATGCACTATAAAGGAGTTGAAGAAGCAAATAGAGTCAAATGAAAATGATATTAAAACAAAGAAGGAGCAGATCTGCAAGGTGAGTGACACTGTCATTTGGTCTCTGCTACTAAGCCCTTTGTCTGAATGCAAAGATGACTCTGCAAGTCCCATGGAACACTCCACCCTATTTGTTCCTGACTCCTTTCAAGGATACACAGCATTAGCTCAATATCTTTACAACTAATAAAAATATTTCTTCAAAATAGCCGCTATTTAATTTTCTGTCACATGCTACCAGTTAATTAAGCTCCTGTTTCAGTATTTATTTCTGAACTCTGAGTAATATCAATTTTGCTCAAAAATAACTCTTGTCCTTATGTGTTTGCTCCCCACATGCCCTGTAGAGTTTGCAAGACTCTGCCCTTACTGATCAGCAGGAAGAGGGTGAACTTCTCTTAGAAAAAATGCAGATTTATGCAAACATAACTCTATTTAGGGATTAGGTACGTGAACAAATTACTGTTCATCAGTTGATCCGTGGGAAATATCCACATATTCATACTAAACTTGCAGCAAATTCACCGAGGCAACTTATGCAACTTATTGTGTTAGTTTTTATAAGTGTTTATTTAGCATTTTAAAGTGCAAACAAATGAACAATTTTTCTGTACCTCAGACTAGGACAATGAAAGCCCTCTTTCTCTCTTCTGGTCACCATCTTATGCCAGTATATGCTGTAGTACCTTTATTGCATTTTTTCCCTATGTTCTATTATATTATGTAGCCACTGCTTTTCAATGCATTTCTTTTCAGTATCGGGTTCTTCTTATTGCTGCACTTATTCCTTTCAGTATTGACTGTTAATTTCCATCTCACTCATTTTTCTTCAGATGGAACAGTAAAGCTCTAGATCAGCTCAAGGAAATGAAGGGGCATCACATCACTTAAATACCTGTAACTCAAAAGGGAGTTGAATATCCAATTTTGTGTTTTCTGTATATTCTGACAGAGGGCAGTGTTGTTCCAATATTAACTTTTTACTTGTTTTAATTCAACCTGAAGGGGGATCCTACTCCCTCAAGTCTGTATTTTCACTCTGGTTTTCCTGTTATGTGTTGTTTTTCTCATGTCTCCTTTTAATCCTGATTTCCTCCTTCTGTTTCCTTTCAGATGGAGAGGGAGCTGGACCAGTTCCACAAGGAGAGCATACAGTTAAAGCTGAACATCACACAACTGCAACAGAAACTAAAGGCAGCTGATCGTGAGATGCTCAGAGAGAGGCAGAAGGTACAGAGCACAACCACTGTGCAGGTCCTACAGAGGAAGTTTGTGGGGACAAAACACTGCAGAAGCATAAATCTGAGAAAACGGGTACTTCAGGGATACTGTGTCCAAGGACCAGGAGAGTCTCTGGTCAGTGGGGACAAAGACCAAAAACTCTGAAGCCTGCAACCAGGTTAGAGAGTTGTTATTTAAAAAAAAAAAAACCCAGTTGTTTATGTGTCAGTTTGTTCAATCAACTCGTATTCTCCTGGGCTGAACAGAGCAGTGAGGCCCACGCGTAACTGACTCTGTTTTCCTGCCCAAAGCTGCAATCCGTGCACACTTGACCTGAACACGAGCAGCAAGTAGGCTCCCATCTACAATGACTTGTAGCCATTAGTAGGATGAAATGAAGGGTGGGGTTATTAATGGAGGAGACAAGGACCCCTTGTGTTTGACGCCAAGAACATCAGGCACGAGGGAGGAAAAGGGGCTGCAAGCGAAAGCGAGGAGGCTTAGCGGGCAGGGCAGCACCAAGGAAGCACGTTGAGGGGCCTGGTAGAAACCAAGTGAGAATGAGAGGACTGTCTTGATGTGAAATCATCAAATTGTGTGTGTGTTTGGTATGTTTGTCCCTATCCTTCTCACATTAACTGTTTGGGTATTGTTTCTAAATAAGAATGCAGGTTGTTTGGGAAAGGAGGGCAGTGGGAATAGCATTCATGGTAATAGACCACTGGTTTTCAGATGACACCTCTGGATGCTGGCACTTATATTACGTAATGCAAGTCTCTTGGGTTAATATTACTGCTAAAACCTAGCACTGCTATTAGATGTGCACAGTGCTTACATCCCCAGCAGTCTTTTTAATGATATATTTTTAAAAGATTAAATGGAAGTAAAGTACATGAGAGCTTTCACCAGATCTGTGAGGCTTTCTAGAAAATTGCACATGATAGAGCGCTCTGATGAGCCAAATAAGAGTGTACCTACATCATTCTTGCAGAAACAAGACATGGAAACTCTCATCAAACGATTTAAATCAGATCTTTATAAGTGTGTGAGCTTCATTCAAGATTCAAAAAGAATGAAAGATGGGATCTGTGGGCTCTACACCAAATACGTGCAGCAATCAGACACGGTGAGTCAGGGCCTTCGCCTTCTCCTTGCAGATGAATTTCTCTGGTAGTGTAATTATTGAGGCAATATGCTGTGCCCCCTCAGGTGGAGGCTGAAGCAGTAGACACAGATTTGCAGCAGAAGTACACGAGACATCAAGAGTATCTTGAGAGGAATTTGGAAGCTTTAAAAAAGAAAGTGGTGAAGGATCAGGAACTCCACCAAGCTGCTCACATTCGCATCATGCAGGTAATAAGCCTTTTCCTGGTGGTATAGAGAGGGAAAAACGAAGCAGCACGAAAGAGACTTCAGCAGCCTTGCCACTCTGGTTTCTTAGGACTCTGAAATAGTTTTAGTTTGCTTCCATGCCAGAATTCCTAAATTTCTCAAGTGCTTCCATTCAAGGATAGTGTTCATTGAGCTACCGAAGTTCTGTAATTCTCTGGACAAAAAGTACCAGTCAGAAATTGCTGCTGTTTTGTGGATACTTTTCCTAATGTAAAAGGAGATAGGGAGTCTCTTCTGCCTGGATATTTACTTTTTTAAGAAATTAATGTACTTATTTTTTATTTCAAACTACTTATAATTGCCATCAGAGTCAATTTGCACTCGTCTGAGTGCCAAGCTCTACTTGGTGTGTTGTGATGCTTAGGAGGTAATTTTGGAGGAAGAAAATTAAAATAAAAAGAGAAAGAAATTACTTTTACATACTTACTGAACTGATTTCTGAAGAACAGTCTGCTTTTCACATCCAGGTTTTTTGAGTAAGTTCAGTCCCTATTTGTACCAAGATCTGCTCAGAATCCTTGTTCCTTGCAAGGCAAGGTAAACTTGTGACTGCTGGGGCTGAAAATTCAAATTTTTTTATCTGTAGTGAGAGGATCTAAAGCCCCACATCAAACATCCTGGGAGGACAGCTTTTTTACAGCCTCTTCTTACCAGGATCTCCTTTTGCCTACTCAGCATTTCCTTTTCCCCTCACTAGCCCTTTCTGCATTGTTACTTTATTATTCTTCCTCAAGATCGTTAGACCTCAGTCCCTTCCTAAGTCATCTATTCTTTCCTATTTTATTTATTCATAGTACTTCTTCAGGCCCAGGCAGCAGAGATCCTCTTCCTTGGCCCTGTTTCAATTTTTCACTCCTGTGTGTTAGATGTTTCCTTTTGGCACAAAAGGAGATGGCTTCAGAAAATAACCTGAAGAATTTCCTTGCTGGAATGGGGTGACAGATGGTGCTCATAATGATAATACTTGATGTCTTGGATCAGTAAGCCTAACATGAAATGATGATTAAAACCAAATTAATAAAACATCTGGTAGATGAAGATATCAAAGTTTCTAACCAGCCTGGTTTCTTCAAAGAAAAAAAATGAGTTCTCTGAAGTCTAGTAGATTAATGAGATTTTACAGCCAGGAGGAATTATCACGGTCTCCCAGTCCTTCACAGGGGGCTTTTAAGACTAGTTTACACAAACTTCTGTCAGAGCTTCCTTTGAAAAAGTGATTGACATCCCGACGGCCTTCTAGTCTGTATTTCTATTATTCCTCAGTTGTGCTTACATTTTCAGAGCTGTGCATCGCTCTCTGAGTGGCTGGAGACATCACACCAGTGACTGCTGCAACAGATGATCAGAGCTGTCAAGATAATTTTTAATTTTCTTGCCAATTGGCCAGTTGCTTGTTGTTAGACTCTTTCCCCCAGCCTTCTGTATTTGTAACGGCCTCTTTGGTCACCTGGATACATAAGAACAGAAACACTGAATAACCTTTAAGTAACACTGCTTGAACTGAAGCGTGTATAGGATGATCTTTTCAATACTATGATCTACCTGTCTCTGCTAGTCAACACTGTAGGGACTTCCTAGGCTGTGGATTGCATCCAGACACCAAATACAGTTGTACCTGGTGGCCTCATCCTCCATGCATTTGATCAATCCCTTTTCTGAAACAACTGGTCCTTTGCCACAACATCCTGTGACAATGAGTTCCACCGTGAATATTTATTTTAATCCACTGCATGATCATTGCATTGCAGTGCAAGCTTTCTGTCCGAGTGCAAAGATTGATTTAAAGGCTAATCTCTCTGGGCAGCATGCCTCTTCAGAAAAATAGTATCAGTGTCCACCAGCAGCCTTTTATCACCCACCAAACCAAACAAGACATTAATATGTAGCCCAGATAGGCCCATACAAGATACTATGTATTATACTGACTAATAGAGAAAAAGCAACATCTTCATTTGATAGCAGCATCCAACCACAAGGAGTAAACTTATGATGATGTTCATGACTAAAGTGCACCCAAACTGAAATGCCAGGACCTAACCCTGAAAGATGGTCAAAACAAAATTTCCTTGACTGATTCTTGGAAGTTCTTCTCTTCGTGTGTTCCTCTCAGGATCAAGCTCTGGGATAAATGCATAGCAGTCAAATTTCATTTGTGTTTGCAGCAATTGGGTCAATCCAGGAAGGGACTTGAGCTTTCCTGTGGAACTGGCAAGAAAGATGGTACCTCAGAGTGCAGCTGCAGTCAGAAAAACAAAACAAATATTAGCTTATTGAGCTTATGTGGTTTGAATATTGTCATGTTTTGTGTCAAATCTACTGCGGCCTTATCTGAAGCATCGTATGCTGTACCGGTTGCCTTGTATCTTCTGCTTCTGATACTGATTCTATATGGTGCAGTGTCCTTTCCAAGTATATGGAGACACTTATGGCTGAGCCAGATAGTACCTGTGCTTTTCCTCATAGGACATATTGTTTTTGCAGGAAAATGTGAGTCTGATTAAGGAAATTAATGACTTGCGTCAAGAATTGAAGGTGACCCGTACCCAGGAACATGAACTCCAGTCAGCACTAAAATTAGCCAAGAAAAAGCAAGCAATTCAAGACACAGGTGAATAGCACTTCTTCTATGTTTTCTGTATTGTCAGTACTCATTCCAGAAGCCCTGTTTGTCCTTGGTTACTGTCTTTATTCTGTTGCTGCCTCCATATCACTCCAGCTTGTCTGCCTAGCGGTACCTGTTATATTGTAATGTTAGTCGTAGAAGTTGCTGAATGCTGCAGAATCTTACTGTGTAGCTCTACTCCTTCAGCCCTGAAAAATGCCTTTCCTTGTCCATGCCAAGGAATTCTGAGAGCTGAACCTTTGTTTCTCTCCTCTGTCCTCTCTGATTTTATCTTCCAGCTCCCTCCAGTGACTTACTGCCCAGCCCAGCTGTCCTGAGGTTGAATGCAGAGAAGGAATATGAGAAAATCATAGAAATGCAGCAGCTAGAAATTCAACACCTGAGAAACCAAATCCAGGAGAAGGAACATGTGCTTGCAGTTCAGCCTCACTTAGATGAGAATCTTCCTAAGCTGAATCTGGAATGAAGCCACAAGACTCAGCAACAGTGACCTGGTTCAAGGATGCCTTACATCATTGTGTTCTCCTGGCAGGATCAGAAATACAACAACGTAGACTAGAATTCCATAATCCTGTGCTCTTCAACTAAAGGCATTTGTGCAGCACTCATTGCTCTGAACACAAAGCACCAGCCTTCACTCCCTTCTGCTTACCTGGAATCTGCCCTTTCCACAAGGCCTAGGAGCCAAGAGGAAAAACAACTGTGTTAGTGTGAGACTGATCCTGCTAGGGGCAGGAACCACCTTTCTCTTGAAAAATAATGTGTCCTAGTTCAGAAAAGCTGGTCAAACCCTGTAAGCCTTTGCTACTAGAATTCTAATTTGATACCATTGTGCTGCAGAAATAAACATCAGCCTTCTGTCTTCCAGAACTGAATTACCTATGTCATGGATTCACAGAATGGTTTGAGTTGGAAGGGACCTTAAAGATCATCCAGTTCCAAACCCCCTGTCATGGGGGGACACCTCCCACTGGATCAGGTTGCTCAAATCCTCATCCATCCTGGCCTTGAACACCTCCAGGGATGGGCTATCTACAGCTCCTCTGGGCACCCTGTGCCAGGGCCTTCCCACCCTCACAGGAAAACGTTTCTTCCTAAGATCTCATCTAAATCTCTCTTCTTTCAGCTTAAAACTGTTCCCCTTCGTCCTATCCCTGCATTCCCTGATCAAGAGCCCCTCCCCAGCTTTCCTGTCGCCCCCTTTCAGTACTGGAAGGTTGCTATAAGGTCTCCCCAGAGGCCTTGTCTATGCTCATGTAAAAAATTGCCTGCAGTTAAGACAGATGTCAGTAATTTCCAAGCAGGTATCCAGTCACAGACAAAAGATCAATTACCTTGTGAGGGCAACCTTTCACCAGGGGTCAAGCACACCTGAGCTAGAGCTCTTGCTCAAGCCTCTTCCTTCTGTATAGAGATCTGTTCTCTCATCTGTTACAATCGTTTCAGCAGGACAAAAAGGCAGCCCAGTTTCAGACTCTGTAATCTGGAATAAAGTCCAAATCTTATGTCATAACTTTCCTATAAGTTTGATAAATTAATCTCTGCCTGTTCTGTTTCTAACATCTGCAATCCCTTTGGTTGTTTTTCAGTGAAGTTCTCCTAAAAAGTCTCTCTGCAGAGTTCTTGTGTATAGGAGAAGGCAGGGAGTAATTTCTTTAATAATGAGAGGAGGACAAAGTAAGTTTTTCATCCTTTGTTGTCTGACACACAGTCTCCCTGAGGAATACTTCACACACAGGTTTAAGCTACTGATTGAGCATGGGTCTGTATGGTATTATAACAGCCAGTACGTTACTTTTTCCATTTCCTATCCTGTATTGTAGAGAAGTGACGAGGGCTTTCTACATCCTAATAATAATTTTATACAGAAGGTGGTGGTGCCAAGGCTGGATGATGTGTAAACTCTATTACAATATGAGATACTGGAGTCATTTCCAGGCTAACACCATAGCAAAACAGATGGTTCCATGAGCTCCTTTGACCTGAGAAGCTTCAGTTGAGTGCTTTCTCTATGAATTAGTTTTCTTTAGTCTTCTATCAATTTTCAGCTTTAATCCGTATGAAACATAGGTTTCACAGGAACAAAAGGAAGAAGTTAAGATGGAATTGGTCTTTTAATGTGCTAGATTAACACCCTTTCTTCCTCCCCCTCCCCATATAATCATCTTGATACTTCCTGTACAGAAGGAGGATGTAATTAATGTAATTAGCAAATATTTTAGAAACTAGTTCCCTCTTAAATTTTCAGAACACACCCATTTTAATTTGCTAGACTCCCATGTGGTGTAATTTTCCCCTCACTTTGTCACAGTAAATGGAGTTGTAGAAGCCACTGCTTTAATAGATGTGGTTTAGAGAAATGGAATCAATCTTTCTGAAAAAGAACCTTGTCCTAATAAGAGGAAGAAGTTTACGCAGCTGAAGAATGATTCCTAAGTGGAGATTAATACGATTAAAAGTATGCTCGTGTGTCAACCTCATTAGAAAGATTTTAAAGGCAATCCAGGGCCTGTTGGATGAAGCCTCGACAGAGAGCTGGCAAACTAGGTTCAAGAGGATTTTGAACGTGATCTTAGTGGCTAAGAAGCAGCTAAAACATTGTAAGGGAGAACTTCACAAGTCAGGCGCAGCCGAATGTTACAACTGAGGTTTATCAGAGAGCTCCTGGAAGCAAAAATAGATATACAAGCCCCTTCTGTACTGGGAAAACCAGACCAAGGTCAATCTCCCACACATCTGCTGTAGAAATGTGTTCAGAATTAAGTTGTGGCTGGATTATGTTTTTGTATGCTAATGTTGTTCTGAATTCTGTCAGGGTGCAAAGAGACTTTCTGCTTTCATCTTCCTTTGTCTCTTTCTCTTGGTACCTCTCTAAAGGAGTTGGTAAGCATCTCACGCTCACAAAATTACAGCCCACTCTTTAGAGTGAACACATGGCTATTTCTAAAGCCAAATAAGGTTTCCCCTTGGATGACATGGTTTTTTAACTGGCCCAACTAAAGGACAAGTTTTTCTGGGTAGTGGCAAGCTCATTGTTCAAGGGTGTTTGTAGAGGGAAATCCACCACATCCCATTTGTTCTTTTTAGGTTTAGGACACCAACCACCGTTTCAAAAAGATCTGTCAGATTTTACTTGGACAAATCCCCGAAGCTGTCACATCGTAACACCAGTTGGTGTCTATTGTGTTAGTGTATCCTGAGCTTCCCTTCTCATAGCCTGCTGAAAAACTAGCATGTAACTTAATAACCGAGCCTCTCTTTCCATTAGGCAGGCAAGCGCTGTTGTTCAGCCCCGTTCTCCTCTCCCCTCATGTCCCAGGAGATTTTCCAGCTGCTCAGCCTCACTCACAGTAGTGATCCCTCCTGCTGTCGTTCAGCCCAGCCACAAAGGAGGGGCACCCAATCTAGGAGTCCCATTCCCCCACTGGCCTCAACATTCCTGCTACTCCTTATTTGTCTCTTCCTCTCTCACATAAGTCCTTTTCTCTTTCCATAATTCCTCTCAGAATAGTCACCCTTTTCTTTCTGCTAGATTACCAGGTAGTCAGTTTTTCAACAGTGTGGCGGGCTCTGCTGATGCTGCTGTCTCCTGTGCAGGGGGGTACTGCAGCTGCCTGGTGATGGGGAGATGGCGATGGAGTTTGAAAAAGCACAATGGCACCGTGTCTGTCTTAAGTACCCACCTGAACAGGTGCCATACAAAGATCCAGTCCTGATGTGACTAGATGGGCCTGGCCTATACAGTACTGCAGGAAATATTTCATTTAAATCCATATAATAGCAAATAGAAACATAGAATGCTTTGGGTCGGAAGGGATCTTAAAGATAATCCAGTCCTGACCACCATGGGCACAGACACCTCTCACCAGATCAGGTTGCTCCTGGTCCCATCCAACCTGGCCTTGAACACCTTCAGGGATGGGGCAGCCACGACTTCCCTGGCCAACCTGTGCCAGTGTCTCATCACAGTCAGCGTGAAGAATTTCTTCCTAATGTCTAATCTAAATCTTCCCCCTTCCAGTTTAAAGCTGTTCCTTCTCTGCCTATCATTCCATGCCCTTGTAAAAAGTCCTTCCTCAGCTTTCTTGGAGCCCCTTTCAGTACTGGAAGGCTGCTCTAAGCTCTCCCCTGAGCCTTCTCTTCCCCAGGCTGAACAACCCCAACTCTCTCAGCCTGTCCTCATAGCAGAGGTTCTCCAGCCCTCGGATCATCTTCGTGGCCTCCTCTGGACCTGTTCCAACAGTTCCATATCCTTCTTATGTTGGGGATTCCAGAACTGGACACAGGACTCCAGGTGGGGTCTGACAAGAGCGGAGCAGAGGGGTAGAATCCCATCACCCTGCTGGCCAAGCTGCTTTAGATGCAGCCCAGGACACGGCTGCCCTTCTGGGCTGTGAGCACTCATTACCAGCTCGTGTCGAGCTCCTCATCCACCAGCAAATATTTGCTGAATGTGCCCATCCTTCCCCAGCGCTGCCAACCTGGCTGCAGGCTTCCTCTCACCTGCTGCCTGGGAGCTGCTCCCCGCTTCTGCCACCCCTTCACCTCCAGCCGGGAGGAAATGAGGCACCTTGCAGGATCGGTGCCTGGTCAGATCCTGCCCGGGGAGGGAGGGAGGGGTAGAGCCTGCACACCGCCGCGGCTCTGGAGCCTCTCCAAGGCCAGCAGCAGGTTTGCTGAGACGCCTCCCTGCTGGGGAATGCACCTGCCCGGGCGAAAGGTGAGGGCTTCCAGCCTATCGGCAGTGCCGCCGCAGGAAGGGGAGCCGGCAGCAGCACTGCCTCGGCTGGCGATTGCCAGAGGAAGGGAAGAGATTTTTCTCCCTCGGTAACTCGACCCAGTGGAAGGAAAGTCCAGAAAAACCCTTGCTGCCATCCAGGAGCAGGGAATCTTGCCGGGCTGTGGCCTGTGGGCAGCGTCAGGTGCAGGTGAGTGAGCCTCCTCCTCGGGAGCCCGGTGCGTGTGGAAGGGCTGTGCTTCCGCAGGAGCTGCTGGCAGGTTTGGGGGGCTGCTTCAGACGCACTTCTAAAGAGATCCTGCCTCTTGCCTCCTTATCACTTCTTCCTTGTGCCATTGTGTTTCCTCTTGGCACATGAGGCTCTGAATTTTCGAGTTCCTTCAGGACTCCCAGGCGTCCCTCGGCAGAGAAGCATCAGGACAGGCTCTGTGGGGTCAGGATGCTGGTTGCCTGTTCCACGAAACTTTATAATGCAGCAAGCCAAAGCTATCTAGGTTTCTGTAAAAAGCAGCTGCACGCTGAGCCTGTTACAACAAGCCCTCTATCAGGCTTATCTCCAGAGCCCCTAGGCTTGGTGAAAGGAAGGGATGGTTTACCATCACCTAGGGCTTCTCCGAGGCTTCCCGAATGTCTTGGTGCAGGGAGTGTTGGTGGGAGGGATGCTCACTTCTGGGAAAGCATTACCCCTCTGGCAAGGTAGAGAAGGGTGGGTTCTCCTCAGGTATAGATTAGATAGCACAGGTTTGCCTGGGTTTTGAGCAACCCCAGAAAGAAGGAGCACTGGGAATTGGTTGTTGATGTAGCAGCCAGAGGAGTGTGAAATAGACAGATGCCACATAAAAGAAACCATTACTCCCATTCCCTGTGGGTTCCTCTGTTCCCTCTCCTGAGTTCTCATGTCCTGAGTTCCACATGTCCCAGGGCACCAGCATCCCTGCTCCTAGGACACAGATGGGCCTTGAGCTCTACAACATTCACAGCTTCTGCTTTGTGCGTTGGCAGTAATTCAGGCATAAAACAAGATATGTGACCTTCCTTCTCTTTGAGCTTACTAGGGAACAGGAAAAATTCCATGAAAGGATGGGAAAATATTTATGCCTAATCTGGGCTAAAGGTTTCTGTGGTGCTGGGAACATGGTAACATGAGGCAGAGTAGTGGCAAGTCCATCCCAAACAGATAAAGGCCAGACCTGGCCAGGAAGTGAATAAGCTGTGATGGACTGGAGAAGCAGAGGAAGGAGGTGGCTTTTATCTGTTTGGGAGTGTGAAGTTCTGTTGGCTCTCATCTAGAGATCTGCTCATGCAAATAATTTTATGCATCATTGTTTATTTTGCAGCAAATGTTGCCCAACTGCCCTGGTCTCCGTGATGCTCACGTAGCCCACATAGCTGCATGAAACCCTTCCGAAGCACTGCAGGAGCCTGTCCCACCTCCAGGCTTCCCCTCTTGAATGCTGTGGGTAAGCAAGATCTCATGGAGTCCCCTGGGTTCATAGAGGGGAGGGACGAGGGGACTATTTCAAGAGCTGAACCGTAGACAGCTCTGAAATGCAAGTGTTAATTAACACCCAGTCCATGGCCCAGACATCAGTCGGACATAAAGAATCTAAAAGTAAATAAATAAATGCATATAGCATTCCCAGGAGCACAGCAGGCATGCATCCCTCACACCTGCAGCCAGGAGTGGCCAGAAACAAGTTGATGATGACCCTCAATTCCCAGACAAATATTGTCAGAATAGGAAAAGGAAAAAGAAAAGAAAAAAAGGAAAGACATTAACCTTTTTTGTTTTCCTACATTCCCAGTGCTTTCCTGTTCTTCCTCTCCAGCTGCCAGCCAGCACTGGGGAAGGACAGCCTGTCAATTTTTTCCTGAGATGTGGCCTTCACTCAGAAAGCATTGTGTGACCAGCCTGGTCCTCTCCTCCTGTTTTTTTTTCTAACACACAAAGAGGGGAGCGCTGCAAGTACTGGGTAGAGATTAAAGACCTGTGGTGTTATCAACCCGGCCCATCTGATGGGCTGACGGGGTGAAGGTCCCAAAGGGTCTGTGTTAAGGTCTGTCCTAGACCAGTGAGACCAGGTAGCCCAAAGAAAAGCTACAGAAGAGGAAAATGCTGTCCTTCTCCCTGATGGCAGAGCAGGGATCCACATTCTTTTCTTTCTCTCCATCTGATCTGGGCAAACTGATGTGCTGCCTAATGCCAAGAAACCAGATCAGCAAAGCTTGGTGGGTGACAGCCCAGGACGGGGCTTGCTCTGGTTTAAAATATAAAGGTAGACAGGTTTTTCTTAAGAGACACACAAGGATGGGAGGAAGTGCTCACACGCTGAGGAATCGGAAACTGGAGTAAGATTTAAGGAAAAAATTTATTCACGGTGAGGCTGGTTAAACACTGGAATCATAGAATCATAGAATGGTTTGTGTTGGAAGTGACCTTAAAGATCATCCTGACCATGAGCAAGGACACTTCCCTCTGGATCTGGTTGCTCAGAGCCTCATCCAACCTGGCCTGGAACACCTCTAGGGATGGGGCATCTTTGGGCAACCTGTGCCAGGGCCTCCCCACCCTCACAGGAAAACATTTCTTCCTAATATCTCATCTACATCTCCCCTCTTTCAGCTTAAAACCATTACCCCTCGTCCTATTCCTGCACTCCCTGATCAAGAGCCCCTCCCCAGCTTTCCTGTAGCCCCTTTCAGCATTGGGAGGTTGCTATAAGGTGTCCCCAGAGCCTTCTCCTCTCCAGGCTGAACAACCCCAACTCTCTTGGCCTGTCCTCATAGCAGAGGTGCTCCAGCTCTCTGATCATCTTTGTGGCCTCCTCTGGACTCGCTCAAATAAATCCATGTCCTTCTTGTGCTGAGGACTCCAGAACTGAGTTGTCATTCCCTCTGGGATGACATTTCCTCTGGGAATGATCTCAGAGGGGCTGTGCATCTTCCATCCTTGACAGTATCCAGCACCCAAGCAGGTGAGGCCCTGAGCTATCCAGTCTGACTTTGAGGTTAACTCTGCAGGTGGTCTGACCAGGTGACTTCACAAGGTCCCATCTCATGTGAACTATTCTGTGATTCTAATAAAAATACCATCACTAACGACACAAACCCTCGCAGTCTAGAGAAGCCCAAGCAAGTGTGGATGATTACAGAGCAAAAGGTGATATTCCCAGAACATTTTCAGCCACGAGAAACCATGGAGGCACACTCCAGTAGAAGTCTTGCCTCTCCAAATGATTTGTTTCACAGAACTTAATGTAACTCTGAGGGATACTTGCCCGTAGAAGTCACACCTCATTTTGCTGTGCAGACAGATGTTTTATCTTGCTCACTGGCCTCCTTCTGAGCAAATACAAATTAAAAAGTTTACATTTTAAAAAGTAACATGAGAATGCAGTGCTGTAGCTTGGGTTTTGGTCGCGTTTTCCCTCATTGTGGTTTGTGCTGTTATGGTTTTTCTGCTGACTGTTTGACTCACAACTTGGGTGCGCAACGTCGGTCAAGCAGCAGAAGGCTGCAGACTTTGCACTTCTTCAAGTTTAATGTTTTCTTAGTCCAAAATATAGATCTAATCTGCAACCTGCTATCTGCTAGAGTCAACCATACGCTGCTAAGGAGGAGATAAGGCACCTCTGTGCTTGGAGAAGGAAAAGCAGGAGGAAGTTATGCTTAGCACTGACCTGGTTTGCTTTGGTGGAGAAATGTCTTCAGGTTCAAAATATCCCCCTTCTGCTTTGAAAGTGACCTGTGACACCCTGACCTTCTCGGGGACCCGTGTTCTGGGCACATGCAGACAGTGCAAGCTGTCTGCTGTCTCATGCAAAACCAAAGTGGATCCCAGCAGGCACAAGTCAGTATGCTCAACCACAGCCTTTTTTTCTCTCTAATTGATGTTTGGTGATTCTTCTGGCTCTAACCAGAAGCTGCAGATGGGCTTCCAGATAAGTGTGCCTTCTGGAGGATGGGTTTCTGTGTCCCAGGCAATTCCAGCACCAGCAGCTGTGCAGGGGAATAGCACAGTGTGCAGCTCGCAGGGCACAATGGGCCCAGGCCTGCAACCCTGCGGTGGTTTACAGACTTCCCTGACACATGCTGCCAGCTGGCAGCGTGCCCTGAGCCACGTCCAAAGTGACCTCATGCTCCATCACAGCCGGGGAGTGACTCAGGAGGAGCTTGGCCTGACACTGTCAGGCGGTGTCTGGTTCAGGCACCCCCACACTATTGTCCTCCCTCTCCCCCCGCCCCACGCTGGTTTGTCCCCGATGGAGGGGCATTTTGAGGCGTTTGCTGGTAGCAAAGATATTGCCATAAGGGGATGTAGTTTGTGAAGACTGTCTGAGGACAGGGAGAGCTGTGGGAAGAAAGATCCCTGGTGTGTGCAGAGCTGCCATGCGTGGAGGTCACAAATTGTCCCCGCCCATCCGTAATTATCCCAGAGTCCCAGCGTCAAGCAGAGCAGGGCACAGAGACAAGCAGAGTGCATTTGGCCTGGGTTGATGGGCTCCTGGAAGGTCATTTCTAGCCAGCAGGGTGCTGCATGGCTGTCCCCTACTCAGGAGTAGTGGCACAGCTCTGACAAAGGGGATCTGCATCAGTTCCTGTCCCTGCCTGGGCTCCTCCTGCAGGACTCTGAGCACTTGGTGTTCATGTGCCGTGGGGGCCAAGGGTGCATCAGCCTGCTGGGGAGGCTTTTTGGGGCACTCCAGGGTCTCAAGGGCTCAGCCATATCTGAGATGCTCCTGCACCATCCTCCGCAGCCCCTCTTCTTGCTTTGGGTACCAGCTGTGCAGGAGGGTCCCTCTGGTGCTGTGGGACCAGCTGGAGCCCTCACATGTTGGGGCAGGAGGTTATGTGAGAGAAACACAAGTGGCTTCCATTCTTGGTGTAAAATTGTACCCAGAGAAGCACTGTGGGGCCCAGGACTCTGGGCAGGTGATGAGCTTGAGAAGTCGGGCTGTGGGTTGAGAGAAGGCACTGTGCTAAAGGGAGCCCAGTGAAGCACAGCACCACAGAGCCTGCCTCCACCCTGCAGCCACCGGTGCCCTTCCCCTGCTCCCCTCCAGTGGGGAAGTTCTTCAGGGACCAGGAGCAGCAGAGAGGAGAGCAAAATTGCAGGGTGCCGGGTCCCAGATGTCTGGGGGCCCTTTTCAGGGAAGAGACCACTGGAGATGTAACCAGCACATTTCTGGGGGGGACTGGTGGTGCAAGGCTAGGGACGGGGCTGAGGACAAGCAGCAAAGGGCAGCTCTCGTTCTTCCAGTGACTGGACTGGAAGGGTTAAGCCCCAGCACTGACCCCCACCTCCCGCTGTCATTCTGGGCTTCTGGGCGGCAGAGCCAGTTGGTGACAAGAGGCTGATGCTGATGAGGGAGCATGTGAAGCTGGAGCTGTGAATGGGGCTTTATCCCAGAAGGGTCCTGACTCCGCTCCATCCCTGCTGCCAGCACCAGCTGCAGGCAGAGTCCTGCGGTCAGCAATGTGCCAGTAGCCTCTGAGCAGAGCACATGGGGCTGGGGAGGCAGGAGACTCGCCCTTGGAGCAGGCTGAGGTCCTCCTGCAGTGCATGGAGGTCTCCTGGGAAGACGTGCGTGGCTGTTCTGTGCTCTAACACACGGGGCTTTTGTGAGGGAGGAAGAGAAAGGTCTACAGGCCAGCATGGAGCAACCAGTGCCCAGGGTTTGGCAGGGGAGTGTTTGGTACAGGGGAGTGGGGTCTCTGTTTAATGATATCTTCTCTTCTTGACTCTTTCAGATAAAAGACACAGGAAAGAAAGGACTCAACCCTGGTTGTTCCCGTGTGGTGCTGCTCTGAGGATGCTCCACCATGTCCTGCAGCCCTGCTTGGGGGATGCACTCAGCTCCTACTCACGGACCATAGCTCTCCAGCTGGCACTGCTGCAGAAGGGAGCTCCACCAGACTCCAAAGAATGAGACAGAAGAGTCTTCACTTGAGAAATGCGGCTGCCTTCACAACCACTGCTGCTTTGACACTTTACTTTGCTGTAAGGGTGTAGATTCATCTGTGCAACCACCCCACCGTGTTCTCCCAACCCCACCACCCACTATGCCAGAGCTGGCAGAGCTGAGCAGTCCCCGCACCCCTGCGGACATGGACCACATCCAGAGGAACATCTTGGAGGAACATGTGGAGCTCTGGTGGTTCCAGGACCCCAAGAAGTCCATCCTGTGCTATGGGATGGCTGTGGTGCTTATCCTGGCCTGTGGGATCGGGGGCATCATCCTGCTCTATAGCACCAGCAGCCGGTCGGGGGAGTGGCGGCTGGCTGTGGGCACCACGCTCTGCCTCCTGGCCCTGCTCGTGCTGCTGAAGCAGCTGCTGAGCTCTGCAATCCAGGACATGAACTGCATCCGCAGCCGGGATCAGATCGAGCTCCTGAAGAGCGGGGGCTGCTTGGACTGCCTGGTGCTGCTGCTCAGCGCCCTGGTGCTGGTGGTGTGCGGGCTCGTGCTCACCGTCCTCTCCATCACGACCATGCAGCTCAGCCCCGCACGGCCGCTGGCCAGCATGTTCATCAGCGGGGTTGTCCTCCTCACGGCGGGCTGTGCCATCCTCCTCGGCCTGCTGCTCTACCTGCTCTGCACCTCCTGCTGCCAGGCTGCTCCTCGGAGCCTGGAGACCGGCGAGATCCGTGTCTTCACCATCTCCGGCCGCCTCGCTGCAAACAGGCGGCTTCCTCCCACCTCCAGCATGGCCAACCTCATCTGACCCAGGACACCTCGGCGTGACCTTCACTGCGCACGAAGCGTCAGCAGGGCTTGTGTTGGCCTTTCCCCAAGGAAGGGTGAGCGTTGCGGTGTGCCTTGGGCTTCTTTCGGAGGTGACTGGCAGTTGCTTTGGCCCACGCTGATGGCACAGCAGGGCCCTGGGGTGTCTGGGTGGGCTCCGAGCACAGTGCTGGCCTGGTTGGCATTTTATCTCTGCAAAGCCTCCTGTGACAGCTGCTGCCTGCCCAGCTGTGAGCACCGTTACAGAGTTAAGGTGAGCCTGCCCTGTACCCCTGGGGACCCCAGTATTTACTCAGTTCCTGCTCTTCTCAGGGCTATGTCGTGTGCTGTCCTGGCAGGAGAGGCTGTGACTGCAGATAGCGGAAAACCACTCTGTGTTTCATGCAGAGCTGCCAGCTTGGACCAGTGTCTCAGCTGCCACCAGTAATTCGTGGTGAGCACACGCTGAGCACCCTGTGATGCCCTGTGTTGTACATCCCCTCTTTCCCAGGCTGCAGGACCCTGAGCAAAGCTGAGCCCCTGGCAGCTGATGCATGGCAGGAAATTTTCTGTATATCAGCAGGCATGAAGTAAAGGTGAAGGGAGCTCGGTGGGAGGCATGGCTGCAGGAGCTGCTCCTGAGAAACACCTGTGTGTCTGGGAGAACAAGCATGGGGTTTGTGTGGGATTCTGCATGCTGGAGCCCCAGCATGGCTGGACCTCATATGAAATACTCTTTGTATTTGCAATGCCAGGATGTGTTCCAAAGTTAACTTTCTGCAGCCCATCATCTTCTGTGGTGATGGAAGGGAGCTGGTGGCAGGGCCCTGATGGGTTAGCAGGGCTGGGCTGTGTGCTGGGGCTCTGTTGTCACACCAGCATGCTCCAGCCAGGTGAGCCACAAACAGCAAGGTGCAGTCGGTGGGGGATGGGGTGCCTGAATCCTGGGGCTGCTGCCCTGCAAGGGTGGTGCAAGGAGGAGAGCACTGTTGCCCTCTGACAGGAGCTTCCCAAGCAGAGGAACATCTGCTGCCTCAGATGCTGTGGGGCAGAAAAGCTACTGCTTGAGCCTTACCTGGAGCTTTTTTGATGTTTTATCGCTACAAGGGATCTATCACCAATGTGTCTTTCCCAGAAGCAGACTAACAACCCACTCCTGGGAACTCTTCCTGTGACATGAGGCTGATTTACCTGTCAAAGTTTTCATTTCCTCCATAGACCCACAAACCATTTCCCTGCCCCTTCCATAGACACAGGTCCTAACCTTCTGGAAAAGCTGCTTCTGAGCAACCTTCTCTTCCTCTTTATCCTTCTGTCTGCTTCTGTCTTCCCCTCACCTGAGCTGTTCCGCCCCAGCTGGTATTTTTGCTCATTGTTTGCTAAACTCCCTCTGTAATGGAAGAAAACTGAGCTATTGTTGTTTTTGGCATCTGGTACAAATTCATTTGGAAGAGGACAGTAGCTCATTCCCTCAGTAACAGCTCGAATCACTGTCCATGTTACACCTCGAGTCAGCATCAGCATTCAGCATCAGTGAACCCCACCAGGTACACACTGGACAAGGAGCACTTCATCCCTTTGCAGCTCCAGATCACACCATCCCCAATGCACTCAGATCACATGAAAGCCCTTCTGCATTCATCTGCTCCTGCTGGCTTTCCTCCCCTGAAGCCTTGCATTATTTTCCCTAAAGTACGGGAACATCATTTTGGCTTTTCTTTTCTGGATCTCCATTGTTTCTACATTTTCCTCTGCCACTTTCTCATCATCTATAGATTTTACTAAACTGCTGTTTTCTCCTCTCTCTGCATCACTTCCCTTAATCTGCCCAAGAGTTCAGAGGGTGTTGCTAAGCTCAGGTTCTTCTTTGCTAAATCCTTTGCAATGCAAAGAGCTGCCCTTCCCCTCTGGGCTGTTTGACCCCAGGTCAGGCAGGGACCCCTGAGGCACAGGCCAAAGTTGGACAGTTTTGCACCATCACTGTTGCTGCTGCTCTGCACGTCTGTGTTGGTGCATGCAGAGTTATGCCAAGCTGCACCATCTCTGCCTGCATCACTGCTTTAGCAGTCACTCCCATCTCCCCCAACCCACACGTGCAGAGAGGGCACAGCTGTCTGCACACCAGCTGTTTTGCACATCTGGGCGCTTCTGTGAAGATGCGTGACCGTGCCCAGCTCACAGCTCTGCATATCAATGTGAATCCCCCTTCCCTAGATCCTTCAAAATGTGCCCCAAGTGCCCATGAACTATGCTAGAAAAGGATGCTCGTGGGCTGTCAGCAGCCTGAGGAAACAGTGGCTGAGCACAGGCTGTCCCTGAGGACAGCAGTTTGGGTGTCCGACTGCTCAGACAGCCTGTGCTGCCCCAGCCACTGACTCACCTCCTGCAGTAGCAGGGGTGGCTTCTTCCTTTCTCAGTTCCTGTGTTGTGTGTGGAAATACATAATAAAGTGTTGAGAACTCGACCGTGTGGAAGGCTGATGCTTGTGTATCAGAGCAGGAGGTGGCAGCTCTGTACAGAGCTGGCCTCTGCTCGGGCAGAAATCATGGGTTTCATGAGGGTCCATTGTGCAGCTGTGGTTTCGGCTCATCAGCTCATGGGACAATGCCACCACAGCCCTCCCAGTTGTGTGTACTTCTTTCCTGACACATGACTCCCACCTCCAGATGTGCATGCATCTACTTCTGCATAAGGACCCAGACATAGTCCCCCTCACCACCTCTCTGTGAACCTAAGATCATAGAATGGTTTGGGTGGGAAGGGACATTAAAAATCATCCAGTTCCAATTCCCCTGCTGTGGGGAGGGTCACCTTCCACTGGATCAGGTTGCTCATCCAGCCTGGCCTTGAACACCTCCAGGCATGGGGCAGCCATGACTTCTCTGGCCAACCTGTGGTGGTGTTATGCCAGTGAAAGCTCACAGGACACGTGCAAAGCCTCCTGAATATGTCGATGCCAGCTGGTTTGTTTACAAGGAAGCTCTTTCACCCTGTGGTAGGGCCATGCCTTGAGCCTCACAGCGACCACTGCTGTCTGCATCGAGCCTGGAACCAGTCTGCCTGCATACCTGCTACTGCTCCCTTCTGCCAGCCTCAGCTGCAATCCTTCTGACACCTTCCTGGGAGGACCACCTTCAGAAGGCTCCTCCTTTTCTGCTCGTCCCCCCTGTATTCCCAGAGCTGCAAGCCAGACACACTTAACCCCATGCAAGCTGCCAGGCTCCTGCCCACGTGCACTGGAGCTGCCTGGAGATGAGGCAGAGGGGATGCTATGGGACTCAGGCCCCCAGCACACACGAAAAATAGCCGTGTCTGCTCTGTTAAAGAGCAAACAGGTGAGTCTCCCACATCAGGTACTGAATGACCAGAGTGAGAGATATCCTGAATGAACAAGCTTGGGGAGCTGTTGTATTTTTAATCTCTTTTAAGACAATGCTGAGATCACAAGTAAAATAGTGCATCCAGCACAAGTCCTCAGGGTTGAGAAGCATATTGAAAAGTCTGGGATACCTCCCAAAAGATAATTGAAATGCATTTTCCCAGCCCTTAGATTTGTCTCCTATCTTATCTGAGAGATGTAAAAGATTTCCAGCAGTATTGTGTTTCACAGGTAGCTGTTAAGACGAGCCCAAAAGGCAAAACATGAAGCAGTGACTGCAAAAGTAAAGCTCAGTTTAGAAATAAGGCATTTAAGAGTGAACACTGACTGACTACTAAAACAAGCCAGCAGGTTTTCCTTCTCCTGACTCCAAAGACACGACACGTTCTCTCTCTGGAAGGTGCTTTAAGTCACTGGTCTGTATTGCCCGTCCAGCCCCTGACCCGGTCATCCCCTTTGGTTTACATTCTCCGACACCTGTTATTCACTTTTGTATGCACTGTTCTCTATAAATATCTTAATAGGTAGAGAAGTAAAAAGGCAGTTTGCAGTGAAATTGAGGTTTGAAAGAGATGGGGCAATTAGCCATGTGTCAGAGCTGCAGGAAATGCCATCCCTGTGATGATGCTTCATGCTCCGGAGCATAATGGAGAGGTTCCCGGGGCTATCAGGGACAAGAGCAGCCCTGGGAAATCTTCCCAGCCTGATGGTACCAGCCTTGTGAATCACTTACTAAGGGTGAATGATGCTGCTCCCTGCTTTTAACTGATGATCTCTGTAGGCAGAACAACTACAGCAGAAACAACGTGGAGTTACCTGTCTCATGTGCTGTTTATCATACTACAAACGTGAGAAGAATGCAAAAATTATACTGTTTGTATAACTCCATGGTTAGGGATACAGGCAGGACTCTCTAATGGGTGCCAGAGGACAGGGTTGTCTCACCCCAGTGCCTGTGCCTGCCTGACGCCACAACAGGTTGCTGAGATGGGAAAGGTAAGTGCTGTTCTAGCACAACTTGCTGAGAGGGAAGAGAGAAAACTGGGAAGGAACACAGCGGGAAGCAACGCTGGAAGGATGTGCACAGAAACCCTGTGACAATGCACCGGGGCCTCCTGTGCCAGGTCAGGTACCTGGTTTGTTTGCACAAGAGCACATGTTGTGCCACAGACCCATTCTCTCAGAGGCACAGTTAAGAGGAATGGATTTGTGGTCCTTGAAAGCACACGCAAAAAGAGCTGCACCCCAGCTGTGGGGCTGGAGGTCTCCTTCCAGCACCACCATTGGGATATTCTTTTCCCCACAACAAACCATTGCAGGCAGAGGCAGGGTAAAATCATGATTTAATCACACCCTGGAATGACAACACATTGAGGGACAGAGCAATGGGGCAGCGGGATCGGTGCCCAAAGCCCCACAGGAACACCATGGCAGGCTCCTCTTCCCACTCCACCACGTTTCACAAGTGCAATAACCACCTTCTCCTTCATCCTCAGCATCCAAGCAGGGCCGGGAGAGCAGCAGTGGGTCCAGTGTCCCTGTGCCAGTGCCGGTGTCACGCTGGGGCACTACAGGGCCAGCTGCCTTCAGCCTCCATCACTATTCCCAGCCAACCCTTTCTGGCCTCTCCTCTCCACTCCTTTCCTCCTGCCTGCAGCTGTGTGGGCCCAAAGGCAGGTGGGAAAAGACAGGAAGGGGATGGAGGTGGGGGGACAGTGAGAAGCTGCAGTAGTGCTGGCTGGGCTGCAGGCTCAGATGGAGAGATGCAACTCCCGCTCATCTTCCTCTGGCATCTGCTCGCTTGGCTGGATGTAGTTGTCCTCAATGAAGCCATCATCATCCTCAGCTTGCAGGTCAGCATGACCAGGCATGGGGTGGCTCTCGCTGTCCCCTGGGCCTGAGGAGCTCCTGTCCCAGCCGCTGCCATCCTCCATGGGGCTGCCTCCAATCGAGCTGGTTTCGGGCAGCGGCCGGTGGCGGTAGCTGGCGAAGTTCTTGTGGAAGAGCTTGCACTTGGCAGCCAGTGCGATCAGGATGGAGATGCCAATTGCTGCCACCAGGAACCCCACCAGGTACGGCCAGCTCCTTCCCCCCTTCCCAGTGGGCGGTGCGGTGGCTACGGCACAGGAAAGGCACATCAGGACATGACAAACCAGCTCGTGGTACACTTGGTGCCCCTCAGCAGCCAGCACTGGATTGATGTCATTGGAAGCAATATAAATGCTCTTCACCCAAGGCTGGCCACAAAGGGTGGGTGAATACTGTAGGGAAAACTGACAGAGAGCTGTCTGATCCTGGTTCCAGTCACCATGGAGTCTGTTCTTTGTGGCTCTGAGGCACCTGCTACCTGCTGCCTCTTGCAAAACCCCCAAACATCTCCAGCTGGTGGCCACCTTCCCCACCAAGCCATTGTTGGAGGCCACCCTTCCCACCAAACCGCTGCACCAGCAGTGCCTGGGCAGCCTGAGACCCTGGGACTATGGTACAGAGCAGGGGGACTCCACTTGCGGTCCCCTCAGGGGTGATGGAAAGCAGGAGGGGGGCTAGACCTTATGGACAACTCCAAAGCTGCACAACTTACTGTTGGTCTGCGTCACTGTGATCTGCTGCACCGTGCTGACCCCACGAGGAAACCTCTGCTTCATCTGGCAGCCCAGGTCTTGGGAATCCAGAGCTGTGACCTCCCGGCCCCGTAGCCACGGGGGTGATGCGCAGGTCACCTGCATAGCTAAGAGACACGTGGGCTAAGGTGGGACAGGTTGTTCTTCATCCATCCCCTCCCCAGTTTAGAGAAGGTGCTCGCTGCTTGCTCCTAGGTTGATGGGATGCATCACAAGGTGCTCCTGGCTTTGCCCTCAAGCCTCGCCAACCCTCAGAATGCTGAAAAGCACAAGCAAAGAAAAATGTTCCTGACCAAGGAACAAGTGGGTGACCATGATTAGGAGGTTCCTTTTAACTGGAAAATGCCAAATGCACAGAGACTGATAGAAACTGCACTGTCACAGGGCTGCTTTTACATAGGATCTGAGCTCAGAAGGTTGCAGCCTGATCCTGCTTCACAGGAGAAGCTGCGGAGTGCTCAGCAGCTCTTGAAAATGTGGTCACTCTATGCAGACACATAAAGGTGGATTTAGGGGCTGAACTGTATATGCAGCCCCTTTCCCAGAAGAGTGGCTACATTATCCTGTCTGTTGCTCCTAGAAATGTTTGGTATTGTGTGTAACTGCAAGCAAGCAACTGACACAAGTTTTGGTTCTGCGTCCCTCAGTGGGGTGGTTCAGGTCCCTGGCGAGCCATCTCCAGGAGGAGCAGCTGAGTGAACTGGGGATGTTCAGCCTGGAGTAAAGGAGGCTTAGGGGAGACCTTATTACTGCCTATAACTCCCTGACAGGAGGTTGTAGCGAGGTGGGTGTTGGTCTCTTCTCCCAAGTGACAGGTGATAGGATGAGAGGAAATGGCCTCAAATTGCACCAACTGTGGCAGATCAGACATCGGGAAAAATTTCTTCATGAAAGGATTCTCAGACAGTGGAACAACTGCCCAGGGAGGTGGTGGAGTCACCATCCATGGAGGTGTTTAAAATACAGGTAGATGAGGTGCTCAGGGATCTGGTTTAGTAGTGAACAGGTACAGCTGGACTCGATGATCTCAAAGGTCTTTTCCAACCAAGTGATTCTATGATTCAGTCTGCCCAGGGAATGGAGTGAAGGGATCGAGGGAGATCCCTGCACCCAGGATTCCTCCTGGCTGACACCTCTCCTGCCTCCCAGTCCTATTGCTCACCTTGCCTGTGTTGTAGCCACTGCTGCAGAGAGCGCACAGCGCAGTCACAGACCCAGGGGTTCCCTTCCAGCCGCACCTGTGGGACTGCCTCCATCAGCTGCAGGTTCAAAGTGTCCAGGGAAACCAGGGCGTTGTGTTGCAGGTCCAAGTGGAAAAGAGCCTTCAGTGGCAGGAAGGAAGGGACCTCAAGCTCTTGCAGATTATTATTCCTTAGGAGCAATGTGTGCAAGTTTCCCAATCCCTTGAAAGCGTCTATGTGGAGGAAGGCAATGCTGCAGCTGCTCAGGTCCAGCAGATGCAGTGCCCTGAGGTTGGAGAAGACTGCTGGGCTCAGGGCCAGCAGGGCATTGCTGGAGAGGTTGAGGGAATGCAGGGAAGGGAAATGCTTCAAGAGAGTCCCATGATGGGGCATGACCAAGGAGTTGAAGGAGAGGTCCAAACTGGTGATGTTGCTTGGAAGTGAACTTGGAGCATGCAAGAGGCTCTTCCCACTGCAGTCAGCCCATCCCTGGGAAAAGAGCTGTGTGTGAGATGGGCTCTCCATGCTGGGGACAATCTCTAGATCAAGACCCCCCAGAAGTTCAAATGTCTTAATTAATTACCCTTGCAGAGTTTTAAAAAGCAAAGACACAAACAGGTGTAAAAAACACATGAGCTGCCAGTTTGGTACGGGCGAGGATAAACAAAGATGAGCAGGACAGCTTAGGACTGAGAGCAGCAGAATGAAGAAGTGAAGAAGGAGCAGAGAGAGCTGGGGGGAAACTCAGAGAAAGGAGGTGGGTGTGAAGGGACCAGGATGTCACCCTCCTGTCCCCCTTTCCAGGGCAGTTGCCATCTGGATTCAGCTTGCAGAACACCTTCCTCTTCCTCTCCCCTATCCCCACCTCCAGCCCCCAGGGAGGTTTTCACATGATAGGAGGGCATCCTCTCAGCTAGGGAGGAAAGCAGGTGAGACTTCTGCCTTCTGTGAGGGCAGACATCCAGCAGAAGCCAGCTGGGCTCCAAAGAAGCGGGCGCCTGTACCAGGCACCCATGTCAGGAGCTGCTCCCCACGACCTGAGCAGGGTGTTGTACCCAGCCCCCTGATGTTTCTGAGGACACACTGAGGGTGGCAGCAGCTTAGTGCAGTCCAGAGGAGGCCGCAAAGGTCATCCGAGGGCTGGAGCACCTCTGCTATGAGGACAGGCTGAGAGAGTTGGGCTTGTTCAGCCTGGAGAAGAGAAGGCTCCAGGGCAGACCTTAGAGTAGCCTCCCAGTACTGAAGGGGGGCTACAGGAAAGCTGGGGAGGGGCTCTTTATGAGGGAGTGCAGGGACAGCATGTGGGGGAACAGTTTAAGTTGAAGGAGAGGAGATGTAGATGAGATATTATGAGGAAATGTTTTCCTGGGAGGGTGGTGAGGCACTGGCACAGGAGGCCAGAGAAGTTGTGGCTGCCCCATCCCTGGAGGTGTTCAAGGCCAGGTTGGATGGGGCCTTGAGCAGCCTGGTCTGGCAGGAGGTGTCCCTGCCCATGGCAGGGGGACTGGAATGGGATGGGATGGGCTTTAAGGTCCCTTCCAACCCAAACCATTCTATGATCCCTTCTTCTTTTGTCCTCCTGTTACCCCAAATCTCCTGCCAGGCCTTGCCATCCCTGTTCACTAGATAAGCAGCTGTGCCATTATAAACCTGGGCTGCAGAGGACTGGGCTATAACGGGCCCGAGCCACAGGGGCACCGCTCAGGTCCTGTCCCAAGCTCAGACAGGGCTGGGTTGGGGGAAACTGGGGAGAACAGCACACGTGTTTTGAGGGAGTGTCTGGGAGGTCTGTGGACGCTGCGCTGCGCCATCCGCCCCTGACAGCCGCTTTCCTGGCCTCCTCCCAGCTGGATGGGTCAGTTCTATTTCCTCGGGGATCCTGAGTCCATGGGTGGCCTGATGTGGCTCGGTCACTGCATCTCTGCACACGGGAGAAGGGAGAGAGGGGCTGGGAGCCCTTTGGGGACGTGCCTTGCTGCTGCTCGCCATGCAGCACCCTTACAGGCGGCCACATTCTTGCCACAGTGAAGACCTTCTCAGAGTCAGAAAGCCCACAGCTCATCGTGTCTTCAGCCATGCAGAGTGGGAGCTGCCTGCCAGGGCTCGCTATCCCACAGGAACATGGTACCACCACCCCCGCTGCACAGGCAGCACCGGAGCCAGGTGCCCCTGCCCACCCTTGCCATTGCCCATGCCAGACCCCCCTCATCCATCCTACCTGGTTGTCCAGGGTGCAGGGGTGTCCCATCACCACTGACCAGGTGCAAAGGAGACTGCAGACTCCGAGCAGGCATGCAGGAGCCATTTGGCTCCAGGAAACTGCCGGGCAGAAAAACAAGTCTCAGGGAAGGCAGGGAAGCTGGAGGAACCGGCTGTGCTGGCCAAGGTGTGGCCACAGCCACAAGACCCAGGGTCTCCTTCGAGCCCCCACGCCCGGCCGCACACCCCACAGCCCACCAGCACCTGGGAGCCAGCCAGGCTGCGGCCGCAGTCCCTCCCGACGCTTCGTACAGGTGAAAGGTGGCAGGACCGGTTACACATTAACCACCGCGCCCCACCACCTCCCACCCGCTGCCTCCTGGGACGAGGGACTGCCAGCACCTGCCTGCTGAACCGTAGAGTGCCCTGGGGGCTGCCTGGGTGGGAACACCTCACTGGGAGGTGCTGAGGGCCAGAGGAACTGTAGAATCATAGAATGGTTTGGGTTGGAAGGGACCTTAAAGCCCATCCAGTTCCAACAACCCTGCCACAGGTACAGACACCTCCCACCAGACCAGGCAGCTCAAAGACCCATCCAACCTGGTCTTGAACATTTCCAGGGATGGGGCAGCCACGACTTCCCTGGGCAACCTGGGCCAGGGTCTCACCACCCTCATTGTGAAGAATTTCTTCCTAAAGTCTAATCCAAATCTTCCCCCCTTCCAATTTAAATCCATTCCCCCTCATCCTATCTCTCCTGGCCCATCCCCAGCTTTCCTGTAGCCCCTTTCAGTACTGGAAGGCTGCTCTAAGGTCTCTTTAGCCTTCTTGCCTCTTAGCCTTCTCTTCTCCAGGCTGATCAACCCCAACTCTCTCAGCCTGTCCTCATAGCAGAGGTTCTCCAGCCCTCTGATAATCTCCATGGTCTCCTCTGGACCCATTCCAACAGTTCCATATCCTTCTTATTTTGGGGATTCCAGAACTGGACAGATCTCCAGGTGGGGTCACACAAGAGCAGAGAAAGAGAGGCACATCCTAACAAAAGTCTCATTGGGATTCAGACAGAAAGGTGTTTAAAACATGCAGAAACCAGGCAGGTACCTGGGGCCAGCAGTGGCTCAGCAGTGTTGTCTTCTGATCATCAGGGAGCTGCTAATAACTAGGCAACTTCTCTGAGGAGCACGCAGGGCTCTTCTGAAGGTCCCAGAGGATGGAGGGGTCCCCACACCTCTAGCACCCCCTGTGCAGACCCACCATTCACCAACAGCGCTCCCTACGAGTCCTGCCATGGAGTCACAGAAAAATCTGGGAAATCAAATCAAAGCAGCATCTTGCAGGGCTTTTCTGGCACACAGTTGGGTGGGATGTGTTCCCTTGCCCATGGGTACTGGAGCAGGTGAGTGGACCTGGCAGAATCACAGAGCAGGGGGAGCTGCTGTCAGCTCCGATACTCAGCTTTGCTTCTGCAGCAGAAGGCAGTCCCTAGTTCTCTTCCTCACTCCCTGTTCCCTGCTCTGAGGGCCTTATTCCCTGTTCCCACTCCTGTTCAGCAGTATGAAGCCACTTGCCAACAAGAGTACCACGGCTCGGCAGTTTCCTTGATGGCAGCCAGGACAGGGTGGCCCCACTTCCCCCAGCTGCCAAGGGGCTCCTCCACAGCTGTGCGTCCCACCCTTTCCTTGGGGAAAGGGTTTCCCAGAAGCCCATCCTTGATCCTGTAAGCATGCAGCAAACATAAGTGCAGCCAGGCAGCTCCCTGCCAGCGACCAGGCGGGCTGGGAATGCTCACCCACCCGCTCCCAGGCTGCTCTTATGCCTCGTGGCAGCACCCCTTAACCTGGACTTGCAGGGCCTCCCCAGGACCTGCTGTGAATGTAAAACAAAACAAAGATCCAGAAATGCAGAGCTAGAAAATGTTGCTGAGGCAACCCAGCCCATCAGGGGATTCGCAGGGCGTTTGCGTTTCCTATCAGGAAATGTATCGGTGCGTTATGGTTTCTGGCATGTGGTGCTGTGCATTAGAATGTGCAAATGATAACAAAAAGGGGTATTTTTGTCACTTTTTTTTTTAGTTCATTGTGATTCAGCAAAAAAATTGAGGTCTGTGGACTCAGCAGAAATTCAGGTGTTTTGGTGTGCTGTGGGCTGTGGGCTGAGCAGCTGGAGCTTTCCATGTCACGGGAGAGCAAGTGTGGTGGGCTGCGTTGGCTGGGCTCAGACTGCACCCACGCCCCTGGTTCCTCCTCTGGAGATACAAAAGGTTACATCAGAGCTCTAGGGTCCCGGTTGGGTCTCCCCCAAAAAGCTGCCAGAGAGATTTCCTACCCCACCCCCAACCCAAGGGATCTGCACAGGTAGACACCTCTTATCCAGGTGTTCCTAAAAAAACCGCAACAGGACAAACCTGCTTGGGTCAGATCCCTTGATGGATGCCTGAGATGTCCTGGATATCACCTGGTGTGGAGATCTGGCCCCAAATGGCTCCCATTCCCCAAAAGAGCAAAGCAATGTGCCGGTTCCCCTCTGGAAGTAAGAAGAGCCATGCTGTGCTCCCTGGAGGAGCTGCAGGGTCCACAGCTGCAGAGCCTTCCCATAAAGCCTGCTTGTTCTGTATTAATAATCCTTCCTCAAAGTGATTCCTCATGTCAGAGGGCGTTTCACAGGGTGCATCACAGCTCACGGCTGTGCACGTGCTACCGGGGAATGCAACACGTGTGTGCTCTCTCGTTGCTGCCCCAGGTGCAGCACACGGTGACATGATGGCAGTTGTGATTCTGAGCAAGACTGACCTCCACAGCCAGTGAACTAGGAGAAGAAACCATTTATTTATCTATTCATGCACCTTCCCCTCTTCCTACATCTGTACTGAGTGTCAGAATGAGACATTGACTCGACACTCTTGCAAATGAGCTTCGGATTGGCCAGAAAAACAGGGATAAGGGGGACTCTGGGAGGACACCAAAAGCAGGAAGGACCAGCCTGGCTTGCCCAGCCCTTGCACATCCCACTGCAGGACAGCCTCATGCTCAACATTTACATCAAGTGCCCCAAGGGTGTCCCAAAACCAGAACCCCTCACCTACGCACAGCCCAAAGGCAAAACACCAGGCTTAGTTTTCCAGGTAAATATGGGCAGCTGCACCCAGTGTCCCATCTTTTCTGGATCCTCTCCATCCCTCCTGTCGTGGGGTGGCTGGATGGCTGTGCTGGGGCAGCCCCTTCCCACTGCCATCCTTCCCTCGGCACGACACGGGCACTGCGCGGCCCCAGAGCACGCTGTAAATAGTCGGAAACGATGAATGGATTTCCCTTTCCTTTCCATGTGAACTTTAGATTTTTGGCCGGATACAGCATGGGCTCTGGACACACCAAAACATGAGGCTTGCTCCCCAGCAGCCTTGGCTTTCACGTGGGAACAGCTCAATTTCTGAAGCTGCCTGAGGCTGGGCGGGTTACGCTTACAGGCTCGATTCCTGAAGTAGTTTGATGTTGGGTGGGTTACGCTGACGGTGGTTTCCTAGGGAATGTTTTTTGTTTGCCAGGCAAAGAGCCCAGAACCCACTGGAGACCAGGACAACTTTGCAGAAGGGCAGCGTGTGTGACCCCCTGGGGTTTGAGGATGCATCAGGGACATGCCAGGCCATGCCATGCCCATGCAGAAGCCCGTGCCAGTGCTGTGCATGGAAAAGCACTCATGGAAAGCCAGGAGTTCTGCCGCTTTCTGCTTCCTCCCAGTCTTATTTAACTGCAACATGGAGGGGTTTCTGCCCCAGCAGTGGCCACCCTCCCATGCAGGCTGGCTGGTTTTTTTTTGCCGCCCTTCCTTTGCTCCTGCTCAGCCCCTTTCAATCCAGATTATGGTCCCATGATGGGCTGTTGCAGGTGTGATCTGGGCCCTGGCACAACACGGAGCCCAGGGGGGGCCATGATTCATGACCCCAGCTCGTGGCATTGGGAGGCCGAGGTGTCATGAAGTGTGCACAGCCTCAGTGTCGCCGCACGCTGCTCGCCAGGGGAGAGCCTGCATGGAGCAGCTCCCGCCAGCTCCTGGAGTCAGGGCCGTCTCCAAACAATGGGTGGAGAGCAGGAAACGCCACATGGGAAACAGGATTTGGCTCCGCCGCCGCCGCCGCCAGCCACGGCCCCTTGGCCCCTTTCCTCTCCCTGCTCCAGAGAGCCCTTCCCACAGCTATGGGCTGCGCCGAGGGGATGGGGATCCTGCTGCCCACGCGGGCTGGGGCCTGAGACCCTCCACACAGCAGGCAAGGAGTCGGGTCAGGACACCTCCCCATTGGCCTGGAGGCTCAACATGGCTCGGGGAGCCCTGAGAATGCAGTCCTAGCCCTTGGAGGGGTGGGTGCCTTCCCCTGGGACAGGGGAACTCAGTGGATTCTTCACCACCAAGCCCTGCTCCTGAATAGCTCGGTGGCCACCAAGCAAGCAGAGACGGTGACATCTTCCTCGCTGTGCCCAGGCTATGAGCCAGAGGAGGTTGTCCTTGCTGCCCCAGACACCGAGCAGATGGGCAGAGACGAGATGGGGAGCACAGGCAGGGCACAGGCATCCTGAGCCACTGCTGACACAGAGACCCTAGGCAGCCACGGCCTCCGGCTCCAATCTCCGTGGCTGAGACATGCTGAGGATTTTCTGACCTCTGCCAGACTCAGCACACGCTCCAAGGACATGAGACTCCAGATTTATCTTCTGCTTCTTCTCCCATGGCTGTCAGGTAAATCAATCCTTTCCCTCTGCCCCAGTGAGGTTTGGTGGGATGAGGCAGCTGTGGGAGCTCAGTGGTGCCATCAGAGCAGGGTTTGGATGGAGGAAATATCCCTTTGTGATCGGCCATTTGGAGTCTTCCAAGGCTGCCGGTGACCTCCTTGGGAGCTGGGGCGTGGGCAGCTTGTGGGAGGAGAGGGGACCTGGGACCCCCATTATGCTGCATGTTTGGCTCATAGTGGAGGTCTGAGCCCATGAGGACCTCCTAAAATTGAGTGGAAATGCCCATCATGCCATTCCGATGGGTCTGCACCCAATCTGGCTGTGCCCTGGCACAGATCCTGGGCTGGGGTGTGAGTTCTGGAAAATGTTCTAGAGAGGGGGTGACATGTGAGTGAGGGGCTCTTGCCCTGGAGCAGGGTTAGGACCGCTATGGCCTTGTCCAGCCATGACACACCCTCGTGCTCTCCCACCCCAGGGGCCATCCTGGACATCACCCTGATTGCCAACGTGCAGAGCCTGTCCCACTCCGACTTCTTCCTCTCCTGTGTCATGGGGGAGCGGGACGTGAGCTACCTGCAGATTGAGAGAGAGAACAAGATCGTGATGACGCACCCCAAGACAGGCTTCCAAAACTACCGCAACCGCAGCAACCACGTCCAAGCCAGGGGCTTCTCCATGGCTGACCTGGTGGGGATCCTCTACTGCCTGGGGCGCACCCCCACCGAGCAGGCCCAGGTGGTCTACGTGCACAACAGCCACAACGGTGAGCGGCTGAGGGGGGTGTGCAACCCCTTCTCTGCCAGAAGGGTCCATCTGGGAGCTCTTGGCCCTGTGCTTTGCAATCTCAGCACCAGCCAGTGTGGTGAGGGCACGATGCTGACCCATGGGCTGGGTTTGGGGTCCACTGGGACTGGTGGTGTGGATAAGGGAGGGATGTTCAGCTTGAGGAGTGTGGCTGAGCCCTGCAGAGATGTGCAGGGATGGGTGATGGCGTGGGCAGCCGCTAGGCTGGGAATGGTGCCTAGAAGCAGGGCAAGGTCCAAGAGGAAGTTGAGTGCCCTTGGAAGAAGCAGTAGGGTCTGGAAATCATTAAACAGGGGAGCTGGAAGTGCATCAGAGCCGTGCCAGCAGGTGCCCCTGCCACAGGCTCTGGTGAGGAGGCAGTGCCAGGGTGCATCTCCAACAGACTCCATGTCGGTTTGGCGGTGGGGCCTTGCTGAGAGGCACTTCCAGGGTGCTCTGCAACCAAGGGCAGTGCTGCGGTCTTTTCTCCTGCTCCCATTTTGGCCCATATAAGCCAAGAGAACCCCCCCTGGTCTGGCCGGTGGCAAGAATACCACCCAAGGCAGCGCTCTTCCTCCCAACCTCCACTTCCCCACGTGCAAAACAATTAGGACTGACATTTTCTGTGATAGGTGTTTGCCATGGGATGCTTTCTAGCTCCTTTTTAGAAAGTTTTGGCTAACACTGTTGACCTTTTGCTGAGCATGAGAGGGGGAGCAATGCAAGTTTCCCCGCCTTGTATCAAAACACAGCTTTAGCAAACAGCTTTAGTACATCCAAGCTGGGGAACAGAGGCTGCCAGGGAGTCCAGGCATTCCCCAGGGAGCAGGGACCAGCCTGTGCCCTCGACCAGAAGCCTGACCTGAAAATGGCACCAGTCCTATCAGAAATGGAGCCAGCCAGTCTGGGCATGCAGAGCGGCACAGTGACACTGAGGGAGGGAGGCAGAGGCACCAGGAGAGAGTATGGCTGGTGGCAGGGGGTGAGGAGCACAAAGGGGTTCTGCACTCCCCGATGTCTCTATATATAAGCCATGGATGAGGCAGACGGCTCTGGGGCTCCTTCAGCATGACAAGGTGTTCCACGGTGGGGAGGGTCCCAGCCAGCCCCCTGCTCCTGGGTTGACATAGAATCATAGAATGTTTGGGGTTGGAAGGGCCTTTTAGTGGTCATCTGATCCAACCCCCCTGTAAGAGCAGAGACATCTTTATCAGGTTGCTCAGAGCCCCACCCTGAATGTTTCCAGGGCTGGGGCCTCCACTACTTCCCTGGGCAACAGCTCTGTGGAGAAGCCGATCAGTGTTTGCATTCAATCCCCTGTGGGAGTTACAAGTGCCAAAAATGTGGGTTTTTTTCTAAGTGCCATTGCTCTATTTAAGCTGTTGTTGCTCTGTTTAATTCAGAAAAGGAGAAGTAACATAATAAAGGAAAAAGTGAGCAAAAAATAACATCTTTGCAAGGGGAGGAAGGGCAGTACGGAACCCACTGAGGAGGCTTGGCATGTATCACCTATCCTGCTAAGCCCAAGAGTGCACCAAAGCAGGCCAGAATGATGAAGCAGTGGGTGGAAATGCTGTTAGAGGAAAGCTGGCATCTCCCAAAAGGTCATGCATGAACATCAGAGGAAGGATGACAAACTTTGGGAAGGTTTGCTGTAAAAGCAAAGCAGACTAAAGAAATCCTGAGGAGCAATGTCAGATGGGTTTAAATCTGCCAATAAACTACTTTTTACAATATCCAGAGCAGAAAGACATTTGCAGAAAACCAAAACTCTTTTATTTTTGCCTCCATGTGCACAATAAAGAAGTTGGGGAATCTTGTTGAAGGGTCTGTCTAAAATGCCAGCTCTGGTAGCAGGAGACAGGAGATCAATAGCCAGATAGAACAGTGCAGTTTTACCAGGCTGGGCTTACCGTGAGCAGGTCTAAGTCCCTGCCTGTGCAGTGTGAGCAGAGGGTGTGCAACAAGGCTGCTTGTGGGACAACAGCCTTTCCTAAAAGCTTTCTAGGTAGGGAGTCACAGGCCTGTAAACCCAAATTGGAACCAGTCAAATGACTAGAAATTGTAATAAAGAGCAGAATCTGTGGTTATGTGGTCCCTGAGAAGGAGGCAGTGTGTTTGCGGTAGGATGGCAGTGGTGGGGACACTGTGGATGACCCATATAACACCATCTGCTTGAGATCCTGGGGAAAATTGATAAAGTTCCCTTCCAAAGACTCTTTGGGAGCAACTCTGCATCCAAGGAGTGGCAGGGGAGGTCTTTCAATGCGTAAACAACTGACTAAAAGAAAGGGAGCGAGAGTATGAGTTAATTTGTGGCTCTTGTCACGTGAGGAAGTCCCCATTGGCTTGGGATGGGGACCTGTGCCACCAGCTGTGGTTACAAACAGCTGAACAAGAGGCCATGCTGGCTGCTGTCCCCAAACTGTCCAGAGAACCCAAGGGATGGCTGAGCTCTGCGGGGCTGCAGGCCCTGCTGAGGAGTGATGGAGCGACAGATAAAATTCAGTGTTGGTAAATGCAAAGTGCTGTGCTTGGGGAGCTCTCGGGAAGAGGTCGTGCTCTTGCTCCAGAGAATGAGACAGAGCAAGACAGGACAAGGGCCACATCTGTGTAACCTTACAAGGGACTGCAAAGTCCATGGGAGAAAGAGAGGTAGGTGGGGAGGAGATAGAATCATAGAATCACCTGGTTGGAAAAGATCTTTGAGATTATTGAGTCCAACTGTACCTGTCCACTACTAAACCAGATCTCTGAGAAACTTGTCTACCCATCTTTTAAACACTTCCAGGGATGATGACACCTCCAGGTCCCTGGGCAGCCTCTGCCAGTACCTGACGACCCTGTCAGTGAAGAAACTTTTCCTAATGTCCAATCTGAACCTCCTCTGGCACAACTTGAGGCCATTTCCTCTCATCCTATCATCTGTCACTTGGGAGAAGAGACCAACACCCACTTCATCACAACCTCCTTTCAGGGAGTTGTAAGCAGTGATAAGGTCTCCCCTCAGCCTCCTTTTCTCCAGGCTGAAAAACCTCAGTTCCCTCAGCCACTCCTCATAGGACTTGTTCTCCAGCACCTTCACCAGCTTTGTTGCCCGGGGAATTAGCGGGACGCATGACCTGTGGTGCCCTTCCCCAGGCGTCCACGGCGTGTGCCGCTTCCTCCTGACTCGCCAGGGCAGGACATGGGGTTGGATGTGCCTTGGCTCCAGCACGGCGTGGCTGCTTTCAGTGTGTGCAAGCCGGGATGTTGGCAGGCTCCGAGAGCCAGCGCCTGCCTGTGCCCTCTTTTGTGTCTGTCCTGGCACACCCAGGGCTTGGTTTCCCAGGCCTTAATGTATTTATAGCCCATTTGTGTTCGGAACTGGACTCTGGGTGACTCACGTTCATACTCTGAGTGTTGACTTCTGCTGCACGGCCCAACACCTGGGGAATCAGGAAAACAGCCATGACAAGGGCATTTGCTCTGGTGGACTGGTGTGCAGCCCTCTGCTCGCCTGCTTCCCCTCGCCTGCCCTCTGCCACTGCCTGCAGCCACTCTGCACCTCCCGAGCTCACAGCAAGCAGGGTGCACTGTGAGGATTTGTCCCAGCTGTCACCTCCCCAGGATCCTCATGAGATTCAACAAGGCCAAGTGCAAGTTCCTACACCTGAGTTGGGGAAATCTGTGCTTCCAATACAGGCTGGGGGATGATGTGATTGAGAGCAGCCCTGCGGAGGAGGACTTGGGGTGCTGATTGATGAGAAGCTTTACACGAGCTGGCAATGTGCGCTCGCAGCCCAGAAGGGCAAACATGGCCTGGGCTGCACCAAAAGCAGCTCGGCCAACAGGGTGAGGGGATTCTACCCCTCTGCTCCACTCTTGTCAGACCCCACCTGGAGTCCTGTGTCCAGTTCTGGAATCACCAACATAGGAAGGATATGAAACTGTTGGAACAGGTCCAGAGGGGGCCACAAAGATGATCCGAGGGCTGGAGAACCTCTGCTATGAGGACAGGCTGAGAGAATTGGGGTTGTTCAGCCTGGAGAAGAGAAGGCTCAGGGGAGAGCTTAGAGCAGCCTCTCAGTACTGAAAGGGGCTCCAAGAAGGCTGAGGAAGGACTTTTTACAAGGGCCTGGAGTGATAGGAGGTGTAGGAACGGCTTTAAATTGGAAGGGGGGAAGTTTTAGATCAGACATTAGGAAGAAATTCTTCACGCTGAGGGTGGTGAGGCCCTGGCCCAGGTTGCCCAGGGAAGTCATGGCTGCCCCATCCCTGGAGGACTTCAAGGCCAGCCTGGATGGGTCCCTAAACAGCCTGGCCTGGTGGGAGGTATCCCTGCCCATGGCAGAGGGGTTGGAACTAGATAAGGCTTTGAGGGGCTGGAGTGACCAAGAATGGAATGCCTGTCCCTGCAGAAACTCAAGGTGTCCCAGCTCCCACATGGGGTGGATGGGATGGGGTCTTGATGTCCCAGCAGAAATGTGTGGTGGGTACTTGGCTGGGTTGTGATTTGGGGTGGATGGTCTGGGGGTGCCGGCACTGCCCTTAGATGTGAGTGCCTTGGGGGTGCAACCACTGCTCAACCTGCTGCTCTTCCTCCTCCTTTGCAGCCCACCTTTTCCCAGTGAAGGCCACGCAGTCCGTGAATATTGCCGAGCCGGCCACCTTCTCTGCCAAGGTCCTCAGGAGGAAGGAGACAGATGTTATGTGGAAAAGAAATGGCAAGTGGCCCTGAGAGCAGGCACAGGGCTGGGGCTGCTCCCAGGTGGTGCTTTGTGCTGGCCCCAGGGGCATGGGGACCTCCAGGTCACCCTCTGCTCTCTCGCAGGCACCTACTACCAGACCACAGACCGGGGCGAGGTGCGGGGCAACCTTGTCACCCTGACGCTCCCAAACGTCAGCGTGAGCGAAAACGGTGTCTACAGCGCCACGTTCATGGGGGACAGCCCTCTGTGGAGTGCCTTCTACCGCCTGATCGTGAGAGGTGAGTGGGGCCCTGGCTCCCTGGGACATGGGGACAGGCACCCTACCTTCATCCCGGAGCCACCCTGTGCCCCCTCGCTCTCTCCGCAGCCTGTCCCGCAAAGAAATGGGGACCGGCCTGTGAGAAGGACTGTCCTAACTGTCTGAATGGCGGCGTCTGCCACGACCACGTTGGCGAATGCATCTGCCCTCCTGGATTCATGGGCACCCGCTGCGAGCGAGGTAGGTGCTGGGTCGCCCAGCAGCAGGATCTGTCCCAGGGCACGGGTGGGGGCCCCACTGCACCCCCAGACTGGATACCATGGCCAAAACCTCCATGTGAATCACCAGTGCCTCCCACACGCCGTGCCCCCTGTCTCTAGAGCAGGGCTGGGCCATCCACCTTCTCAGCAGCACACAGCTCCCACGCCTGCTCAAGGTGGTGATACGGGGCTCGGGCACCCTGGCTGTCACCATGCCATATGGAAGCAATTCATGGGTTAACGGGAGGTGAGGGCTGACCACGTTTGTTTTTCCAGCCTGCCGGGAAGGCCAGTTTGGCCGCAACTGCCAGGAGACGTGCCAGGGAGCCCAGGGCTGCAGGGGACTGAGCTTCTGCCTGCCGGACCCCTACGGCTGCTCCTGCGCCTCGGGCTGGAGTGGCTCCCGCTGCAGCCAAGGTAGGGGGATATGGGTGTCCATTATCTCACCCTGAGCTTCCTCCAGGGCCCGACTCTGCTTTGCAGCAGCAGCACTTACGTAAATCTCTCCCAGCCTCAGGGCTGGCAAGGGTTGAGCAGTGCCTGCACCTGCTGCCCATGGTCAGAGGTAGCAGTGACCTTTCCTCTTCCCCACAGCCTGTCCTCCTGGGTATTATGGCCCCGACTGCGCCCTGGGGTGCGCCTGCCGAAACGGAGGCAGCTGTAACCGCTTCAGTGGCTGTGTCTGCCCAGCAGGCTGGCACGGGCAGCGCTGTGAGAAGTCAGGTGAGGCTGGCGCGGGGCTGCAGCGGGTTCCTCTCCCACACCTTTGGGTGGGTTCTGGTTCCTTCCTCACTGGTGACTGCGTGCCCATCAGCTACTGCCCTCATCAGCTGGGTCAGCAACACCCTTGTTTGCAGAAACAGTCCTCAATTCTGTGAAAAACAGTGCAATCATCTAGTGTATCCCCCTGGGACTGGATGTTCCCAGGAGCGTTGTTGAGCCCAGCACATCGGGTGGGGACCAGGGCTGGAGCACAAGTCTTATGAGGAGTGGCTGAGGGAACTGGGGATGTTCAGCCTGGAGAAAAGGAGGCTGAGGAGAGACCTTATTACTGTCTACAATTCCCTGACAGGAGGTTGTAGTGAGGTGGGTGTTGGTCTCTTCTCCCAAGTGACAGGTGATAGGACGAGAAGAAATGGCCTCAAGTTGCCCTAAGGGAGGTTCAGATTGGACATTAGGAAAACTTTCTTCATTGAAAGGGTGGTCAGGCACTGGAATGGCTGCCCAAGGAGGTGGTGGAGTCTCCATCCCTGGAGGTGTTTAAAAGATGGGGAAATGAAGTACTCAGGGGTATGGTTCAGTAGTGGACAAGTGCAATTGGACTCAATGACCTCGAAGGTCGTTTCGAACAAAACAATTCTGTGATTCTGTGATCTGGCACCGGCCCCTTGGCACCAGGGTCTGGCTGCAGCTGGGACAGAGGAAAGGTGCCACCCTCCCTTGTGCCTGAGGAGGAGTGGGGCCAGCCCTAATACCAATGTCTGTGTGCCAGACCGGTTTCCCCAGATCATCCATCTGGCCTCGGAACTGGAGTTCAATCTGGGCTCAGAGCCCATCATCAGCTGCGTGGCCACTGGCAACCCACTGCCCGCCAGCGACAGTGTGGAGCTGCGCAAGGCTGATGGCACCATGCTCAAGGTACTGTCTCTCTGCCCTTGTCCCACAAACCGTTGCCAGCTCAGTCAAAAGCATCTGTCTCCCCGCTGGTCTGCTGGGAAGCTTCAGGTCCTGGAGAGGCCATGGAGAGGTGGGGGGCTGAGGCACCGGGCTGACAGCACACTCTGTGTCCACAGCTCATCAAAGCCATCATTGAGTTGGGGCGGATCACCTGCGAGTTTCGGGTGCGGCACCTGACGAAGGCAGACACAGGGCTCTGGGAGTGCCGGGTCTCCACGCCTGGGGGCCAGGACAGCCGAAAAGTCAAGGTGAACATCCGAGGTGAGGAAAGGGTGGTGGCATGGGTGAGACAAGCTGGGGAGGCTGACGGCACAGTGCGGCAATGCCAACCCCCCTCCACTGGACTGAGTGCCACCCATGGTGTGCCGCAGTGCCAGTAAGCAGGTTTGGGTGGTGATAAAAGACTGCCCCGACGTAGCTGGAAGGAGTCAAGAGGTGGGGGAATGTACCCATGCTCTGCTCCTCATTGCTCCCAGTCCCACTGGTGTCATTCCCTCCTTCTCCGCCAAGTGCCGCCAGCGCCCCTGACCCCACCCCGGCTGCTGGCCAAGCAGAGCCGCCAGCTCGTGGTGTCACCCGTGGACTGCTTCTCTGGTGACGGACCCATCACTTCCATCAAGCTGTTTTACAAGCCCAAGGACGACAACTCAGCGTGGTCATCCATTGTGGGTATGTGTCTGCTGAGGGGTTGAGGGCACAGGTAGGACCTGGGCAGATGGGGACAGCTGCCCAAGCCAGTAGGGGTGTGGGGTGTGTAGAGGTCTTCATCCCAGGGCCCCTGTGGTGATGCTGAGGAAGATGCCAGCAGCAGGACAGATTGTGGGTCATGGGCATCGTTTTGACATGTCCTCTTGGCCAACAGTGGACAACAGCGAGAACATCACCCTCATGAACCTCCGGCCAGTGACCGCCTACATTGTCAAGGTGCAGCTGAGCAGACCAGGGGATGGTGGGGAGGGCAGCAAGGGGCCTGAGGCCGTCATGGTGACTGAGTGCCTTGGTGAGCCTCCGTATCCCTCACCCTGACCCTAACGCTGACCCTGCCCGTAACCCTGCATGGTACAGGGTCTACAAAATCCCAGGGCTGATGCGCTGTGAGGTTTTGCTCCCTTTTTGTTCACAGAGCCCACAGTCAAGCCTGTGATTGAAGGTTGGTCCATAGAGGAGAAAAACACACTTCATGTCACCTGGAAATTGCCAAGTAACCACGAGCCAGCACACGGGTTCATCGTCCACCTCTTTGACTCTGCAAGGCGTCTGGTCTCTGAGAAAAACATCACGTCCATCTCCGTGCTGTCTGCCCGCATCGGGGACCTGGAGTTCAATAAGGAGTATGGGCTGGAGGTGCTGGTGTACCACTGCACCAGCCTGGGACCTCCCTCTGAACTCTACAAGGTCATGATCAACAGCAAAGGTGGGTCCAGGGGAATACAGGGAATTATTACAGGGAATTACAATGATAAATCAGTTGTAATTGTAACAGCGAGAATTCCCAGGTCTGGCTGCTCCTGTATCCCATCTCTGATAGAGCATGAAGAGCTGCTTGGAGGAAAATTGGTTCCCCTTTGCCCTCTAGACCCCTCAGCCTGCAGCACCAGGCAGCTGAGGAACATCCTAAGCTGAACATGACATTCAGGCCGTCACAAGTGATGCTCACAAACAGATCTGTCCTCTCAAGCCTTGTCCAAGCCCTGATGGACGTCTCTCTACTTCCATCCTTTACCACACCCTGTAGCAATAAGTTTCTCAATATAATTATACTTTGCATGCTAAAAATTCTTCCCCTTTGGTTTGCTTTCACCCTGCTGCCTGGTTAATTTAGCTGGATGGTCGTTAGGGCTTGGGTAGACCTGCAGTCCCTCCTCTGGGCAAATGCACACATGCATGTGCCCCCCCCTATATGGGTAGGAGATCATGGGGAGGTGGAGCATCAGCCTGACCAACTTTTCTGGCAGACAAATTTTCAGTGAGGCTCAGCATGGGCTAGTATGTGTTGGGAGGGCTGGTGGGTGTCAGGCTTGGAGGAGGTAAGGTTTTCCTCACTCGTTGCTTGTAAGAGCTATGTGTGATTTGGGGTTTTGGAATTAGGGATGTGGGCAGGCTGGTGAAGGTGCAGAGCAGGCAGTGGGAACACCATGTGTGAAGGAGGGTTGAAGAAATCCCAAGGGCAAGTCAATACACAGACATCTAGTTTGGTGGTTCCTGAGGGTGGGAGAGCTTGGGGTAAGGTTCTGTCCCACTGTTGCACCTGGAGAGCAGCTCCACCTCCTCCTGTACCTTCTCCAAGCAGGGCCTGGGGTTTCCTGAGGTCCTTCAAACCTACCACAGCTTTGGTTGCGATTGCTATCCATGCGGTCCAGTCCTCACAGCAGCCTTCAGCCACAGCAGCACCAGGTACCCTGTCCTGGGAATGACAGTCTCCTCTCCTTGTCCCAGGACCCTCCTCCCCACGGTTACTCTCAGCAGAATCTGTGTCCAGCACCGCTGTCAGGCTCTCCTGGCAGGTCCCTGAGTACCCCAATGGGGGCATCACGAAGTACATCGTGGAGCTGCAGCAGGTGGGGGGCACAAGCGAGCCCCAGTGGATCGACACCGACAGCGGCGCTGAGACCACCAAGATCGTCGGGGGCCTTAATGCCAGTACCACCTACCAGTTTCGTGTCCGTGCCAACTCCCATGTCCCAGGAGAATGGAGCCAGCCCGTGAAAGCCAAGACCCTGGGGGACGGTGAGAGAGGTGTCCCAGCAGGCTGAGGGCTCACAGCTCTGCTGGAGCTTGGGTGCAGCATCTGGGTCAGCAAAGAATGACCGGGGTGCTCGTGGTAATCTCAGAGAGTGGCTCTGAGACAGCAGCCCAAGCCCAAAACACTTGTAGGTGTCCATAGAAATCCTACTCCTCCTAGTCTTGATAGGGCAGAGGTGGCATGGGGACAGCACAGCACTCACAGAGTGGCTCTGCGTTGGCCGGAGGGTGAGGGGCTAGAGGAGCAGGGCAGAGCCAGCATGGGAGGAAGTGGTAGCTGGACCGAGAGCTCGTTGGGGGTCCACAAATCAGCGGGTTTGGTGGCAGGGCCTGGGCAGTGACACTCTCACCCCTGTGCTACCATGGCACCAGAAGCTGGGTATGTGGTTGTGGTGTCTTCATAGCGCCCCAGGGTGCTGGGAGAGGGCTGACATCTTGGTGCTCAGCCACCCATGCAGCCTGGACAGGGATCAGCCGAGGACCACAAACCTCTATCCCTCCTTTAGACATTAGGAAGAAATTCTTCATAATGAGGGTGGTGAGGCACTGGCACAGTTTGCCCAGGGAAGCAGTGGATGTCCCCTCCCTGGAGGTGTTCAAGGCCACATTGGATGGGGCCTTGACCAACCTGATCCAGTGGGAGGTGTCCCTGCCAGTGGCAAATGGGTTGGAACTAGATGATCTTTAATATCCCTTCCAACCCAAACCATTCTATGGTTCCTTTTGGCAGGAGCACTAAGTGTGCCACCCAGCCTGGGCAGCCAGAGCACTGAGCAGGCAGGAATAGACCAACAGCTGCTCTTGGCCATCGTTGGCTCCGTGTCCGTCACCTGCCTCACCATCCTCTTTGCCCTTCTGGCACTTTTCCTCATCAAGAAGAACTTTTTCCACCGGCGCCGCACCTTTACGTACCAGTCTGGCTCGGTGAGTGCCGCCTGCCCCTCCAGGACCGTGTCCCCAGCTCCCCACGTCCCAGCCCGAGCCAGGTCACGCTCCATAGCCTCCAGTCCGGACACAGCCAGACCTCACTTCCACACGGAGAGGGTGCGGAGCCCACCCTTGCCCATGACACCTGCCCTGCCGGGACTGCCGCATGGGCAGAGGGGTGCCCGGTGCCTCTAACCTCATCCACTTTCATCTGCCAGGGGGAAGAGACCATCCTGCAGTTCAACTCAGGAACCCTGACCCTGACACGCCGACCCAAGCCGCAGCCTGAGCCCCTCAGCTACCCCATCCTGGAGTGGGAAGACATCAAATTCGAAGACATGATCGGGGAGGGCAACTTCGGGCAGGTCATCAGGGCCATGATCAAAAAGGATGGCCTGAAAATGAATGCAGCCATAAAGATGCTGAAAGGTGAGGGTGGGCTGGGGGACAGCTGCACCCTGGGCCACGCTTGGGGCTGAGAAGGGGCAGGAGCCATCAACGGAGGAGCAGAGGAAGGGCACTTGTTGTAGGACTGAGTTATCCATCCCTTCTTTGCTTCCAGAGTTTGCTTCAGAGAACGACCATCGGGACTTTGCTGGAGAGCTGGAGGTGCTGTGCAAACTGGGCCATCACCCCAACATCATCAACTTGCTGGGTGCCTGCGAGAACAAGGGTAAGGGTTGTCCCTCTCTCTCCTCTCCCCAGCCCCTCAGCCCCTGCCCGGCTCTGTGTTCCTCTTTGCCAGGGAAAGCCCCCCAAGCCCTGTCTCCTCCTGCCCACCAGGCTACCTGTACATTGCCATTGAGTATGCACCCTACGGAAACCTCCTCGACTTCCTCCGCAAAAGCCGAGTTTTGGAGACAGACCCAGCTTTTGCCAAGGAGCACGGCACTGCCTCCACCCTCACTTCCCAGCAGCTCCTCCAGTTTGCATCAGATGTGGCCAAGGGGATGCAGTACCTGAGTGAGAAGCAGGTACATCCCCAGCAAGCCCTTCAAAGCATTCTTCCACTGGGGCCTGGGGACTCCCCATAAGGGCACAAGATCCCTGGGTCCAGCATGAGGGAGCACATGGCTGCTGCTCACTGCTGGCCCCTCTCAGTTCATTCACAGGGACCTGGCAGCCAGGAATATCCTGGTGGGAGAAAATTTGGCCTCGAAGATTGCCGACTTTGGCCTCTCCAGAGGGGAGGAGGTCTATGTGAAGAAGACAATGGTGAGGCAGGGTTGAAGCATCTCCATGGGGTCTGCACTGATGTGGTGGGCAGGACCTCCACCATCAGCAGGAATGACCCACCATGCCGGGACCAGCTGGGTCACGGCAGCCTTCTGTCCACGGGGCATCCCCCTTTCCTTGACTGTCGCTCTCTGTTCCCCAGGGCCGCTTGCCGGTTCGCTGGATGGCCATTGAGTCCCTGAACTACAGCGTGTACACCACCAAGAGTGATGTGTGAGTCCTGTGGGCAGGGGCACCAGGGCTGGGACATGGCTGGGGGTGTCTCCATCCCTTTCTGGGGTGGTCAGCACGACAATGCTTTTGCTCTGGGTGCTGCAAAGGCAGGAGGTGATGCTGATGCCTCTCCCTGGGGAGCTGCCAGCTTGGCCCAAGCCCTGGCTTTCCACTCCACCCTGGGCTTTGCCCCGTGCCCATCAGTGGGGCACGGCTAGGGCCTCCCTCACAGCCTTGGCTCCTGCGCTTTCAGGTGGTCGTTTGGTGTCCTGCTCTGGGAGATCGTCAGCTTGGGTAAGGCTTTTGTGCATTCCCCTGCCTCCACTCGGGTCCCTGCAGGTCTGGTCCTCCTGCAGCCCCGGAGGGGACACCCCAGAGACCGTCCCCACCACAGCCAGCTGTGTGTCTCTGGCTGCAGGGGGGACGCCGTACTGCGGGATGACGTGTGCCGAGCTCTACGAGAAGCTGCCCCAGGGCTACCGCATGGAGAAGCCACGCAACTGTGATGACGAGGTGTAAGTGGGCGCAGAGCCCCAGCTGATGGTGGCACCCACATCCTCCTAACCCCACTTCCCCACCAGGCTCCCACCAGCTTGCAGTGACTCCTGCTTTGTTCCCTTCTGCAGTGTGGCTGAGGGATAAGCTGGGGTCCCACCCCCCAAACACCCTTCCTGGGCTTTACTTTCCCACTTGCTTCCCCCATCTGCCACAAAGAGCTTTTCTGTCCCTTTGCCCCCGTGTTCGCTGAGCCACTGGCTCTGTGCCCCCAGGTACGAGCTGATGCGGCAGTGCTGGCGTGACCGCCCCTACGAGCGCCCGCCCTTCGCCCAGATCTCCATGCAGCTCATCCGCATGCTGGAGGCCAGGAAGGTGAGCAGTGGCAGGTCAGCTGGAGGGATGCCCATCCTGTGTGGACTTCTCTGAATGCCAGAATATCCCTTGGGCTCGGGGTGGGGACATCCAGCAGGTTATGTGTAATCCCAGGATCACTTTTTTGGGTGTGGGGAGCCCCATCACCTCCCTCCAGGGCACAGCACCTGCGAGCTTGCCAGCAAGGACAGGAGGGGGGTGCAGAAACTGTCTGAGGTGTTTAGAAGATGGGTAGATGAGGTGCTCAGGGATGTGGTTTAGTAGTGAACGGGCACGGCTGGACTTGATCTTGAAGGTCTTTTCCAACCAAGCAATTCTATGATTCTGTCCCAATTGGCTCCTGACTGAGGTTTTCCCACAGGCCTATGTGAACATGGCCCTGTTCGAGAACTTCACCTACGCAGGAATTGATGCCACTGCTGAGGAAGCGTGAGGCTGCACTGGCACTGCGCAGATGGGCACCACTGGCTCCAGCCTGCTGGGACACTGCTGTGGGCATGAGAGGCTGCCTGACCCCCTCCGAGGCCAAGCAGATAAATGCCAGCACCCCTACCTGAGAACGCCTTCCCGTCAGCAGCACTGTGCCATCCCCTCCCTGGCTGCCCACCCAGCACATGCTGGCCATGCGGGCGTGCTGCCGGTCACCGACACACTGCTGGGGGTCATGCTGGGATGGCCCCAAAGGACAAGCAGCTGCAGGGTGTTTGCAGCAGAGTGGGCAGGAGAGGGGTTCTCAGGAGCCAGAGTACCACCTCCTGAGCCCACGAACATAGATGCCCAAGCTTTGAAGTGAAAGGGATAGCAGCACCCCAGCAGCTGCCTGCCCTGCAGCTCTCCACATACTCTGGACCTGTGGGACAGGGCCACCCCACAGACTCCAGCTCTGCTGTCACCCTTTGGAGGTGCCAACTCTGCCTTATGGACAATAAATGTAGTGCAGCAGGCAGCCATGTCCAGAGGAAGAGAGATGGGGACCAAGCTATGTCCCCCTGATGACACTGGGGACCACAGAGCCCTGGTGGTCTGCTGCCACGGTGGGCACTCCTTGAGATCCTGTCCCCTTCAGGGTCAGGATTATCCCCAGGGATGCCGAATAACCTCCAGAGAAGCCCCAGGTCTCATCATGCTGTGGGAATGGGTTTTCTTGGTATCCAGCTGGGATCTCTCCCCCTGCAATGTATGACTTTGTCCTTTCCCCATGAACATGGAGAGCATGGAGAACAGACTGTATGTCCTTCCTCTGTGCAGCCACCTCTCACATCCTTGAAAACTGTTCCTGCAGCTTGCTCTCAGCTGGCTGCTCTTCACAGAGATGGCCCCTCTCCTCCAGCCAGTCCCTGCAGGGCTGTTCAGCTCCACACCCTTCCCACCCTGGCCAGCTGGCACCCACCGAGCACTGCGCTGAGCCTCGTCTTGCAAAGGGACCATCATGTTCGACCAACATGCTTGAACGAGCTCTGCTGGAGTGATTCTTCCTCATGTGACAGTTCCTCAAGGATCTCCTGGGCTCTGCACATCCCGGGGGGAGTTCCTGCCCAAGGATGCAGCCCCTCACCCTGTGCTGCTGCTGTCTGTTATACTGACAGTGGGTGGGCTTCATCTCTCCTGGCTTCAGCTGCTGGTCTGACTGTCTTCTGCAGTGCAAGGGCTGCTCCTTCAGAGCCCAGTAGCCCAGCTGAAGGAAGGGATTTGCATTTGCCCTTCTGTGCAAGAGTCTTTTTTTCTGCAGAAAGTGTTTCAACCCTGTCAATACCATTGTGATTTCCATTCTGGCCTCCAGTGCTCTTTGGTTTCAACTGCAGCTGTTCATGAGCAGCCTCTTTGCTCATCACTAGGTCCCCGGTGAAATGCTGATGGGGACTGACCCTTGCAGGCAGCAGGACGTGTTCCACTGCCTCTGCACCTCCTCCACTGCTGGCTGGGAATGGCATCTGGGGCAGCATCAGCAGCCCTGCCCAAACCAAGGGCTTTCTGCTTTTTGCCTCGCTGATGGCAAAGCCCAGGAAACAGCTGGAGAAGGAAGTGGACCTGGTGTGCCAAAATTTGACCGTGACAAATTGATGGTGGTTGTTCCCATCCCCTCAGTGCCCTGGTGCTGTCCCTGGCTGCAGGGCAAGGAGAAGCCAACCTGTCCTTGGTGTGATGGGGACATGTGTCTGAGAGGCTCCCCAGGCCCTGGCTGGTGCTCCTTGGGCTCAGTCGCAGTGCTGTGCCCTGGCAGGACGGGACAATCCTCCAGCTGCCCAGGCTGAGAGGTACTGCTGGAGTAGTACAAGGTTGAGCATGCCTGTGGGACCCTACCATGGTGGCCCTGCTCCTGCACCAGCACCACTGGGACCTGTGTGAGCCCTACCAATGCCCCTTGTGCCTGTGATACTGAAAATGCCAGGAAATAACCTCTCTAAGACTCATTTTGGAGTTTTGGAATGTGAGCGTCATTTATTTCGGCACTGGACACTTGAGGGAATGATTTCCATCAACCACATATAACAAGACAAGAACTGGAGAGAGAATGTATTTCCCACTCACATGCATGTGTGTAAATTTGCCCAGCAACCTTATGCATATTCTATTACTTTCCAAGAATTAATTTGAATTTTATTGTGAACTTCACAACAACCAAATCTCTGCTAATTGGAGCTTTGGAGCAGTTCTCTGTCTGACCTTGTATTTTAGGTAGGGAAAGATTGCAAACAGAGGGAGACACAGCTATTCAGCACAGACCATGCTTAACACAAGACTAATTTTTCTTTGAACAATGTCTGGGACAAAAATGAAAAAACAAGCTGTCAGGAAAGCCTGCTATCAGAGGGACATTCTGTCTGACTTTCAAAAATTGCTTAGATGAAACTTAACTGAATTAGTTAGAAAACTAATTCTATAGAAAAGTAATTCTACTCTAGCTTAAATCAAAATATTCCACTTTTTGTAGGAGTAACTACTTCTCGTATCACCTGCAGCTCTCCTGGTTCAGCCATGGGACTGGCACTGCTGGCCCATGCAGAGCAGATCCAGGTGGCACAGGATGGGATGGAGCCAGAGCAGCCACCCCACATCCCACGCTCCCACATGCCTGAAGCCCCCAAGAGCTTACCCTGTTGCCCCATGTAGGGGCCTCCTTGGTTTCTCAGGGGATGTTTTTCTTCCTTCTCCAGCCTCCCAGTGTGCCGGTAGCCACAAGAGCAGGACGTGCCGCCTATCTGATAGGAGCAGTCTCTCTTGGCACTGCGGCTGGTGGTGGAGGGGCCGCAGCACGGTGGTTTCTGGCACGGGGAAGTGCTGGTGATGGGGTGGGGGGAGCCTCCAGCCAGGCTTCCTGAGCTGCACAGCCACCACTTCCCAGATAAAGGTATCACCCGGAGGAGCCACAGCAGCTCCCAGGGTGCTGGGAAGGGCCAAGCGCAGCGCGCACAGCCCCGGCACATGGGCTGCAGGATGGCAGCCTGTCTGCATCAGGGCTGGCTGCTCTCGCTGCTCCCCGCTGTCCTGCTCAGCCTCCACAGCCCACTGGTGGCCCCTGAGCCAGTGACATCCCAAGGTAGGTCCTTGGGGCCGTTTTCTCTCCAAAGGATGGGCCAGGGAGGAGCTGGAATGCCAGGCACGGGCAGTGAGCATCCTATGGCAGCCAGAATCTGCAGGGCTGGAGAGAGGGCTGAGGACGGCGTGGTGGGGTGTTCAGGGTAGGCAATGGAACTCCCTTTGCGCCCATGGGACACCTTGGGGTGCCTGGAGCAAAGGGATGTCCTTGCTGTCTGTGGGCAGGACCTGCTGACCTCCAAGTCACCCTCTGGGGTGGCAGCCTGCAGCTCCCAGACCCATGCAGGTAGCAGGGGGGCTCCCCGCTCACCAAAAGCTCTTTGAGTTCTGATGATGATGGCCTGAGCAAAATTCTGATGGGATGGCTCTGCACCTCAGTAACACCACTGCTCTGCTGGGCTAATCCTGATGCTGCAGCACTGTCCTTCCCATGACCTTACTGCTCCAACAAGCATCCTCAGCTCAACCTGGCTTGCTGCACCCAGCACTCCTTCTTCCCAGCTTTCTCCTACTTCAGGCCTGTCCATGCTCTCTTTGAGCCTCTCCTTAGCCCTTTTAATACTTTCTATAACACCATAAAAAGCAACAACTGATCAAAATCCTGTGGATCTCCTGCTCATTGCTCCAGCTCCACCCTGGGCCTCTGGCCATGGCTGGCTTGGGAGCACTTTTTGAGTCTCCCCTGGAGGGGCAGTGGGAGGAATGTTGGCATTGGGCTTGTCCTTCTTCTGCCTGCAGCCTCTGCACCATTGCTTTGCTGTGCCCTGAGCCCACCATGTGTGGCTGCAAAGCTGTGTGGTTCTTCCTAGGAAATACCCTGCACCCAACAAAGATGCTCTGGTCACCCACAGGACCAGTGTGGCCTCCCACCGATGCCATGGGTAACTGGGCTGCTGGGATCTGGCCACCCAACACCCTCACACTGGGAGCTGGGGGGGTCACAGAGCTGGCATGAGGCTGGGGTGGGGGCAATGGGGGTGTGCGAGCCAGACACAGGCAGGAACAGCCACAAACCCACACATAAAATACGGAGTACATTTACCTCCTCGCGAACCAGGGGGACTCCAAACCTGCACCCAGTAAGGGGAAATGCAAGCAGGAACACAGGCACCACGGAGCCCAATCCCTACTGGAAAGGGTGAATCCCAAACCTTTTTGTATTTATCAGGGAAAGGCAGAGGAGTCTTCCACTTCCTTTTCGATTTTTCTCGTAGCAGGGCAGAAATCTCAAGCCTGTTTTCTAAGATTGCCCTGAGTTTACCTAAACACAAAGGTTCTACTTGTCAAGCACACCAGACTAAGCAATGATTAGCACAATTTACGTGTTTTTCTCCATCCCAGCTGCAAGGTCACTTCAGTGTCTTGGACAATTGCTCCTCGCCAACCTTCCGCTCAATTCCCACAGGGTGCAAAAAGGGAAGAGCAGGTGGGGGGGCTGTGGTCTGCAGGGAGGGGCCGTGGGCTGGGAAAGGAGGAAGGCAACACAGGGCTGAGAAAGGAGGAACAAGGCAAGGGAATAGCCAGGGAACACCAAGAATGTGAGAAGGACATTTGGGAATTGTCCCTGATTCTTCACCCAGTGTGTGCGTAGCAGGCAGCAGATGCACTCAGCACACGGAACAGGGCCCAACACTGGCAAGGAGCTCGTTGTGTGATCCTGCAGCTGGGGGAAGCCCCTGGAGAAGGAGGAACATCCCAGGAGGAAGAGGAGGAAGACTGGAGCAGGTCCCAGGGTGGAGGCAGTGGGGGAGAAAGGCGTTCTGGAGCAAGGCTGTGGGCAGCAAGGCCGGCCCTGTGCTTCACACATCTGCATTTTAGACATTAGGAAGGAATTCTTCTCAATGAGGCTGGATCGGCCCTGACTCAGGTTGCCCAGGGAAGCTGTGGATGCCCTCTCCCTGGAGGTGTTCACGGTCAGGTTGGATGGGGCCTTGAGCAGCCTGGTCTGGTGGGAGGTATCCCTGCCCTTGGCAGGGGAATTGGAATGGGATGATCTTTAAAGTCCTTTCCAACCCAAATCATTCTATGATTCTATGATCCTGGGGCTGTTTACTTTTTCCTGACAATGAAGCCAGGCACCCATGTTGCCAGCAAAGCCACTGGTGCTTGGGATGGAGATCCTTGCAGGGGTGATGCTCCAGTTCATCCTTGCAGTGACAGGGAGGGCGGCTTGCTGAGTGGGGCAGGGAACTCCACAGCTCCCCAAGCAGCCCCCAGGCTGGGGTTTGAGCATCCCCCCCTGCTTTGGGCCACAGGCCCCCACACCAGCCCCAAGGCCCTTTCCCTCTCCCTGGGACACTCCTTATCTTACTTCCGCACGCTTTCCGGTGTGAGCAGGGCAGAGGTGCTTCCCCCTGATGGCCCAGGGATCGGCCAGCCCCGAGCCCCCCTCCGACCACAGCGCTATTTTGGGAAGTTTGTTTGTCCCAAAAGACCCCAAAAGAGGGGGGACCAGCGGGGCTGCTGGTGGGGAGCCCTGACCCAACCAGGACATCAGTGCAAGACCATAGCCTACATGCGTGCCACGTCCCTCGTTGCTGTGCCAACCTGTCAGAGGGCACCTGTGCCACAGCTGTGCCCATCTCCACACCCAGGCTGCCCCAGGTGCCTGCATGGACGGCCTTGGAGGCACAGGGCAGGGGGACGCAGGTGGGACAGGGATCATAGAATCACAGGATGTCCTGAGTTGGAAGAGACCCACAAGGATTGTCAAGTCCAACTCCTGTCCCTGCATAGGACAATCCCAACATTCACACCAAGTCTCTGAGGGTGTTGTCCTAATGCTTCTTGAATATTGTCAGGCTCAGCCTTGTGACTTCTCCCCTGGGAGCTGTTCCAGTGCTCCATCACCCTCTGAGTGAAGAACTTTTTCCTCATATCCAACCTAACCCTCCCCTGACACATCTTCGTGCCATTCCCTCGGGTCCTATGATTGGTCACCAGCGAGAAGAGATCAGCTCCTGCTCCTCCTCCTCCACTTGTGAGGAAGCAGCAAGCTGCTATGACATCTCCCATCAGCCTCTTCTCCAGGCTGAATAGACCAAGTGATCTCAGCCACTTCTCAAATGACTTCCCCTCTAGACCCTTCACCGGCTTTGTGGCTCTGAGTGTGGATGGGTTTGTGCCCAGGGGTTTCTTCATGTCCACATTCCTCCCAGAGGCTGCACTGCTGGCAGGAGTGCCTGAGGACATCCTCTGTTTCTCCCGCACCTTTGAGGACCTCACCTGCTTCTGGGATGAGGAGGAGGAGGAGGCAGCGTGCAGGATGTGCCACTTCTACTACTGGTACAACAGGTAGGAGGTGGAGGGGACACAGCCCACCCTCCTGCTTGCATGCACAGAGAGCAGCAGGATCAGGGTGCCACGTCTCTCTGGGCCATCCCAGTGGTTCCCAGCTGCAAGGAGAAATGGTGGAGAGCCCATGGGATCTACCCAGCAGCCACTGCACATCCTGTGGCAGGGCTGGGACCTTGGCTGTCCCTTGGTCCTGTGGGGATGGTGCCCTGCAGTGGATGGGGACACAAAGAACGAGCTGATGACACTGAGTTCCCAGTGCCGTGCCCCAGGTTCCCTCTTTTCCAGCCTGGTCTCGGGCAGGAGGCAAGGGATGTTGCAGGATCCCACTCTCTGTTCCTCAGGGACATGCCCAAGACCTGCTTGATCTCCACGTGGCACATTAGGGCCGTTGGGACACGGCACATCTGCATCTTCCCAGACCAGGACGTGCGGCTCTTTACCCAGCTCCAGCTCCGTGTCCTGGATGCCACCACCAACCACACCAAGTACTGGCGGGAGCTGAGCGTGGACGCGGTGGGTGAGTCCCGCCGTGTCACACCAGGCCACCCTGCCCTTCTGCCTGCCAAGGAGTTTGCAGCACCCTGTGCCCTGCATCCTGGGCACAGAGGCAGTCCTGGGGTGACAGCTGGGTGTCCACTGGCAGGACCAGGGGGTGCCCAGATGGACACAAACACCCCAGCCTGTTCCCCGCAGGTCTCATTGCTCCCCCAACAAACATCTCAGCCCACTGGGCTGGGGCTGCAGGGCAGCTCTACGTGTCGTGGCAGCCGCCGCTCGCCGACTTCCCAAGCTTCTTCGTCTACGAGCTGCGGTGCTGCCCTGCCAGCTCTCCAGAGATGTCCTGCACCACCACACTGGATGCCAGCAGGCAGCACCCTGGGGCCTCCTCCAGCCAGGCATCAGCACCCACAGCTGAGGCAGCCACAAGCTCCCCGGGAGTGGTGCAGGTACAGAAACAGCCAGGGATGAACAGGGGGATTCAGGGGCCGAAACTGCTCCCCAGCCTGGCCGTTCTCCTGCAGGGGCTGGTCCAGGCCAACACCTGGGTGGTTCTCCAGAACCTGCAGCCAGGGGTAAGGTACCACATCCAGGTGCGCAGCAAGCCCGATGGCACCTCCATGGATGGCATCTGGGGACCCTGGTCGCAGATGGTGGCTGCAGAGACACCCCGCTCCTCCGGTGAGCAGCCATCCCACCCCTAGGAGGCACCCACACCTGGGGCTGCGAGGGGTGGGGGGTCTGGTCAGGCGAGGTGTAGCACCCAGGTGTTGGGGGGGCAGGGGATGGAGCCCCCTCCTTTTCCTGGCTCTCACCTGCCCAGGAGACATCGGGCTGTGCTGCAGCACCCCTGACCTGCGGCACGTGCACTGCGAGTGGAGCTGGGACCCTGCAGAGCCCCACGGCTCCCACCAGCTCTTCTACCGGCCACCTCCAAGTGGGGCTGGCACAAGGTAAGTGGGGGTTTGTGGTGCTCAGGCAGAGAGGTGGCACATCCCAGGGACCACCAGCCCTGCTCAGCACCCCACTTCTCACAATCACTGTCCCTCCAACCTTGGGCAGCACTGGCCTTCCTGGGCAAGTGCTGGCTGAGGGACCATGGTGGCCCCAAAGTAGGGCTGGTGGTCCCTGGGGACTGACTGGTTCCCTGCTCCTCACACAGGGAAGACACATGGCAGCAGTGTGAGGAGATGAGCATGGGCACACAGGGCACCCATGCCTGCACCTTCCAGCCCAGGTCTGGCAGAGCCATCTCCATCCTGGTGAACATCACAGGGCCCCACGCACAGCCCACGCTCAGCTACTTCAAGGAACCTTTCTGGCTGCATCAGGCTGGTGAGTCCCAGCACCATCATGGGTCCCTGCTCTTGTCCTTGCCCATCTGGCAGAGGACACGGCCTCCCATGGCAGCGACACATCCTCATCCCCAACAGTGCTCACAGATGCCCCGCAGCTCGTCCAGGCTACAGTGTCACAGGGCCGGCTGAGCCTGCAGTGGCTGCCGCCCCTGGAGGCACTGGCAGAGCAGCTGGACTACCAGGTCCGCTATGCCGTGGAGAACAGCCATGACTGGAAGGTAAGACAGAGCCAGGGCTCTCTGGAGCAGCCCTGCCCACCCCTGCTGACTGCACGGGGTCAGACAGGACAGACCCCCGTCCCCACGCTGCCCCTCAGCCACGCCACATCTGTCATCTCCAGCTTGGCTCTACCCCACAGGTCCTGCAGGTCCCACGGGCAGCCAGGAAAGAAGTGCTGGACCTACGGCCAGGTGCCCGCTACCAAGCCCAGGTGCGGGCCCAGCCCAGCGGGCCCTTGTACCAGGGCAGCTGGAGCGCCTGGTCCCAACCTGTCGTAGTTGACGCCTTGGGCGATGCAGGTAAGGGACAGGTCAGGAGCAGAGGCTGCAGCCAGCAGAGCTGCACAGCCAAGGGCAGGAGACACAGTGCTGGAAATGGAATGGAGAGCACTCTGAAAGGCAGCTCTGGGGAAGCCAACAATGCCAACGTTCCTCCTCCGATGCAGGCTGGATCATCCCAAGTGTCACCGTGGTGCCACTGCTCTTCACAGGGGTCCTTCTGGGGCTGCGCTGCACCTTCCCCTCCCTCTACAGGTAAGGAGGCATGCGGAGAGGGGACAGCACCAGGGCTTGGAACCCTGTCTGGGGGCATCAGGGCACCCCAGGTCTAGGGCTCACATTCAACACCACTTGCTCCACATCCAGCAACGTGAAGCAGAAGCTGTGGCCACCTGTCCCCGACCTGCACCGTGCGCTCGGCAGCTTCCTCCATGAGAGCAGCAAGCACAGCCAGGTGAGGGTCAAGGATAGCTCCTAGGGTGGGTAGCTCCCAGGGCAGCTCCCACCCTGCCACCTCTGTGTCCCATTCGCCCCAGGCCTTCTACAAGCAGCCTCCAGAGGAGCCTGTCCTGCCTTGCCTGCTGGAGGTGCTGCCAAGCCCTCAGAGGGAGCCACAGTCACCACCAGAGCATGCTGCCAGCCAACTGCCCAGCACTGACATCGCCAACCAGTCCTACCTGCTCCTGAGTGGCTGGGAGCCACATGGGCCACCTTGAGGGTCAACCTAAAAATAAAGGAAACACACAAACCCCCACCCTCCTCTCTCCTTTTGTGGCCCTGAGCTCCCAGAGGTGTCCTGCAACACCACATTGGACCCCAGCAGGCAGCAGCCTTGTGTCTCCTCCAGCCAGGCGACACCCAACCCTGGCCCCAGGGCTGCTTCCATACCCAACATGCAGGGTAGGACACGAGAGAATCATAGAATCACCTGGTGTGAAAAGATGAGTTCATCGAGTCCAACTTTACCTGTCCACGACTAAACTATAGCCCTAAGCACTTCATGTACCTGTCTTTTGAATACCTCCAGGGATGATGACTCCATACCTCCCTGGGCAGCTGTTCCAGTACCTGAGAACCCTTTCAGTGGAGAAATTTTTCCTAATGTCTACTCTGAACCTCCCCTGGTGCAACTTGTGGCAATTCCCTCTTGTCCTATCACTTATCACTTGGGAGAGCAGGGGACACAGGTTAAGGGAACTGGCCTGGTGTGACACAAAAGGACTCACCACTGCCCCAATGCTGGGCTGAGTTCTACGAGCCATGACCTTTTCTTCTATCAGACTCCACAAAAATGTCAGAGTAAAGCAGTTTATTAACATTTAAAATACTGTACAGTGCGTAAACCAGATTCCCCCACTCCCCACGACAATCCTGTGCACACACTTATCGGATGCCCTGGTGGATGATGCTGCTTCTGGCACTGTTTGCCTTCTCTCTCTCCTTCTTCTTGATGGGGTCAAGCTCAAAACAGCGCCAGAGCCGCAGCGTTTCATCAGCAGCTGCTGAGGCCACTGTTACACCATCAGGGCTCATGGTCATGTTCAAGACTCTGGCAGTGTGACCTGAGGAGGAAGGGTGCAGTCAGGGATGGGCCCATCATCACATGCTGCAGTCACTCAGGTTCTACCACCACAATCCCATTTACTCCCATATGCCCCATAATCTGCTCAGACCAAGGATCACATGAGCCTTTCATAACCCTTCATTCCCCAGGCAAAGAGCCCAGCTTACCTTGCAGCTCAGTGACCTTGGCCATTGTTGGATACTTCCAAATAACCAACTGATTCTGGGCAAAGCCATGGCCTGAAATGAACTCCTTGTAGTTTGTTGACCAGAGGATGGAACAGACCTGGGAAGAGGCAGTAATGCAGGTAAGACAAGCTGCTTGTGCTGATGTTCACCAGCCAGAGATGAGCATGGTCCCCTCCTCTCCCATGCCTCAGGAGCCAGCAACTCTATACAGGTGTCTAACCAGAAGGTGTTTATGGCTAAGCTGATGTTCATGTCTCACCTGGGAATGGGCGTCAACAGCACTGAGGCAGGCACCAGAACACACGTTCCAGATGCGGATGTGCCTGTCACTCGTCCCACCTCCAGTGGCCAGAACATTTGTCTGCCACGGACACCACGCCACAGCCTGGGAGAAGAGGGTTAATGCTAAGATGTGCAAGAAGCAACCTGTGCACAGGCAGTGCTGCACATCTGCCTTGCACACAAACGTGTGCCCACAGCTGCCCTGCACTCACCTTGACAGCACCCTGGTGCTGAGTGAAGGTCTGCACAGGAGAAAGCTCTCCACTGCCCCCCTGGATGCACGGCCAGATGTTCACCAGGTTGTCGTTGCCACCACTGGCAAGATAGTGGCCATCTGGAGACCACTTGAGTCCACACACCTCCTGTGTGTGACCAGCAAGCGTGGCCACGTGATGCTCAGCCACTCGGACATCGTGGTGGTGGATGTGGCCGCTCCGGGCCCCGCTGCGGAGAGAAGGTTCACAGGGTCAGGCTGCACACCTTTGCGTGAAAATCCATTCCTGCACTGTTGCAGAACAGCTGAACCTGCCACTGGATTTCAACCAGTGGTACCAGCAGTGCTCCGGCAAGTAAAGCAGCACAGCACCTCTTCACAAATTCAGCACCAAGACCAAGAGAGTTGAGAGGGCTTCTCACACTCTAACAGAACAGGCTGGGTAAGAATCCAAGCCAGGACAGAAACTGCTATCCCTGCTCTGTACCACTCACAGATCAAAGATAAGAATCTGCAAGAGCTACACATCGCCCTTCACACCCCCCACCCGCTGCTTTACCTGGAGAGGATGTAGCTGTTCCAGCTGAGACACCCCACACGGGAAGAGTGGCTGGACATACTTCGGAGACGTTTCTGCTGCTGGATGTCCCAGAGCTAGAGAAATAGAGCAATAAGTTCTCCAGAGGATGAGGAAACACCAGCCCTGTTGCTTTGCCCTAGAAACCTCACCGCACAGGTTCTCGCATTCAGCCTTGTCAGTATGGGAGCAGGGATCAATTTGTGTCTCATGCCCTCAGAGCAGAGAACTCAAGGGATCAGAAACCCCCAAACCAAACTCTGCCTCACTGTTACAGCTGTGGACATTTCCAACCCACACTAGTCAAGTCAGTGCATCATATCCTTCTAGTGCCAGCCAACCCTTTGTGCCAGGGCCCCACAGCTCCAGCAATCCCTAAACATCTCTGGTTTGTCTCCTGCACTCACCTGCACCTCAGCATTACTGGTGCCAACAGCAAGGTAGCTTCCTTCCTTAATCCATGACACAGAGGAAACATAATCAGCTGTATCTTCCATCTCCATCAGCTTGATAATCTCCCCTGAGGTGTTATTCCACAGATAGACAGAGGTGTCTAGAGCCACTGCCAGGTAGTTCTGACTACTCCAGTCAATGAGATTCAGATCTACAATTTGAAAGAGCAATGCAATGCAAGTCACACTGTGCTTACCTGCAGAGCCCTGCCCTTCATCGGTGCTGATGCCAGACCTTCCACCAGCACCGGGGCGTGCGCACACACACGGACACACAGGCAGGGAAGGGGTGGCCTTCTGGCTGTCACCGTGCCCAGACAGTGGGGTCAGGCGGCCCTGATCCAAGTCACCGGCACAGCACTCTGCACCACTGTGCCTATAAGGGTACACAGGGACACTCCAGAAGTGGTCCATGCCAGCCTGAGTGCATAAGGTATTGCAACAGCCCAGTCAGAGCTCCAGTTCCTTGGACCACACCATCCTGGGAACTGCACTCTGCCGCAGAAGGATCTCAATGCCCAGCACTCAACATTGCAGCCCACTTACAATAGTCATTGCGGATCTCTGGTGCATCCAGGATCCGGTCTGGCATCGAGGGAATGTATCTTGTACTCTTCTTGCTGGACCCAGGTGTCATCTTCTGGCTGTAGAGCACTTTCAGGTTATTTTGATAGCCTGTGTGCAGCGAAACACTTTTGTTAACCTGAGTTACTGTTTCCTCCCAGCTAATCACTGCTCATCCCAAGTAGAAATCCCTTCCAGTGAAAATGAAGGCCTGAGAGCAGAGCTGCACTCAGAAGAGCGCCATGCACTAATATCACTGGCAGTATTGACTGCTGAACCAGGGTGAGCTCCAATTCTGGAATTCACAGGAACAAGTTTATCCAACAAGCATTGATTTTCTGTATCCCATTCCATTTTGTGACAGTTAAGGTACAAAGTGAACAGCGGGAAGTCTGAAGCCTTTTCAGCCATCAGGAAGGTTTGCCACCTGCAGCACCAGTCAGTAAGAGGCAGTTTTTCACTGTAATTCACTGTAGCTGTCATGCACCCCTCAGCCTCTGGAAACCTAAGGATTAGGGAGACTCCAGTGTGCAAAGCAGTAGTCATTTGGTCCCTTCCATGTACACACATAGGGCCTCTGTGTTGCTCTTTCAATGCTCAGATGTCTCCAGCCAAGTAAACTCACACAGACCCTGTGTCTTACCTTCCAGAGCATTCTGTGGCTTTCCACTGAGGCGGAGGATTTTTGCCTCTTCTATATCAAACCCATTCAGGTTCACTGCCCAGGCTTTCTGGTGTTCCTACAGAGACAATCCACCCTTAGTAAGATGCATTCGAAACACAATGCCTAGGCTACGTTAAAAGTGCAGCTGGGAGAACACACACCTAAACCCCCTTCTCCCAGAATAAGGGGGTGCACAGCTGTAGTGTGGAAGTCAGCTGCATCCAGCCAGCTCAAAATGTTTTTTCCTCAGACATTGGCACACTGTCCTCCTCACATTTTCATAAAGAAGAGTGGCAAGAAGTTCAATGTCTCATCACCAGTGGAGAAAGTCACAGCCACAAGGAAACAAATGCTTCATAAACATATTTCAGAACACAGCTTATTCATTCTAGAACAGCTCCCCACACAGACATTGTGCTGGAACAGCTACCAGCAGCAGTTTCACTGGGCACAGGCTCACAGCTTTGTGTCTCTGTACCCTGTTACATTTTAAAGCCTCATTAACCCAAAGTTGTGTTTTGCTCCCAGAAGTGGCAGAGGCTCTTTCCTGTGCCTAAGGAAACGTCTCTACAAAACAGCTATGGTCTGGCTCTTCTGTACCCATTCCATTCACAAGCCCTACAGCTTCCACCTCATCCCAGGCTCTTGAAGTGGTGGTGGCAGCTGTCAGCCTCACACATCCACTTGATAGAACAGTTTGCTTCTCTGTGAAAGGCCAGAAAGGATTAGGTGTTCTGTAGTGACCACTGTAGTCATTGTAACTTAGCAAGATGCTCACCTTCTTGGTAGGTGACTCCTCAGCAGGGTCATTCTCTTTGGTTAGGAGGAAATTTGCCATATCCATTCGCATAGTGCTACGGTTGGGAATGTAGCGGTCTGCCGCGGCATTTGTTGGAGTCCTCTGGATTTTGGATCCAGATTTACCTGCATTCACACACATAAATATTGTCTTATAGCTATTGAACAGCCTACAGTAGAGCTTTCATGAGACAGCAAACTCATCACTTTTCCACTTTACACCTTCATTCAAGCAAGCCTCGCAGAGGTCATGCCATCCAAATCACAACTAACTTGCATTTCTGCAACGCTCCCGCCCCTCCCTGCTTATAACAGCACGAGTTAGAGACTGCCCACCCTCCTTGGGTCTAGTGCAGCAATTGCAGAGTTCACAGAGAAAAGGAGAAAGCGAAAATACTGTAAGAGCCTGTAAAGCTGTCAGAAAACAGTCTCTACAGAAAGCTGTGCCAGCAAGGCTCAGCTGGGGGACAGCAGCACCCCCAGTACACAGAGCTCTGCCTGCCTGCTGAGTAGAAGGTGGGTGACTCCCAGGAGCCAGTTAGCGCAGCCCCCCTCCTCCTGTGAGCAGCAGCCCGGCCGGGGCAGCCTGGCACGGCCCCCAGAGCTCCTCGGCTCTAGGCAAGCAGCCCAGGCAATGCTCCCCACAGCCAGCCTCTGCCGCTGGTGGCCATCGCTCACCGGGTGTCCTGGAGGGCGTCTTGCTGGAGCTGTGGGAGCGATTGGCCGGCTTCATGGGTGAGATGCCGGTGGGGGCGGGGCCGGGCCCGGGGCCGCTGGTCTCCTTGGCCTTGCGCTGCCAGCGCGCGGGCGGCGCGTTGGGGATGGTTGTGTCCAGCTTCAGCAGCCCGTGCAGGTCAGCCTCGAACAGGAACTGCGCCATGGCCTGCGGGAGGGGGCGGCAACGGGACCAGGTTGAGCTCTCTCCCCCTCAGCGCAAGCCCCTGGGCAGCACCTCAGGGCCCTCTCCCCCGCAGGACACCCCACCCAAGCTCCACAGACCCCTCTGCCCCTCAGGACACCAACCCCCCGCCCCTAAGCTCCTCAGAGCCCTCTGCCCCTCAGGACACCCCCTCCATTCCCCTAAGGACCCTCTGCCCCCCCCCCCCCCCCGCCCCCAGCTCCTCAGGACAACACCCCATCGCACTCCTCCGCCACAGTATCTCAGGCCCCCTTTCGCCACCGGGGTCTCTCTCGGGTCTGCCCGCCGCCCCCCTCCTTCGGCTTCCCGACCCCCACCCGCACGGTGCCGCTTCCCCTGGCCCCGCAGCCCTCACCTCCGCACAGCAGCTCGCAGCTCACGCCACCCCTCACTCCGCGGCGCCGTTTAAACCCCGCGCGGCCGCAGCTCCCATTGGCTGCTTCGAACCCAAACGCCGCGCGCTGCCACGGCAACCGCCCCGCGATTGGCTGGGCCGCGTGGGGTGGGCGGGGCCGGCCCCGCCGACCGGCGGCGCGTGCGCACATCTCCCCCGACACTCCTCCCTCTTCCCCCACTGCCGCACCGCAAGGCCCCTTTTGCCACCGGGGTCTCTCTGCGGGCTCCCCCCGCCGCCTCCCCGACCAGTCGGGGGCTCCCCCCGCCGCCCTCACCTCCGCTCTGCAGCTCGCAGCTCGCGCCGCCCCTCGCGCCGGGGCCACCTTTAAACCCCACGCGGCCGCTCCTCTCATTGGCTGCTTCGAACACGAACGCCGCGCGGGAGCGCCGCCCTATTGGCTGGGCCGCGCTGCGTGGGCGGGGCTGTTCCCGAAAGGCGGATGCGCGTGTGCACACGCCCGCCGGGCTGCTCCTCAGTGCCCTCTGCCCCGCCTTCTTTCCTCTCTCCCCCCTTTCACTCTCTCCTTTCTCTCGCAGGAGTGGACGAAGAGGGAGAGAGGGGAGAAGAAGAGGGGGAATCATAGAATCTTCCAGTTGGAAAAGACTTTTGAGATCATCGAGTCCAGCCATACCCATCTTCTGCTAAACCATGTCCCTCAAAAACTCATATACCCGTTTTTTAAACACCTCCAGGGACCACCTCCCTGGGTAGCTATTCCAGTGCCTGACCACCATTTCAGTAAAGAAATTCTTCCTAATATCTAGTCTGAACCTTCCTTGGCGCAGCTTTTGGGAGAGGGGAAGCTCCTCGGGACAATCCCTATCACACCCCAGGCTGCATCTCAAGGGCTCTCCCTGCCAGAGCACATGCCGCTCCAAACCAAAACTCTCCCCTCTTCCACTCCCACTCTCCCCTTCTCTCCCTCCCCTCCTTTCTCCCTCTGCCCCATCTCTCCCGGTTTACACACTGTACAGTACTTTAAATGTAAATAAACTGCTTTAATTTGACTATTCATCGGATCTGATGGAAGAAAAGGCCATGCCTCATAGTATCAAGCCCCTCCTCCCTGAGGTTTGGGATCTGGGCAGGTGGTGGAGCTCTTGTTCTTTAGGGCCTTGTTACAGGCAGCCTGAGTCAAACACAGCCCTGAAGTCCAGGGAGAAGGATGCTCTGCAATAGCTGTACTTCTGTACCTGTCCCAGGTAAGCCAGGTGTGTCACCTGCCACATCTTCATGCTGACCACAAGTACAGCAGCTCTACCACAAGGAGAAGCTGTAGCCGGAATAACTTCCTAGCTCTCCATCCCTAATCACCTGGGACTCTTCCCAGGGCTCCAGCCATGCTCTGGGTCTAGGAGGAGGTAACCCTGACTTGTCTTTGCTTCCAGAGGATTGAACCAGTTCCAAACAGGCCTGTGCCTAAGGGAGGGCCCTCTGCCCAGCTACTGCCTACCTTAGGGCCAGCTATGGTGGTGAGAAGCCAGGCTCCAGTGAAAGCATAGTCTGTGCCTCCAGCTTCTTCTGTGTCCTTGTTCTTGGCCAGGTGGGCCTTACTGTGCCTCTGCAGGCACCTACCAGTGGTGATCCCCTCTGCCAGGGTGGGCTGGGGACTTGTTCTTGGCAGTGTGAGCTGTAGTGTCACCTGCACAGAGCAGCTGGCCCTGTTATGCCACACACAGGCTGTGCTGCAGCCAGTGCTGCCTGCTCTTATGATGCTGGGGTACAACAGCTATGCTGGCTCTGAATTGAGGAGCCAAATACTACTGGAAAAAAAGGAGGGGCAGGAACCACCCAGCTGCAGCTGTAATGACTGCAAAGGCCAGAAAGAGGCTGGCAATCGTGTGAAGCTTGATGCCAAACAAAAGGTTAGCTTACATTGCCACAGCCAGCTTGGATGTCACACAAGAGACTCCCAAAGCACCGTCAACCCCGTGTGTGGCTGTTAGTTGTGTGTTCTTCCAGCAATCCAGATCCATCCTCCTCTCCTGCTGAGGCTGCAGGCAGGCAAGCAGGTACCAGGGCTCTGACTTCCCCAACACTTGGAGAAATGCATGTTTTCCAGGCTTGGTTACACTGCTGCAAGTTGCAGGGAGTGTATTTGAGTCTTTACATGAACATGAGCCAGCACAGCCACACTGCTCCTGTGTGTTGGAGCCATGGTGCCTGAGGTGGTGGGGCTGCACTAGACCTATCCAAGCCTGTCCTGCAGCTGCACCAGCACAGCCAGACATGGCTGGGGACACTGCACAGCAGATTTGCACCTTGGCCAGTGCCTCCTATCAGCCTGTGATTAGCTGAGCAGGGATTATTACTAACTTTATTGTTATTAACTGTACCTCTTTCAGCATGCACAAGTACCATGCTGAACCTGGCACCATGCTCCTACACTGCCTCCCAAGTTTTCAAACATCTGGAGCCTTCCAAGGTGGGCAGTGTTGGCACCAGCTTGTGCACCCCACACTCACTGCTGAGATGGGGAGCACAGTCCCAGAGAGCAGCAGCAGCTGAGCCCAGCATCCTCCCAGTAAGGCTTGTTGGTGCATCCCCATTGGGCTGGGAAAGAGCAGGGGAGGTTCAACAGAGTAAGAGGCAGCTCTCCTTCCTCTTCAGAAGCAAATCCTAAGGCAGCAGGTGATTCCAATGGTGAAGGAGGCAAGAGCCTCTGTGCAAGGCTGGCTCTTTCCCAGAGCTGTGCTGTTGTTGTAGGAGTCATTACCCACACCCCTGCAAATCTGGAAGTTAGCACAGACATGCCCTGTGGCCCCACAGCAGATTAAGGCTTCCAGTGATTCCTAACCCTGGAAGAAAGGCTTTACATGCCTGAAAGCTGGTACAGTTTCTTCAATCCCATGTAATAGCAGTTTGTCTTTCTCAGACAGAGCCTGTCTTGCCTCTCTCCTTAGCACACACACCCCTGGAAAGTTCTCTGAGTATTACTGGAAGGTGATGGCAGCACAGCGTCTTCCTCCAGCCCCATACTGGTCCCACTGCCCTGGAGTGAGAAGGAGCAGAAGGAGCTGGGCCAGGAAACACTGCCATATAAGGTGTGAATGGAGCTCAGAGCAGGAGCCCAGCCTGACCCTGACAGAGCATAAATCACCAATCGCCTTGGCCAGCCCATGGAAAGAACACAGCTAAGAGGAACAATTGGAGGAAGGGAGAGCGGAGCACACATAGTGAACAGCCCAGTTTGAAATGCCAAGCATAAGTAGTTTAAACTATTGTTACTATTTTCGGCAAAAGCAGAGACAGTCCTGTGTTTACCAAGAGCCAGCTGAGTAGGGAGGAGGCAGCTAGATGGGAAAAAGCTCCATCACAGCTGGACTGTCACCTACAGTTCCTGAAGCAGAGGCTTCCAAGCACTGATGTCACCCACCACTTCAGCAGGGACCAGAATTAAACCTCCTGCCAGTCCTTGCCCCAGAAAAGTGGCAACAACTGGAGGACGCAACTCAGTGTCAGCCAAGCCCCATTTTAAGGCTTATGTACAAGGACACTGAGCTCTGTAAGACACAGCAATGCCCACATGGAGTTCAGCTCACTAGAAGAGGTTTTCCTAAATTTCAGAGCATGTCATTAGGAAGAAATTAGACATCAGGAAGAAGTTCTTCACAATGAGGGTGGTGAGGCACTGGCACTGGTTGCCCCACGAAGCTGCGGCTGCCCCATCCCTGGAGGTGTTCAAGGCCAGGTTGGAGCAGCCTGGTCTGGTGGGATGTGTTCCTGCGTATGATGGGGTGGGGGGTGGAATTGGATGGGCTTTGGGGTCCCTTCCAACCCAAACCATTCTAGGATACTACATCCTTGAGGCTGACGCCGCAAAGCCCTGCTCTATAGCTTTGGCTGGACATTCACTAAAGCTTGCCCACACTCCAACCAAAGCACCAGTGAAACTCAGCTGCTGGAGTACTGCGGGGGTAATGCATTCCTCCCAGCCACAAGCAGCCCAGTAGGCCACCCACCCCTCTTCCCAGGCTTGAGTCAGCTCCTAGGCTGGCCTCTGCTCAAGAGGGCCTGTCCCAGGGTGATGAGGAAGGCAGCACTGCACTCCAGCAGGGCTGAAGAGAAGACAGACCATCTCAGGCGGCAGAGAGCAGTCAGGAAGATGCGCTGCTATAGCAAGAGCAAGACAGCAGCAACACAAACCTTCTGACCAGCCTCAGTGCTCTGCACACATCCATGATGCAGGGACACTGGAAAACAGCAGCAGCTTTGGCTTCAGCAGATGCAGAAAGCAGACTCTTGAGCTTCCAGGGTCTCCTGCCTCCCTACCTCGGCTGCCCAGGATTTCTGAAAAGCAGCAGCTCCTCCTGGTCTGCTGGCTCAGGTCCCAGCCCGCACCCCAACTCCACCCCAGCCATTCTTTCACGGGGTGGAGTCACTTTCACAACGGGAGCCTTGACACATTTCCTGCCCTCAGAACTGCTCTAACCCAAGCACTTGAAAACCATCTGCCATCTGCTTCATCAGCACACTGCGATGGCCCTCTGCCCCCAACACATAAACTTGCTACGCCAGCTGCTTCTCCCAGCCCTGCCTCCAACCAGACTGGGTAGGATCAAGCACCTGGAACAACCAGGAAAAACAAGAGGGCAGAACCATTTCTCCTTCTGTTTGTTTATTTGTGATAGAAGAACAGCCCAATTTGACAGGGCCTGACTCCTTCACCTCATCCTCAAGGCCACCAGCATGGTTTTGGTTACAGCCAGAGCAGGTGATTGGCACCAGGCCCCGGAGAGCTGCTGCACAGCCCTACTGTAGGGCAGCTTGCACCTTTACCCAGGCCCAGGTGGATCCACAAAGGCAAGAGGTGCTCACTGTTGCACCATAGCAGGGCATGCTACAACCATCCTCTGCTGTGCTCACCCCGGGCCAGAGAAGGGCTGGTCCCACAAAGGAGAGCCCAGGAGCCAATTCTAGGGACAATTATTGCTCAGGTCTCAAGTTTGCAGAAGTGGAAGTGGTCCAAAAGCAAGGCTGGGCCTTCCCCACTCTGGAGCAAGCCACCAGCTGCCATCCAGGATCAGGGAAGTGCAGCTGAAGCACACATCGAGCACTCGGCCCAGGCACAGAAAGGCAAGGCAACCTGGGCTCACATGGAGGAGGCTGTTCAGGCTGTCACAGCCCCTGCCACACACAAGGCACAGGACCATGAGGACTGCACTGGGCAGCTGTGGGCCCTCACATCCCTGTACGCTGCCTGTACATTCTCCACAGCCACACCAGGGCAGGACCCCCCACCTGGGCACCAGGGACCAGAAGGGACATGCAGCGCTGTGGCATGGAACAAGGTGGCACAAGGCATGGTAGAGCAGGAGCACTCACACTTGAGCTGGCAACAGCAAGCAACCAGGGACAAGTCTGCTCATCCACACAGGCTCTGATGAGATGGGAGAGGAGAGGGCACCAGGACAGGGACCGGTTTCTTCATTTGGTCCTACTCAGAAGGAAATGGCCCCAAGGCAGTAGGGCCAGATGTAGGCACTTGGGGGAAGTTCCTTTGGAAACACTGGAATGGGACTGCAGCCCCACAGCTGTGATGCAGGCAGCTGCCTCTCTGCTCGGCAGCACTGAGAAACAGCATGAGCCCTCCCAGGAGCAGGAGAAGTTGCACGTGACTGCTCAGAGCAGAGGGGCTGGGCGTGCAGACAGAGGACAGCAGGGCTGGGCACAGGGGTACAACAGTCTGTAGGCACTTGACTTGGCTAGTGGCACCCAGGAGCAGGGGAACAGGTCCCAGCTGCCTCTGCCCCGGGGCTCTCATTGGCTCTGGGAGGGCCTTGCCCTCTAGTTGGCTTTGAGCTTTCCGTTGGCGACAGTGCCGTTCTCGTGGACGCTGCTACCATTGTGCTGGGCTGCTTGCTGAGCCACCCTGGGCAACCGTTTGCCCTTGGTGTAGGACTGGTACCAAAAGTTGGAGAAGAGGATAAAGAAGATGGTCCCATAAATCCAGATGAGGTGAATGAAGATGGGGAACTGGTACTGGCAGCTAGGCATGAAGTAATACTGGGAGATGTGGATGGAGACAATCACGAACTGTGCCTAGGAGCAAGGCAAAGCAAGGACAAGTTACTTATGGGAGCAGAGTAAGGGATTCCACTAGAGACCTCTGTAAATTAAACCAGTAAGCTCCTTCCCCATCCTGAAGCAGAGGTCCTTCCAGTGAGGCACGGTCAGCAGCAGTGGAAGAAGCTTGCACAAGTCTCAAGGCAGCACGTGCCTCTCACTCTCCCAATGTGGCTGCAGCCCAGGGGCAGCCGGATGAGCAGCACCTTCACCCTAACCAGGCCAGTAGGGTTTCCAGAGGCCCACAGTGGGCCAGAGCTGCTAGAAACCCAGAGTGAGAGGCTGCAGGAGAGACAACTACAGCTGCTAGCTGCAACTTTCACAAGTACAAGGACTGGCCTGCCTCTCACATCAGAAGCTGAGAGCACAGGCTCTGCTCCCTGGCAAAGACTCACCAGCTGGATGGCTGTGATGTGCTTCTTCCACCAGAGGTACTTCTGAAAGGCAGGTCCTGCTGCTGAGAGCCCATAGTAGAAGTACATGACAACGTGCACCATGGAATTGACCATGGCATGGAATGAGCCCATTCCCCCTGTTAAGACAGATGCTCATTGGTGTAAGTCAATCTTCCACAGCAATTAGCACTACAAGTTGCTCCTAGGAGCTCAGCAGGGCCAAACCCTTCTCAGCATGCTGGGGCTAACCCCATCCCTTCTCCAAGCTGTGCACTCAGTTTCCATCTTACCTGGACCAAACTTTGCTCCCCACCACCAGCTCCATGGCAGAACAGAGTGGTGAAAGAGGTGCAGGAATGTGACCTGTTCATTCTTCTTCCGCAGAACAAAGATAACCTGCAATGAGAGCCCAACAGCATCAAAGACCTGCAGCCCTGGGAGCAGCTAGAGCAGGTGGGCCACTCATTCAGTGTCTGATCTCAGTGATGCTTTCCCCCCCTCCAAGCTCACTGCCACCACATATTAAGTCACCCCACAGCTTCCAGAGCTATAACATGCCAAGAGTGGGCTACTGCTGAGGCCAGAGTGGCCTCCTTGGCAGCTGGGCCACACAGAAGGACTGCCAGGTCAGACTGGAACGGCTGAAGAAAGCACTATCCCCAAGTAAAGAGGTCCCAACTCCCTGCTCAGCAAGCAGTGACAAGGCCTCCTCAGTAACACACTCACCGTGTCCGTCAGCTCGATGAACTTGGAGAAGACAAAGAGCCAAGCAACTCTGACCATCTGTAACAGAACAGGTGTACATTAGAGACTCACCTCAGCCTGAACATGCTCAGTGACCAAGGGTCTCCAGACAGGGTCTGCATATCCTGGGGAGAAACTAACAACCAGGGACTAAGTCCTCTGCCTTGGGAGCAGCAGATAGCTGTGACCTTTCTGTCCAAACACACACATTAAATAAAGGCCATCCCCACTTATCAGGAGAAGGACAAGAACTCACCCTGAGGGCCTTGGGGTCCTGTGAGAAGTCCACAGGATCACATCGCCAGGTGTACCCAGTAAGCCACCCTGCCATCAGGAACTGCAAGAAGAGCATGAATAGGATGAGGCCAAGACACCACCCACTGCAATTCTCAAGCCCTGAACCAAAGAGCAGAGAACAGCCTGCAAAAGGTCTGCCCACCACCCACGCAGCCTCCATGGACTGCTTTATATGCACCACACATCCTACTGCTGACAACTCACCTCATAGACTATGTAGAGTGAGAGTCCCACCAGAAAGAAGTTGTATAGCACCATGAACTTCTTCAGATTTAAAGGCTTCCTGTTGGCCATTAGCCAGGGACCCAGGGATAGTACAAAGTAGACATATGTCAGAAGGATGCCCAGCACAAGAAACGGGGACTGCATCAGTGGATAATCAGCGATGCGGGGGTCTGTGGAGAGAGCCATGGTACAGTCAGCATCATCACCCCAGCCTGCTGCCAGCAATGCTCCTGCCAGGGTGGAGGCAAGGACACAGCAACCCTGCTCTCACAGGACAGGACCGCAGGCTAAGGGCAGTCTGGGAGCAGAGGCTGGTGAAGCCAGCCAAGTTCAGTGAGGCACAGCCTGAAGCCATGCTGCAGGGCAACCCAGGAGTGCAGAAGCGCCCCAAAAGGGCATTCACAGGCAATGAGGCAAGACAGCTTCAAAACAGGGAGCCCAAAACCCCAGAGCTGCATCTCCATCAGAGCAGAGGCAGCTGGACCCAGAGTGCTTCAGGAACGACAGACCACTCCCCTGGGGCCTGTGACAGTAACAGATGTGGTGCCACCTGCTCTGCAGCCAAACACTCACCTGCTTTCTTCATGAAGTCCTCATACATGGTCACAATCCCCTCCATGGTGGTGGCAGTACTTCTGTGGAGAGGAAGGGCACATCAGGCAGCTGTTTCTCCAAACGGCAGCCTGCATTTCAAGCACAGCTTGAGGTACAGTCCTGTGCATCTGACCAGCATTGCTCTCAGCTGATCACAACAGCATCCACTTTCCAGCTGAGTCATACGCTACCTACTTCTCACTGAGCCTGGCCCAGTCCCCCCAGCTCTGCTGGGAACCCCACCATTTACCACCAGCAGTCAGTTCAAGGCACAATTCTAACATTTCAAGCCAGCTAGGAAAGCTTCCAAACTCAGCACCTTCTCTCCAGCCACTCAAGCCTTGCTCCTGCCGTACAGGTCCAAGCATCATCACTCAGAACCACCATGATGTTACCACCAGCCTTGCCACCCATACCCACCCTGCACACTGCTATGCCTGACCCTGATGCAAGGTCTCCAAGGGAGATGCAAAGCTGGCCCACACTCGCTACTGCAATCAGTTATGGGCTCCTGCCCACTGATCCCAATCAGAGAAGCAACACAATCACTGGCAGAGCCACTGCATGAGGAAGCAAAGCCGTCGGTTCAGAAACAAACACCAGTTTCTAGTCTCTGAGTTCCTGGTTTCACATCCATGCACACACTTAAGAGAGTTGCCACCCCACAACGCAGAACCTCAGAGGTCAGTGCAGCCCATGTGGCAGTGACATTTCCACACCCCTTCCAAGCAGGAGACAGTATTCCAAGTTATGGAAGAAAGCTGCAGGAGAAGGACACAGGGCTGCCAGAATGACTGGCAGCCCCACACGTGCTCAGTCTCACTGTGAGCACATGCCAGACAGCAATCCAGATAAAGACTCCCAGAAGAGCTCTCACTTCTGCTGGCAAGCCTGCAACACCCTCACTCAGCCCAGCCCAAAAGACAGCAGAGCAGCAGGAAGGGAGGCAAAGCAGAGGCCCAGCCTCACCTGACTCACCCACCTGCAAGGGAGGCATTCCCCAGGGCTCCTACCAAACAGACACTCAACCTACCCCTTCCTCCAGGAAAGCACACAGAAATCCTTGCCCACACACCGGCCTGGGTAAACAGGTCCCCAGCCCAGCCTCCCCAGAAGGTTTATTGCCACAGCCACCAGGAAGCACATGGCCTCTCCCAGACCAGAGGCTGAAGCCAAGAGCAACCTTCTTCCCTGTAAGATCTCACCTGGGAGCACCCAGTAGCCACTGCCACCTCAAACTCCCAACCAGCACCAGCATCACTCCTTCAGCTTTGGTGCAAGACAAAGAGCTCATCGAAGTCCTCCTTGCTCTAGCTGGGACCCAGGCAGGATGGCAGCAGACACCACCTGTGCTACTAAGGACCCGGGTGACAGGCTTCGCTAGCAGCGCTCTTCATGGGGCCCTGGCACACACCACCCTGGCTCAGCGTCCTCTGCAAACCACTTCAGTGCACCAACAGTGCTGGCTCTGAGCCTGCCCAGTCATATCCTGTGCACTCCTCCAAACCAGGTAGCGCCACCCCACCTTTCTGCAGCAGTGGTGGGGTGGAACAGGTCTCCCCCTTCACCCCCAGGACCCATTCCTCCAAGCAGGACTCCAGAGCAGCCTGCACAGACACACACCTCAGGGACAGAGCCTGAGAAGGTCTGCTGTGCTTCAGAAAGCATGGAAGGTGGTTCCTCACAGCACCTCGGAGGCAGCTGCAGCAACAGGGCAAAGCCCACTCAGAACTGATCCCCACCCCTCAGGGGCATCAGCAGCAGAACCGATGCTCACCTTCCCAACCCAAGGTTTCAATAGGAAGTAATATTCACTTGTAGCATCACTTTAATACAAATAATATTTAAGGTATTGGGCACTGCCAAGATTATCCACTCTCTACATGCAGCAGAGGCCAGAAAAGTGCAGCAGGAACTGGCATCCTCAAGAACTTCTCTGGGCTCCAAGTGTGGGAAACTCAAGAAGCACAAGTCCTGAAAGTTGCTAAGAGCAAGCTCCAAACTTGTCTGTCTAGTTTCAACCACTACATCCAGCAACACTTTTATTTGCCAGATCGAGGAGCCCTCAAGAGCCAGTTCCCAGCACAGGTATCTAACTATTTAAGCCCTGTGTTTATCTTATCAAGCTGAATGAGTCAGCCTTTACTACAGGTCCAGGGCAGAAACAAAACTCCTGTGGAGCTCTCACCTATTTTGGGCAGGCTGGGATGAGAAGATAGTTATCAGTCACCCAGGAGTCAGAGCTACATCTCACACTGCAGGGAAATATTTAGGCTCAGGCTATACAGATTACTTTGCTGACCCCAACGTCAGCAAGGCTCCAGCACCATTGGCCAGCCGGGACCCCAGTTTAAAACAATTCAGTGTCCCAGGACACTGGGGACCCACGTGAAGACTCACAAGGCAGTTTTGCCCTGGAAGACCTGTTGAAGGCTGCATAGAGCACACAGCAAAGAGGGGTCACCCTGGGAGTGGCCCTGAACCAGATGATTTTCCCAACAAGCACTGGGAGATGCCCACTTCAACCCAGCACCAGCACAGAAGTCCCTACCAGGGTGAACAGCAACAAGTCTCTCTTACTGCTGGGTCTTGTGAAGCTCCTCCAGCACACCTACATATTCATCCTGAACATGCATTATGGTACAGGACCTTATAAAGAGGATGTGTGCGTTTCCCACAGCATCCCTAGGCAGAACATCCTGCTGCACTCAGCTAACAGAGCAACCACATCTCAAGGGAATCCCTGAGGTCTTCAGGGTTTTGCAAGGCCTGGTATCCATGTTGGTGTGCAAAGGGGGTGTTGGAGAGCAGGTACAAACTTTACCTTCACCAAGCAGGATGCAAAGTGCACTGGCCTGCCTGAGCCTCTACTCTGCTCTTCTAAAACCCCATCTGGATCACTGTGTTCAGCTCTGGGGTCAGCAACATAAGGACACAGACCTCTTGGAGAGAGTCCAGAAGGCCACAAAGATGATCAAGGGGTGGTTGAGAGAGCTGGGGTTGTTCAGCCTAGAGAAGAAAAGGCTCTGGGGAGATCTTATAGAAGCCTTCCAGTACCTAAACAGGGCCTACAAGAAAATTGGAGAGGGAATTTCTACAAGGACATGGAGTGATATGACAAGTTGTAATGGCTTCAAAATGAAAAAGGAATAGATTTATATTAGATATAAGAAGAAATTTTACACTATGATGGTGATGAGGTACTGACACAGGTTGCCCAGAGAAGTCATGGAACCCCCAACCCTGTAGGCTTTCAAGGCCAGGTTGGATGTTGCCTTGAGCAGCCTGGTCCAGTAAGAGGTGTCCCTGCCCATGGCAGGGGGGTTGGAACTGGATGAGCTTTAAGGTCCCTTCCAACCCAAACCACTCTGGTATGATTTGATGATGGCTCCATGCCAGCCTTTCAGCTGCAGGCAGGGGTTTTCCAGCAGAGCAAGTGTCCAGGAACCCAAACTCGTCCCTGCCACTTCCTCTGTGCACAACACCAGCACTCGATGTCCCTCCATGCTTCAAGAGGGGTTCACCATCCAGCAGGCACTTGCTCTTATTGCTACACTACACACATTTACAGCTCAGTGGCTGTATCCATCCTCTCTGCACAGGGAAGACACTTATTCTTCTTCGATCCTTCCCAGACCTTGATTTTCTTGAACAAGGAGCTGGGGAACCCAAAGCTGAGCCTTGAACAGCTGAAGCCAAATCACATAAACAGGCCCAAGCATCCCAAAGCAGCATGAACCCCTGGGGCTCAAACACACCTAGAGCCCTTGCAACACATCTCCTTCCACCTCTGAGCAACAGGGTGTCACTTCCCTGTCTCAGCAAGACATTTCCCACTATTTACACACCAGAGAATCAGGCACCATTCTGGCCGAGTAACCAGCATCAAGGATTAGATATTCGCTTACACCATGCAATGTGTACACTGCATATTTCAAACAAGCCATACAGCTAATCAGTGCAACTTCAGCAGAACAAGGCCCTTTGTCACCAGCCCAGCAGCCCACAGGCAGTCGGACCACAGCACTGTGATCCATGACACTGACAGAGACCAGAGCCCAACCCAGTGAGTTTCGTTAACAGCCTCGAAGGGTGCATCCCTCCCCACACTGCAAACATCTGCAAGCAACAGACTCGGCCCCAGCCATCCAACACCCAACGTTCCTACCCCATCAGCATTTGAATCAGAAGTCAGTCCTGTAATAAGCACAAAAGCAAGCCACCCTCACCTCCCCACTTTTTTAATTACAGGCAGCACCAAAACAGTCTGGTAAGTGGCCACGGAGCTGCCACCATAGAAAAAGCTGGCACAGGGCCCTCGCTGAACTGGCTAAAGCAAGTCTGGCTCCCAAGGGAGCAGCAGCCCTCAAAGGTCAGGGGTTAACCAGCTGGCCAGGTATCAAACCAACCTGCATCCCTGACCTACAAGCTGGCTCTGATGCAGCTCTGAGCTCCACAGCCTCCCAGGAAGAGGCATCTTCCTCCCCCAGCTTCCCTACAGCACCTGCCCAGCTTCATGGAGCTCCAGAAAGTCGCTGTGAGGTTCAGCAAGGCTTGCACACAGCTCTGTGCACCCAAGGTATATTTCCTAGCAAAGCTATGGGAACCTGTAGCTCAAAAGCATCTGCCAGCAGCAGTGGCCATTGTGGAAGAGTGGGACTGACCAGCCTGTGGTCTGATGTCCCCAGGTCAGGCACAGACAGGTCTGTGCACAGCAAACACTGAAGCTGGCACCTCAAACCATCACTGAGAGCTGTCAGTCACAGCTTCAGCTTTCCTGGGCTTAGGCACAAGTAAATCTAGCAAGATGAGGAACCCAAAACCATGTCTGCCCTGAACAACACAAGAGCATCAACACTGAGCAAGTCAAGAGGGAGAAGGAGTCTGGCCAGCCCTAAACAGCAAAGCCCTGTTCTTCATGAACTCCACAGCAGGATCATTGTAAGATTAAAGTTTACTGTGAAGCACAGAAAAGTATATTTGGATCTCCTTCTGCTGCTCCGTGCCCAGGTGAAAGGGAAAGTAGCCCATAACCAGACAGCACACACTTGCTTCACACACAGCATCAGCACACCAGCTCAAACACACACAGCAGAGCCATATTCAAGTACACTTGCATTACTGCTACAGATTTCAGCCATCTGACTGAAGATTTCGTTAAGGCACTGGTGTCCACAAACTAGTAAAGTCATTTTTTTTCCCCCTCAAGAGAAATCACAGCCTAAAGAGATGCCTGTGCACCAGCTCATAGGGCACAGTCTGGCAGGAGAGCACAGACTGCTATGTTTCAAGTGGGGAAAGCTATGTCAGCATATCAGAGCAGGGAAGCAGCTCTACTAGCCTGGCATCTCAGATTCAGCACAGACTGATCAGAGTCTGACGACAACCAGTCCCACAATACACTAAAGTCTACAAGGAAACTTTGTGCTAACACCACCAGATAACTTTTCCTACTTGAATCACATCCATTTGTCACTTCCTCTGGCTCAGCTACACCATGCCAAGTGCCAAAGGACATGGCCAAGAGCCTGGTACCACATGCTCTTCATCAGCGTACGTTGAAGTCAGTATAGGAGGACTATGTTCATAGAGAATTCTCAAACCCTTGATATATAACAGCTCTTGCAAGAGCTGCCGCTGCAGCTGGTGGGAGAGCCACGCTGGCTGGGTGCTGCTCCTGGCACACTGGCTCCCACTGGCAGAAGTGACTTGTCTGAAGTTGGAGTTTCCCCATCTTCACCAGGTGTGTGTTAACACCCTACCACTATCTCACGCAATGGCTGTAAACCCCAGAGGCCTTTGGAAAACATCCTACACCCAGATACTATGTTCTCCCATTCCCATGCTCACTGGAAGCAGGAAGAGCAAGAGGGGATTCCCAGATTAGCAGGCAAGCTCTGCAGAGCCCAGTGGCACCTCACAATCTTCCACAGGAAGGAGCGAGCCCATTGCAGTAGGTTACTGGTAACCCTGTACAAAAACCAAGGCAGGTGATCAGACTTCAAGGTCCTACAAGAGCGTACGTTACACACAGGATTTTTCCAGGGACAACACCTCCCCATGCTGATCAGGCAGGCTGTTACAGTAGGCTTACTCCTTATCACATTCAACACCGGTGGCTGCCTTTTCAGGGCACCGATATCAGTACAGATGAGAGCAACTGGGAAAGGGCAACATTAGGAAGAAAGTCTGATATGCAAGGAACAAAGTTTGGAGTAAAGAAGTGAAGGAATAAAAAGAAACAGAGGGTGAGATACCTTATTTTCCACTTCTGCAGTATTTTCCTTCCAAGCTAAGGACACTGAGCTGTGTCAACTCCCTTCTGCAGCACCAGGGGGGAGGAAGAAGGTGGAGATGGCTGGGCACCTTCTCTGATGTGATTGCATCCAGCAGCCTCCTAGGATGCATGAAGAGTGCACTCAGAAAGGACAGAGCTAGGCAGACAGATCTCAACCAAGAAAGGCCAATTCCCAACACCTGCTTCTGGAAGTAGGTCAAGCCTTCTAAAGCCCTCTAGCAAAGGGACACAGAGCACCCCTACCTGGAGGTGGGACAGATTGTACCAGAGCATGCATCTCTGGTTTCAATCATTATGCAAGTGCCTCCCTATAAGGCATCACCTGTTCCCACAGCAGTGCCTGTAATCATTACGCAGCAGTGATTATTGTGCTCTGTCCCATCAAGGCCTGTGCATTCACTGGACAGGCACAACAAGACAAGATGGAGCTTAGAAGTCTACAAAGCAAGATGCAGGAAGAAAAGACTCCTAAAACCTCTCCAACAGCTCTACCCAGACCATACAAGAAGCCTAAGTGTGAACCCAGAGTCAGTTCTTATTGACACAAGTGGTCACTGCCTGGAACTCACCATGACATCACCTTTGCCCCCCTTGCCCTCTACACCAAGAAAGCCAGTCAGATACCACCATTCAAGAAGAAAGGTATGTTCTCTGACAACACTGAAGATGTCATGCTCCAGCAGTACAGTATTGTGCACCACAGATCCCAGAAGGCAAAAGGCTTAATAGATATCCCCTTTAACAGCATTCACAGCCCTCCATGCACAAAAGCAGCAGCATTAGGCCTCTTTATCTCCAAACAAGCATAGGCTGACCACTCCAAGCCAGGGTTACTGCCCCTACTGCTAGTCCTGTACCAACAGCGAAAGCCTCTTAGGGTTAAGTAAAAGCAGCACGAGATATAAATCTGCATATATACAGAGCAAATCTACTAACAAACCACGAGAGCAAACTAGCTGATCTGATTCACAGGGTAGGAGTACTGCTTGGAGCAACGCTGGAGAACTCGCTGCCACAGTGGCAGCTTACCACCCTGATCCATTCCACAGGGAAGAATCAACCAGAAATGAAATACCCTACGAGACACCAAGGGAAAAATCAAGAACGATCACACCCATTTACCGCCTCCACCATCTCAAAGCCTCAGATAGCATCCAGACAGAGGCCTGCTGGTGGGACGCTGGCTGTGGCAGCTGCAACTTGTCATCTATGAGCAACAGCATCACCACAGCTCCTGCAGGGATGAGCCCTGGCTCCTGGGGACTGACTCCTCCCTGCAGGAGCCCAGGCTGCCTCACCTGTTCAACAGGCAAGAACCAGACTTTCCAGCCCAAGTACTCCCACCATCTGACAGCCAGTAGGACACAAGCTAGCACAAATCCAATACAAAAGCATAAACACAGAGGATCTCTTGGGCTATCACTGGTACCGCTCCCAGTTATCTCCTGTAAGCTTCTTGCTAAAGGAAGGATCCCAGCCTGAGTGTTGACTGTGCCATAATTCCAGCAGAGAAGGGGAAAGTATTCACCCACAACCTTCAAGGACAGTGCCAAGCATGCAGCAATGCACCCACTTCCAACACCAACTTCAGAGCTTCCTGGAGATGTCAATCTTTTCACCAGGAGAGAAAGGAAACACTATGCACCTTGAATAACTTGACTTATTCTCACCTCTAAAACATGGTGCAGGACACCTCTTGGTCAGAGGGAGTTTCTACTCCCCTGCCCCCAGTTTTAACAGTACTTTCTCTCATTTCTGCCCCGAAGGACCAAATGATGCTCCCCATCTAGCAGACTTTGAGGAAACATGAGAATACAACGCAGGGCAGGACTGTGGAGGCCCAAGCTGTGTGGGTGGCACAGCTTAATCCCAACAGTGAGATACAGCAGGGAGATGCTGCAACAGCTGGCATCGTGCTGCTTATCACAGGAACAGGCTGTCAGTAACAGCTCACACCCATGAACCAGATAAAGGGGGTTCCTAGCAAAGAGGTAGGGCACAGCAGCCTCAGTCAAGCCCCAAGGGCTCAGTCAAACATTTGATGCTCTAAACCATCCTCCAGAAGCTGCCCAGCAGGTCTGGTGTGAAGGTCAGCTCCATCCAGCTAGGAATCTGCCCTGGCTGCATTCTTGCAGAAGAGAAGGTTGTCAGTTTGGGAGAGCTCAGCAGGATGGATGCACAGCTCCACAGGCAATCCTGGCGTCTGAGAGGGAAGAGATGCTCTAATGGAATGCACTAGCAAGGAAAGAGCCAGGTGCTACACCTCGCTGCCCACTGAGCATAGGAAGGGGTATTCTCCCCACCTTTTCCTGCCCTTAGGAGTCCAGAACCAAGGTGGTCAATCAGGGCAGAAGCAGCTGACAGTCCCCCTGCAGGAAGCAGCCTGGGCACTGGGGTACACGGATTGCCATCCCCAAAGCCTCCCCTCCTGTCACCATATTTATGCTCTCTCATTTACCTCGTTAAGAGTTTAAAAAGAAGCTGCTTTCCCAACTGCCCCCTTCATTACAATGGAGGAACAGGCCCACCTAAGAGACCTACAGACCAGGTCCAGGACTGCCTGTGGAAGCCCAGGTGAGCATCTGGCCACAGTATTACACCTGCAGTTGCCCAGCAAGCACAGACCCCTGTGCAGGGCCACACACTAGTCTGAGGTGAGCTTGCAGCCAGGCTACTGCTGCCACCAACCTCCTCCCACCAGCGTTCCAGAGCAAGGGCCAGAGGGAAGCCAAGCACCTACACGAGCGGGCACTCAAAGCTAACATTGTGTGGCAACAGCGAGGGAGGCCTGGTACTGCCACCCTGCCCGGAGGAGGAGGGCAAAGCCATCTCAATGGAACATTGATACTGAGGGCTGAGTAGGAGAAAGCGCTCCAGCACCAAGCGGGCAGTGCCACCGTCAGAGGCTGCTCGCACCCTGCAGCAGGGAAGCCCCAGCAGACCAAGGCCCCCTCAGCGACTCCCAGGAACCAGGCAGTGCAGCCCACCTCCTCCTGCCTGAGCAGCAGGTCTGCAGGGGCAGCCTGGCATGGACTCTAAAGCCCTTCAGCTACAGGCAAGCAGCCCAGGTGACGCTCTTTGTACCCAACCTACACTGGTCATCATCACCGCTCACTGGGTGTCCTGGACCCTGGACAGTGTCTTACTAGAGCTGTGGGAGCAACTGGTGGGCTTCATGGGTGCCAAGCCCCACATCTGCTGCTGGAGCACCGCTGGTTTTGTGGGGGAAGGCATTGAGCCCTGCACCTCGATACTCCCTGGCTGTGGGAGGGAGTGTACGGGGGGGTACCAAACCCTGCACCCCTCTATGTGGCTGGTTCGGGGGGGGCAATGCAGAGCCCCGCAACCCCTCTGCTCCTGGCTGGAGGGGGGGAGGGGCAGACAGCACCAAAACCCTGCACCCCACAGCTGCCCTGGCCGGAGGGAAGAGAGGGGCAGAACCGAGGATCCCACAGACCCCACTGCCGCCCTGGCCGGGGGAAGGAGGGGGTGCCAGCTCCGGCCGGGCGGCTCCCGACGCGGCCCTGGGGCGGTCTCGGCTCCGCTCCGCTCGGGCACCCGGAAGCGCGGGGCCGCGGCGGGGCCTGCAGGGCCGGGGTGCGGGCAGGGCCCGGCGGAACCCCCGGCGGCTGCTGCCCCCCCCCCCCCCCGCACCCCACCCCGTGACCGGGGGGGGGCTCAGCCACACACCAGCTCCACACACAGCCATGCCCCTTCCCCCCAGCCCCCAGAGCGGCCGCGCCCCCTACTCAGCCCCACGGAGAGCGATGTTCGTCCCCATCCCCGAAGCTGCGCAGCCACCGAACCGTGCCCTGCAGAGGAAGGCAGCCCCTGCCTCACGGCCCGTCTCCACCAGCAGCAGGGAGGCAGCCCCGGTCCCCACAGGGCAGGGAGTTTGTGTCCCGGCTCACAAGCAACAAGGGGAGAAAGTCCTTCCTCCTGGCAGGCTGCGAAAGCATCCCAAGCATGACACCGAGACAGGAGACAGCTCTGGGATATGACAGGAGAGCAGCCTGGCTGTGGGATGGGGATTGTACCCTTCCCTGGGACAGGCAGCACCGGGCTGTGAGCCAGGGGCTCTGAAGAAGCACCTCAGCTCCTCACAACACTAGGACCCAGCTGCTCTTAGAATCATGGAATTGCTTGGGTTGAAAGGGACCTTAAAGATCATATAGTTCCAACCCCCTGCCACAGATAGTGACACCTCCCACCAGACCAGGCTGCTCAAGGACCCATGCAATCTGGTCTTGAACATCTCCAGGGATGGGGCAGCCACAGCTTCCCTGGGCAACCTATGCCAGTGCCTCACCACCCTCATCGTGAAGAATTTCTTAATGTCTAATCTAAATCTTCCCCCTTTCAATTTAAAGCCATCCTCCCTCATCCTATCACTACAGGCCCTTGTAGAAAGTCCCTCCCCAGAACTCTTCTAGCCGCTTCAGGTACCGGATGGCCACTATAAGGTCTCCCCTGAGCCTTCTCTTCTCCAGGCTGAACAAGCCCAACTTTTTCAGCCTGTTCTCATAGCAGAGGTGCTCCAGCCCTCTGATCTCTTAAAAGCTTACACAACGAAACTGAGACGCCACTTCTCCTCCTCCTTTTGATGCAGGGGCATCTACACACCCCTGGCCCGTCACAAGCACCCACACTGTTTCCTTGCTCCAGGACGGCCTCCCCCAGCTCCTTCCCGCCCGGTGGCAGCCACACCCAGCCTCGCCACAGGCATGGGTGTTGCAACACCCATCCCGCCCATCAGGCCATGGCCTCCCCGCTCATTGTGGGGGGGGGGGGGGGTCACCCCATGCCCAGAGCATCCCGGGTAACAGGGAAGGTCAGACACACACACCACGTCCAGGCTCTTCCGCTCCCGCAGGCTATTCAGCAGGTGCCAAGCCAGCACACGGCCTCAAGGCCCACCAGCCCTGGCAGGCAACGCTTCAGTCCCCAGGCAGCTAAACCCCACCAAGCCTCAGCATTGCATCAACCTTCAGGAATCATCTCCAAAAGCCTTTCAGCACACACTGACCCACCAACAAGCTCAGGCACTTCCTTCCAAGACCCCCAACCCAAAAACCCTAAAGGGAAAGAACAGGTACCCCGAACCAAGCCACACCAGGCAGAGCTGGACCCAAAGACCAAACACCCCCAGCCCAGCTCCACCAGCAGGGTTGGACCCAAAGACCACGCGCCACCCCGCCCAGCCCAATCCCACCAGGTAGGGCTGGACCCGAAGACCAGCCCCCCAGCCCAACCCTCCCTCGACAGCGCAACACCCAGCACCCACCGCACCGGCGGGTCCCCCGTCTCAGCCCCCCGCCCCTTACTCACCACCGGCCGCGCCCCGCTCTGCC